>FR997797.1:15795856-16439570 GCA_905475355.2 Clostera curtula | reverse complement strand
CTTTTTAGAGAAAAATTTTTGCTGTTATTTTTTTAAGATTCAGCATACAAAAATACAAACAACCCTAAATTTTCACCCCTCTACGATCAACCCCTATTTAGTTACATGGCAAAACAACGTTTGCGATAGGAGATGTTGTATAGATAGATTGAGTCATCACGATATCTCTGGAACCATAAGACCTAGAGGGTTGCGCGGGGAAGGGGGTTGCGCGGGGGATGGTTAATTATTTGGCAAAACAACGTTTGCCGGGACAGCTAGTTGTTTCTATAAAGACGCTTAACTAACTTTAACCTACTCAGACAAGATGATTTTCCGTGTTTTTAACCCAAACTATATTGACTATGTTTAGCATACACTGTCACCACTCCTTTTAGTCCTATCTGAGGGGGGAAATGAAACTTGTTACGAAACCCTGTGCCAACTTGTCCAACCAACATTCCCTCCGTGTAGTTAGAGGAGGACCAATTCAGCAACGGGTCTTTAACGGACCGAGATAATTATGATCATTTTTGACTCGTTAAATTTTAACCGCAGCATACATTTATGATTATTCTGTATGTTCGGTTATCCGAATCCACTAATTACTTTATTAATCACCCGTGACAATCTGAAACAAAACTATTTTTGTTAAAAAAACAATACATTACATAACTGTAATGGGCCTTTAAAAAACAGACTAGCCCACCGAGATCCTTCCGCCAGGTCTTCTCGGTTGGTGCCGCGTTCCGACCTGGTAGTAGTGTAATAAACTTGATGTAACGATAGTGAACGCCATAATTGGTTTTTACAATAAAGCATTTTTCTATTCTATTCTATTTGTGTACACCAGAGGCACATGCTCTGCGTCTGCGTTCGCGCTGAATTTGTGTTCGCAATTTTTATGTTTTTTAAACTGTCCCTGCGATACAAGTGACTAGTGTAGGGGTTTCGTTTGTTTTAAACAAAAAACTAAAATAGAAACTTGTCTTTTTCCCCAGGTCCTAAGAGCGTACCAGTTACTAGTAGAAGAAAAAGAACCACAGAAAGAGAAGGGTTACGTTGGGGCCCTCTACGGCGGTATCAAACGCTGCCTCTTAGATAAGCACCTGCATCTGCAAGCCAAGACTGACTACATTGCACACCTCATAGCGCGAGCTGAGCCAGAACTGCTCGGCAACCATAGGGAGAGACACGCCAAAACGTTAGAAATCGCACAAGAAGAGGTCAGTAATCATTTTTTTTTCTCAGAAGTGTGACAAAACTAAGAAACTTAGGCGCTCATACACACGAACGGCATGTTGCCAACGGCACAGACAAATGCAGCCGTCGACGCGAGTGCCGTTAACGGTAGCCGACGGCAGTCATACACACCAACGGCAACATGCTGTTCGTGTGTATGAGCACTAATTGGCAGTGGGCAGGGCACATAGTGCGCAGGACCGACGCCCGATGGGGCAGAAAAGTCCTCGAGTGGCGACCGCGTTCCGGAAGGCGCAGTGCTGGTAGGCCTCCCACACGGTGGACTGATGACCTGATGGATTCGGGGCGGCCCAGGACCGGCATTTGTGGAAATACTTGGGAGAGGCCTATGTCCAGCAGTGGACGTCTTTTGGCTGAAATGAATGAATGAAGTGTGGCACTTTAACGTCATCGTTATTTCAGCCCATAAATTACCCACTACTGAGTCGGGCCTCCACTAATTCATGGAAGGACAGTAGTCAACTGTGCCACACTGGCAAGACGGGTTGGTACAGACTGTGTATCAAGTGTTCCCCTTCTTCACAGTGAAAGTGTTCGCCGCGACGCTGCCGACTGCTGCCGTTCCGGTGTGACTCGGCCTTAAGACATTTACCGCAATTTACTTTTGTTGAGACATTATGACTTTCAATCTGTACAGGTGTTAATATGTCTGGGCATATGCATATACGAGCGACTCCAGCGGATCTCCCTGAGGCTCCGCGAAGAGGAAGGCACGTGTCAGACCCTGGCCGCAGTCGCCGTGGAAGCTTTATACCGCAAGTTCGAAACGGCCGTGGAACTCAAGACGGGCGTGTCGAAGCTACAATTGCTGTACGATGAAATCACGCAGGAGGAGGTCACGAGGCAACAGCGGAAGGAACAGAAGAAACTGAAACGACGCAAGAAGAAGGAGCGGCAGGCCGTCGAGAGTAAATGCAAGGTAGGCTCTTGGGTCAATATTTTGTGTTTTTTTTTAACCATTGATGAATTGAGCGAGGCTTCTGAAAGGTGCTTCTGAGCGTATCACAATTAGTATATCTCTATATATAAAAATGAATAGCTGTTCGTTAGTCTCGCTAAAACTCGAAAACGGCTGGAGCGATTTGGCTAATTTTGGTCTTGAAATATTCGTGTGAGTCCAGGGAAGGTTTAAGAGTCTAGAGAAAACATTGATATTGTAAGTAAAATAATAAAAACAACAATTTTATTTTCCCATACAAACTGTTACCTGTCAAACATTTGACGTTCGTCCCGACGGTTCGCTATTTTTGGCATAATTACTTTTTTTCTTTTTTAATTACATTAAATAAGGGATTGGAATCGATAAGAAAAGGCGGTATATTAATTTATTATTAATTATTCCAATTCGAATTCAATATTCATAGTTCAGACAGGACAACGTCTGTAGGGACAGCTAGTTAGAAATATTAATTACGTAAAGGTGTAGCGTGTTTATCTCATCTGGCGAACTTGGTCTCACTATGCTATTCAGTGTTTTTGTAAACGGGACCGATAATTTAATAGAAAGCAACTGTTTCCTGCCGGTATTCTCTGTAGAGCAGCATTCGGAAACCGGGGGTAGTTTCAGCACGAATGTGGGTGGACGCAAGGGTTGAGATGAAAAGCACCTCTTTTTGATCCCAACCCTTGCTTGCTTGATGGATTGTAAGAATGAGGAATTGTGTATAAAAGTTGTGAATTGCGACAAATCAGAGTGTGATTACCAAAAATCATTTGGCAGATGGTAAACCATTTGTACAAATAAGTAAGTAGGTACAATAACTCTTGGTAAAAAAGTTAATATAACTATCACTACGTAGTATAAGACTAAGTCGCCGTCGGCTGTCCGTCCCTATGTATGCTTAAATCTTTAAAACTATGCAATGGATTTTGAAGTTTTTTTTTTGATAGAGTGATTCAAGACGAATGTTTTATGAGTGGAAACTTATAAATGGCCAACATTATTTTTATAAGTTGTATTTGTATTGTGCTATATGTACTATCTGTAAGATTCCCGAATAGTAATAAAATGAAAAAAATATTATAGAGAAACTCTGATAAATTTAGATGTTCATCATTGCACCCGCGCGAAGCCGGGGCGGGTCGCTAGTTAAGAATAAAATACACCACAATATACGCTTGCGCATTAGGTGTTGCTAAAAAAGGTCTATTTTCCAATACCCTGATGCGCCAATTATCCCCGATTAACGGTAGAGCCCGCCATGGAGCTTGGTTCTGCTAATGGATTCGGGCTAAGGATCCCAGGGTCGGGGAGCGAAACCCGTGGCTAGTCGGCATCGTCGGTTTAAGTGGGTGGGGCGCTAAGTCATAACCGGCCCGGTCTCTATTTAATGTGGTGTCCCCAGGAGGTGGATTCCGAGGAGCCGGACGAGAAGTGCCAATGCGAGGAGTGCGTGGTGGAGCAGGTGGAGCAGCGGGACTTGGCCACAGCCCTGCCCGCCGAGGCGTGCTACGGGGGCCGCGGGGACGGGGACGGGGACGGGGGCGACGCCTGCCAAGGGTGCCGCCCCCACACGCGCGCCACCAGCAAACGCACCAAACACGGAAAGTTCTCCCCGAACGACCATTCCCAGGTACCCATCTCGGCTCATTGTTATTGTCCGCGTGGTGACGGATTTAGAATACGCAATGTCACCAAAGCATACCATTTGCCAGTCTTGAATTTTATTTCAAGTATCTTGGTGCCAAAGCATTATCTATACAAGTAAACAAAAATGGCGTGTCTGATTGTAATATTAAAATAACCTTGACTATCGCGCAAGCCTGGGGTTGGCCGGCGGGGGAGTGTGGGAATCTCCTCCAGAGTGGAGGCCTACCCGAAAAAAATATGTCCTGCCAATCCACGTTGCTGCAACCAGAGGCTTTACGTCCTCTTCCATTTCACGAAGCCCGAAGCTCTACGAAACCTTTCAACGTGGGAGCTTTCGCTCCATCGGTGACTTGCCAGGAAAACTCGGTGAGACACCGGGTCTCTCGAGCATTTCCCCTAATCTCTCAACCGGAGAGAGCCAACTTATGGAGGGCGGCGGTCCTATACCAGACGGTGACGCCCAGTGCGTGCACGGCATTGGGGGCTGTCCATTAATCACGTGATGTTTTTTTTAACCCCTCCCTCCTCCTTGGTGATACGTGGTGAGGTTTAACTACCCCCACCCCTCATTAAAAAGCACGTGTATTTTTTTGTACCTACAATAAATTATACAAATCGGTTTAGAAATCACGCGTTTGAAGAAAAATTAAATACACGTGATATCTTACTAGACCCCCTACCCCCCTTGTGATATTTCGTGATTTTTGCCGTACCCAAACCCCCATTTTTCGAACCTCACATGATTAATGGACAGCTCCTTGAGGCAGTGCGTCAGGAGCGCGTTCCCGCTCTCGTTCCAACAAAGTTCTAACAAGAAGTAACTTAGGCTACTTTTATTGACACTCCCCACCCCCCGCTTTTCAGGAGCCCATTGTTACTGAGTTTTCCAAATTCTTGTGGCAAAATTTCAGAGTATCCTTATCATTGTAACATTTCCTTGCACAATATTATGTACAGAGCAACGTAATAGATATTAAACCAATCCACAGGACTGCGGTTACTCATCCGACAACAATGGTGGATGTTGTGAAACCATGTCTGGCTCTTCTTCGCTCATGAGTTCGCCTGAAGGCTCAGAGGTGGCGTGCTCCGAAGGATTTTGTAACCACGAGAGAGGGGATTGTTCAGATTTGGTGAAGAATGAAAAGACAATGTGTGCTGGGTTTACATTATCTCTACAGGAAATGTTAATGGTGAGTGTAAATAGATATCAAGTCTTAATACAAGAGAATACAGAGGGGTGGTATATGATAATTTCATGGCATCATAACTCCTGAACTATAATTTTAATATTTTGATGATTATTGTCCTTCGTTTTGTCTAAGGATCTCTGTCACTGAATATTTAAATATACTTGAAAAATTACATGGCAAACACAATACAAAATGTATATTGATTAGAACTAAAATCTGTTTTTTTGTAAAACGTAACTCCTGCATATGTATATAACCAGTTTGAAAACATGAAATTCACGGACACAAATGATACCCAGGCTCTGGTTTACTTAGACAGCCCCGGAATCCCGTGATCCAAAGGCGGCACATCCAACTCCTAGACCAACGATGCAGTGAACATAGATGCAATGTATAATTTATTAACGATACGGTTCCCGCAGTGGTTGAGCGATCGACTGCTGCGCAGCATGTCGCGGGTTCGATTCCCGCACGGAAGAAATATTTGTACGACCTACAAGTATTTGTTCCGGTTCTGGGTGTTATCTATCTATAATATGTATGTATTTACAAAAAAAAAAATGTATATAAGTAGTTCATCATCCATCTCGTTACCATAACACAAGCATTAAGTTGCTTAGCTTGGGATGAGATGACGTTGTGTGAAATGTCCAAGGATATTTATTCCAAGGATAGCTCGTTGGTTGGTTTTCACTGGCACCCAAGCTTAGTGATATAAATGTAGTTAGAAATATTTTTAAAACACGGTACTGCTTATACTGATTAGCTCTATGTATATTATTTGCAGCATCATCAAGTGATATGTGATGTGTATGCGGGCATTTTTGTAGTTTATACTTTTATACTTCTTTTTATTGCAAATGTGAAGTTCTTTACTTGAATACAAGATGGTTTTTACTAATATGTAATTTCCCTTCCAGGATACGTGTTCATCGGACGAAGAACAGGACACCAGTTATATTCCTATAGAAGAGGTAATGGAGTTCAAATCGCGTAGAAACATAACGGAGAAAAGACAAGAGTTGCGCCAGAATCTGCGACAGAAGTTTGCTCAGCTGTGCGTCAGCACGCCGGCCGAGGGCAGGCAGGCCTCGCAGCGGGGGCATCAGCCCGCTTAGCTCCAGCCAAATAGCGTTCAACTGCACTTACGATTTCCAAACATACATAAGACCGAACAGGGTTCAAGTTCCAGGGGTTAATTCTAATCCCCACGGCAATCTTACCTTAGAAAAATGAATGGAATATGACACATCCAAACACTCATTTGTCATTTTTATTACATATACTTGGGTGTTGAATATACTATGACCTGTTGTTGCCTATTCGTGCGTGGTGCTTCGACCTTAAAATTACTTGTAACAATTCAACCAACCTCGTTTACAGTAGAGTATTATTGCCACAGATCAGTAATGTCTTGGGTTTATTGCGAAATGAGATTATATCTAATGCGACAAATTAGTATTTGGCTATTACAAGAGTTAATATGATATTCATTCATATTGCTGTCCATACATTTGTAAGCGTAATGACGCGTACATTCCGTGCGCGTTATAAAGTTTGAAGGCCTCGGAATCAATATGATACAGAAAATATGCTATGATGTTGAGTTAGGTTACAAAGCTGGGCCTGCATTTAACTTGCATTCAGTCTAGTGTTATTGCTAAAAACATAACCAAGGTATTTTGAATTACTCATATTTCTTGACTTATTGCATCATGACCTCATTTCCTTATGAACTCTTGCTTAGTGTGCAATGTTCAACAGTTTTGCATACTTACTCTATCATGGTTTACAAAGCTCAGATCACTTTACACAACTCCTCTTACATTTGCGCAGTTTGTAAATGATCTACCTTATAACACTAGAGAAAACTAGACTGAAGAATAGTTGCTGATGTGTACCCAGCTTTTGATTCAAACCGAGATTACAACTTATGTTGTGGATGTGTCTGATTCTCGACATTTATCTTTAGTACTAACACTGTTAGTAAACAAGATTAAGTTACTATACTTGATAAATGCCTCAAAATACTCAAATATGGTAGACTCGAAAAATATTTTATGTTCAGTGAAGTGATATGCTCTTTTCACACTAAAACGATAATTTTCATTTGTTGTTAGATTATTTTTTTATGCAACTGTTTCAGTATTTTTTTATATGTTTTTAACATACACTTTTTAATGGCTTATAAATCGTGTCCTGTGTAGTATGTGAGGTTTTCTGGTAAATAAACAACATTGTTCATTACAGGTCACATATTATATCTAAATCTGATGTAGTATTTGACCATACTTAAATACAAATCTGTTAAAGCAATTGTACTGTCAGTGTTGAAATTGTATATCATTGTGTTTTGGTGATTATATAAGTGCAAGTTTGAATTACTCCAAATAATATAATCAACTGACTGGAAAAAAACCAGCATTTAAAATATTTACTATTTAAATTGTTAGAAGGCTTAGTAATGAAATGTGTAAAGTAGAATTTTTTGATCAAATTATTTTATTTCAATGCTTTATGTGACTCAATATTGTGGTACATGATGAACTGTTTCTCAATACCAAACAGCTTGAAGCATGTTGGCAGTTACCTGGCTGGTCATGCCATTGTTATACAAGTCGAAAAACATTTGTAAACTCAGTTTTAAATATACTATATAATAACAGTGATAATGACATGTTTTATTTGGTGAAGGCAATTTGTGTAGGTAATAAATCATACTTAGGAGTTGTGACATTAAACTAATATAATAAATTAGAAGCAACTTTCCGCTTGTTTGGCTTTCAAGCCTAAATGTCTCAATTTTGATGTAGTTTGGTACTTATATAAATGTAGATATGGTCTTTTAAAAGGGTATAAATTTCCCAAAATATAGGAACTAAACACATGAAATATGGGGATAGAAGTTAAACAGCACATATTGATATCCTAAGCTAGCTAGCTCTTATGTGCATCCAAATTATGACATTGAATACAAGAAAGGTAAAATTTTAAAATGTCTATAACTAAAACCTTTACTTAACAGTTATACTTGGCTTATACACAATGTAGCATTAGTACCACCAAAACCAAAAGAGTTTTTCAATGCTATTCTTCTTTCTACATCCCAGGTCCTTGGCACATTAGCTACATAATCCAAATCATCTGAAGGCTCATCCAAGTTTATTGTAGGTGGCATAATTTTATGATAACAAGCTAAAACAGTAAACAATGCTTCTAAGTTGCCAGCCGCCCCCAGTAGGTGCCCATGTGCCCCTTTAGTGGAAGAAATTGAAATATTTGCTGTATGATCTCCAAATAATGATTTTATTGCAGTTGATTCAACTGAATCTCCAACTGGTGTAGATGTTGCATGTGCATTAATGAATGTGATATCTTCAATTCTAATATTTCCATCTTTCAAGGCTCGGGACATTGATAATACTGCCCCACTCCCATCATCTCTAGGTGTGGTAATATGAGCAGCATCTCCTGATAAACCATAGCCCAATATTTCAGCATAAATCCTAGCATTTCTTTGTATTGCATGTTCATATTCTTCTAAAATTAAGACTGCAGCCCCTTCTCCCATTACAAACCCATCCCTCTTTCTATCAAATGGTCTAGAAGATTTAGTTGGTTCATCATTAAAAGCCGTACTTAGTGCTCTCATTCTACAAAAGCCTGCAATTGCCAGAGGACTGATACAAGACTCTGCCCCTCCACACACCATAACGTCAGCATCGCCATTCCTTATAAATCTAAATGCATCTCCTATGGAGTGTGCACCAGTGGCACATGCTGTGGACACAGCATGGTTAGGGCCTCGAAATCCATACTTGATGCTTATATGGCCAGCTGCCATATTTGGCAATATTCTTGGCACAAAGAAAGGACTAACTTTGTTGTAACCTAATTTTAAAGCGTCATTGGTTTCGCATACATCTTTTAAATCAATCATGCCCATTCCAATAGCCACACCTGTCATGTTTTTGCCAGTGTCCAATTCGGGAAACCATTTGGCATCATTCAAAGCTTCCTCAGTTGCTACAAGAGCTAAACAAGTTGCTGGAGCCATAGATTTTAAATTCGATTTACATAGTGTTTCTGACAACTTGCTGTTAGAAGGTATGACACCAGCTACTCTGGAAGGTAACTTTTTATACTCATCTCCAGGCATTGAGACTATTCCACATTTACCTTTCAAAAGGTTTTGCCACACTTCTTCAATACCTGTACCGAGGGGACATACAACTCCTAATCCAGTCACAGCTACTCTCCTTCGTGAAGGATTCAGAGACATTTTTCTTAATGAATGCATTGTTTTAGAAGCCATGGTGACGGAGTAAACGATATGCTTGATAGTATTAATCACAAATTGGGAACAGTTTACAAACAATTAATGGATTTAATCTTATTTTATTACATCAAAGAAAAATGCTGATAGCGATCAGATTCCGGCAGTAAACTTAGTCAAAACAAACAAATTACAAAACATCAAAAACAGCTGTTCTCTAAGTTTTTTGTCATTTAATGACCTGGTTACATTAGCTCGCTTTCATGACTTGCAATAATATTTTTCTTTTATATCGTAACTGGAAACTAAAATTACACATTGTATGGTAAATGAGTGAAGATAGAAATTACTTACTTAAAACTGTAAGCACTTAGAAGTTTTTGTAATGTTGTAATAAGTATTGTTGTTAAAACTCGACTTAAGGGTCTTAGCAACCAGGCCATTAAATCACAATAAAAACAACTGCAGGAAAATATAACGGGAAAATATTATTAAAGATTTACAAATCGCACGAAATCATTGATTTTAGCTTAGATTAAGAAAAATAGTGCTCTGCTTTACTTTTATTACTATGTATAAAACAGTTATAGCAAACTCATAAAATTATTAGACAGGAAGCGAAGCAAACCCGCCAAAATACAAACTGCAATAATGGTTCTTACCAAGGTAAAAAGTAATACTAGACTGATTTTTTCGTTAGGCGTAATTGTTTGTGCTATCCTATTTCGAAGTGAACTGTCTAAATTTTACGATGGCATATTAGGTAATGATAGTGATAACGAAACTAAGGGAATTTTCACGGAACAAAGCCTAATTCTACATAATGGTGTCATTAAAAAATCTATCTATTTAGCCGTGTTGGGGGTAGTGTTTGATGTCACCGAAGGTAAAAGACATTATAAAAAAGGAGCTGGATATCATTATTTTGTTGGTAAGTCGATTTTTTTAAATAAATAAAGTAGACATTTAGAAATTCGTTTTGAATTAAATATTCTCTAATGGAATTAATTTTTTACCTTTGTTTTGGTTCAGGTAAGGATGGATCCAGAGCACTTGTTACTGGAGACTTTAAAGATGAAACTCGAAATAAAGACCATGTTATAGATTTGTCTTGTAATGAGCTGTTTACACTTCTGCACTGGAGAGAAACTTTTAAAAAGAAATATATTAAAGTTGGTGAGAACTTAACTTTTTATCCAATATATTTTTGACTACCTGACCTGACCTACTGACCTTTACAAAATGCTTTTATATATATATAATAATTAGTCAATTATTTTGCGTTCATGAGCTTACTGTGTATTTAAGTATCCTGCTTACGAAACATTATTAATAAATTAGAAATGTATTATTTGTGCATTTTTAATTAGGGGTCTTAGTTGGGCGATACTATGGCCTTAAAGGAGAACCAACAGCCTATTCTAAAGAGTTAAATGAAAAAGTTAAAATATGTGAAACAGAGAAGGAAAAGTCGCAAAAAGAAGAACTCAAATACCCAACATGCAATATGGCATGGAGTGCCGATGAGGGCACTAAAGTCTGGTGCACCAAATCAAGGTACAAATAAGATTTTATTATTATTTGCCTTATCCAGATTATTTAGTCAATTCTTGCCTCTCACTACTTGAAAAAGTTATGTCAGTTATCTTGTTTCAGGTATCTATATAATTTAGAAACAATACTCTCATAATTTAAAAAAAACAATCAATGTACATTATTAAATTGAGGAAACTAATTTATGCTCCTGTTAAGGACATCTAAATTTTGCTGGATTCTTGATTTGGAACATCCTAAATTAATTCACCAATGAACAACCTTGCTATGTTGTTATCCATTTGTTAAATATGTGGTATACAGTAACTATTTAGGCTGTTTCAGTAACATTCATTCATCTGCAAATGCCATTACTGTTTAAATCACATAAACTAGCACTAGCATTTAAACCAAAATTTGTTTAGTGGCGGAGTAACACGAAATTGGGTTGGGGTACCAAGACAACTGTTTACACCAGGAATCAAGGATCCACGCTGCGTGTGTATCAACATGGATGAAATGGACCTACCACTAAGCCTTCTGAAAGAATATAACAACTGTCCCAATACTTCATCATCATGTTTAGTGAATTAGTTTTAAGTTCAATTAGATTTCTCCATGTGGTGATGGAGTTAGAATACATAGTTTCACCACCTAATTCGCTCCAGAGAGTGTTGTAAGGCCCAAAATCCTAGCCGTAAGAGAAGGAAATCTTGATACGAAACCCTGTGCCAGCCTGTCTGGCTAGAGTAATTAATTAATAATTACCAAATATAACTAAATATACAAGCTGCCTAATAAGGGGAATATTAAGATGACAATAGGCCTTTTTATAGTTCGCATAGCGCAGGCGCGTCCGTCATGTTGAAAACGCAGCAGTATGACAGTTTTGGGCACTTTTCAATTTTCATAACTATGGCTGTGCAACAAGCATTATCACATGTCACATTTTTAAATAAAGTGCCCGAAAAACATAACGGAAGTGCGGGCGCGGGCATGCGCACATTATATTTTCAACAATTACAAGGACTATTGTATCAATATTAATTTGATTGAAGTTTGGAAACTGCAGTATGTACAAATACAGGAAACCATAACTATTGTAACTAATGGGGTTCTATTCCTATTATGATTATTTCATGTACTTATGATCTATGGAGTAAATGATGATGTATTTTAAAATATTGATTGATATTAGATCTAGTTCTAGTTCAGTACTAGTTCTCTCATGGTGAGGTCTTTATGTATTTGTGATTAAA
Source organism: Clostera curtula (assembly GCA_905475355.2). NCBI lineage: Eukaryota > Metazoa > Arthropoda > Insecta > Lepidoptera > Notodontidae > Clostera > Clostera curtula. The sequence goes on along the minus strand of FR997797.1, from coordinate 16,427,477 downwards.
GATTTCAATTTATTTTACTCAAGTAAAATTATGAGTCTCAGTTTAAGAATTTAATATTTACATGCCTAATGTATGCTAGATTCTAGCGACCCGCCCCGGCTTCGCACGGGTGATAGACCTTCCTCTTGAATCACTCTATATATTTAAAAAAACCGCTTCAAAATCCGTTGCATAGTTTTAATGATTTAAGCATACATAGGGACGGACAGACAACAACAACTTTGTTTTATATTATGTAGTGATTAAAGTATAAATTAAGGAATTTGTTTTAAAATCATTCCTTGCTTGAACTTCTGTGTAATTCTTTTAGTTGTAAGAGTATATATGAAAATAGATTAAAAAAAAATTATTTGTAAAGATTGTGTATTTATTTTGTATGGGATATGAAATAGTACATTGAAATTCATGATACCATTGGTAAATATTGAGAAAAATCATTTATCCTTATTATTAATTGGCAGTGTAGTTTCAGTCTGTATGGTCTCATCTAATTCTAGACACTCAATTGTTTCGAGGAATACTTGCATAGGTATTTTTTTCCTATTGAGAAAGGATTTATTTCCCAACAGTTTCTTAATTTTAGCTCGGCGCTTCTTTATTTTATCCTTAGTGTAGTGGTTACCTAATTGGAATGTCAATAATCTTTTAACTTTTCTACCACCAATCAGTATATCAGAGTCATTACTTTGGGGCTTAGGCTCTTCATATATTGTCTCTAATGTTTGGGACAGTGCTTTAACTTTTTTGTTAAGGTACAGGGCCTCTATTTGTTTAGAATTTGTATTGTCAGTCATAATTCGTTTACTTGGTTTCATGTTAACCCTGCGATTAGAGGATTTGCTAGGTTCTGGCATTAGCGACTTTCTTTTTCGTAAAACACGTGATGGCAATTCTGGCAAGGGAGTTTCGTCCTCTACAGGCTTGTTTGATTCCTCAATTTCCATTATATCTAAGTCAGCCATTTTATTTTGTAAATCTGTTTCTAATCTGCAAAAATGAAACGGTTGATAGGATATTATTCGAAGGCAACCCTTGCTTCTCATTTACACTAAAGTTACTGTTCAGAAAGTGCATACTTACTTTGATGATTCCATATCAATAGTTTATTTTAAATATCAGCATATTTTAGTTTGGGTCATATTACAAATACTCCTAAGATATCCACTTGAGCTAGCTGCCCCTATTATTCAAATCCCATGTAATTTTGTTCTGAATTTTCGTATACAATACAATTCAATCGAAATTGAACTAAACGACCACCAGTCCTTTGCTTGCACCAGTCTGTCAGTCCAGTGAGCCAGTGACCAGTCGGCAGATTACCACTCAATAGGGATGGATGGATTTTATGATATCGTTGTGCGATATTAACTTAGTTTTTTATGATCATGTTTATATAGAAATTTATCAAGACTAGCGTATTTTGCAGAAAAAATTTTTTGAATTTTTCGGAGACCGCTTTTATATTCAGTTAACAAGCACTTGATTCAACTCGTATATAAATATTGCCTCGGGTGCTGTGTGTGTAGCTATGTAAGAATGGCATTTACTTTTCTTTAAATCTTTCCTTGTATTAAAATTGATTCATTACGTTATAACGATCGAGGAGGAAATAGTCAATTGCAGCACACCGATATACCTTACATTCTTAAAACCAGAATGGCTGCAGAAATATTTACAATTCACTAAATTAAAAAATATGTAATTCAATTTTTTAATATCAATGCCAATTATTAATAGGACACCGACGGGTAAGAAAAATAGACATGGACGTAATCTATGTATGGACAAAATCTATTGAACTAGGTTTATAATGATTATTCTTAGGGTTTCCACTTAAATAAATCTTGCTGCTAATGAGTAATCAGATAGTACCGAGTTATATTTTTTATTGGTAAATAGTGTAATTAATATCTTAAGTAATGCTAAATGCTTGTGATGTTTAGTGAACACAACACTACGTTATTATCCTTCCAATTCGGATTGAAACACTTGTCGTTTATAACGATTTATTGTACAAAACAATAATACATTAAAATGTACAGGTATGTTTAAATTTTTGGACTCAGGTCCCAAACACTGGACAACCATGTAATTATCCTTCCCTTACAGACACCATATTGCTCGTCGAGGCGTCAGCACTAAACAGACTCGGCTCTAGATAAGCAAACTAGAATTAAATGATATAATAAAAATATAACAATAAATTAATGAGTGCTCTCAACTTAAGTACAGATAGTCTATCGCACTGCTGTCGACGGGCACCATGTAGTCTTTATTTAGAACAACGTAATATAACAAATCGATTAAACCTCCTAAGCATACTGTAGTATATACACATTATGAACAACATTATGTCCCCTCTGGTGAACTAGCAGATGAGCAGTGGGGTCCGCGCCCGCTGGCGCTACGGCCCGAGAGCGGCGGGAGCGGGCGGGAACTATGATACGGTGGCGTTTACCACTTGTCTACGACCACATCGTTCGCTGGAAAACAACGGGAGAAATAAGTCGCGCGTTCGGTCGGAGATCTCCGTCCGAACTTACTGATCGTGTGCAGATATCACAACCGTGTCGTAGTTAATGTGTAGTTTCACTGCGGGATCACAACAAACAATGAGTGTTCATGGAATATGTGCGTGCAGGTGGCGCCGCGGTGACCGGCGCTTACAGCTTCCACGTCGGCTGGGCTGGGGGCAGAAACAGACGTCAGTGCATGCGGGGCGTGCGGGCTACGGGACTCAAGTTTTGCAAAATTCATTAGACACTTACGGGTTCCATCCGATTCCAAATTTCTTTTTGAAATCAGACTAATATTTGTAATTATAATGGATCTGGATTACTCATCAGTTAAATTGGTTCGACCTTTTAACTGGCAATGAGAAAGAATCTTCATCATTTAAAAAAGAATAAAATGCTTTACAAGTATGTAAGGAAATACACTTTTCAGATAATTTCTCGGTTAATTGGAACATTGAATTTATTTTACAGAAAATTATACTATGAAAAATAACATATTTCGAGTAAAATATAAAGCCAGATATTTTGAAACAATTTTGTAGCAATGATTTAGCGATTTTAAAAAGCTTGCAAAACTTGTTATTTCAAACTTGGGTTAGCTGGAAAACATAAGGTACTGGTGTTGGGAGTGGGCCTACAGATTTAAAAATGTGGGTGGGATTTGGGGCGATTCAATTTCCATAATTAAATCTGAAGGGGTGTCGTGTCACGCAACTGGGTCACTCGAGGGAAATAACTGAAACATGATCAATTGTTGACTATTTTAATTAAATGTAAAATGTATAAACGACTGTACATTTGAATAAGTTAATCTGATCATAACCATTACAGTTTAGGAGTTTGGAAAGAATCACAACTAAGGTATTTGAGCATGCCTTTAATTGTGCAGTGTATAGTGGGACCACTTTTGTAGATTGTTCAACCTACACACGTGAGAGTAGCACGTAGCAGAGGTAGAAGATTCAGGTAGACTTATAATTTGTACACATCAAAATCAGGTCAATGTAAGATACCAATCAACATACAAAATTCAAAATAAATAAATCATTAATTCAGTTGATACCTAAATAAAAGTACATCCAACGGAGTCTAGTTTCGTAGATAAAAAATCAAAACCAGTTGACAAGAATAAGTTAATGAAAACTCAAAACTCATCAAACTGCACTCTTCAAGTCATAAACCATGCAATGCACACATGCAATATTACTATAAAGTTTATATAAATAAAACTCATGTACGTACTGACCTTGAACCACAACAGAAGAACAATTTTTTTAATGGAATATCTTAAAAATATTATTATGTCTCATTAGTTAAATATTCTGATATAATAAATATGATCGGGAATAAGAGACGAAACTTAAATATTACATCATTCGGTGAACATAAATATAATTAAGGGTAGGTACACGGGATCGCTACTTTATATAATAAGTTCGTACATACATATCATATGACTAAATTGCTTTATTTCAATATATTACTTCACAGTAACTTATTTTCTAAATAGACATGGGTATTGAATCGTTAATATATTGAAACAAGGCTTCACATGAATTTGATTCGATGTGCTATGAAAGGAGGCATGGAGTGTGCATAACTTTTGTACAGTATTACCAATAAGGTTCTTTATAAATTCGTATACTTATACAATTTCGTATAATTTAAAGCGTTTGTTTGTCTAGTCTATACCGATTAATTTCAGAAATTTTTTATATCAAATTTAAATTCCCAAAAGTTATTCCAAAATACTTATTTAATTATTAATCGATATTCCTGATACTTATAGGCCACTGACAGCACTAGTTAACTGCAGCGCCATCTGTTATCAGTTCCACTATCTACTACTTTGTTTTTTACATAATAGAAAATTAAGCGAAACACCGCTAATATTAATATTTGAGATTTCGCTTTTTCACGGTAATACTGTACTTTCTATTAGACACACTTCATCTGGCTCGAGGTTAGTTCAGCTTGCTCGCGTTCACTGTAACGTTAGTGTAGATTAGTGAGCGACAAAGCTTCATCATACCGGTCGAGGCGAGTTAAAAGAAAAAGAAATGCATTCAGGAATGTTAGAAGCGACCATAGGTAAGAGACAGAGAAAGATTTCCTTTTCTTTATAGTCACTACGCTGAGAAGTTAACGTAACCACGTCCCTAATAGTACACTTACGATAAATTACACTAAACTAACGACGCACATCACTATCGATAAATACGATTTTACATGTCTGCGGTCCATGTGGACAGGTACTGAGCTGTGCCTATTGTATACGGAGTCTTAGAATACCTCCCGATAACCAATTGGCGAACAAGATCTTCACAATGGAGGGGTCACAGCCACTTCACATCAAACAAGTGTATAATAACGTCTATACGTGGTAAAAAAATCACAAGTCGGATCAAATAGTGTAGCCGAATCGCGGCGCGAATTTACCTCTGCATCAACATTTTATTACTAGTTTCATACCTGCTGTTTAGTGTAAAGAAATGCCAAGTCGGTCAATCTTAGATACATTCATTGATACGAAGAGCAATTAGTAGATAAAATTAGTGATTTCGGTTAATTATTGCCAAGAAAGAAGCCTCTGAAAGGTAAAATAAAAACTAAATCAAACAAAACGTCGTAAACCTAGAGTGTACTTTAATCAGAAACGTAGTAATAAAATGTCTTTGCACGCGGGCATTTCCGCCTACCGGATCCGCGGCGCTATTGGACGCGAGTTGCGGTAAACAAAAATACTAGTATCGCGCCTCGTAAAAAATGAGCTCCAAATTTATTGTCTCGCACGTAGGAATCGCTAAGCCGACCGGCGGCGTGCACTGGGAACACTCACGGGTGCGTTAGCATTCCAAACGGTTAGGTACTGTGGTGAGCGGCGCTCAGAGTGTGGGGTCCACAGTCGATGGGCGATGGGTTTAGGGCTTAGAGCGGGCCGTAGATGATGATGCCAAAGAAGACGGCCCACATGAGGACAATCCATTGCATGCCGGAGAGCCAGCCCACGACTGAGGTCTCACCGTCCGAGATCTTGCGCGCGACGAACTTCAGGACCTCGTCCAGCAGCACCACGGGCACCGAGAACTTCATCACCGTCAACCACTCGTCCACGGACAGCGGCGTCACTTGGAACACGGCCTGCACAACACCCGCCTCGTCTCATTAGTATACGGCCTCGAAAGGCTGTGTCACATTGGTATGCGTTAAGTCAATTGAGGCATTTAAATGTTCATTCACATCATATTCAATTCATTCTATTATATACGTATTAATAAGGTTTGTATCAATAATGGCTCTCTGTGGATGCTAAAATATATGAATATGCAGGATACATACAGCCTTTTTAAATTAGTTATTATTTCGGTTCCTACAATATAATCTTAGACTCGACACTCATCTTAAGAAATTACGATACTTTAAATTAATTCAAAGAGAAATTAGTTTTTTATTATAAAATATAATGTAACTGTGATAGCTTCCATCTCGAATGACTTACCGAGAGGACCTCGACGTACAGAATGACGAAGTGGAGTGTAAAGGAGAGAGCCATGGAGCCGACGAGCCACAAGTTGGACCAGGGCGGCATCGTGACCAGAGACTGGTTCTCAGACAAACTGTTCATGGCGTTCAACATCTCGATGGTTACCAGTACGGACAGAGCCATCGTCATGGGGTGGGGGTCAGTGAAGATCTTGCAATCAATGCCCTGAAAGAAAAAGGTGTACACATAAATATCGTTTCTTGGCTGTGGATTATAGAAAATTTAATACACAGATTTACTACACAAGAAAGAGCCGGTTCAGTACTCACCTTGAATTCGTCTCCGCCGCTGAGGCACTGCAAGTGGTGGGTGAGTTGCCAGTAAGTCATCTGGGGACCGTAGGGCGAGTACATGAACCACCAAGAAGCAGCACCAACAGTGGCAGCGCCGACGTAGCCACCGATAGCCATGTACCTGACAAGTGTAGAAGACATTGTCATTAACAACATTCGCAACAAGTGTAACAAGACAATTTTACGCCTTAGGAAGAGGGAATTCGAAATACAATATTCCGATTCACTAGATAAAAATATACGAATTTAAAAATTGGACCCAATATACTACCTTTAGGGACACCAACCAGAAAGTAAGTTATAAAAGCGATATTTTTTTTAACGCGGCTAACATATTAGACACCCATAAGTAAGTTTATCATCATAGTATTTAAAATGATTTCTGTATACATATAAAACTTCAATCCCTGTGTATGTCCCTTGTTAGTCTATCTAAAGCTGCTTGGTATTCGAAATCTATGAACATGTACCTGAAGAACAGCCATCCAGAGATGAGACCCTCATCAGCTTTACGTGGGGGCTTGTCCATGATGTCGAGATCAGGTGGGTTGAAACCGAGAGCAGTAGCGGGCAGACCGTCAGTGACCAAGTTGACCCAGAGAAGTTGGACGGGGATGAGGGCTTCAGGCAGACCGAGAGCGGCAGTCAAGAAGATGGACACGACTTCACCAATGTTGGATGAGATCAGGTAACGGATAAACTGCTTCATGTTGTTGTAGATGGCACGACCTGAGAGAGAAGATAAATGTTATTGCCTTTGGGAGTATACTTTGAGTATGTTTTAATTTTATAAATTTCTGTTCGTTCACTACTACTAAGGTATGTTAATGTGTAAGAAGAAGTAAGAAGTTAAGTACTAAGAAGTCTAGTTCAGTATCATACCTTCCTCAACGGCAGCGACAATGGAAGAGAAGTTGTCGTCAGCCAACACCATCTCAGCGGCAGACTTAGCGACAGCGGTACCAGAGCCCATGGCAATACCGATTTCAGCTTTCTTCAGGGCAGGGGCGTCGTTTACACCGTCACCAGTCTGTAATAACAAGTTAAAACATTTATATTTGATTGTGGGTAGGTCGAGTTCCGACGAAAAAGAATGCAAATGGCACAACACACTCGACAAAGAAGCACTACCTTTTATTTTTATAAGTGTGATAATGTGCACAATCATCAAGTAATTTGGATACACAAATGCTATTGTCATTGATTCTATTGAAAATATAAACTCGCTTCTCATATGGATAAGTTTTGAGTGTTCCAGTTTATAAACATTTCAGCCTTAACGTAAACAGAGACCATTTTCAATAGGTAACGTGAAATGTAAACATACAGTACCGGCGCAGTGCGTTGCGCTAAATTATGGAGATATCGTTCCAGACGTAACTGTTACGTCGTTTGTAGTTAACTATTGTATTTACATCTCTATTGATTACGTTTACGCGCTAGTTCTAATTATTGGGCATTCAACGTGGCTAATAAATAAATTGGAACTTGGCACGTGTGTGTTTATGCTTTGTGGCTGACGCATTACAAATCACATTTATGACTTACTTTACGTTTCTGTCTTTGGGTATTTTATGTATAGACTAAAAAGGCTTAACGTATTCAAGTGTATTATGAGACATACCATAGCGGAGATTTCGTTCATGCTCTGCAAGTATTCAACAATCTTAGACTTGTGCGCGGGCTCCACACGGGAGAACAGGCGGGCCTTGGCGCAGGCTGCACGTTGCTCTGATACGGGCAGGTCATCGAATTCACGGCCGGAGAAGGATTTGCCGGTGGTGTCCTCATCCTCTCGGAACAAGCCGATACGCCTGAAATAGGCACTCACTGACATCTCACGATAGCGGTGTAAAAGGGGAACGTTTACGTGAATAGAAACATGTGCTTTAAATACTTTGTTTCACAAGAGCGTAAAGGAGTTATTTTTTAAAAATTTAACGAAAGATTTTTTGTAGGGGTTAGAAAATGTTGATATTGTGTATGGTTGTTTACCTGCAAATAGCTTCAGCAGTGGACTTGTTGTCACCAGTGATGACAATGACGCGGATACCAGCGGCACGGCAGCGGACGATGGAGTCGAAGACTTCCTTACGGGGAGGGTCCAACATTCCCACGACACCAACGAATGTTAGGTTGACTTCATAGGTGTAGAATTTGGTGGAGTCACCAAGGTCCATTTCTTCAGGTTTCAGGGGGTTGTCAGCGGTGGCCAGGGCCAAGCAACGCAGGGTGTCGCGGCCAGTACCATATTGGCGGGTAAGGTCCAGGATGCGGTTCTTCAGGGTGGAGTTCAGAGGGACCTTCTGTGTGCCAACGCGAGCGTGAGAGCAACGTTCCAGTACACCTTCTGGTGCACCCTTGACGAACAGTTTGGGTCCTGTGCCGAGACGGGAAGGCTTAAGTGGGATGCAGTAGCTGGACATAGATTTCCTGTCACGAGAGAACTCGAGAGTGAATTCTTTCTTCCACTTGGTTTCGATTTCCTGTCGGACGACGATAGCGCTGGAACGGCGGTCGAGGCCGGTCTTAGGAACATTGAAGGGGTTCATTTTCTCAGCGAGCACAATCAGGGCGGTTTCTGTGGCTTCACCGACCTTTTCGAAGGCCTGTTTGAATTCGTTGAAGTCAATAGCGGAGTCGTTGCACATAACGCAGATGGTGCCCAGTTCGTGGAGAGCGTCGAATTCGGAAGCCTTAACCTTCTGTCCTTTCAGGTAGACATCGCCAATGGGTTCGTAGGTGGAACCAGTGATTTCGAATTCAAGGAAGCTGCTGTCTCCAGCCTCGATCTTTTCAAAGATGAACATGCGGGAAACCGACATCTGGTTGGTGGTCAAAGTACCGGTCTTGTCGGAGCAGATAACAGATGTGCAACCGAGGGTTTCTACGGAGGGCAGAGACCTAACAATAGCGTTCTTCTTGGCCATCCTTCTGGTACCCAGAGCAAGACAGGTGGTGATGACAGCGGGCAGACCTTCCGGAATAGCGGCGACGGCCAGAGCGACGGCAATTTTGAAGTAGTATACGGCACCCTTGATCCAGCTTCCACCGTGAGCGGGGTCGTTGAAGTGACCGATGTTGATAGCCCATACGGCAACACAGATAACGGAGATAACTTTAGAGAGCTGCTCACCGAACTCATCGAGTTTCTGCTGCAGAGGGGTCTTGATCTCTTCGGTCTCGGACATTTCAGTACGGATTTTACCGATGGCAGTGTTGAGACCAGTGCCGATGACAACACCGCGAGCCTTACCGGCGGCGACATTGGTACCGGAGAAGAGAATGTTCTTTTTGTCCTGGTTGACGGCGCGAGGGTCGGGAATGACGTCGGTGTGTTTGATGACAGAGACAGACTCACCGGTCAAGATGGACTGATCGATACGGATGGTTGTGGAGTAAATTTTGATAAGGCGGATGTCAGCGGGAATTTTGTCACCAACTGATACCTCCACAACGTCACCGGGTACGATCTCTTTCGCACGGATTTTCTGTACACCGGATTTGTCTCCTCTTACTACCTTACCCATTTCGGGTTCGTACTCTTTTAAAGCTTCGATGGCGGATTCGGCATTTCTTTCCTGAAAGGCGTCGTGGTTATATTGAAATATTATAGTATTGGGCATTTGTTGCAAAATATAATTACTAGTTTAGATATTTGTTTTTCTTTGTTCTTTTAATTAAAATATCTCACCTGCCATACTCCTACAACTGCGTTGGCAATTAGAATAAGTAAAATAACGAAAGGTTCTACGAATGCTGAGAATGCATCTTCGTGTTCTTCAAATAAAGCTAAAACCTGTAAAAAGTAAAAATATCTGTAAGTGTCTGAACAATTGTACGCAAATAAGGAAATTTCAAACAATTATTTTACTTACGAATGAAATAATAGCGGCTAACAGCAAAATCTTGACTAAGAGGTCATCGAATTGTTCCAGGACTAACTGCCATATACTTTTGCCTACGACAAAATGTACAATAAAAGCAACAATAGCTGAAGGTTCTTTTGAACTACATCATACATATCGACAAAGAACAGTGGAAATGAGTAAAATACTTTGTAGTACAATATATTTTAGTTTGTGTGTTGCAATAAGGTAAAATAAGAAACATTTTATTTAGTAGTGAGTATTACTTTGAGCCTATATTCAAAACGAATAAAAATGCTAGGTGGATTAATATCGACTGTAATAAATATTCTAATCATAAACCAGCAAGAATACAATATTACTTTGAAATACAATGATGTAAACGGGTTGCAGAGTTTAAAACTGCTTCAGTGTGTGGGATGCTAAATTTAAAAGACGATATTGAGTGTCCAAGCCATTAACACTGACAGCTCGGCAACAGAACACGGTGCCGAGGTACCAAGGTTAGAGCGTCAACAAAAAGTGTCATTGGGACCTTGGCACGTTTTGTTGAACTAGAGCTAGCCTAGTGTTGCATTACATTTACAAAGTAACCGATAAAGATAATCATTTCTCAGTATTTTTATGTTAGTTCTACTAATGGGGTATTCAAATGATGTGATAAATTCGTTCCTATGTTAATACACGAACTTAATAACGCAGTTATGTGTATTATGCCGTTATCTTCCGTTGAGTAGCATAGCAATGACGTATGTAGAAACTGTATGTCAGTGGTTTAGCCTTTTATTTTTATTATAGTCTTGTACACTCGAGGATGTTGTCGGTGACACTTGTTATGTAGCCTGTCACCACGCGGATTGACGGATAAGTGCTGTGTTAAATGTTAACGTCTTAGAATGTATATTAAGTATAAAGTGCAATAAATGTAAACTTGATGCGCTTACCCTCCTCTGTAGGCAGTTCTGAAAAAGAAAATATCCATAATTACAATTTTTGAATAAAACATCAAAGGAGTTAATTTAACAGGCGATAAACTATTCAGAACAGCCATGTTATCTATCTGGGCAGTTACGATCGTACGTAAATACACTGCATTGGGCGGTGCGCGGGCGCAGAGCGAGTCTTCTCGCACGGCCAACTATGACGTCAAATATGAATGTCGGAGCCGTATTTCGACATATTCAACTCGCAAGTTGTCTAGTTCGACTCCACGATTATTTTGCTTACTACGTTATCAGTCGGGTGAACCGGTTTCTATTCCAGTACTGCGCAAAAATCAACAGTACAGTAACAAAGCAAACCACGTGTGATAATATTTACCGGCCGGCTAATCAACAGTGTAAAGAGATTTTGGCGATAGTGAATTATCAAGTCTGTTTTATTTTTCTTTATTTTAATGAAGAGTATTTATAATGACTGGTAAACAATGTAGTACATAATGGTTCCGAAGTACGTCTAACATTTAACATCTACTTCGCAAACCAGTCATTTATTTTTGTATAAATACTAATTTCCATAAAAACCGGTCGCCTCGTACAAAAAATAATATTCAAATACTGAATAGCAGAAGCAAATTAGACGCTTAGAAACGTTGAATTTGATCATGTGTTAAACGTAAAGTAATAATATAATGTGTAGAACTGGCAATGTATTTAGGTTATCTGATTGTCAAATATTGTCGCATTTTATTGCTTAGGAAAACTATTTAAATAAGAACAGACAAATAATCTTACAACGTTAGTGAAAACATTATACTCAAATGGTTTTAAGTAATAATTCCTGGTAGGTCATGGAATTTTTATCTGTAAAACACATGAAAGGCATCTAGTAAATACATACATTACTATCGCAATAAATACAGTACTAGGTACAATGACACGATAAGAATTCGGATAACACGGCCCGAGATTATCAAACTCTACGGAATAATTAGGACATATTTGAGATATACAAACGCTTGTTACAATTAATGCCAAAGAACTTGAACAAAAAGTGCCGTGGCGGAAGAAAGTTCCCGCATGTCATCAAGCAATCGCATAGGTTACGTCTCCCTTCTCCACCTATCCCTGCCACTGAGACATAAAAAGTTCTTTGGCAGTCATTATAGTTACGTTCGTATTTTGAAAGGGACAGATTTGTTACGGATGAGAATATTCGATACATTCTTGGGATTATCTCGTAAAGTTGTTATGGCACGTTATGTGCACGGAACGTCTTGCACATTGACCTCCTCGGCCGAATATAAGCATTACAATGCGTAATGATATCATCGATTATTAAATACGGTGCATTCATTTATGTCCGTTACAGTTAACCTGCAGTTTCGATTTTTAAATGGAAATATTTTATCCATATCCATAGTGTCATCTTTATTCCAGTCCAAACTAGTCCATTCTATAAGCTTTGCCTATCACTACCGCAATTGGTTTTTGTTTTTATGCTCAACTGTATGTCGTTAATCGTAGATAGAAGAACAGCGTTGTTCAAGTCTTGGCGACAAACAAACTGCGTTTCCACAAGTTTCGACAATCCATTTGCAATCAACAAATGGATTGTGTACAAATCTTTCCCGTGATTTGTATGTCTTAATCGACGGATGAATACAGGCAATGTGCGCTAAGTCAATCGTATCGACTCTATTTGCGTACTGAAGCTGCCGGACGCGGGTGACTAATGTAAGCAATTAGTCAAAGCATCGCTAACGCCACAACGGCATCTGATCAATAAACCAGCATCGGCATATAAAACGTCTAGATACACACGAGTGTCATATCCTGAAGAACTTACGTCAAAGCGACGTGGATACCGTACGTGCCCCGAATCTCAATGCCTCATCACAATGCATAATGATCGTGCCAAACGACGTAACTTGAATAAGATATACGAGAAATAAAGATATCGAACGGCTACGTCTAGCTGTGATAAAGCGAGATTATGAACGAAATTAAAAGAACAGCAAACACAATATCGCAATAAATGTCTCGAAACCAGAGACAATTTTCTCTGTGAGCTGATTAGCGTGTACTATTTCGCAGATATTTATATAATTTTTAAAGGCAACTGAAGCATCAAAGGTGAAAGTGGAATGATGTAATACGGAAGGCAACTTTTTATTTTTAGTAACATTATTCCATTTACAGATTTTCTTGGATAAAGAAGAGAAAGCGCGGTGAAAACCGGTAACGGCAAATACAGATTGAATTTTTTCGTAAATGTTCACAAACGCTGAATTAAAAACTAGTACCTAAATGGTTTTATTTGTTATAAAAGTACAATAAGTTTTAGAAAGTAAGAATATTCTTGAATTTCGTGGCGAGTAAGAACAAATTACATAATAGAAATAATTTGATAAATGTATTATCGATGTATGCCATAACTGATAGGTTAAATAGCTTAATTGCAAAACCGGGACATCTGGAAACAATTACATATTTAATTTATTTGGCAGTTCTTGCAAAGAGAGGGAAATGATCTTGATTTGAGAATTCAATGAGTTTGAGTCAACTGTTTACGCAATAAATCAACGCTATTCTATTGCACAAATTCAATTCAGCCGAAGGCAAATGACTGTCGTCACTTTCATGAGGAGATAAAAGCATTTTCAACCAGATAAAATATGGGATCGGGCAATAGTGAAGACCGCGCGTCAGCCGCTCTTGTAGACGCATCCCGCCAACGTAGAACGGCCAAAATAAACTTGGTTATCTACAATATAATATTTCAGTTACTGGGCACTCGAAATTCGCCGCGGGAACCGTCAGCATTCCCGGCCAGGCTGAGGCTTGCCACATCGACTTTCCTAATGCACGCAATCACTTTCAATTAACTCACGCGCCCTAAACGTATTTTACTCAAGAATCTGGAAATGTATCAAGATTCTGCTCCGTTAGACTGCCAGTACAAGAAAAAATATACTAAGCAAACTATAAAATAGCACAACGATGAGGCTTATCGGCATTATGTACATATTACGGTACAATAATGTCGGTTACTATGTTTCGAGGACGAATGGTTAATGGACGGATATCGGGTATCTCCACAAACGTCTATTTTAATAAACAGACAATCGTCCTAACTTAAATCAAGATGAGGTATGGTCTAGCGAGAAACGTCTTTTTGGAGTTTTTCAGTGTGAATGCTTCAGGAAACATTTTTATTACATTAAAGAGTACGTCAATAGTTACCCCGTTATTAGCAGTGTTTTTTTTATATAGAATCAACAGAGCTTCTCGTCGTTTACTTTATTCAATAACGTTACTTGGTCAGATCATGAAAAAAATGTTATCGGGTCCATATTAGACAGTCCATTTAGAACAAATTCCAAAAATCACTTGTGTTAGTGCCACTTTTGCGCTCGGCATCAATTCAATTTCGCTGTTTTCTGTATTGTGACCACTCAGTAAGAAGATTGAGTGACGTTTAGTGTACGTGATGTATTCGGCCGCAGAATCGTCAGTTGTACGAAGCCGTGAAAATAAACAATCAGTCTTCACAGTTCTGGGAGTTAGTTTGGTATGTTTTCAGCGCGTAAGGCAGGTACCTAATGATCACATGTGAGCAGATTGCGGAGGTTAGGGATTGTGAACTAAAATTAGTTTTAAGAATGTCATGTTTGTCAATACTAATAATATGGCGGCATTTCACTTCGCTCCTCGAGTATCATGTCATATTTTAAATAATTATGACACGGGTCTTAATCGCGGAAATATTTTGAAGGTAAATACCTTATACTGCCTGACGTTTCGGCGTGGGTTACACCAGCCGTGGTCACAGGCCGTGGTCATAATTATTTAAAATGTGTGAAAATCGCGTTAGTCTAAAAACTTTATCATGTCATATTTGACATTAGGGGCTATTGTGTGGATGGAAAAATGCCAGTAAAGTAGAAAAAAAGCAAACATGAGTGACTCACAGAAATACCGCATACGAATGTCCATGTGTAGTGCCAGATTTATAATTGGAACTACAGACAACGATGTCGTACGAAATTCTTGTCAAGTTGAAATTTAGACGTTACAAAAGGAAAATATTCGTAACTTTTAACATTGCATTTTGTTGATTGACGTACCGTATAGGTAAATGTGACGTATTTGTATTTTACATTATTTCAAAAACCCACCGTTTGATATCACTACACTTTATTGTAAAGTTTGGATAACTGACATAATTATTAATGTCGGGAAAATACTCCGTAATGTCTGACAGACAATCGTATTTACCACTAGTATTTGTAAGTCAGACGAAATGAAATTGGGTCAAAAGGTCACTACCCTGGTAATGAAACAGGACGTAACTTAAGGAGTTGTGTTAGATTTTATCATTATCCTGAATAACATCGTAACACATTTCACCGGTTGAACGGCTCATGCTAAGTAGTATTACAATTGAGAGATGTGATAATTTAAAAAAGCATATTGTATATCGTAAATATATCGTATTTTTTATTAGAGGCATTGTGAAGCTTAATCGATTAGCTTATTAAACATTGGCACAAGGGTTCAGCTCCTGCATCCTCTCACGTGTGAGGGTGAGCCGTCAGCCATGTTAATAGCACGCACCAACGGCCACCTTCGCACCACTTAGCATCACCTCCAATATAAAAATAGCCATCACTGTAATATACTGGCCTTATTTCAATAAACTCTTGCTAATTATTGTTTAAGCTTCTTATAAATAACAAAACAGAGAGCCCCTGCCCAAAGTGCGGGGCAACCTATGCCTTCAAATTTCTACCATATCTTGCTGTTACTTGTAGTAGCTAAGTTTGACCTATTTAAGAATAATCAAGAAAGTTTACGCGACACGGTAATCTCGCGGTACTTAGTGACAGGGAGTGGCTGTTATTAAAGTTTCCTCGTACAACACTGCTTTGATTAAGCGCAAAGGTATTATTATCTCTTGGCTTAACTACCACTACAACTAGGTAGAAATCTAATACATCATCATCATTGTCATCTCAGCTCATATATAAAATATTCACTGTGGAGTAGGTCACCTTCTATTACAAGGAGGGAAATCAAAATTCTACTACTATACGGAAATAAGAAATATTCCCAGAATTAACTGTGATCTATTATTATTCGCGTTTATTTGGGATGATCGTATTTAAAGCCACATGTTCGCAACCTTCAAGTTCATTATCGTGACTAGTTTTAATGGATTTTTCCTTGTTATGTTATGAAATTACTTCGGCTTAATTTAATACGCGACGACGGAAGTATGTATTGTTTGTGACGTGGCTAAAATGGATAAGTTCTTTCACCCGAATACTTAAAGCCAGCAATATACGTTGGCCTAGCATTGCCGAGTGAACGCCAATACCAACGTATAGACGGTATATTTGCATTGTCTGGCCATCGCTCGGTGTCGCTCGCCTAGTTGGTTTCGTTACACTTGCCCAACTTGTAGGCAGTAGCACTTGCCTTGTATTAAATTGCCTACGCTCGCGTTGGCCTAAGCTCGGCCAACGTGTATTGCTGGATAAGAATTCGCATGAATAATATAACGAATACGACACCACTACTACTCAGCCCAATGCTGAGTAGGGCCTCCTCCAGTTAGATGAAGGGCAATTAGCCTAGTGTGCCATGCTGGCCAGACGGGTTGGTACAGGGTATCATATCAAGTTTGCCTTCTCTTGCGGCTAGCTTATCGGCCTTGTTGTTTCCCTTTGTTTTATTATGACACCCTTACATATACATACATTACCTATACATATATAACACATTGTATAATTTTAATGTGTTATATGTATGAGTACATAAACTTATTATTATGCATGCCACTTGCAAACTTGGCTTATGAACTTTAGACTTTAGGAAATAGTTCAAGGTTTTCTTAGACCGGTCTGTATGCCTAATTATTATTAGTATTTTTAACCAAAGATACTAGATAGCAAAATACAATTTGCTTCATAAAAAAAAACAATGACCAAATTTTTTCTTGTATTTGTGTCGCTATACTTGACTTATCATTCATCATCAGTATGGTTGACTTCTAATTAGAAATGAGGCATGTTATATTTTTTTTTGTAAGAACAGATAAGGGGCTTTTGTATTCTATATTTATTTATTGTTTGACTTGTCAAAAGAGCTCTAATGAGCCAACTTGATTAAATGAGTTTTGAATTTATATTAGTAACTTACTCTTGATTTTTTCTTGAAATCAATGTTTCTTTATGATTTTGTTTAATCAATATCTAATCTTATTGCCTGTAAGTGAACTGACCAAGTTATAATAGGTTCTATGCCAATTATATGGAAATAAAATATCTCAAATTAATTCATAAACAATTTTTTTAATCAGTGATAGAAATTAAATCATAAATTATTTCAGCTTATTGGTCATATCAAATAAGATAAAATTTAAATTACTTTTACAGTCATGTTATTTCTAACTAACTTTAAACCAGCCTACTATTATTTTTATAGAGTAAGTAATCTTGGCATAAGTCATAATGTAAAAATAATTCTCTCTACAAAACATAAATTTCCATTACTATTGCAGTTACTGTGTTCTTAGGTATAGTAAATGGTTATTAAGCCGTATTAAAATGTGTTTTATTTAAATTTAAACTTGAGTCTTTCTTCGTTAAAAATATCACATATTAACTAAAATTATTTGTTGTGATTATTTAAATTTGTATGTAAGGTTTTTAAGAATATGGCTTGTGCCACAGTCTAAGTAAAATTATAATATTTTACTTTTTGTATTATTATCTAATTAACCATACTTTACGGTTATTGAAGAAAACATTGTTAAACAATATTTAATTTATCAACATTTGCCCTTCAGTTTATGGTGATCATTTATATTTAAAATATAAAAGTATTTTATCAATGCTCATTCATGGCCACATGTTAACTCTTGGCAAATGGTCAAACCATAGTTTACAAATAATATTTAACAAAACTATCTGTCATAACATAAGTAACAATCTCAATTTGAGAAACTCTCTATGGATTTTGTCAACTAATTGTCACATACAGCTAAATATTGGTAATAAAAAAAAGACAGATATATAGTATAACTTTAAACAATAAATAACATCATTCCCTATGTTAATTCTAAGTAAAACAAAGGCAATAGGTACATTCATATTCTAAGGTCATCGATAAATTTAACGCTGTTCTGAATAGTGTCCCATTTAAATTTAAAAACAGGTGACATGTTGATATATGCTCCAAATGTCACAAACATAAACATTCAAGTACTTACCATTTGGCCCATATTTGTCTTGGTTCCTTTTAACTTGGTCTGCACTAAGGCCTTTGTCTGCATCTGTGCCAAAGTATGATAACACTTCTTCCACGGATTTCGTGTGAGCGTCCTCCATGGTGGAATTACTACGTTGCCGTCAGTTCTAGAAGGCAAGAACAAAATAGAGGTTAGAAATGACGAGTCATCATCACCAACATACAGCTTTGAGGTTAGGTTGCTTTCATGTCAAGAGGGCCTCGAATGCCACTTTTATTACCGTTCAAAATCAAAACTAGTGCATCACGCACTATTCAACCGTTCGGATATTTCAGGAGCTTCGGTATACGGTAGATATTTTTTACGAAACAAACCGTAGATGTCAAATTTGCACATCTATTACGGTGAAATTTAATATTTTTCTACGTTACAGATGATGATAAAATAACGAGATAAACGCTATTGCATTGAAGGTAACGAGCAATATCCTAGATTGTAAGCACCGTTGGTTGAATTACTAAACCACTCACCAAGATTTTTAATTCATGAGAAACTTTCGTTCTGTGAAAAGATAACACTTAACTATATGCCCTAAAATCCAGTTTAATTAAAAGTTTCTTTTTTAAAATATTTGTACTATTTCTCGTAAATATCATAAACGACACGAACACGTACTATCTAATACAGCCGTCATTTTTTATGAAACTGACGTAAAATGAAAATCTGGTTGTTGCCAGCGCCACCTTGTTAGTAGCTTGAAAACTATAAAATTAACTGTGATTTTATTTAGTGCAGCAGATTTAAGACCAGAAATAAATTTTTGCTTCTAAATCTAAATACACATTTGAAAGTATTTGTTATAAAATAAAAACTAAGTTCTATTTTATAATAAAAAACTAAACACAATTTATGGCCATACACGAATGTGGAGCCCTGCTATAGGTTGAATTTGTCCCACGTGACTCGAACGAAGCTATTTTGGTGTCACAGGCGCCTACAAATTGCGGTATTTTTAAATTTTAGAATTTTGCTTTGCGTTATGTAACACATAAATCACATAAAATTATCACAAACATCCTTTAAACTTTCTTGACACTTAATTTACACTTGAAGTTACTACACTCACGGTCGTTCCATTTTTTTGTGGTTTTAAGGAACTTACTGAAATATTTTTTTCGACAGCGTCGGGAAGGAAAGAAGAAATAAGAGTGGCGCGGGAGATGTTTTCCCGCCGCGCCCCGAGTAGCGACTCCCGGGCGAAGAGCGACGATTTTAGAGCGGCGCGGGCGCGGTGGAGGGACACTGTCGGAGATTTCTTTAATTATTTTGGCAACAGTACTCGATGGCACAGTCGAGTCGCTTTCCAGGGTTGCATGTCGCAGGCCGGTCGTCGCCGACCCTCCTATGATGATCTTTTTATAGCGGACGCTGCCCGGCTGAAGCTCCCGGCGCTTGTTATCTGATGATGCCGATTGTTTATGAGTATTAAAAAGCTTCCCTTTTTATATTATATTTAACATCTGCGTATTAACACCGCACATGAAACTAATGGCAAACTAAACGTAACTAGTTGAGCACATATGTACTTACATGACTTTTATCGTATCTCATTGATCAAACACTTTGTTATCTCTCTAATAAATGGGCATGGATATAAAATGGAGATTAACTGCAAAATTCCCAAGTATGATTGAGCTTTTTCCGGTATGTGAGACTTTTCCGTTTTCACCCAATCGCTACCTATTTGTAGTTAGGCACTTAACCATGTGGGTACCTAATGATATCTTGTCCCGTGTGGTGACGTATTTAGAATATACATATAGTGTCACCACCCCATTCCGTCCTGAGGGTGTCGTAAGCACTGATCAAAGGGAATAACAAGGCCGAAAACCGAGCCACAAGAGAAGGAAATCTTGATAAGAAACCCTATGAATATCTGGCCAGCGTAGCACCGTAGGCTAATTACCCTCCATGTAATTGGAGGAGATCTAACTCAGCAGTGGGTCATGTATGGGCTGAATAGACTATGGACGTTTGTAACACTGGATTTGCCACAAAAGTGTCGCCAACCTTGTAATAGGTGAAGTTATTTGGCTGCGGTCAGGGGCGTAGCTACCGCCGTATTAGACGTATCCTGCCTGCCTTTTGGTATGTACTGATTGGGTTTGATTTTTATTACAGTTCAAATGTATACTCTCGTAAGTTGTTCCTGTTGTGTAATACTGTTGTTGTAAAATAAAGAGTTATCTATCTATCTATTAAGGATAACGTTCACATCAAGGAAATTAATTTACGGAATAGTATATTTCATTACAAGTGCGGAAAGGCTGTCATTACAACGAGTTCCGACAAATGTCTACCCGAGCCGAGGCGCAGCCGAAGGCGAGGGTTGACAGTCGGAACAAGTTGCAATGATGGTTCTGCACGTGTACTGAACGACTATTTTTAATACAGTTGCGAAAAAATGAAGCAATTTAATAAAATAATAAAAACACAAATACATAACTCAACTAACTAATCATTTCTGAAAAATGGCGCCGACCGTAGAATATAAGCAGAGTTTTTTTTTTCTTCACCCATTATGGCAGGCAAAAGGAATTTTTTTTGCCTGCCAGAATGGGTGAATTTTTTTATTGATATGAAATGAAATTTAATTAGATGAAATGAAACTCATTCAATCAAATCATTAAATCTAATATTGAAACAAATTAGTAAGTAGTTTCTTTTTAGAAATATACGTATTTGCATGAGTCATAAAAACTCCTATGATTTTTTTTAGTAAAAACTTCATGGTTGGTTTTTCCTTATAATAGACATTATTTTGACAGTTGGGAAAGAAAACGCACTAGTGCGGTAATGGTAAAGAAAAAGCACGCGTGTGTAATAGCCCACTTCCCGAACGCTATACGTCCCTGTAATATGCCACTTTTTGAGCAACTGTATTAAAAAAGATTTTACGCTTTTGATAAATTTTAGCAATTTTTTAACATTGAAATACCTAATTGGGATATAGCAGAGAGATATGAGATTGGTCAACCCTTTTTGCGAGTTTTCATTAGACTTGAGACATAATGAAGATTAATAATATTTTTGTGTGATCTTTAATATATACAGTACCTATCCAATTGGAAATTGTTTATTTATAATTATAATTATACAATATTTATTTTATTAAATCCATAACTGAGGCTTTAACAGAAATGAAAATGAAAGTCAATGATTGCTTATCTAAAATCTATTGCGAAGCCGACAGGAACCAGTAAGTGTATGATATAGTTGATTTTAGGAAATTTTATGTACCTTATTTGTGCTGCATAAAATAGGCATTTGAGGAATTTCACAGAGGAGATTTGCAGTAACATTCAGGTTGATTAACTGTCTATTAAAACATACCTCCTACCAGCTGTAAATAATTTATCGAATGCGATACTTAAAACGTTTCAATTTGCAGATAATATGAAGCTGTTTTGACATTGATGTTTAAACAATATTTGGCAGAGATTGCCCTACGGCAATGATTGAATAGCTTTCAATCATACCTTGAAGCTATTTTAACTATCATTCGTTTGATGTCGCACATAACACTTAGCTACATAACCCGGTAACCTTTGGCCCCTGACCTTATTCTCTGGTTAGAATATTCGGAGAATTAAATGTCTAGATACGTGGATCAGAGGTACCGCGATGGGACCAGACTAGTAGGTACTAGTATGTCTCTCTAACCTAATGCTAGGAAACAGTTACACATGTATGTGATGTGTATGCGGCCTTTTTTAATGTTTATACTTCTTTATTGTCTATTATACTATTGTCTATTATACTGTGATGTTCCTCACTTAAATAAATGATGGCTTCAACGTAGCACGCATTTTCACTAATTGGCGACGAGGAAAATTTTATAATCATGGCTGTCGGGAAGATATCCGGAAATGTTATTGACGGCTGGAGCTGGGAACGGGAACTGGTAACTCTGGATTGGCTGTCGGGAAGATATCGGGGAATGATAATGACGACGGGAGCTGGGAACTCTGGCTTGGCGATGGGGAAGGTGGCCAAGGAAGTGGTGAGGGGATTGTTTTACCATCTTCAGAGTCACCCGGTGCGGCTCAGAGTGGCTCACCGTCATCCCGGCGTTATCCCGTACGGCAACGTCGTTTTCCACGCTGGTTCGGTTTCTCAAACGAGAATTAAAGAAAAGAAATAAGTGTGGGGGCGATGTGTATGCGGCCTTTTTTAATGTTTATACTTGTATACTTCTTTATTGTCTATTATACTATTGTCTATTAAACTGTGATGTTCCTCACTTAAATAAATGATGGCTTCAACGTAGCACGCATTTTCACTAGTATGAAGCAATTGCACTTAGCAATTTTTAGACAAGCAATTTGATGGATTTAGAATACATATAGAGTCCCCACCGCATTCCATCCTAAAGGTTCATAAGAGCCGATAAAAGGAAATGACTGAAAACTTAGCCGCAAATTTGATACGAATCCATTTTTTTTATGGTGTGGTAAACCTTTTTTAAATCCCCAGCCGCGGGACGGGCCTGGGCTATGTGGGAGTCTACTGGCGCAAAAAGATGAGGTGACATCAACTAAATCCTATCACTATTATTTAGGTCTCGAGCCAATCCACCTGCGGGAAACTTCGTAAACTTTATCGAGATAGGTGGCTGGATACGAAACCATGTGCCAACCAGCGTGGCACAGTGGATTAATTACTCTTCATGTTATTAGAGGAGGCCCGACTCGGTAGTAGGTCATGTATGGGTTTAGATACCTCGTTTCTACTTAATTTTTGAGGGAAGATAATATTGTGGGCGTAAAAGCTTTTGGGTTTCGTAAGAGAATTTCTAATTTTGCCTGACTGATGAACAGAATACCTGAACTCATGATCGAGAAATAGGAAACCTGTTTGTGTTGGATGCGTTGTCACTCTGTTACGTCTAATTTTCTAGAGGCCATTTAAAACCGGCAAGGTTGTCTATTGCTTTAAAACCTTCAGAGACTAAATTGTAGGAACAAAAAGGAGGAGATTCTCAATTCAGTTGTATGCGTCCTCATAATACCGTCAACTGTTTATCGACTTGATTTTTTTAAATATTTGTTTGGTATTGGTTCCATATAAATTATCGAAATCGGTTCAGTAGTATGGAAGAAAACTTGAAATAAGTGACCAGGTGAAATTTGTGTCAGGTAGGTAGACGATTTTGTTATTCGACTCCTTTACAAAGTAAACGTTTATTTGCAGTAAAATTAAAATAACTGAAATAAAAATGTCTGTGCTTACTTAAATTTACACCGAGATTAATTAGGCTATGCCTAAGGCACCGACATCAAATAGTTGTTTATATTTCAAATATTTGTGCCTATTTTGAAGTATAAAGTTCGTCACTAGTTGGTGTCCAAAATAAAGAAATGAAAGTTGCTATTTTTCCTAAAATTTTGCGGAAAGTAGTACATAATAACCATGGACGTTTTTTATACGTCCATGCTAATAACGATCACTTCGTTATGGATATAGACTTTCTGTTACGCCCTGTGTACACTGAATCTGAACTGAAACATCAGAATAATCTTTTTACATAGATAATCAATAGATTTGTTATTTTGATATATGTTGTTGCTTTATAATGTTTTCTATTTATTTAATTATTTAAGCAAAAATATTTATATCAAAGTATCAGTTACACGGTTTGACTGGTAAGATAGCAGCAAAAAAATGTCAACCTTGTGTTAAAAGCACTTGAAATATATTTAGAGAGTAAAAATAGAAAATTACAGGGAAACAGCCGAATGCCAATGTTAAAGTAAATTTGGCAGCTGTTACGAAAATTGAAAAACCAGATAAATTGGAAGATAATTTCTTTGAAAAATATTTTAGCCTCATTAAAATATTTTACTGGAAAGGTCACAATAACCTGTCTTCAAATGTTCAACGCAATTTTATGTAATTATTTGAAAATAATTCGCTAGCTATTAAAGTTAACCCACGCCAGGTAATAATTCGTAAAAACATGATTTTATAGTTCATAAATAACGTACATCAAAGACCGTTTTTTGCTTGTTATAATATCGAAAATATTCTATCTTTTGTTAAGAAAATTTGTCAAAAGTTCATGGACTGTTGTATTAAAAAAAACATATTTCTAATGGCTGAGAGGCAAAATACTGTTACTGGAATTACTGGTAATGTGGCACACGCGTTTGACGTGTGCCGATTTTAAAACCTCAAGTCTACTCTTATCTGTACCTATATGTACTGTGTCATACGCTCACATTTACAAACAAATCCAAGTCCAGTAGGTAGGTACTATAAAATAATTATATTTGTTCAGTACTAATTCTTGTACACTACCGACCTATTTACTCAATGTTTGCCACATTTGGCCACAAATAGAAGTAGTCAAGTGAAATGCCAGCATTAGTGTCAGTAGTAGTGTAGTTTAATGTACTATTTAACTAATTAAGCATTGTTTTTTTTTCAAAATTAGCTTGCGCAGTGAAATTCATATACAGCTATAAATATATTAAAAAAAACTATTCGAAAATGTTGATATTTCTCTATACACACCTGGTCCCTGGTCCTGACAGTAACGAACACAATTTTATAAATTTCGGTGATTTATTTTTATAGCTGGATTAGTCTATCGATAAAAACCTTGCAGGGTGTTTAGTATGCTATTTTCATCACTCGAAACTGGATTAACGACCGATTAAAAGCCAATCGAAGCTGCCATATTATTTTATAACCCAATTTGGTATTTCTGGAAAATGTTTACTAGATTATGCAATAATTGATTAGTTTATAGGATCATTGAAGGCTGCTAATAATGTTTTATTTATGTGATTACTGCCATATTCAGGAGGTTCAAAAACAAGACAGATATTTTATACGAGCCGGTAAGAAAATCAATGTCGTAACAACCTTTAATGTAGGTACTACCTACGTAGTACCTACATTAAATGGGAAGACATTATAGAATTGCTCAGTCATGTCTCCTGAAATTACACTGAGGGTAACTTGTGGCCGTATGTATACCTATATATTATCGCGAACACCTCAAAAGAGGCACGCATTTACTTGCAGTTTTCACTTATCAATAAATTGATACCTGAAGAAGGCGAAGGTATATAATTTGCGATGGTTTTGAATACATTGGTTCAAATGTGACGATAATTGTGGCAAGTCATGACGAATAGAGAATCAATGATCATGCCAGCACATGTTTATTTTCGCCTTTTATAACATGTAGAAGTAGAATAAAACATATGGAATGAATGAAGGACCAAAGAGGGAAATCGAATTTATTCATCATAGAACTGCATCAAATGTAACAGTTTCTATGAAATCATTAACACTGCTTGAAAGATATTTGAAAGTTTTCAATGTTTACACGACCGCTAAATTTGGTGTGTACTAAAGTTAATAATAACAAATGAAGAATGCACCTTCAAATGTTTTCCTCACCAGTTGGAGAATCTCAAAACAAAAAAACGTAGCCACGGTGATCGACGCGGACTATTAAAGAAACACACAAAGGCAAGATGAATTGGAGATCTCCCGTTTGAAGTTTGGATTAAATGGAATCGACTGCAACATGACTTTTGATTTAAGGGCGCTATTAGATCCGTTATCTACATCTGTGATGTATGCGTTGCTCGATATGTGTTTGAACACATGTGTGTGCTTATTTCTGCCGTGAGTGCATCCGACCTATTTCTTGCCGTAGATCATTGACATTCGATTTTAAATGTATTAAACAATAGGAAGTGCTAAGTGCTAGTATAGTTTTTTATTAATTTCCTTGTCTGAGACATACGTGTGTGAGGGCAAATATTTTTTTTAAGGCTGGAGGGATAAGATTAAAAGATTCAAGTTACGTTTAAGTTGGCTTCTTGCCTAAAATAAGCATAAAGGTTGTAAATTAACTTATTTAATTTATTTAGCTTGACATATTTATAAATTGCTCTTTCTACTGTAGGCAGGTTTTAGCAATAAGACCGCCAATTGCACCAGTTTTGTTAATTTTCTTTTCTATTATTATATTATATAAAAGTATTTTAGATAACATTCCTTCTCAATACGTATCCGTTAATATATTTTCGGTGTTTATTTTGCAATGTATTCTATCATCACTGAAGTACCCGATACATGAGATACTAAAAGGCAGACTACAGTAAGCTTTTAAAATTCCTAGATAATGTAACTAGAGCGTACGTACAAACATTATTTTGATATCGATGCTACTCCCGATCACCGTGGCATATTTGCGGGCCTATTCGTCATCTACAAATAAACGGGCGAAGGTAATAATCTAAATAGAACTATCGTAGTCCGAGTGTCGTAATCGTATTTGGCATAATCTATTGAGATTTTGGCCAACAAAAGGGATTTGGGGCAAG
Source organism: Clostera curtula (assembly GCA_905475355.2). Taxonomy (NCBI): domain Eukaryota; kingdom Metazoa; phylum Arthropoda; class Insecta; order Lepidoptera; family Notodontidae; genus Clostera; species Clostera curtula. Next base: position 16,400,651 of record FR997797.1, on the reverse strand, counting down.
TTCAACGACGATAACAAAATAGCTGATGCTGGCCTTGTTTTGACCTATCTACTACTACTATTCAGGACATAAATGACCCACTGCTGAGTCGGGCCTCCTACAGTTACATGGAGGGTAATTATCCTACTGTGCTATGCTGGTCAGATGGGCTGGCACAGGGATTTTATATCAAGTTTTCCATTTCTTATGCTTAGGATATCGGCCTTCCCTTTGGCCGCTCCTTACCGCAACCTCAGAATGGAATGGGGTGGTGACACTATGTATTCTAAAATAATTTTCATATTAATAGATACAGCAAAAACTTGACATCCAGTCATGGTAGATTAGGATACTATATTTAACAAGAACAAATTAAAGTTAATAGTTTCTGAGATTCACAAATTACATTATGGTGTGTGTATGTATGTTCACACGCAATTGCTCACGACGCGACACTGGCAGAATAGTGGCAACCAAGTTAAGAAGAAAAAAGAAAAAAAAATGTCCTCGGCCTTGATTGATGTTACCCTTTAATGAAGTTGCTATGTCAAGGTCAGAGGGCCAAAAAGAATTAGCGCTGGTGAATTGGAAATTTGTAAAGCATTCTAATTACGATTTTTTTTTTAATTTAAGAAAGGACATATTTTTTATACTTTACGTCCTTCTTCCTTCCTCATAAACCTTCAATAAATAAATCGTGTATTTTATCTGTTGCTGACAGCGGTCAGAAATATTTAGTATAGCTACGATAAAATGACAGCTATTATAAATAAGGCCGCTAATGTACTGATATGGTTACATAAATAGACTTAAAATATATGAATATGATAATAAAAAAATTCATTTTTGAAACCATCGTAATTAAATTTAATATATCGTAATTTTATTTCATTTTAACATTACTTATAGGGAAATCAACTTTAGTAAATTTCTTATTATATAATAAATGATAACTTTATTAACCAAGTCCATCAAATTTACAAGGATTTAAACAGGTGTATTTGCTCCCATTTAAATGGTAGTTCTATACATTTTGTTACATCCCGAATTTAGTTCACTGGCTATAAAATGAATATTTTTATGACGCAGGCATTGACGTCAGCGAATATTAGGTGCTTTGTTCGAATATTCGCGGTTTTATAATCTGAAATGATGATTATTTTTACAGCTGGCTGTGTATTGAGTAAACAGCACTATCTCGTTTCCACGCCCGAAGTTACTGTCCATATATTTTTATTGAAATAGGAACTTTTATTTATTATTTTGATTACTCTATGGTTTCTGGTTATGGGCGGGTGGCTTTTTATATGTTATTGCAGCTGGGAACATAGTTATATAATTAACGGGAATTACATAAGTTTATCCAGTTTAGGTTTTAATTGAATATGTAAAGAATATTTGTTTCGTAATATTTTATCGTTTTACTATAAAATATTGCATATAGTCTTTGTATTCTTTTGCTTTTTCTAGGTTGCACTACTTACGGATACATGCAGTAAACCTAACCATAACTTGTACCTTTTCATATAGGTATGCTAATTAGGTAGAAAGTTTAACTTATTGTGTCACATTTTTTATTCATAACATATAGATATTTTTAAATAAATAAACAATAAGAACAACAGTATTTGGTACTTCATTATGTGGCGCAAGTGAGGCTCATTATTATGTATTTTAATATTACATAAACATCGTCTAATATTTCACATGACGCTTATCTTAAATGCTGCTAAAGCTATTTAGAAAAATAGGTACGGATGACACATTTCTGCTTGGTTTTGCGGTTACCGAGTGGACAGTCTATTTAGATTCCTCACAAAAATATCTGTAACATATATTTCTGGCGCGAATTCACGGTCTACGTCACTGCTAAAGACGCCCCTTTCATCGCCTAGACTTATCGATGGACGCGAATAAGAATCGACAATATCTACCTATCGTAAACAGCCAGTATTACTAGGAATTTTTAAATATGCAATTATACATTCTAATTTCAAACTTTAACAAATAATTTTCCGGTTTTAAAAATATTACGTAATATCAAATTTGTGTTCTATAATAAATTGAATCACTAGATCACTGATCACGATTACCACTATCCAAAATCCTGGTAACACTGGCTTTTGCTTTCTGCTGCGTACAGCTTCTTCACTCCGCACAACGTCCGTTTCTTGACATGAAAGCACACCGGCAACACTGAACAGTCACTGCACAATCACAGTCCGCTGGCAACACCAACTTACCGTGCCACTTAAATCACTTGGTCCCAAATACTTTGTATTTTTGTGGGTACTATCGGGTGAGGTTAGTGCGCCCCATGAGTGGAGCGACGGGAGTGCGACGCGCCGGGCGCTCGACCAACTCGTCCCCTTCTTTTATAAGCTCCGTTCTGGGTTGTGGGCTGGCTGCCAGAACCCGTACGATTAGCAACATAAACTCAACTTTATTGCACTCTATTAATCTAGTCTTACCACTTTATGTCTCCGATAATAAGAACCATTTTGGTGACGACACATTCTGCCTCGGCCGCAAATTATTGTTGCAATTTCCGTAGTCACTGATAACATTTGACGTTACCTTTAATTTACAAATTACTACAAGTAAAATGTAAGTAATTAATTGTTTGACGTAAATAAATGTGCAGTCATTAAGAACACAGGTAATAGTTTTATGTAAAGCGAAATTGATGTGCGGCTTGGGTTAGCTAATTCACTAATGGGATTTTGCATTTCTTATTAGGTAATAGAAATATAATTAATTCATTAAAGATTAAATTTGTAATGTAATGCGCGAACTTGCTTAGCGCGAATATGTGAGCTACAAAATGCTCATTTCCGATAACTACGAAGGCTACGATACTACGGCGTAGTAGGGCGGGCTTATAAGGACACGTAAGTGAAAAAATATTTCTCGAAAAAAAAAAGATAAATAAATGCAAAATTAAAAAGTCATTCGTCTCATTATAAGTCTTTAGATTTGATTAAAACAAACTTCTCAAAAATGGGTGTATCTTTGCCATTTATTTTGTTCAGATTGATTTAGGTACCTTATTGCGTACAAGTACACCAAGAAGTACATCGAGTTCTTTTGAAAAAGTGGTAATACTCAATCTCAAAAATTACTTACTTGTTTTACTGTAATTTAGTACATAGTTTTAGTTTACTTTTATTGTTATTTTATATGTAGTTCGATTTCTCCTAATTTCTTTTATATGCTTTCAACAAATAACGTTGTATTTTATGGTTAAATTAGCCAACAAATATATATTTAAATTTAAAATGTTATATTATGATAAAGTTGAGTTGATATAGAGAACAAGTGCAGAATGCAAATGTTTTTATTATGCTTATGGAATACTTTAAAAATAACTTTATTTAATTATCATTACCATCTTATGGTCCTTGTCCCACGCTAAAGGTAATACACTACTATCGGTCGTCATACACATTTCCAGATTCTCACAATCCTTACATCTCTTTTGGTCTCCCACCACAACCACTTGCGTCCAGCCCCATTTAAGAAAAAATATTCAAGAAATGTTTAAATGAATCTTAAATATTTACAGTAGCTTATTAGCAACATCCTGAGTCACGAAATAGGAACTAATCAATTACCTTTCTTGTATTTATTAATTACATGGACTAGATAGACTTACTACTATTCAGCACATAAATGACTCGCTGCTGATTCGGGTCTCCTCTCCAATAACATGGAGGGTAATTAGCCTACTGTGCTACGCTGGCCAGACGGTATGTCAACCCGTCGTTTCGGGTTTCGGTTTTCGGCCTTGTCATTTCCTTTTGTCGGCTCTAAAGACACCCTCAGAATGAGATGGAGTGGTGACACTATGTTTATATGCTAGATATTTAGATTATAAAATTGATGTAAACAGTATAAGAATACCAACAAGCAAATGGGTCCTATGAATATGCCTTACATTGCAATAAGTCCAAAAAAGGTACAGAGCAGTTTATGGAATATACGCTTGGATTGCACTGCTAATTGCTAAATTAATAAACTGCAAACAAATATTGATAGCGCAACTAGTCCAATAGTATGATATGGGACTTTGACTCTACAACAAGTCCACATAAAGTATTTTTTATTAATTAGTTAAATAACAATAGTAGTTTTGTACAAACGAGACTTCTCTTCTGCAGCCAAGTTTGCGTAAAGTTTTCCAGCGAGAAAAACAAGTTGCGATTCTAAGGGCCTCCGCGCATAGGCGGCCAGGCCGAGCGGCCAGTCGCGCGGCCTGGCCGCGTAATGCGCGCAGCTATATACAACGTAGAAGAATTAGTTGGCCGCAGCGACTTGGCCGCGCGGCCTGGCCGCATAATGCGCGGATTGTTCGCGGCGGCCAATAGGCCTCGTAGGTGACGCGATGTTTTTCGTTGGCCACGCGACCAAAACTCGGCCGCGCGGCCTGGCCGCGTAATGCGCGCATCTATATACATCGTAGAAGAATTAGTTGGCCGCAGCGACTTGGCCGCGCGGCCTGGCCGCATAATGCGCGGAAGCCCTTAGAGTAACAAACGGAAACTGAAAAATAGTTTCGAAAAATATTCAATATTATTGCATAAGCGTTCACCAATCGCTATGACTACGGGTGAGCCATTTTTTTATCACAATTCCATTCCATATTTTGTGGTTCGCTTGTAGAATTTTGTTCAACAGTAATTGAAGTTTAGTACCGAAGCGGAATCGATAATTAATTAGACCTTTAACCCATTGTGTTATCCACAGAGATAAGAGGATTTTCGGCGAGATTACGATACCGATATTGCGATTAACGTTAACAAATTTAATCGAAAAAATCGACACAATGAAAGCAAGTTTAATGAATAGTAATAAAGGTTAAGTACACCTAATGTGGGAATTATGCAAATTAAATGAAATTATTAATTGAAATTAGTTGTAACCGATTAGGATTATATCAAAGCCTTTTAAGTTAATCAAAATTTCTACTATTATAAACGGTATTTGATTTTAAAAGAAATTAAACATAATAGTTAAGTATTATACAGGGTGATGCCCGCCGATGTTTAAAGAAATAATTTGGGTCCAGAAACCGATATTACAAATCTACCAATTCAACACATTAAAGACACACAAACGATTCCATGTTTGTGTGTGTCCACCTTTTAGAAGTCGGTTAATAATAATGAGTTGTCTGCCCAATACAATTCACTATAATGTGTACGAAGTTTCAACCCAAGCCGTACCCCTGTGTTTTCGTTTACTGGTAACAAACATCCAAACTCTCACATTTATATTATACTAGCGGCCCGTCCCGGCTTCGCACGGGTTCAATGTTACCCGCGGGTGAAGCCGCAGGGCGAAGCTAGTCAAAAAAGTAACCAAGTTAATCCTTATATCATCAGCTACCTATCAGTGAAAGTCCCGTCAAAATAGGTCCAGCCGTTCCAGAGATTAGCCGGAACAAACAGAGTGACGACAGAAAATTAAAGATAGGTATGTTATTTTGGTCTATGTACTGTGTATACATACTTACGCATTTAGTAAAAAGTGGTTATTCTATTATTACAAACAGACACTCCAATTTTATATATTTGTATAGATATAAAAGATAACCATGGCCATGCATTTGCATTATTGACTGTAATGAAGACGAATTAACCGTTATTAAGTATAATTTTCATCAGTAAATCGTCTACTACTTCTCAGCCATATATAACCCATTGCTGGGCCGGGCCTCCTCCAACTACATAGAGAGTAATTAGCCTACTGTGCTACGCTGGCCACGCGGGTTGGCATTGGGTTTCGTTTCAAGTTTACCTTCTCGTGGGGTTATGTTTTCGGCATCATCATTTCATAACGTCACTATTTAGCAAGCAAGACAAGTCCTCATCTTTATCTTTACATAGTATAAAACAAAGTCGCTGTCGACTGTCCGTCCCTATGTATGCTTAAATCTTTAAAACTACGCAACGCATGATAAGTTTTTTTTAAATAGATAGAGTGATTCAAGAGGAAGGTTTATATGTACGAGGGTGAATCAAAAAATTCTTGGAATCAATATTAAAAAATGCAAAGATTTAAATAATAATATTTTATTTTTCTACATAATCTCCCTCCAATGCTATGCATTTAGAATAACGCGTTTCTAGCTTCCTTATTCCTTGTGAAAAAAAATTATTTTCTTGACTCTCGAAAAAGTCCTCTACGGCAGCTATAACCGCGTCATTATCGTGAAATTTTGTTCCACGAATTTCCTCTTTTAATTTTGGAAATAAGTGAAAATCACTTGGGGCTAAGTCCGGAGAATATGGTGGGTGGTCAAGGAGATTGAAGCCAGCACAGCGGATTGCGTTGAGCGCAACTTCCGATCGATGGGCAGGAGCGTTATCTTGAAGGAACAACACGCCCAACGACAGTTTTCCACGACGTTTTTCTTTAATCGCTTCACGCACTTTCGGGATTAAATTTGCATAATAGGGTCCAGTTATCGTCTGGCCTTTTGGCATGTAATCAATAAAAAGGATTCCTTCACTATCCCAGAACACAGAGGCCATAACTTTGCCAGCGGAAGGAGCAACTCGAAATTTCTTAATGGATGGAGAGGATGGTCGTTTCCAAGACATGCTTTGTCTTTTAGTTTCAGGATCAAAATGGTGGACCCACGTTTCATCCATGGTGACAAGACGACGGCAAAAATTATCCGAATCACGCTGGAACATTTCGAGATTACGCTTGGAAATTTCCAAACGTCGCTTTTTGTTTTCGTCGGTTAACATTCGTGGCACCCATCTTGCAGACACTTTTTTGAACCCCAGTGAATCAATTAAAATGGATTGAACGCTACCAAAAGATATCTTTAGGATCTCAGCTATATGTTTTATAGTCATTCTTCTGTCTTCCAAAACCAGATTCTCAACCTTTTTGACATTTTCTTCTGTAACGGAGGTTGAAGGCCGCCCAGAACGCGGGTCATCTTTACAGCTTGATCTACCTCTTTTAAATTCAGCCACCCAGTACGCAACCGTAGAATAGGGTACAGCATCACCCCCTAATGTCTGCTGAATGTCCAAAAAAATTTCCTTCGTAGACATTTTTTTCAAACTGAGATATTTTATCACCGCACGTAACTCACTTTTATCCATAATTTTGACTTTTTAGCAACTCGTTGCACAAAAAAATTTATTACATGCGAACGAACTGACAAAAACAAGTGACAGTCTGCATAAATATAGTGTGATAGACACTCTTTAATTTGAATATCGAACTTGATCCAAAAAGGTTTCATATATATGCACTTCTAAGAACTTTTTGATTCACCCTCGTATAATACCCGCTTTGCACAGGCGAAGCCGGGGCGGGCCACTAGTTATTTAATAAAAAAAACATATTTTTTTATAATATACATTTATTAGCTTGGAAAGTATACAAAAGTACCCATGGCTTGCTACGAAACAGACTCGCGTAGCAGGGCTACGACGTAACGTATCGTATCATGTAATATGTAGCAATCCTGCTAGTCAAGTTTTATTTGATTAGGTTTAATTTGATCTAATATTCAAATCAGTTTGAAGGGAATATTCGCGAGCAAATCAGGGTACAACAATATTTTGTCCTATTTTTTTCTATAGAAGAGTATTTTAAGGTGATGCGCAAAAAGTAAATGTATTTTTGACATACTCAAGAGAGGACTTTCTGTATAGACTGTATAGCATTAAGCCTACAAAACTTTCCAAGAAAAAATGTTAACCGACCTTAAAATATTGGTGCTCTAAGCATATTCTTCATAAAGCCAATTCAAAAGTAGTAACTGACTTCAAAAGCTATCGTTTCAGTACCGTATTGAAAAATAAAATTAAGTCCATTTAGAAATGACGAAGTATACATTATAATGAAACACACCAGCGAATTGAGAACCTTACTTTTGAAGTCGGTTAAAAATAAGGAAACATGAATTAAAAATAAAATATAAATTTATATCTGATGCAAATTATAAGTACATAAAGCAGTTATGTGATCTTGAACGAAACACCAGTTTCTATATAAAAGCTCGTTATATAATGCGATGACGCATGTCTACGTAGTATGTTCTACGTGGTCGCTTGCGTGGCACAAGGAATGATGGTTTTATTTAATCATAAATGTTACTGTTGGGAAGTTTTCGGACTAGGGCGAATTACGCGAAACTACGCTGGGATACAATCTGCGTGGAGATGGAAGAAAATTTAACCGAAAAACATCGAATGTTTAACCTGTCGAAAAAATCGAAGCCTTACGCTTTATTATTTGCTATTTTTATTTTGTATGAGAATCATTTTCCAGAGCAGTAATATCATGTCAAGGTTAATAACGAGGGCTTTAAGAACCTGGTGGACTTGCTGGGAAGAGGTGTGCAGGTAAGGGTGCCTGGAACAAATCGCCTAGTGCGATAAGACCGCCTATTGTACATTTCTTTTTTAGTATTTGCCTGATGCCATGTGAACCTTTTTATTGGTGAACAACAATATTTTATTCTTTGTTAGATTTGATTTGTCTTTGTCGATATATAGATGTCTGTTCATACAAATGTGCCTTTAAAAATTATGAACTCCGTACTATGATCACCCGAGCCATATCATTGTATTGCTGCTTGACTTCACTTTCTTGGTTGACTGGCGTGAACTATCAACAGTGAGGTTAAGAGGTTATGACACATAGGTTTCTTTTTTTAATCGAATCTGCGTCTGCTTATTCTTCTTCTTCTTCTTGGATGTTGGACGTTTGGCCGCTGACAATCTACGTCTTTTCTGTTGATATTCATAAAACCTATTCTACACGGTTGGGTCCAACCACCAACAGAGGTCACCTTGGTTGAGTTGGAGCAAAAAGCAACCGTGTAGAAGTTGGTTGATGTCAATATTTGGTTGACCAACCGAGTGGACTTCCAACCACCTTGATCGTGAGCGCATCCCTCACTACCAAGGACCAATAGAGGACATTGGGTTGAAGAGCGACCGTGTGGATGCTTGTTGGCCTGCGACCGTGCGTAGTTGCGGCCAGTGTTGCCATATAAACAGATTTATCTGTATCTTTATAAATATAATTCAACTGATCATGAACGTAGAAAGAACAGCGGACGGAATCCCGTAGGTATACCATTATTAAGAAGCATAATTGTAAATTAATATTATAATACTCCTGAAAATAAAATGAAGTAAAATTATATATTTAAGTGGCTTAGGAGTCGAATGATCGAATTTTTAGTAATTATTATTTATTTTATTTTATTGGACAACAAAACAGGTAACAGTTAATAACTAAACTTAATATCTAATAAACGAATCTATCCTAGGTTGGAACCCCTAATAATGTTGAAACATCATGTCGTAAAGTTACATATTAAACATAGTACAAAGCAACTATTATTATACTTTATCATAGAATCTGAAAATGTCTAAAATTTATCTTCAAGTTCTAAATCTGTCCGAAAAGCAACTTTTGAACCGTATTATGGAAATGTGAATTTAGGTATGACGACTGATAGGTGTGTGTGGAGACTACCACCTAGTGTGGGACAGGGGCCGTAAGATGATAATGGTGTTTATAAATATGACGATTTATAAGAGTTTTGTGATGAAACCTACGTAAATAAAGTTCCTTTTGAGTTTGAGTTTGAGCATTTTAGTATGGCGAGAAGATTACTAGATTTGGGTGAGTTTAACATAGATAATTATCATTAATTATAATTGAAACTGAATCTACTAAACCGCTAGAAAAATCCACCAGCCACTAAAAGCAATATTTCGCCACTAAAAGGGGAGTCGAAACCACGAGTTTTAGTGGAAAATACCACTAAGTTGGCAACACTGCTGACGAGTTGTCTCAACTACACATCGTGTAGATTGAAAACCAACTTTGGTTGGAACAACCAAGGTGACCTCTGTTGGTGGTTGGACCCAACCGTGTAGAATAGGTTTAAATGTTTAATAATTTGAAGTGTTCAGAAGCAATAAGTTTGGTTATAAACCGTTCAGCCGTAAAATAATATAATCAAATATACTTGTACGCGTTAATTTGTAGATACCAATGTGATACAGTCCTCTACTGTCATGGAAATTTCTCAACCATCAGTCGCAAGTATGAAGTAACGCCTCTTTCTATCTACGTTCCCTGCGATCAAACTAAATGGAACCTTACTACAATCAACACTACTTTAGTTCTTATCGAGCAGTGGCGCTAGTATCTACCCATTAACAGGGCCGATGTGATGCTACGGCTATGATGCTATATTATATCAGTTAATATAGCATCATAGCCGTAACGTTAAAGTGTTGGCACTCTTTTAGATACAAAATAAAGTGCTTAGAGGATTCATATCCTGCTTCATAGCAGTTGCTCGGATAGTCTAATACAGACGCCGGTCTCGGTAGTCCTTACCCCCTCTCTGACATGTACCCCCTAGCCAATCCAAACAAAGGTTATTGTTCTACCTCTGCATTTCCAAACCCATTAGTTGGAATCGATAGGCAACACACACGGTGTTCATGGTTCAATATAAACAACATTTTACTAGTCATTTCCTGTACGACAGGCTTCAAAAGAATCATTAGTGATAATCGGATTTTATGGAATATTTATTTACGCGTTTCGAAGCGTCATCCGGTAATCAGTTCGAAATATTATCGACTTTATAATTACTACTACTCCGCCCATAAATGACTCACTGCTAAGTCGGGCCGGGCCGCCGCCTTCCACTACATGGAGGGTAATTAGCCTACTGTACCCCGCTGGCCAGAAGGGTTGGCACAGGGGTTCGTATCAAGTTTTCCATCACTTGCGGCCAGGTGGCCGAAAACCGAAAGGAAATGACCGAATACCTATTCGGTCATTTCCTTTTTCCGGCTCTTACGACACCCTTAGGATGGAATGGGGTGGTGACACTATTATTCTAAATTCGTACAGTAGCCTCCCCTGTTATGGAAGGCGGACAGCTGAGTAATAGCACAGTAATAGTAGCAATATGTATATAATCGCTAATGCTCTATTTCTTTCTCTTAAACTTAAACACAAGAAAAATGTTGCAAAAATGGATACAGGATAGTAATTTAAACGTCACAAAATAATCGCTGCTCGCGGTTACAAGAAAGTCTTTAGTGCTGTTGCGGTTTCCGCAAGAATTTTTTATGAGACTAATGACGACCTGCGGTTTGCTTCATATTGCCAAGTCATTTAATGCTTAGTTTCGTAGCCAGCATATCCGTTATTTTAGTAGATATTTAGCTTAATATAAATAGGGTTTACGTAGGTACGGCGCTTGTCTGATGAGTTTTATACTAAGTTTTCCATCTCTTGCAGTAGGCTAGACCTGAACTAGAGCACCTAATGTCCCTGGACGACGGGCGATGGTGGGGGCAGTCCGCCATTACCTGGGTCGCTGGCTATCTCGTCGCCACGGAACTCTTGATTGCTGGAAGTGGTTACCAGATACTGCTGTTTCGTTAAGTACCTGAACCAAATCTGGTGTGCCACGGGTGCACCATGTGGCTGAGGCGTTTGCCGCCGGGGACCCTGAAAGGCGGCCAAGTCGGGAGAGACCTATTGATGTCGAGCCTTGTCAGTCGGATGCTCCACAGCCAGGATTGTTGGGAAGCCATGGCATACTTCTGCGCGACTGTCATTTCACAGAAGGAGATAGCGGAGCGGGTCAAAAACGGAGATGCTTTAGCTGATCTCCATGATCTCTCTGAGTCTCCTTTAGTCGTATATTACGACTAAAGGAGACACAGTTGGTGTTGGTGAACTAAGAATTCGGATGTTATTTATTTATTTTATTTTAAGGAATCTCTACAGCTTATTATAGATCTTACATGTTACATTTAGCTTACAGTAATCTAAGCTAATTACAGAGTTCCACGACCATGCAATATGAGGTAGTATTATAAACATTGAAACTTTCAAAAATACATAGAAGTGAAAAAGGACCTCAATCCTTTGAAACTATAACGTAAATAAAATGAAAAGCGTATTAGTAAAAGGGTATTAGTAACAGGATTTTTCCAACAGAATTCTAATGATGTTATTTTTGAAACTATTTTTGTTCAACAAGAAGATATCAATTTTACTAAATCTGTTGTTGTATGTCCGAAGTAGCCACACTACAACAGAGTATATTAGATATAGATGAAAAGTAAACACTAAATTCCACTAATCAGACCTGGCCTAAGTCTGATGCATAAGCTGCTGCTCCAGGCTTCGCGCGATTTACTACGCTTGCCGAGTGGTTTCCAGTCACAAGAACTCATCTACCCCGTCTGTTGGTTTTTCTACATAAATGAACAGCCCACTACTAAGTGAGTACGCTAATTTTTCGAGCTACGAGTATGTACGATGACTAAGGTTCTCTATCGGATAGTTTCATAGCGAAAATAATAACTCGTATAAAATCTTTCATCACCTTAATATGTAATATGAGATTAGTGCACGAGCTCGTGCTGTTGCGTCGATAAAATAAAATCTGAAACGAGGCGCTTCCAAATGCCGTTCAGTAAAACTCCATGACATAGCCGTCTCCACGAATAATATGTTAGAGAATGTGGAACGCATATTTTTGCTATTGTCACTTACACATGCATTTGACGGCTTGTTCTGTGACAAATATATAATGAGAAATTACATTGTTATCGTGCATTTGTTGAGACATTTGTAAGTAGGTAATAATCATCATCATAATAATGTACGACCACAGATAAGTTGGCTCCTCCTATCTGGTAAAGGGAAATTGGCACAGCTTCATATCAAGTTTGCCTTCCTGTATAACCAGCTCCCTTAGAAAGACACTTACAAGATAAAATTAGTTGATGTTTACATAATCAAATCTTTTTCATACGGACGGCAGATTGTCCAGTTAGATATTTAAAGACCTCTAGCGATACGTCGCCTTCTTAAAATATTTAGTCCTAAAACCTGACCTTAACGCGTGTAGTACAGCAGTAGGTGGGTTAGTTTTGTGAATCATAATCGTTCAGGAGACCACACAAATTATTAAAATTAGGTTAACCGTTTTAGCAGAGCTCAGTAAGTCCACATTTTCTGATGGTTTAGGTACAATCAAGATTTAAGATAATAAACAACATTAAGAGATTTCAGACATCGACATTGTTATTGGTATGAGTCTAGGGTAGCGAATATATTTCCAGAGATTATTTCTAGAAATCTCTATCCCACAACTAATCAGTTGTGGGATTCTCAGTAGGCTCAAACGTTACGGACAACATTGACGCTTTGTTAATCTAGTCTAGAAGCCTTTGGAAAAGTCACCGATTGTAAAAAATAAAATATTATTAGAAGTTTAACAAAACATACAAATGAATTCATATGTATTCATAAATCCACAACAATTACTATATTAATGGCGACTAAAGACAATCCTGACGAGATTATTTCCGGATAGTAAACGCCAAACTGTTAATATGCCTGCTTTTGGCATACATTGAGGATTGTTTGCCAAGGTACTTCAGTGTTGCAACATATAAAACGACTAAGTATTAATGATATATAGAAATAATCTGGCTTCTAATTCATCATCATCATCATCATCACCATCATCATGCTAGCCCAGAAATGCTATCACTGCTATAAGTTTATGGAAAAGATTCAGCTCAGTGGATATCAACGTCTCAAATAATAATTAAAAAAATCAAATTTTGTATTAAAAAATTTTTTTTTTTTCGTATCGGCATTGTAAATACACAGAATTATGAAGTGAGTATTTAATTCTGAAAAAAGAAAGAAATTAATAGGCTTTGTACGTTTAACCAACTTCGTATTCTAGGTTAATTTTCATCCTAAATTAAGTTTGGAAGATACCCAGCAGAGTATTTCATTCTCATTGAATAACAACCTTTACAAACCTCATTTGTATTATAAAACAAAAAACAACACAAATAGTAGGAATTTTTTGACTGTTCTGATCGTGTTCTTTTATTTAAATCTCAACGTTTCACACACCTTGGAAAGTGCAAAGATCATGAAAACCTAAGACATCAAATAGTAGTTCAGAATTGTCTTTTTCTTAGTTGCTGAATTCTCACCACATTACCCTGTAACCTTACTTGGCCTGCAGCCCTGCCATCGGCATTGTTCCTACTCGCCAGACTAGATAGATGTGAGTAGCTATTACGCACATGTCTTTCAAGACTACTATTAATCTTCGAGAGACGGCCAGTTTTTGTGGACATGTTTCTAAATACGTCATGCGGGGCAAAGTTCCAGTCAAGGCCTGTTTTTTATTGGTAAAAGCTATTTATTATAATTTATGGGAAGACTGTCGTATTTTATGTGTTTGTTTTGTAGATAGAAATCAACAAAATAATATTTGAAAGTTTTACGTTTCAAATTTTCAACATTTTCAACGGTTTTTAATAAATTGTATGATAGTTTTTACGCAATATCGCAACTGTCAAAATGATACCTATATTTACTTTCTATCATCATTCATTCATTTCAGTCCGTGAGTGACCCACTATTGAGTCGGGCCTCCTCTAAATTCTTGGAGGGAAAATAGCCCACTGTAGCACGCTTGACAGACGGGTTGGCGCAGGGTTTGTATCAAGTTTTCCTTCTTTTGCGGCTAGGTGATCAGACTCTTGTGTTCCTTACGTCGCCTCTTACGATACCTTCAGGTTAGAATGGGTTGGTGACACCCTGAATTCTAAATCCGTCACCATACGGAAAATTATTCTATTATATTATTCTATCCTCTAGTTCTGTATTATTTGTATAGTAAGACCGTAATTGGTTTTATCACAGAATTAACCTAATTAATATGTTCTTTAAATTATCCCACGATCTATCGAAGATTGTGTTTTTCTCCCAAGTGATACGTTGAATCACGGTTTTAATTTGTTTACTGCCGAGAATAGGCCCGTTTATTTAAGTTTTACTGGATCTCGATCCGGCCTTTATGTTCGATGATAATGGCATCCACAACAATAAGTGCGTTAGATACAGCTGTAAATAATGTTCAGATTTTATCGGTATACAAGGGTCGGCAGGTGATTCCTGGCGTGGAGCCAAGTAGCCCACGCACAACGCTCGCCTACGGAGAATTCGCAATGATGCAAATTGAAGCTTATGCTATATTTTTTTAAGTATTATTTTCAATATCTGCGTGTCAAATCTTGAAATTGATGTCCAAATCTCTACTGCCATCTGCCTTGAGCCATGTATTTTTATTATATCGGTGTACCACAGGGTCATCACTCGCCGCCAGTGAATAAATCACGCCTCACCGAAGTGTTGATGCAATCGTGCTGAAGGAAGAATGTTATGAAAGATTAGCGTAAATACTGTATCGATGTTATACATAAACACAAAAGTAATGAATTAAGATGGAGTGGTAATCCATCTTTTAAACCGATGTGAGGTGAGTTATGGCTTCATCACTTTCATGCAGATAAGTTTTAATTTCCTCACGGTGTTTTCATTGAACGTTTGCTTTACTTTTCGGAACTAAACTTTCAGCGAGTTGCTATTATTTCTGTTGACAACATAATTATCTGCAGTGACATAAACTTAATATGTATTAATCACATATAGATATAGGCAAGCGTTCAAAGACAGTTGCTGAATGCACAAAGAAACAAATTTCGCTGTAACATGATTTAAAAAATAAAGCATAAACGGGCTATGAATGTTATTTTATCTTTTGGATTTTATCCTATACCTATATTACCTCAAAATATACAAACAATATTTCAAAGTATCTACTTACATCATTGGAATGCTACTAGAGAAAAAAGAAACTAATCTCCCAAACTAAATTCATCATCTATCTGTGACACATTCGCATGTCTATTGTACCAGCGTATTGAGTTCATAGCTGTTTGCATAAAATAAAAGAAATAGAAATGAGGTCAAATATTAGATTTATTATTTTCAGAACCCCCGCATTTTCGATATTCGAACAGCGGAGTTTCCGCGCGGTCGAGCGTGCGACGCACAGATCCAATTTGACACTTTTATTTGTTCAGAATGAGCCATCAGAAATAGCGATCGGCCTCCTATCGGTCGAGTTATATTTGGGTCTAATTAATTTCTGTTATTTCTGGAACAGTGGCCCCTGGTTAGCGAACCTATTAGGTTTCAGAACTAATTGGAACCACTTACAAGGAATGATCTAGAAATTTGGCACACTCTATCAACTTTTTGAAATATAAAGTAGTTCGGTTTGCAGGTGCTAATTTCAGTATAAATACTGAAATTTATGTGTTGCATGTTAGATTAATATAAATTTGATTACAAAGGTAGGATTGTTGGAAAATAGTTCGATTTACAATTTTTAGGTAGGCTTATGAAACTTTTAGAATGACGATATTTCTTGCTAGGTATTAGTTAAGTTATTGTTTGTCATATGTGTTGCATGTTAGATCCATATAAATTAACATTTATAAAATGTGTAATGTAATTTATATAAGTAAAATAAAATAACCGATGTCAAGCAATGTAAATAGATATCATTTTGGCAATCATTTATTTCTGCATTCATATCTTCATCTTTCCAGTGCATTTAAAATAGGTCAATAAATAAATCTTTTCAGCATTCCGTATAAAATAGTTACAATATTATCCAAACACGACAACAGATATATTGAGGTCTATTTATTAAATACTGTCTGAAGTTAGTATCCTCGGGGCATTGTATCTACGTGATAAATATAGCAGATAATAATATGGAACTTATACACATACTTGCTTGGAATAGGTAGGAAACATGTTAATAACTTTTCCCGGTATAATAAATTCTGTCCTGCGGGTATCGTAAGTAACAAAAGGTAAAAATAACCCTGCTAACCTACTTATCAGAGAAAGAAAAGTTAATACGAACCCCGTCTGGCCAGCGTGACCCAGTAGGCTGATTTCCCTCCCCTGACTCAACAGTGGGTATTTTATTGGCATTGAAATTTGAAGAATCAATGAAAAAAATACAAGAATCTTTGTCAAACATTCACAGTAAAGATTTCTATTTAAGTTCTGTTAAACAATTATTTAGAACAATAAAAAGGAAGTAGAACCCGAATAAAATCGAATTATAAATCCAATAATAACAACGATTATTTATAATAGCATCAATAACGTAAGGCTGTCAAATTGTTAAAAATTCCAATGGTAAAGGAATAGTTATTTGTGCAACAAGAGAGCAAAGTAGTTTTTTGCTGCGAGTGCTGATATTGAATCCCGAGTAAGCGAAGGAATCAATGATTGAATCACGAGCGTAGCGAGTGATTCTAAAGTTGATTCCTGAGTGCTGCGAGGGATTCAAAGGCACGAGATGCGAAAAATTTTGCTCTCGTGTAACACACATAACTTTTCACTTCAGCAGCGAGAACACTATAGGAAATGAAATATATTACGTAACATTTTTGAAACTATAATTAAATATTTTTAAATTAAATATCAGTTTTTTAAGCAGTAAATACTTATTTTCGTTTAAATACAACATAAGTTAAAAATTCAATAAATTACAATAAAAGATATAATAATCATTTTTGCTAAATTTCTTTAGTTAGTACGAAATTCCGAACGTGTTTGTCTTTGAGGTCGAATTAAAAATCGGAGTAACCCCATAACGAACTCCTTTCATCTAATCGAACTGTTAAAAGTACGTCTAGTTTGTATTTAATTAAATATCTATAGTTCCCATAATATTGCTCTATCAATTTAATATTTATAATCTGTACTCTATTGCTTTGTATTGTTTTCTATAGCGCTACCTGCTAACATTTAACTTCTTAACTCTAACGCAACCTATAACCAATTAATTTAATTTTCATAATCACACGAAATTTCTAACACAACACACTTGTCATTGGCAAAATCATCGGTATAACGATGGAAGCCAAAACCTAAATGAAGAGGAAGAAGAAAAATCGGAGCTGTTGGTGCTGGCCGCTGGGGCTTTGTCTCTCTCTCTTTTCTATTGGCGGGAAAGAGAAAGAGTGTCAATGTTTCGAATTAGAATTAAAAAGTTACTTTGTCTCACTCAGTGAGCAAAACCTACATGTTTGAGCTACTGAAGTGAAAAAATATTTTGATGTCTTTTCCATCAATGGACGAATGTATATCTATTTACCAAATAACCAGCAGTCTGGGTGTTTGTTTACGTCGTCGCGTCGCTTGGAGTGTTTAATCGATTGTCCAGAAACGTGACAGACTTGTTATGTTAGCCAGAGTAACCGATATGATTTGCTTCAGTTAGGCAGGCGCCAGACATGGTAACCTCAATTTGGGAAAACTTATACAATCCTTCAATACATGATGTAAAATGCGTATATTGTGAACAATAAATACATGATGTTAAAGTCAATACATGAGTATAAGTGTAAATCGGTCACTCAAGAGATTTTTGAAATGAACGCAAAAGTAAATAGTGACCTCTTGTTTTATAACGAATTTAACATTATTAATATACATCTATAATTTTAGGTAACGTCATCATATTATTAAAGAAATGAACTATGCTATTTTAAATAAACTACTAAATCCATGCAAGTTAGTATAGTAGATTCAAAAGTCTTTTAATAACTTTCATTCCTAGCTATAGGAAAAACCTATCCATGGTTTTTTTTAAATTAGTTTGTTACAACACCACAGACTTGTAGTCCGTGTTCTTTTTAGCAATGATTTTTTTTCCTTTCGTCTGTCGACATTGGTGTTTCATTTAACCAGGGTTTTACAAGGAGCAGGGTTTGAGTATAAATATTTGTCTATTTTGAAGTATGAGAGAGAGAGAGAGAGAGAGAGATCTCGAAGTTTGTATGAACCAATTTTCAAACACAAAACGTGTGTTCGATTGTGGCTATTATCCTACAAGCTACGTAATCTCAGTATCACAAGCATTTTATGATCTTAATTTTGTATTTTTTCAGTTATATCACACCACCTGCTCTGCTGCTGGTCACCAACATTATAAGAATAAGTATCTCTTCGTTATGACTATAGAGTTTTTGTTACACTGTCTTTACCAATTCTAAATCAACACTGATTGAGGTTCTCCAATAAAAAATTGGGAAATTAGCCTACTGTGCCGCATTGACCAAACCCGTTGGCATAGGATTTCATATCAAATGTTCCTTCATGTGTGGCCAGATTTATCTGTTGAACTGTTAAAACATTATCTTTTTCGCTTCTTGTGGAATAAGTTGGTGCCACTGTTTAGACATAGTATAAATCCGTTACCACACGGTGGTCACAAAATGTATCTATTACTTGCGAACGTACTCGTAAGTATAGAACACGATGATTTGTTTTCCGATGGCGACAGACGCATGATTTTTTTCCGCTGACCTTCTTGAATTAGACCATGGACATATTACTATTATAGATATTGCAAACGAAAATTTGCAAAGGCCGTAACTTAATACGTCATACGTCTCAAAATGCGCTGCAACCATGAGGGATGTATAAAAATATAAAAAAAACATAATCGAGATTGACACCGTATTTTGTCTCGTCTCGTCAAGATTAAGAGGGTAAATCAAACAATCGTTAATTTACACGGTACTGTGAATTCCTCCCACTCGGAGCAGCGCATTACATGAGAGTTCGTATAATAGAATGCTTCAGAGACGCGTAAACCAATAATTAATTTAAAAAGAAGTGTGTTGGCAATTTTCCACTGGTAAAATTCCTCGTCGGGACGCGAGTGGTACAGGCCAACTGTAGCGACGTCTGTGAATGCTTGTTGCGAGGAAGCATCGACATAATTAATTTTAATCAACATGTCTAAAAACATCTTAATTACATCACAGTTTTATTTACCATAAATCATGTTTATGTCACATTCATTTAAAAAAATGTTTTTATGTAGCTCTTAAATATTCGATCTAGTTTTTTTTTTTGTAAAATATTCAATGACTACCTTCTGACACCGATTGGTTTTCGCTGGTTCAGAAACAATACGAAACATAAATCTGATGCATAAAAAGTTAGTTAGTTATGCAAATACGACTATAACGTCTAAATGAACACTTATCATATGTAACCAAAATTGAAGGTACATTTAAGGGAGCAAGATATCACTTTTTAGTTGTATCGGGTGTGTTTTTTTTAATTCAAACCGGTTGAACCAGTCTATTAAAAATGCTCAAGGACCAAATAAAAAACCTGTTTCTGTAGTTTAAGAGCTACGATGGCAGAAACCCCGACACTTCAAACTATGCTTTTGGCGGTAGTATAAAATAAAAATAGAAGTACCTTTTTCAAAACTATCTTTACTTTTAATCTGTCTGTGAAAGTAATAAACGTATTAAAATCACTAAACTATTCTGTTTTTAAACAATTGTGTAAATATTGCCTGCAATGATAATTTACGCGATTCTTTTTGGCTATATTTGTGTTCCAAAAAGTATTAGTTATATAGATATCGTACAATGTTAAACAAGGAATTACTAAAATGTATTTCAATTAAAAAGAAAAACAGTTACATAGGTGTCTACTTTATGGTGTTATCATTAAAACATTCCATTGAGTTTTGTATTGCACGAGAACATTTGATGTTCACAAAGATTAAAGCATCAAAGTCCACAAAGAATTCTTCAGATAAATCTATTTCTGTGTATCCATTTTATTCTCTTTTAATGTCATGCACGCTGTATGGCTAGGTATTTGTAAATATCTAGCATATGAACTCGAACGTTGATATTCTTGTATCTAGCAACAGCCGCTTTCATCACAATCAATGTAAAAGCTAAAATAAATCAGGGTTACAATGCAAGTGAAGTTCTGGCTTACGTCAACGTTCCATTAGAAAACAGGAAGAAAAATACATTTGCAGCAGCCCAACGTTCTCTGTGCATGATTTATTTCTATTGTTAACTATTTAATTTAATGAAATATTCACCCATTTTAAATTTCTGGTATTTTTATTGAGATCGTTTGTGGGTTGAGACAGTTTGTTCTTACCGTTATAGCGTCCACAACGACACGAAAACAATTTGTCCACGTCTCAAAAACAACGAAGTAATAATGCAAATATCTTAGTTTTATACGGGTTCACCTATTTGTTTTTTTTTTAAAGAAAATCTAGTTCTTCATATATGTAGGTGAATAGGAAGTTGAGGTAGTTAATAAAAAAAACTGTAACTTACTTAATTTGCTGCTTTAGCACATGCTTTTCAAGTAAATTAAAATCTATCTATAAATATTTAAATTAAAAGAAAAAAGTGTTTAACAGTTCGCACAATTCGCAGGCTTAACCGATATGCACAGAAAATTTCACGAAAATCGGTCGAGCCATTTCGGACGAGAATTTTATATAGATGATGTAAATGTAATTTTTTTAATCTCCTTCACTTTTGTCACGTTTAAATATTCTCTTATTCACGAGTCTTGTTTGTTTACACAAACTATCCAGTAAATTCTCGTAACAACATAATAAATTTAACATTGGGTAATCCAATCCAGAGTAAAAGATAAATTTAAATATTGTGAGTTGGGATAACAAAAATAACAAAAACGAATATACATAAAACAAAAATTGTGACATCATGTTTTGTATTTTTATTCATGTACTTAGTGATGAAATTTCGATCCTGTCCGATACAGATGGATTATTAAGATAATCAAGCATTGCTTCGCTATTCGGTTTATACATGTAAACGGTTTATACATGTAAACTAAATAAACTCATGATTAAAATGTTGGATTGTATAACAATTATACATTGTTAACAAACTGATGATCCTAAAATAACCACCAAATAACATTCTACAGTAAATGTTGTAAATAGTAGTAAATATAGTATTATTTCTTTAAAAGTTATCTCGTTCTCAATGCATGTTTTATTACAACTTAAAGTACCTGTTACCCATTCTAGTTCCACATGCCCATTTTATTTTATTAGGGAAGACATCATGTTTATTATGGATAACAAACAACACTATCTGTGTTTTTTTACCTCCCACAGGCTCCGGCGATCCACAAAGTTTATAAATTAGTCTTTGTTTGTAGTACGAATAGCTGCTTACAATAGTATATTTCCTTATTATAAGAACAATAGTAACTCAATGACTGAATCGGGAAAAAAACAATCTATAGAGCATGCCTACGGAATTCCTTTCTTAGAACTCCGTTTGCAGCGTAAGCCCGGGATGTGCAGCTTCGTATCCGAAATATCTTTATATTATGCAGATATTACATTATATGTACTATCACCTTGAGTATAAAATTAGATAGATCTACATGTGTAAGTGCTATCCGCTCGTGTTTAATATTTTTAGTGCTTGCACGAGAACGGCATTCACCGCGGATAAAAGGGATTCCGTATCTATTTTGATTTGTGTTAACATAGTTCTCTAGGATCAATATCTTATGAGTCCAGGTCAGAATATATCCGTTTTATTTTAAGTACATCACACTAAATTATAATTTGAGCGTGGTTTTCACATTTTCGTAATATATAATACATTTAACATATGTGTAGTCAACTTTTTGCCACATTAGGAATAATTTGACTATCTACAATTGTAGTAAAATTATACTAAATCCAAATTTATTGACTAACTTTATTTGAGATAGTCAGAGATTTAAAATTGTAATAATTTATGTGTTGTTATTCCAGGTAGTCGCAGGGTATAGTTGTCGAGAACACCGGGGTCTAGACGACACCCTCAGGATGGAATGGGGTGGTGACACTATGTATTCTAAATCCGTCACCAAAAGCGTATACTTACACCTCATATTAAGGTACAGCCAGCTTGAAATGATAACGATGTAACTTCAAACCAACCGTACCTACTTCGCCATCAATCTGTACCTACATATTCACCGAAAACTAGAAATAACAGGTAACGGAAACGAGCAGTAGATTTCTCTAGTCCATTCTTAATGTTTTGTTGCTAATATCTATTTATCACAGCCTCTCGTTTTGGCAACATTGCCTAGCCTTTCTATTTCTGTTGCAACTACGTCTGGGTATGAGCGGTGAACTAATTACCTACTTAATGAAGGGCTCTATATTTTTTCCACTAATCATCATCATATCATCATCATCTCAGCCAAAACACGTCCACTGCTGGACATAGGCCTCCCCCAACTATTTCCACGAAGACCGGACCTGAGCCGCCCACTTCATCGCTTTCCGGCTACCTTCACCAGGTCTTCGGTCCACCGTGTGGGAGGCCTACGGAACTTTCCGGTCGCCAGTCCTGCGGGATATGTGCCCTGCCCGTTGTATCATAAGTTTGGCAATCCTGTGGGCTATGTCGGTACCTCCGGTTTTTCTGCTTATCTCCACATTTCTGATTCTATCCCACAGGGAAACTCCAAGCATAACCCTCTCCATTACCCATTTCCCACTATAATTAGTTGTTATTGTCTGTCAAGCGCAAAGAGCTACCATAGTTATTTGACGGCTCTTTGTACAACTAGAATAAAGAGGTCGGGACGTATGCCACTCGCCGACTTAGGCACTTAGCAAGAACTTTAGAAATTTGCAGATAATGCTAGCAATTGTACCGTATTGGGTGTGCGCTTCAATAGGAAATATCAAGTTTAGTACCAGTTAAACAGCTGTAAATTAAAATGGCATAGGTATTAGAAAAAGAGATGGATGGATTGTAATAATTGTGGAATTGTATAAGAAAGGTGAGAATGTAGATATGACGACTGATAGGTGTGTATGGAGACTACCTCCAAGCGTGGGACAAGGGCCGTAAGATGCTAATGGTATTTGTGAATATGACGATTTATAAGAATTTTGTGATAAAACCTACGTAAGTAAAAATCCTTTTGAGTAAGAGTTTATTAACTCTAATAGACAAGTGGGAGACAATTTGCCAAACTTAAGTGGCAGTGGGCAGGGCACATAGCTCGCAGGACCGACGCCCGATGTGGCAGAAAAGTCCTCGAGTGGCGACCGCGTTCCGGAAGGCGCAGTGCTGGTAGGCCTCCCACACGGTGGACCGATGACCTGGTTAAGATCGCCGGAAAGCAGTGGATGCGGGCGGCCCAGGACCGGCCTTTGTGGAAATCCTTGGGGAAGGGCCTATGTCCAGCAGTGGACGTCTTTTGGCTGAAATGATGATGATGATGATGAATAGACAAGTAGGTATCCTTTTTTATTTAATACTGGTTGTAACAAAAGCTCCATAGCCTTCCCTGCGGTCATAGAGCTACCAGGGAGGAGCAGTTCAGTACATAAACTGATTTTCATTTTTGAGTCATACCTCAAAAGGAGAAAGAAAAGTTTCTGTGATCCGATTTTTATGTCCCATAAATGTTCCGTCGGAAATGGGTCATCTAGTTAACATATATAATACTAGTGGCCCGCCCCGGCTTCGCCCGTGCAAAGCGGGGGTGGGTTATACATATAAACCTTCCTCTTGAATCACTCTATCTATTAAAAAAAACCGCTTCGAAATCCGTTGCGTATTTTTAAAGATTTAAGCATACATAGGGACGGACAGACGACAGCGACTTTGTTTTATACTATGTAGTGATGATGATTCATATCATCCTACAATCTTAGTAACTTAACTTTTACAATGTCTCTTGATTATAACACTTTGGTGATCAGGTGATTTTAGGAACGAATTTTGCATTCATCATCATCGTTCCTTTCGTTATGGCTTCAGTATTTTTCTTATAGGTACCCTGTATAAGTTAGAGATAGGTATCTGTAAGTTTTAAATAGTTAAACCTAGTATTTGGGTATCTTAATTGTAAGTTATGAAGCTAAGAGGGCTAAATAAAAAGGTAACCACCGTTGATTGCTCGCCCAAACTCGCGCACAATTTCGTCTAACAGCGGTAAATGTGGTAATGAAGGCTATAAATCCTCCATTGAGCGTGCAAGTGGTATAAATAGACGAGTGGCGGTCACCTGGGACCTTGGAGGCGGGTGCCAGCCCGGGAAGACATTTACATTCTCCGATCGACGATTATTTACAAGCGTTAACACGAAATTAAAAAACGGGAACGTGCTTTATTGGTTTGTTTTTAGAATCGTGTGTGAAATTGTGCAAATAATGACATCACAAATACATTTTAAGGCAGGTCGTTCAACTGTGTTTTATGAGTAATGATTACGATAAAGTAGCAGGTACGTTGTTTATATACATCGGAGCTATGTTTGCCCTTGACTTATCAATGATAAGATTGTTTACACAACACAAAGGATGGTAAAAAAAGAAATGTGTCTGAAAGAATTAACATTGATTAATGACTGTAAATAAAGGGATTATAGTGTTTTATATTTACATCGCTGTGTAGACAAAGCTTATGCGTAAAACAATTATTTTTATGGAATTTGTCGTACAGCTGCCGTGTGGCTACCGTAATGTCGGAAACGTGTCGAATAGTGTAAAATCACTTCAAATTAATGACTATGAATACTAGGACAGCATAGAGTAAAGAGTGAATTTGTGGTTGTTTTTATGAGCTATGTCCGTCGCCATTATAATTACTAATTAACATAAATCACTCTGCCAATGACCCCGTTAACATGTGATTTAATTATGAATTTATTTTCATCGTACTCTTGTAGAATATTCTATTTTTATTATGTGCACTTCATTAGTCATGTGTCAATAGATTTGGAATACATAGTATCGTCCCGATCCGTAAGACGAAAGTCTTTGGGTATAAAAAAGAGAAGGACTACGTATAATTTTCTTTGACCAAATTAGAGAAGGCCGGACTCAATAACCAGTTAGGTAATTGATTTACGTGTGGGAAAGGTGAACCATGTCAAAGCTGCGACACAGACCACCATAGTCCCTAGATCGCGAAACGCTCAAGACCGTAACCCCCTTGATGACACGCTGCACGAGCTTCGTTAGCCAATATAAATGCAGCATCGTGGTTGAGGAACCACGACTACTCTATCAAGGCTGAACGACTAAGGAACAGGTAATGTATTGCTCAGATAATTTTAATTGAATCACAATTGGATTTTATAGACTAAATGGCATAGACATATTGTTCATTGTTCTCATCAAAACTTTTTTAATATTAAGATAAGATTCCCCTGTTCTAGCTATAACCTGTATCGCGGGACATTTATGGGTTACACACACATAATACACGGACGCAATCCAATTATCTTAATCGAAATACTCTTACAATCTAAAGAAAACCATATCTTATACTCACTCGACTCTCGGCCTTCCATAAAATAATGAAGGGCCGCACCATAGACATAATACTGCTTGCCAGACGAAGCGATTTGTTTTCTTTTGAGATTTCGACTCAGATTTCTCTAATATTTATTGGTTCAAAAACTGGTCATACAGGGATTAACAGCGATTACACTAGACATAACGCATACTTCCTACACGTGGTTTAAAGGTGGTTTTTAAAATAAATCTTTAGAAATATGGCTATCCGCGAGTAGGTATACCTACTTCCAACTGACAAGGGACGAAATATGTTGGGCGATGATTGTCTTTGGCGTTGGCGTAAGTACTCATTTTTTCTAACATTTATACATATACAGATGTTTTTCCTAAGAGCACTTTACAACAATTTATTGTACGTAAAATACGACTAAGGGCCGGAACACCCGGCGCAGCGCCACACCGCATCGCATGACTCGGTACCGCACTAGCGTCCACGTCGCAACGTTCTTACGGCGCGGCGCCGGCGCCGCTGCGGCACTTCAACAGGGTTGGCTGGGCTTGCCCAGTTGACGACAGTTTACAATAATGCTATACAAACAACTGAGCGGCGCTGCGGCACCGCACTGCTTGCACCCCTTTTACGAACGCGCCTCGTCTTCCTCGCGCCTTTGTCCGGTGCGCCTGCGGTTCGGTGCCGGAGCGGAACCGGACACGCCGCCGTGTGGAATACCCTACATTTTTATATGTAGGAAACCGTTGCGGCACCGCTCAAGCGTCGTGCCGGAGCCGCACCGCACCGTGTGGCTCGGCCCTAACTGAGAAGACTTGTAGTTTAATTTCCTGAGATTGTGTTAAAAACAATTAGAATGGCTATAACATTTTGCAAAACATTTTAAAATATTTTTCTAGATTACAACTACTATTTTTCTACATAGCTAATTGGTAGATACCGTTTTTTAACCCCCGACGCAAAAAGAGGGGTGAGTTTCACGTGTCTTTCTGTCTGTCGGTCTGTCTGTGGCTCTGTAGCTCGCGAACGGATGAAGCGATTTCAATACAGTTTATTTTGTATGACAGGTGAGTTAAAGGTGAGTGTTCTTATACATGTCTGATAAAAATCGGTTGTGTCGTTTAAAAGTTATGGGGGGTAAACGTGGGGAAGAATACACAGGTTTTTTATATGGGAAAATGTTACACAAATCTCTTGTTGGCCCCGGCCAGTGTCTTTGTGTAAACCTGTCTCTGATAAGGCTCTGACTGGACTCTGGCGGTCACTTGTGTTCGTGAATTTGGTTTTTTAATCTGCCCTCGAGGTACAGGCGAGCACTACGTATAGTGCAGCGGTTTCGTTATAATAAACTAAAACCAAACTTAAGTATTTATAATAAAAAAATATTAGTATACGACAACACGGTTAGCCGCAACAATCTCTTCGGAGGCCTCTATTTTTATTAGTGCGTAATAAAACAAAGAAACATCGTGATTTTATTTCGCTGAAATACCATTTCTAACTATTCGTTATTGATGTAGCGTTGATTCCGCAGTTTACATTAAACAAACTTTGATCAGCTCACACTATGTTTTAAATCTTACTATTTCGACAAGTATTTTAGTATGACGTCTTTAAAGGTATCTTCACAGTTCAGTTTCATTTTGATTTTATTTAGCGCCATGTTTAGCCCTTACAATTTTCCTTTTTTGCGACTCTCTTTTTTTAGAAGAACCATTTTCATTTATGGTACCTATTTGAAATTTTAGGCACATATATTTTATTACACTCCTACGGAAAATAAAAACCTTGTCATGTTATTGAAATAATTCAACAATTAAACTAACTTCATAATACCCCTTATTTTAGATTTAGTAATCTACCAACACAAAAGCAGTGATGTCAGTTTAACAATCTATCAATGACGCAATTTAATTGATACATAAATATGCACAATTACTGCTTGATTGGTTTGACGACATCGTCCCATTTGATTTACGTGGAACAATAGATGTGTTACCAGTTCACTATTACAAGGATATGGGACGGAAATTAAATTAATATGTGTCTATTACGGCTCAGCCCGTAAAATACCCAATTCTGAGTCGGGCCTCCTCCAATTCTAGAACAGAAATTAACCTACTGTGTCACGCTGGCCAGACGGATTGGCACTGGGCTCGACATCCAAGTTTGATTTCGTCATCATCAACATAATTTCAGCCAAAATATGTCCACTGCTGGACATAGGCCTCTCCCAAGGATTTCCACAAAGGCCGGTCCTGGGCTGCCCGTATCCATCGTTATCTGGCGACCTTAACCAGGTCATCGGTTTACCGTGTGGGCCTACCAGCACTGCTCTTTCCGGAACTTTGGCAACTTGAAGTCTTTTTTGTCCCATCGGGCGTCGGTCCTGCCACTTAAGTTTGGAAATCCCGTGGGCTATGTCGGTAACTCTGGTTCGCCTGCGTATCACCACATTTCTGATTCGATCACGCAGGAAAACACTGAGCAAAGCCCTCTCTATTGTCCTTTGGGTGACTTTGAGCCTTCTGATAACACGACTCTGTACCATATGTCATCACTGGCAACACACATTGATCGATGACTTTTATCTTCAAACACTGCGGTATTGTGGACGAGAAGATCTTTCGCAGCTTCCCAAACGCTGCTCAACCGAGTTGGATCCGACGATTGACCTCTCTCTCAAAGTTGGGCTTACCTAACTGGACAGTGTGTCCCAGGTAATTATAATGGTCAAGAACTTCGAAGTTAGAGCCTCCGATGTCAATAGAAGTGGCTTGAACATGAGTATTGAACATGATCTTTGTCTTCTCCATGATCATCTTAAGGCCTACTCGTTCGGAGGCTCTACAGAGGCCATCGAGCATTGTAGTTTGATTTTTTGATTTTTATTTTCGGATTTGTATATGAGTCTAGATTAAAGATTTCAAGGGATAATGGTATCGTCTAATTCTCGTTTGTATACAGAATTTGACACGCGATTATAACATTTCGGGTTTGGCAACGGGATCAAAGTTAATAGTGTTTTGTCTCACACACAGTTTGACTGCTTTTCAAATAATGAGTGACTCCTGACAGGCTAGTTGTCTATCATATTCAACACAGTGATGATTTTACCCGCACGTAGTTTTAAAAAAGATACAATAATTTTCCGAAAATTGATCTGGCGCATATTATAAAGTTATAAAAAAAATACTGTTTGGTCCATTAGGGTCGGCGGCGACCAATGAAGTGGCGGCGAAGGGACTAATTCAGTAACAATTTAAATTGAATCTAAAATGCTTCAGAATACAACTGTATTTGGTACAACGAATTAATACAATGCGAGAGACATAAAGCGCGGCGAGCGTATTCTAAATACAGTTGTTTTCTGAAGCGTTTTAGCTTGAAGTCTCTTCGCCGCCACTCTTAGATGTCGTTAACATTACCAAAATTGGCAATAACAGAATGAGGTTAATCTTAGATACATATTTAGTTTACTTAGTATTTGCTATAAATAAAATGTGTAAACACAAAAAAGAACCGAAATGGTTAAAATATGTGTTTACCTAAATTAATTAAAATTAACGATTTGTTAAGAAAGGAAAGTTTCTAATATAGATAGGGTCAGGATAGATTATCCGTGTGGTGACGGATTTAGAATACATAGTTTCACCACCCCATTCTATACTGAGGGTGTCGTAAGAGCCGACAAAAGGAAATGACGACTGACAAACTAGCTGCTAGAGAAGGAAAACTTGATATGAAACCCTGTGCCAAAACGTTTTGCCAGCGTGGCACAGTAGGCCAATCACCCTCCATGTTACTGGAGGAGGCCCAACTCAGCAGTGGGTCATATATGGGCTGTGTAGTAGTATTAGATTATCTAGGAATTGATCTAGTTTCGACTTGTAGCGGTGTGAAAGCGAAGGGAACTTTCTGCCAAATGCAGCTGACATTTTAAATACGAGGACTCCAAGGCATTGTTAACATGACACTGCAAAGGATTTCAATATGGATGAGCGTAGTAACTTGAAGATTTTGCGATATATGTGTCAACGGAAAACAACAAGAACCGGAAATTTATAAATTTCCTAGGAAATTTATAAACGTCCGTAGGATTCCAAACGAGAGATAAATTGTATTATTTTACGGCCACATTTTCGGAAATTTATAAACTTACTGAACTCATGCGTAAAATAATAAGTAGCAATAACCAAACGCCATGGGCGCTCTGATTGGTTGAATAAGTCACGTGTTCCTTCTCCGTCCTCTCCGCTGCCATTGTTCGATATTGTCTACTTGTGGTAACCTAGACCTGATACTGCTGCATCATCAGATATACCTGCTGCATCATCAGGAATCTATAGGATACCCAACTCCTTACCAAATTACAGTAGATGATCGTGTTCGGACTCATTGTAAGGGTATCAATGAAACAGATATAAAAAAGTAAGGTACCTGACATTTATGGCTGAGTAGACTCTCAATGTAGTGAACATTGTGTGTGTACTCAGCCATAATGCAGTCCGATGTCAGGGGTTTTTTAAGTTAAATACTTATTTTATCATGTTTAATTTGTTACATGGTTTTAAGCATTTTTTTATTACTTAGCGTTAGGCAATTCGCGTTTTTTTTTTAATTAAACTTCATGATGTTTGGTTTTTTTTTGGCAGAAGGCCGGCTTTATTGTTTTATGATTGTTTTTCTTTTTAATAAAACTTTTTAACTTCGCATCACTCTATTTCTATTGTTTTATTTTGGTAGAGTGAAGTAGGGGTCATTAGCATATTATGTAAAACAGTAACCCTGTATTATAGGTACTTACCTAGTTTTAAAGTAAAAATACTGTTACGTACTGATAAATTTATAGTTTGGCAAGTCTAATTGTACCTATGTCTATGGACACAAGCATGCCACTATCAACATCGACCAATCAGAGAACAGTGTGTTATTTGCCGTATCTTGTAGAAGCGTAAAATTAAAAGCTCTACTGTGATTGGTCGAACCGTTTACAATCTTACGAATGGATATCCGTTAGTTTATAAATTTACGACGAGACGTCGTAAGTTTGTAAATTTCCGATAATGTGGGCGTAAAATAATACAATTTATCTCTCGTTTGGAATCCTACGGACGTTTATAAATTTCCTAGGAAATTTACAAATTTCCGGTTCTTGTTGTTTTCCGTTGACATATGCAAATGGAACGAGTTACGGAGAGCTTCTTTATTTTATTTTATCAGTGACTTGAATGCATTTGACCCTAGGCTTGCGTGATGAAAAGCAACGCCAGGTTGGAGCAGACAATTTAAGGATGTTCTGCACGGACGTGGGGTTGGCCTTTGGGAGGGAAGTATCATAAGTTTGTCAGAATTCTTCTTTCTGTTTTTTTTTAATTCTTATGGCGTAGACGCCAAGACTTTTAACATAATTCTGTGTTGTATCTACTATATTTTTTTTTTATATGTACTGTACTTATTGTATGTATTTAATATAATATAATAAGAATCTTGTAATGATATTGTTTGTTTATTATAGTCTTGTAGTGATACCCAGCTGTCCGATACCCGTGTAGTCGCTCAAGGGCCTAGCAGAATACCAGCGCTGCGTCATTTACTTTTTTTTTTTTTTTTTTTTTTTTTTTTTTTTATACGTGGGGGAAACCTTTTATTGGTTCCCAGCCAAGGGACGGGGCTGGGGTATGTGGGAGTCCCGGTCGCGTGAAGATGGTGAGATGCGACCGGTATACCCACTAAAACCTACCACGAACTTTCTGCCTCATGCCGAATCGCCTGCGGGAATGCATTATCACGTCTCGCGAGGCGATGAGCTTGGCAAGGGTGAAGACATTGTGCTCAACCCTTTCATCACGTTTGTGTGTGACATTGCGTCACTCCACCTCTTGGGCCTTGTGTGATGAGCAGTGATTTGTCCCTAATCTGCTGCTCGGCCTTGGGAAGAAGCCTATGTGTGAGTTAGGCTCTTATCTACTTTTGTGTCAAATCCGGTGCATGTCTAATCCTTGAAACGTGTCTGGTCCAGGTATAGTAACGTCCGGTGTGTCTCCTCGGGGCCTAGTCTCCAGTGGGAGGGGGCGGTCCACTACTCCCCCACCCGGATGCCCCAGTTAGGGAGGAAGGTGGCGCTCGTGCGCCAGGCGGCGGCGACCTGTGCGAGCGCGCCGCATTGGGTGCGCATCAGGTGCCCTCTCCCTGTCTCGTTCAGCGTCTTCCTTGCGCGACATGACCAAGTCGGCAAAGGTCTGCACTGCTGTCCACGCTGTTTCGCTTGAGACCATTGCAGTGAGCAGTGTTTGAAGCGATAAGTCCGGTCCGATGTTTGCGACAAGCGTCGCTCTCTCCTCTTGCCACGCTGGGCACGCCACGAGGGTGTGCTCGGCCGTGTCCTCCAAGGCAGCACAGTGGTGGCAGTTGGGTAGAGGTTCTTTACCAGCCGTTCTGTGCAGGTACCTCCCGTGGCAGCCATGCCCCGAGAGGACCTGTGTGAGGTGATAAGTGAGATCACCGTGCCGCTTTGTGACCCAACGGTCGAGAATGGGCCTGATGGCCTCGATCAGCTTATGACCGGCAGTGGGCTCCCGCAGTATCTCCCGCCAATCAGTCAGGAGCGTGCTCCTCTCCTCTATTCTCCAGTTTTGGACAACGTCCACCGTGGGGGTTTCACCACTGGCCCGGGCCTCAGAGACTCGGATGTAAAGAGCGGTGAGGACCCGGACCTCCAGTTCCCACGGCGGAGTACCTGCGAGGGCACACGCCGCCTCAAAGGAGACACTACGGTAACCCCTTATGATCCTGATCGCCATCAGACGTTGAGGTCGTTTGAGCAGTGCGCGGTTACGCGGAGTCATTGCGTCTGCCCACACCGGCGCAGCGTAAAGGGCCATTGACCGTATCACCGTCGCATATAGTTTCCTGCATGCGGCGGAGGGCCCACTGGTGTTTTTAAGTAGGCTGCTTAGTGCGCCTGCTGTCCTCATTAATTTGGGCACCAGCCTGGCGAAGTGCTCCGTGAAGTTGAGCCTCGGATCTAGCGTGACGCCGAGGTACCGTATGGCCTCCCCGACGTCAATCCGTACACCACCTACGATAATGTGGGCGCCAGCTGGTGGTTTACGTCTCGGCCCGTGAAAACACAGGGCCTCGGATTTCTGGAGAGCGACTTCCAGGCCTAATTTCCTGATGCGGTGCACCATGTGTGCTACTCCCGCAGTCGCTCTTACCTTTGCC
Source organism: Clostera curtula (assembly GCA_905475355.2). Lineage (NCBI taxonomy): Eukaryota > Metazoa > Arthropoda > Insecta > Lepidoptera > Notodontidae > Clostera > Clostera curtula. The sequence continues at coordinate 16,367,361 of FR997797.1, read as the reverse complement.
TCTCGAAAGTCGCTGCCCCGTGCCGTTATGAGAGTGTCATCCGCGTAGCACGTGACAGCGACACCCCGCAAAAGCTGCCCGCGCAGGGCCCAATCGTACCCGATGTTCCACAGGAGTGGGCCGAGGACCGACCCCTGTGGAACACCGCGAGTTATTGGTTTCGTGGTCCAGCCGTCTCTGGTCTGGAACTTGATCCGCCTGTCCGAAAGATAGGATTCTATGATACTCCTCAGATATGGGGGGAATCTATGAAAACGGAGACCCTCCAATATGACTGCCCAGGGGATCGTGTTGAAAGCGTTGGCAATGTCAAGAGACACCGCCAACACGACCTCACCCTGGGCGATCGCTTCTTCCGCGATATTCCTCACGCGCCTGATGGCGTCGACTGTCGATCTGTTGCGACGGAACCCGTATTGTACGCTGCACAGATTTGGGCCATCCGTGTCCATGTGCTGGACGAGACGGTTCGCAACGATCCTTTCAAACACTTTCCCGATCTCGTCCAGCAACACTATTGGCCGATATGACGACGGGGCGTCTGGTGGTCTTCCCGGCTTTTGAATCAGGACCAGCTTCCCAGTCTTCCATTGACTGGGGAAGTGGCCCTGTGTTAGACAGGCATTTAATAATGCCAACACCCTATCGCTGAGGACGTCCAGGGCGATGACTAGAGCCTTCCCAGGGACTCCATCTAGACCAGGAGCTCTGGTCTTTTCTTTGGTGCGTAATAGCGCACATTCCAACTCTGTATCCGTGATCGGAGGAACGGTATTGTCGACGGTAGTGTCTAGTGGGGCCATTAATGGTGGCCTGGTATCTTCTGCGGCGGGGAAGAGAGACTCCACAATCACTTCCAGCTGTTCAGGATCCAGGGAGAGGGTGAGGGGCGGAGCCCAAGGCCTCAATTTTTGCCGCACCTGTTTGTAGGGGCGGCCCCATGGATCCTGATTCAGTAGCTCTATCCATTCTTCATAGGCTTTCGCCTTGGACCGTGTTATCGCCTTGGAGAGAGCCTCGATGATCTCTCGGTAGGCGGCATACAGACGTGCCTCATTCTCCTCGTCTCTGTTACGCCGACGTCTGGACCTCATGTACGTGCGCTTGGCTCGCACGCTTTGCGCCCGGAGTTGGGCCACCTCGTCGCACCACCAGTAGACCCACCGGCGGGGTTTGTTGTTGTTGCGCACTCTTGGCATCGAGGCGTCGCACACTTGGGTGAGCGTCCGATGCAGCCAATCTGCCTCTGTTGCAGCGTCAATTATGACGGAACCGTCAGTGGGCCAGGAAACGACGAGTGCGGCCTCGCGGAGCAGGTCGCGTCGCATATGTTTCACTGCCCATCTTGGTGGGTCCTCTGATGTCGGTCTTGGCGTTGTGATAGGGGTGAGGAAGGCGGAGACATCAAATCGGATGTACCGGTGATCTGATAGAGTCTCAACGCCCTCCAGCACCCTCCAGTTCAGCACACGACTGCTATGATGTGGCATATGCTGAGCTATGGCCCATTTTTGTTCTCACAAAACAGCATATTTAAAAATTTGTTATTGTTATTTAATTTGTAATATTCCTTTTTTTTATTATTTTATTTTAATTGTAATTCTTTGTGTCTTTTGTATCTAAAGATGTGAGAACAAAATAATTAACGTTTCTTTGTTCTTTCTTTCTTTCATATGTCCTGTCGGGCACCGGCTCTCACATACTCACGACGAAACCCAGTAAAACTGCTTTGCTGGACTTAGATGTGAGTGTGGTAGCTAGCCGGGCTACCGCCCTCACATCTACCTAGTAGGACCCATAGAGAAAAACAATGCTTCAAGACCATAACCTCTAGAACAACTGAGTTTGCTTTTCTCCCATTTGATGGATAAAAAATAGCCAGGCATGCTGTTTTAGGCTAAAATGTGTCTTTCCGAGTTGTCCTTCAGATCTGCCTACATTTTCTTCCTCATCAAATTTTTGGGTGGGATCCATCCACGTACACTATAATTTAAGTTTCAATCTATATTTACTATACTAACTACTACTCTGGCAGGCCTTGCCATTTCCTTCCGTCGGCTCTTACGACACCCTCCGAACGAATGGGGTGGTGAAACTGTGTATTCTAAATCCGTCACAACACGTACAATCTATTTTTATTTACTGCTAGACACATGCGTAGCCTGTATAGAGATTTGGCGGTCGCCAAGAGCCCGGTTAAGGTACGTACTTCCCGGTGGACAGTGTTCTGCGGTAAAAATAAAACAATGTAAGCTTTCAGTAATAGACGATGTCGGAAATAGAGCGGGTGCGAACGGTGACGCGTCCTTGGCGGCGAACGGGACGCACCGCCCGAAATATGTCATTAGCGGAGCTTCATACTGGAATGTGGACACGGCCTTGTCACCGACCAGGTTTACACTGGCTGCTCCAAGAAAGGGACCCATTGCCTTGGACTTACAAATAAATCCACCCTTACTCTTGCAGCGATGTACCATCACATGTACCAATTGTGTAAAAAGAGTATCTTGACCCTTAGGAACATCAATATAACGTTGGGATTAAAATAAAATAATACGATTTATTATATACCTTATTTTCATCCATACCATAGTTTCATAGGATAGGGTCCAAATTACTTTTTTAGCCTTGGCTATGTCATGGAAGATGTTACGAGAAATGTACATAGGCATAGATGAAAAAGGGGTAAATTTCAAATTAAAGAATATACATAACCTTTGACTTTGTAAATAGCTGACAAACTATTTAACAAAGATTTTTTATCAAATATTTTTTACGCAATCTTTTAACTAAGTTAAACTATAGTACTAAAGTATAATAATTGCAAATACTTTTCAAGAACACTTTCGGGATGATCCAAATAACCTTTTGAGTAAACGTAATGGTAGTCTTCATTATTATTTATACATGAATACAAAATTGTGAATATGAATTTTAAGAGTAATAAAGTAATTTTATGTTTCTTTTACGCATGTGGATTCTTGTAATCGCCAATTACATTCAAACAACAAAGTAAATGAAAGCTGGTTCTATTCCGACAAGTGACAGATGGTATCGCGAATATACGTAGCAAACTTAATTGAATTTATCACATTGCATGGAGGCTCGGGCGGCCGCGTACAACTCATTCTAGACTCGATGCCAGCCATTTAAATTTAAATCAACGTAACATCCACGTCAGACTGTTCGACCCTGGGATACGACATAAGAGCACCTGCTCGCCATATATACCAAAGGTTGCCGTAGCTGAGGCATCTGGTTGTCCGACTTCGTGAATTGTGCTCTCATTGTTTGGCAAACACGACACGGAAAATTTGTGCGCCAACATGTCCGATTGATGGGAATCGTAGCGATTGCTGCGTTTGTATGCTAAATTTAGGCTAATGTAGTTATGAAAACGTCACGTTCTGGCATTTAGTACGGTTCGGGGTGTAAATCAAATCGGTTTAATGTTCGAGTTGGACATTACATTGGACTATTGTTCACGAAATTATCATCATAGTGCTGGCTGGGCCCGTTTTAATCATCTCTGCGCCCCAGGCGAATAAAATAGTTGACGGTCTTTTATTTTTAGCAAAACCAACAAAACCAGATGTTTGCTTAACCTGCAGATGGAATGCAATCTCCAATATCCGCTAGGTTACGGATCAGCTCCGTGCCCCTGGATTCCCACTAATCCTAACCAACCCATGTCCCGCTAGCTATTCCCCACGAGAAAATAAAAAATAAAGATTACGACCTCCTAGCACCTTTGTTTTTGCGCCAAAATTACTGATATTGATACTGAAATAAATGTATCATGATCAGGAAAGCATTGCATAGATGCGTCATGGAAAATAATTTTCGTTTCTTACCAAGTGCGTAACAAACGGAAGTTATTTTCCTCTTCACTAAGTATCACACGACAGAAGTGTAAAAAGGGCGCTAATGGGCGAATTAACACGACCATGGCCGTCAGCGAGGCAGCCGCGGCCAGGGATTAGGAAATGCGTAAATGTGTCAGCCGGTGGGTGCGTGATCACAACAAATATAAACGGTGCGCAGTGCCACGACGCGGCTATGTCAGGGCAGCTACGCGAGGCCGGGTGCTGGTCTACAAGATCTAGATATCCGCTTTACTTGGCCTTATTTTGAGATAAATCCAAGATGAAACGCTAGTCTATATTAAAAAAATGAATCGCAAAATGTGTTGGTAACCGCATAACTCAACAACGCCTGGACCAATTTGGCCAATTCTTTTTTTAATTGTTCGTTGTAGTTCAAATATGGTTTTTACGGCGAGAAAAAATCGAATAATTGCTGGAAAACCCCTAAAAACAGCCTTTTTCTTTTTCCCATACAAACGTTTTCTAACTAAAATGTAGAGACAATTTGAGCTTTATTGCTATTATATAAAGTTCATACTAAATGAAAACCACTCACTGTTGTCTAAGCAATGACAGGACGTAGTCTGTCGGGTCCGGTAGTTAGTAATAAAAAAAGATTTCAGCAGCCCACTAGTAGTATTTTTTTTAAACGAAACCCTTGCACTAGGTGTAACCTGTATCGCGGGGGCAGTTCACAAACATGAAATCCACGAACAAAAATGACACCCAGACTCCGAGCAAGTGCCTTTGATCTACACAAAGACACTTGCCCGACCCCGGAATCGAACCCAGGACCCCGTGATCCAATATCCGTGATATCATGTCACGCAGGTTTTAATGCATCCGAGATTATCAGATTATCAGCCACGATTAAAATGAAGTTGAAGACTATTAAAACTTGTAACTACATTATAAAACTTAAATGCTAGTTAGTAGACAACAATGTGGACCTTGTTAAAATATAAATTACACTTTCAAATTCTTGCTCAACGTGAACGGTACAGCTTTTAACAACAGTTATTTCGTGACAAATTGACGATTTTGGTAAACTAATTTAATGCTGTAAATAGTTCAGTTAGTGATAGTCGTAGATAATTACATAACGTATTATTGTATTATTTAATTTGTAAGGTTTCATCAGGAAACATGAGCTTTCTAAGTCCTTGAACATATCTGTAGGTACCTGATATGAATACCTAAAATATTTTAAACAATATAATTTCAGCAATAAAAACCATTTGGACCACGTGCCCACCAATGATTTTTGAAACAAATCAATGTCCAGATCTCACCATAATGCCGAACGTCAACCACCAGCTAAAATAAGTTATGGTTATGGTAGACTGGCTAAACTAACTTATTTTAGCTGGCGGTGGACTTTCGGCTTAATTCTCTCTGGCATAGATAGAATTAAGTACATAAGAGGTTTGGCATGAATGAATCATTGAATTCCACTACTATGTTTTATTGCAGGGTGATCCTATGGGCAATCGGACCGTTGGAATAAATATTTTTCGCGTCAGTATCGGCTATACATAACAGGCCAATAAAACAATACGATTGCATTGCGAACGGATAAAAATCGGCTATAGCCACCTATATAGGTGCGGGCGCCCACGCGGTGACCAAATGAAAATATACGGGACCGTGGTTCATGCCAAATGTATTGAAAGCTTAGACTTCACTGGATGACGAGAAAAGATTCATAGACTTGGAAATGTATTGAATAGAAATAGCATTGAAATAGCCTTGGAGCTCCACTAAACGAGGCGGGCCGTGGTCCCCAGGGTCCCGGAGCATGCTCTCCTAATCGGGGAGTGAATCCCGTGGCCCTGGTTCGGACATTTGAGGATCGCCGTCGGTTTTAGTGGGTAGGTCGGGGCGCAATTTACCATCTCTACGCGCCCCGGAGTCCCACATATCCCGGCTAGTCCCAACGGCCGGGAATCCATGAGGATCACCGACGTAATATAAAAAAAATAAAATAAAATAAAATAAGCCTTTAATGCTGTAACTAACAAGAAATACGTAGTATAAAAATAGGAATAATCTATGTTTCTATTGTACACCCAACAAATGTATCTCTTTTATTTTAACTCGATTTTATCGGCAACTGTTTTTCTTTTGCAGCTTGTCCTTCGACAAAGGCCTCCTCTAAAACTTTCCATTTTATTCTGTCCTTGGCAATTCTGGACCATTCTGGACCAGCTATCTTTTTCATATCGTCTTCCCAACGTTTGCACTGCCTACCTCTGCTCCTTTTACTATCACGCGGGTACCACTCAGTTATTAACCTCGTCCACTTCTCTTTACCTTCCCTCAGCATGTGTCCTGCCCATCTCCATTTCAGGCGTTTGTACACAATATGTATGTTTTTAAATTTAGTTTTACTCTTTATATTTTTTAGTTTACCGACGTAATATATATATATATAAATGTAATATTTATGAACAGCCTGGGGGGCGGAATGCGTCCCCGCGAACCTGTGTCGTCCCAAATGAGATGTTAGGGTATACCGCTGGGGTTATAGCGGGTAGTCTAGTGATTCGGAGTCCCATATAACCTGACCCCACCCCCGAGGGGTAATGGTATGCATTAAGGATTTGCCAGCAAAACAAAAAAAAAAAGGTTAACCTTCATCTGGCGCTGCTGGATTTTCCATTTGTAACATCTGACCTCCTTCATGTTTACATAACTAATATAACTGCTTCGTTGGTCTAAGGGTTGGATGTGCCGCCTTTGGATCACGGGGTCCCAGGTTCGATTTGCCCAAGCATAATGTCTTTGTCTAGACCAGAGGCACTTGCTCTGAGTCTGGGTGGGCAATTAGTCTACTGTACCACGCTGGCTAGCCAGGTGGGCACAGGGTTTCGTATCAAGTTTTCCTTCTCTTGTGGATAGATTTTCGGCCTTGTCATATCCTATTGTCGAATCTAACGACACCCTCAGGATTGAATGGGGTGGTTAGAGTACTTGGGGTTTTCTAAATCCGTCACCACACACGAAATCCCCTTGCCACTAGTAATTGGAGGAGGCCCAAGGTGGCTCAGCAATAGGTGATTGAGGGGCTGAAATGATGATAGTTCCTATCATCGCCTCGTATGAGATTCGACGGATGAAATTGCTATGTGAAACTTAATATAAGATAAGTTATCTATAGATAAGTAATAGAATGCAGTAAATACGAGTAAAACTATTTAGTTACGCAGTGAAATACCCATATTATATTTTTTCAGTTGATAGGAACAGTTAATAATGACAAAACCATGGAAACCAATATTGTCTATAAATATACATTGCCAGCTACATTATTTGATAATAAACCTATTTTAACACCCCCACTTTAGCAAATAAGAGTAAAATAACATTTCTCTGCAATACCTAAACGTTTTATACAATTACTAGTGGCCCGCCCCGGCTTCGCCCGTGCAAAGCGGGGGTGGGTTATACTTAAAAACCTTCCCCTTGAATCACTCTATCTATTAAAAAAAACCGCTTCGAAATCCGTTGCGTAGTTTTAAAGATTTATGCATACATAGGGACGGACAGAAGAATGCGACTTTGTTTTATACTATGTAGTGATAATGCTTTACAGAAGCAAGACTTTTAGTCAGTACATCAGCTGGCATATCCAATGTAGACATGTACTTTAAATTAATAATTTTGTCAGCCACCGCATCTTTGACAAAATGATACCTTATATCAATGTGCTTACTTTTACGATGAAAAGTATCATTAGCTACAAAGTTATGAGCACTTTGGTTATCATTAAACAACGTTATTGTAAATAAAGTACCAGTTACTTGAGAAACCAATGCTCTAGGGTACATGGCCTCCTTGCAAGCCTCTGCAATGGACATATATTCCGCTTCCATAGTAGATAGCGCAACAGTTTTCTGTTTTCTGCTCTCCCACGATATTGCAGAACCAGACATAACAAAACAATATCCTGTATAGGACTTACGATCGACTGCGTTACTAGCCCAATCTGCGTCGACGTAACCTTCTATATTAAATTTATCTTTAACAAACTTTAAAGAATAACCTTTTGTTTTCTTTAAATAACGTAAAATGCGCTTTGCATACAACCAATGTACATGTGTATAACAATTATTAAACTGCCTCAAAAAACTTACACTAAAAGATATATCAGGCCTGGTCAAGACTGACAAATACATAAGACTACCGATCAGCTGCTGGTATGGTATTTGAGTATCGCATACCTCGCCCTTGCCTATATCTAATTTATGCTCCATTGGTGTATGAGCAATTTTACAATCAACCATATTAAACTTTTCTAATAACTGCTCAATATACTGCTCTTGGTCTAGAGATATAGAATTCGACTTTTTGTCAATATTTACTCTCATACCAAGACACTGTTTGACTTCTCCTAAATTTTTAATTTTAAACTTTGAACTCAAAATGGCAACTAAGTTATCCGTTTCCTTTTTATCATTTGAGTAAACAAAGAAATCGTCAACATACAGAGCAATTATTATTTTACATTACCACTTAGCTTGGTAAATACACATGGCTCCAAATGACTACGCTTATAACCTATTTCAAGTAAACATTTGTCAACTCTTTCATACCATGAACGTGAAGACTGTTGCAAACCGTAAATTGCCCGATTTAATTTGACAAACTGTTTTGAAGCGGTGTCATTTTCGAATACATTTGGCTGAGCCATATAAATGTCTTCTTTAAGAAAACCATTTACAAAAGCCGTCTTTACATCTAAGTGTGTAATATCTAAACCTAACTGTACAGATAGAGCAAATAACATTCTAAGTGTAGAATGCCTAACAACTGGCGAAAAAGTTTCGTCATAGTCTATACCAGGTTTTTGTGTAAAACCTTTTGCCACAAGACGTGCCCTATAACGTACACTATTGTCACCTTCGACTTTTCGTTTAAAGACCCATTTACACTGCACTAAAGTTTTATGTGAGGGGATCTCACTCACCGGTACCCACGCGTCATTATCTTTGAACGCTTGTAGCTCATCCTTCATAGCCTCAATCCATTTTTCTTTATCTGGCCTATTTAGTGCCTCCCGCACACTAACAGGATCCTTTAATAAAGAGTTATGCTCACCTGTGCACATATTAGTGTAGCCATAACGTTGAGGTGGACGTCTTATCCGCTTAGGAAGTATTGGTACCTTCTCCGGTGTAGAGTTTGAAGAATCCGTAGAGCCAGTATGAGCATCATCAAATTCGACCTCAGATACATCAGACTTCGACGAATCTTCTAATATCTCATTCTCAGTTTTGGAAACAGAACTTGGCGTCGGCTCCAGAACTTCGAATGTTGGTTGAACTGTGGGTATTGGGTTCTGAACTGTTGTATTTTCCCCCACTGAAACCAATAATTCATTAGGCCTATTCAGTATGTTTTCTTGAATAATTACATCACGGCTAATGAACACAGTTCTTTTAATGGGATCGTAGACTCTGTAGCCTTTCACATTTTCTGCGAAACCAACAAGAATATGCTTTTTCGACTTCTTGTCCCATTTACGCCTTTTTTCTTTCGGTATGTGAACCATAACTTGGCTACCAAATATCCTGATATGGCTTAAGTCAGGCTTTTTACCCGTCCATAATTCAAACGGCGTCTTGTTATTTAAGCCCGATGCAATCGACCGATTTCGCAGATATACGGCATTATTCGTCGCTTCTGCCCATAACTCCTTGTCGAGCCCTGCATCAAATAACATACAACGTGCCTTCTCTACAATAGTTCGATTAATTCTTTCGCACATGCCATTTTGTTCTGGCGTGTATGTATTCGTCTTTTGATGAATAATACCAGCATTCTTCAAGTAATCTTCGAACTGATTGTTACAAAATTCTAAGCCATTGTCAGTTCTAAATATCTTAATCCTTCTATTCTGCTGATTTTCTACCATGGCCTTAAATTCTCTAAAATATCTAAAAACTTCGCTTTTATTTTTAAGAAAATATATAAATGCCATGCGTGTAAAATCATCTAAAAAGATTACATAGTACCTTGAACCACCAATTGACTCCATTGGGCCGGTTACATCAGCATGAATAAGATCCAGCACGCCTTCACTCCTCGTGCCTGTATGTTTAAAAGGTAAACGAGATTGCTTGCCTTCACAACAAACCGTGCAGGTAAATTTATCTATCACCGTCTTATCCGAGTATGATATTCCACTCACTGCACCATCTCTCATCTTATTCATATCGACTGAATTCAAATGTCCCAATCTCCTGTGCCATAATACACTGTTAGCACCTTTGGGCGTCGTGGTCCACAAGCAATTATTGCTTTGTACTTTCAACTTATATACGCCATCAACTAAGTCAGCCATTGCCACCAAGACATTCTGCTTGTTGTAGACGTAACAGTGCTCTTTTCGAAAATCTACTTTATTTCCATTTTTTATCAACTGACTAATAGATATCAGATTAGTTGCAAGACCAGGAACGCACATAACTGATTTTAACGTAACGTCATGTGTACGTCTCTTACGTGTATTTCGTCTTGGAATAACTGTAACTATATCAATTTCACCCGAGCACAACATAGCTTGCTTATTTGCCGCTACAATCTCCTTTATGTAAGGTTTTCCCGATGCATTTTTGATAAGCTCTTTGTCAGTTGTTAGATGGACACTAGCACCACTGTCCAGGTACCAGTCCCTTTTCGAAAAATTTCCACTCAGGAATACTGCACTAAATGCATTTTTCTTTTGATTAAAATCATTTTTGCAGTTTTTACCATAATGTCCAAATTGTTTACATTTGAAACATCTGACATTATTTTTATTGACATGTGACATTGAACTTTTTTCTTTATTAAAACAGCCAGTGCCATTATGTATGCTCAAAAAGTTATTCTTTTTGCTAATAAAAGCACTCCCTGGCTCATTATCTTTCTCAACCATGTCAATTAATTTTGTTTTTATCACATCTGCTGTTATAGCAATGCCTGAATGTTCTATAGCCATAATCATAGGATAATATTTCTCCGGCAATCCTGCTAGTAATAAACAGCCAATCCATTCGTCGTTCACTTGAAACCCTGTTCCTGATAACTTTTGTCCAGTCTCGATAATCTGCGTCACATAGCTCGTCATTGACTCACAATTTTCGAGTCTAATGGATATCAGATTTCGTAACAGAGAAATTCGTCTTGAAAATCCCGAGTCATCAAACATCTGTTTCAGTTTAAGCCACAACTCTTTTGCAGTAGTCGCGCTTTTTATATGAACGTATAATGATGGATCTATTGTAAGGACTAATTTGGGTTTAGCTTTTGCGTCTTCTGCTGAGATTTTGTCGCTTTTAATACATTCTACCATACCTTCGAGTACAAGTAAATTCTCTGCCGCAAAAGCCCAATCATCATAGTTTTCCCGGCCTCGTAGCCTTGGCACACTAGATATAAATGAACTTGAAGCCATTTTCACAATCCTCCAATCGACGTAATAAAAATCTTCCTATCAAATTGAAAAAAAAAAATTGCTAAAAAACCTATGCTAGCTAAAACCTGCCTAACATACTGTTTTAAGCCTACTGGGCATAATGTGGCCCATGACCTAATAGAATGCAGTAAATAAAACTATTTAGTTACGCAGTGAAATACCCATATTATATTTTTTCAGTTGATAGGAACAGTTAATAATGACAAAACCATGGAAACCAATATTGTCTATAAATATACATTGCCAGCTACATTATTTGATAATAAACCTATTTTAACAATAAGTCTATAATATGTATGTATATACAAGAAAAAAATTATATATATATACATATAAGTAGTTTATCTTCCATCTGGTTACTATAACACAAGCATTAAGTTGCTTAGTTTTTACAGCTTCATAATAATTTCAGCCAAAAGACCACTCCTGAACATAGACCTGCCTCAAGGATTTCCACAAAGGCTGGTCCTGAGCCGTAATCAATAATTGCTTGCTCATTTTTAAAATACAGCGGCATACAGTTTAATTTAAAATCGTTTTCTGTTGCAATTTTTTCATAATATGTACCTATTTACGCCGTGTGGGGACGGGGCAGAATATAAAACTCCTCCAACGCACACTGAGAAATAATGCGTGTTGTAAAAGTCAACAGAACCCAGCACGCTTGGTGATAGGATCTAATGGTCCTCCCGGCTAGCTACTACCCTCACAGCTAAGTCCGGCGCCAAGCAGTTTTACTGTGTTTCATCGTGTGCATTTCCTTGAATTGCCTGCACGATCTTAGACCCTGGCGTTGCTTTCCATCACGCAAGCCTAGGGTCGAAGGCATTCAAGTCAATGATAAAAAAGACCTACCGTTTACGTGACAGCACCTACTTCCTACTTTGTTGACATAAATATTCAAATTAATTCCATTAAAGAAAATATAATCGACCACGTATTTAGTCTTTATTGTCGCTTGGTGGGAATAATATTGTATACTAAGCCTATTTATAATAGATTTTTCCGTTGGACAGACGCGGACGAGCGTTGAACAATAGGTCTCGGCTACAAGGGAAGGACGGTCGGTTGACGCGCAGCGCGCCTGCTGTGACGCGCCATAAAGTATTTGACAAAAGTACTTCTTTTTCAAACTAAAGTTCTCCCTCGCTCTTTTGGTGTCGCCTGGGGAAATGATTGAAGCATACGCCCCTGGAGGGTAGGATCAGCGGTTATGAGGGACTGCGGAACACGGCTACTAACCTAAATCCCAGTGGTACGTCTCCTTTGGGACGCCGTTATAGCATGTATCGTAAAGTACGTGTCTCTCTTGCCCGACCTCGGAATTGAATTGGGGTGTCGTCATTCAAAGGCAACACTTGCAAACGTTATCTAATATAGCGATGATTTGCATGGTCTGCTAACATCATTACATAGATTTCTTTCAAAGATATCCATATACATATCCATATCATATCCATATCATATCCATATCATATCCATATCATATGCATATCATATCCATATCATATCCATATCATATTCATATCATATTCATATCATATCCATATTCATATCTATAAGATACTTCTCTACTATCTCTTTCTCTTTTTTTACAAACTTGTAATTCACAAACACAAATACACCCATACACAGTGCAAGTGCCTCTGGTTTAGACAGACACTTCCCGCCCGGCCCCGGAATCGAACCCGGGATCCGTTGATCCAAAGGCGGCATATCTAAGCCAACGAGGCAGTCAATTGTTTCAAAATTGTTGTCAATCCATTTCAAATAAGTAGGTTACAATAGGATCCAAGGACTTATCTAAAATACAGGGTTGATACGACATAGGGGCATTTTTTGCTGCCTATACTATACCTATGTGCGGCGGGTCGTTCTCTTCCCTGCAATATGGTTGAGGAGGGCGATGGCTGCCGCATGCGTCATGCTAGGTGCCGTTGCTGGGGGTCGGTTGGCTTGGGGATTACAAGGTTACTATTGTCGACTAGATCTGGCTGATGTTTGGCCCTTTGGAACTATTGCGCGAGTTTGCTCTCACAAATCTGTCATATAACCAGTCTTGTACCCAAATGGCGATCTAAAAAGAGCAATTACAGAGTTTCTTGCCGGCTCTTCTCTGTAGAGGTGCATTCCGAACCGGTGGTAGATGGTAAATAATTAATGTTAAATGGTAATGAGTTTTGATTTTGAAATACTGCCTATACTAGGTATCATTTCCAGGCTCTGCCCAAAAATCAATTAAATTGGAGCAATAGTTTAGCCGCAAATGATTTTTAAAATTTTTGCCTCATTTGAACATGATTTATCTTTCCTAACAGATGTTTTTTTAACATTTTTTAACCCCTCCCTCCCATTGGCGATACCTGGTGAGGTTTAAGACGGTTCTAATCCATACTAATCACATATAGTATACGTAGTGTAATTTAATGCCCCTCTGTCATATCAACTCTGTATATGTATTTTATTATTATTTTTTAGTAAAAAACCTGCCTTCTTTTATATTTAGTCACGCCCACAATAATTATGAAAAATACTACAAAACCTACGAAATCCTAGCGGTATGTCCGACAGTCGACTTCTTTTGCCTGAAATGATGACAAGGTTTTTCGCATAACACTACTCGTAAATAGGTAAATTTGTAAATTGACATTCATAAAGTAAGTGTACAAAAACAGTGAGAACTTAAATCAATAAGCGATATTGAGTCATTCAACAATTTCATCACTATCACTACATAGTATAAAACAAAGTCGCGGTCGTCTGTCCGTCCCTATGTATGCTTAAATCTTTAAAATTACGCAACAGTTTTTGAAGCGGTTTTTTTAATAGATAGAGTGATTCAAGAGGTACGTTTATTTATATGTATAATACATGCATAATTGCACACGTGCGAAGCCGGGACGAGTCGCTAGTAACAGATATTTTAATTGACAACATTTATCTTTTTCTTGTGCATTTTCTATACCTACTAACTGATTGCTAGCACCACTTATTTGTAAGTGGAAACTGAATTCTTCTAGTTTGAAACATTCAATAGCAATCGTAATGTTGATGGATTTATAGCTTACGACGGAAAAAAACTACAGAATTCTTTTGGGTAGAAAGATCTAATTTTTAAGTGTTTCGTGAAAGTATTAGGTACCTACTGTTGTTAGATTACCAAATGAGAATACAGAATATAACTTAAAATCACGGGTCCCTGGTTCGATTCTGAGGTCGGACAAGTGTCTTTGTGTAAACCGGGCAAGGCACATAGCTCGCAGGAGTGACGCCCGATGGGGCAGAAAAGTCCTCGAGTGGCGACCGCGTTACGGAGAGCACACTGCTGGTAGGCCTCCCACACGGTGTAGGTACCGACGACCTGGTAAAGGTCGCCGGAAAACGACGGATGCGGACGACTCAGGAATAATCATAACCGGAATCGAACCGAGGACCCTTTAATCCAAAGGTGGGACATTCCACGCCTAGACCAATAAGGCAGTCGACTTAACCTGTTATCCGTGCAGTGACGGATTTAGAATACACAGTGTCACTACCCCATTCCATACTGACACAAGGCCGAAACCCTAGCCGCAAGATAAGGAAAACTTGAAGCGAAACCCTATCAAACCCGTCTGGCCAGCGTGGCACAGTAGGGTAATTGCACTCCCTGTGATGGGAGGAGGCCTGACTCCGAAGTGGGTCATTTATTGGCTGACTGTTAGTAGAAGTGGTAGTAGTTGTTTAACCTGATACCCGGTCTTTCATCATGATCTCACCCCTTTTAAAACAAAGTGCTTGAATCTTTGCCCGACTACCACCGAGATCAGGAAGTGAATGACACACACACACATAATCACACACACACACACACAATCACATCACATAAAAGAGACTTTTGTGCACACACACGTATGCACAAAACGTCTCTTTTCAATAAATTATTATTATTATATAATTTTAGTTTACCTTCTGATAATCAGTTAATGTGTACTTCGTAATTGGCGTATTGTAATAAATGTAATTATTTGAATATATAATTTGTCAGCTATAATACCTATAAATAAATAAATCCCATAAATCACCCATTGCTGAGTCGAAGTTCATCCAAGTTCAAAGGACTTGCTGCTTCTTCCGTTCCTTTAGTAGGCGTCAGTCAATGTTTTGACACTCAGGAATGGGTTGGAGATATTGTGTAGTTAAAATGTTATTACACGGATAACCTATCATTAGTGGCTTATGGTAATTGGTGTAATTTTGATAAATATACCAAAACAACAGTCTGTTTGATTGGGCTAATCTCTGATATGGCTGGACCGATTTGACGGGTCTTCAGTGGCAGATAGCTGCACAAGAAGTTACCGAGGCTTACTGTTATTGGGTGTCAATGTCTAGTTTTAAAGTTAGGTTTAAATAAAGAAACACGGTCAGAACCGTTAAGACATCATTTACCGCAATGTACAAGGCTTGTGTAAACCTCAGACATCATTAGGTCAACCTGGAATAAAATTTTACGCATAAAATCTCAGACACGCTAATAAAATACACTGCATCACTGGCCCATACAATGTGTTAAGAGTAATTCTACGAAATTACATTGTATTTAACGTTGAACTCAAATTTATTACGCGAAGAATATTGTTGCGGTGCTGTCGACAAATGGAGCGACTAACCCAGAAAGTTCGGTTTAAAGACATTTATTTCTTTTAATAATTAAGAACCTTACCAATGAACTTATAGTAAATTTAAAAGAAAAGTAGATTGACACATATCAGTAAAACATTAAAAAAAAGCGGAGTCCCAGTTTTACACCTAGAGTAGGTATTGAAATTGCATATCGTCGTTGTCAAACCAAAATGTGCATTTTTGAGAATTTTACTTACACACCGTAATAATACACTTTTTACTTTATGATGTATGTACTAATAAGCTAACACGTCAAACGACTGCCTAGAAGTATGTTTCAACTTTTGTAGTTGATGGACAATATTATTTGGAGTTCACCTTCTTAAAATTTCATACGAAAATGTTTTTGCTCGTTAATCCAAAATAGAGTTTTTGCACATAGCAGATTTTGGTTTGACAACGACGGTATGTGAGACCTATCTACTACTTTTAATCAACCCTTATTAGACCCACTGCTGAGTCAGGCATTATAGAGGAATTAGCCAATTATATGGAAGGTAATTAGCCAGTGCCATGTTAGCGGGTAGTAGACGGGTTGGCACAGTGTTTCGTATCAAGTTTTTCTTCTCTTGCGGATAGGTTTATGTCATTTCCTTTTGTCGGCTCTTACGACACCCTCAGCATGAAATAATGTGGTGACATCATATATTCTAAATCACTCAGCACACGGACAATGTGTGACCTATATTACAAGAACTTAGAACCGGAAGAATATCTCACGGTTTTCGCTCAATCCCTTAATAACTCAAGCGTTTTCAACGTCAACTTTGTGACTAATTGATCCTCCCGCCGCGCCGTCCCGGCCGAAGCCAGTGCAATTTACCGTCTATATTTAACCCCTCCAGTTTCACCCGGTGTTCTGGTTGCTGCAATAACGAATTAATTTCCAGGAAGTTCCGCGCGTCGTGTTGTGCAAGTGAGTTGTAAGTCTGCATAAATCATACATGTCAAAATGTTTGCCCGTCGGATTCTCGCCACACGCAAAGTAAATACAGAAGGTTAACTCTTGCACTATTATAAATTTTAATAAATGTAGTATGTCTTTCCATCTCTCGGCACTACTCGGCAGATAAACGAGCCGGTGCTGAGTCGGTACACCAAGGTGCCACTTCGGTCAGGAGAAGAGCACCCCGCTTACCCTGTAAAACTCTCCGTTGTCCCACTCAGACCTGCGCTCAGCAAACTCCGCGGAGCTGACTTGACTGAGTCGGACTTTGCCCAGTCTCCAATTATATAATATATATCAACATATTCAACCACATTGGCTAAATGGGTATTCTTGGAAAGTGTTTTTTAACTTACAACAGGAATTCTGTTATTGGCATTTATCAGTGAGCATTTATTCCTAATAATATTGCATTATTCTGGACAGGACTGAGCCAGTCATTCAGTCTTATGTAAACAATGTTTAAACTGTAGGTATTATCGCGTGAAAACATTAAGCAGAGAAATCTATTTTGAACAAAGGACCTACTTAATTCGATTGAAACTCAACGCAGATGAACACCAGGGTAACAGGTTGTTGTAGAAATACTGAAATTTCGTTTCACGCATTGCCCCTTGACGCATCGACACATTGTAGCGTCTCGTCAATGCTTCAACAACGAATATATCCTAATATATCACTAGTACCACAAGCCAGTATAGGCCTCTATTCTTATAGAAATTTGAAATAGAAATTATACACTTTTAACAGATTTATCGCGCTGCGTGCACACGGAACTTTATCAATAAAACTAAATTATAGGCGGTAGATTTAACTGTTACTTTGTACTTTTGAAGACTTCTGTCATCTAGTCTCTCCCATGACCACGACTGCTGCATTTGTCGGGAATTAAATAATGTCATATAAAAATAAATAAATATCCTTGGACATTTCACACAACGCCATCTCGTCCCAAGCTAAGCAACTTATTGCTTGTGTTATGGTGACGAGATGGATGATAAACTACATAAATACATTTTTTTTTGTAATTTTTTGTAAATACATATTATAGATAGAAACGTTTGTTCCTTTTCAGAATGTCTTCTGCAGTGTGTAGGTAATTTTTTTAATCTTCGATCACGGTTTTCAGAACGCAGATACTATAGTATCTGCGTTCTGAAAACCGTGATTGACCTAGGCTGTACGCAGGCCATAATCTTAGTCATATTCGCGGCTTTTAGCGCTAAACTATACTATAATTCTTGCCGATGTTAATGCGTGTTCTGGATTAGATTTTTTACTTGTATATTATAACTAAGCATGTCAGTTTTGGACATTAATGTATAATTATGGACACGTGGTGGCTTTGGTATGGAGTGAATCAAATACTCAGGAAAGCTGTGGCTTCTGTTGGCAGCGGAAGGAACCCACTTATTCCTCTACTGTCACAGTTATGCATTCACCTTTTACAGGGTTAAATTCTATCACAAATATCTTTAGGCGAAGTTACCGTTTGATAAAAGGCCTGAGCGCCACTAGTGGTAGAATAAAGTATTTGAACTTATAGAATTGTTCGTGTTATGTGGAACTTAAAGGCACAAGGTCCCCCAGAGCCGCCAAACCCCAGGACACCAAGGACTCCTCTTTCCAGGACGTCCAGGACGTGAATCCACAGGGGAACGTTTAGTGGGTATAGTCCACACTTTTCAAACCTAAGAATGAAATCCGGAAGACTTCTTTTTGTTAGTATATCACAATACTTCTGTTCTAGCTCTCGTATAAAACTCGTAAATATTGTTTATCGACCATCATCGTAAACCTTTTTAGTGATAAATAGGTATGAATGTTTAGTCTACTCAATGTTCGGACGTTTACCGCAGTATCGAACGAATACTAGCAGTGCACAATTTATACCTACTCTACAAAAGTAAGAAGTAAAAAAAAGTAAAAAAATAAAATAAAAGATGTGTCATGTTTATTGCGCAGTGCTGGTAGGCCTCCCACACGGTGATCTGACAAACTGGTTAAGGTCGCCGGAAAACGGTGGATGCGGGCGGTCCAGGACCCGCGTTTGTGGAAATCCTTGGGGGAGGCCTATGTCCAGCAGTGGACGTCTTTTGGCTGAAATGATGATGTCCGGTAAGAGCCGAGTCACACCGGAATGGCAGCGGCCTGCAGCGTCGCGGCGACTTTCAGTGTGACTCGGCCCTACTTAGCCAAATTAGGAGACTGTTGCCGACCCTATTGATATTGTGGGATAATTATAATGTCCCAGCCAAAGAAGTCCACTACTGGACAAAGGTCTTTCCCAAGGATTTGCAAAATCATTGGTTATGAACCGCCTTCATCCATCAGGAACCCGCGACCTTAACTAGGTCATTGGTTTCGCTTTCTGGTCGCAATTCGAGAACTTTCGACCATTCCTACAAGTTACATACCCTACATACTACTATTTAAGTTTGCCAATAATGTTTTTTTAAACGGCACCCCTGCACTAGGTATAACCTGTATCGCGGAGGAAGTTTACAAACATGTAATTCACGAACACAAATGACACCCAGAATCGGAGCAAGTGCCTTTGGTTTAGACAAAGACACGTGCCCGACCCCGGAATCGAACCCGGGACCCGTTGATCTAAAGGCGGCAGATCAAACCCCTAGACCAACGAGGCATGTTGGTTCACCTGTTTGAATCGATAAAACTCCGAGTCCTCTTCATGATGGCTAGATATACCTTATCAGGAAACTGTACTAATAAAGATAGGAGTAAAAAAAACAATTACAACATTGATTATGATTTTATTTCTTAGCAAATATACGGAACGTGATCCTTACTATCTAATGAAGTAGCTTTAGTAAAAAAATAACAATATCAACAATAAATTCTAAGCAGTCTCTAATTAAACATATATTTAGCGTAACTACAATACAACTTTGATTTTTCTGTGAATAAACCATAGCATTAGACTGCCGGTGACGACCGTACCGCTCCTGGAATAAGAGTATTTTTTTAATGCTAAGTGTTTAATTCTTTTCAGTGTGGTGACGCATTGAGAATACATAGTCTCAACACCCCATTCCATTCAAAGGAAAATGTAAAGGCCTATCGCTTAGCCGTAAGGCCAGCGTGGCACAGTAGGCTAATCACCCCCCGTTTAAATAGAGGAGACCCGACTTAGTAGTGGGTCGTCTATGGGCTGAGTAGTAGTAATAGTAGTTTAAGCATACTGTCCATCTTGACACGGTTGGCGCAGTGGTTGAGCGATCGACTGCTGCGCAGCATGTCGCGAGTTCGATCCCCGCACGGAAGAAATATTTGTACGACCTACAAGTATTTGTTCCGGGTCTGGGTGTTTTCTATCTATAATAAGTGTGTATTTACAAAAAAAAAAAATATAAGTAGTTTATCATCCATCTCGTTACCATAACACAAGCATTAAGTTGCTTAGCTTGGGACGAGATGGCGTTGTGTGTCTGAATAAATGTCCAAGGATATTTATTTATTTATCTGATGGTAGATGATTACCGTGGGCTATAGACATTTGCACTTCGGAGGTGGGACTGTGTGATAAATACGGCTGAAAACTTAGCTGTAAGAGAAGGAAAACTTGCCACGATACCCTATTCCAGCTCATAAATGACCCACTGCTCAGTGGAGCGCCTCTCATTACAAGGAGGGTAATATGCCTACTATGCCACGCTGGCCAGACGGGTTGGCACAGGGTTTCGTTTTAAGTTTCCCTTCTTGTGTAGCTAAGTTTTCGGTGGTCTTGTTATTGTAATTTCCTTTTGTCGGCTCTTACTACACCCTCAGGATGGAATGGGGTGGTGACACTATGTATTCTAAATCCGTCACCACACGGACTAAATCTACTTACAAACATTTATAAAGATTAGTTATTTCTGGGATTTTATAAGCTCATAAATTACTACCATTTATGTAGATCAGTTATTTCTGGGATTTTATAACAGTAAAATTAACCACATATATAAAAAATAACCCGATGGCTTTGTTTACATACGACGAGCAATTTACGAGTACATATAAATTACGCGTATTCATAAAATAAATAACTGGAACTCAATGCGTAAAAGATCAATATGATTTATTCAGTGTGCATTACGATGTAGCAATATTATAAACATATGCGCTGACACCCACCCATGCCAAGCCGAGGATGGCGTACAAAATGACCAGTGGAGTCGACAATCTGGCCACAAGCGAAAGAAATCTCGTTTAAAAAGCCTTTGCCGTCGTGTCTGGATTGTGCACGAACTAAACTGTTTCTCGCGAACCTGTGGCGGCCCCCACACCCAGGGGGCGCTAGGATACTACTCAACCCATATAACACCCACTGCTGAGTCGGGCTTCC
The DNA here is from genome assembly GCA_905475355.2 of Clostera curtula. Lineage (NCBI taxonomy): Eukaryota > Metazoa > Arthropoda > Insecta > Lepidoptera > Notodontidae > Clostera > Clostera curtula. Next base: position 16,346,071 of record FR997797.1, on the reverse strand, counting down.
AGTAACATGGAGGGCAGTGCCGGATTAAGCAAGCGCGGGGCCCGTAGCAAATTCTTTCAAAGAGCCCTTGATCTGCTCTTGTCATATCGTCATACGGTTCTTAATTATGTGGTGGTAAAAATACAATTCGATACTCAATACGTTTATTTGCTATCTATAAGTTACAATTTTGTGGGTAATTAATATATACCACAGCTTACTCAAACTCAAAAGGAACTTTATTTACTTAGGTTTCATCACAAAACTCTTATAAATCGTCATATTTATAAACACCATTATCATCTTACGTCCCCTGTCCCACACTAGGTGGTAGTCTCCACACACACCTATCAGTCGTCATACCTACATTCACACCTTTCACACACAACTCCTCACTCCTACAATCCCTCCATGTCCCCTGATCGCTCACAATCCCTGCGTTCACTCACATTCATGCCGAAACTACCACCGGTTCGGAAGGCTGCTCTACAAAGAAGAACCCGCAAGAAACTCTGTAGTTGCTTTTTTTTTAAATTACTGGTCTTGTTTACAAAAAGCACTAGTCAGAGCAAGTTCGCAAGATGAGAGAAACACGCTACACGTTTACCCAATGAATGACGGATAGACCTTGACAGGGCCAATCAAAAAACAAATCCGCGAATAAAGGTCTCCATTGCGTCATTGCTCACACATACAGTGTACAATACGTGTACTTATTAAGTTTCACTCAAAAAATTACGCTCAGGCAGATATGAGTGGGTTTGAATATGCGGGGCCCCCTTTCGCGCGGGCCCCGTAGCAATTGCTACTCTTGCTACGTGGTTAATCCGGCACTGATGGAGGGTAATTAGCCTACTATGCCACGTTGGTCAGACAGGTTGGCACAGGGTTTCTTAACAAGTTTTCCTTCTTTACGGCCAGGTTTTCGTTTGTTGAAGCAAGGGCCATTGATTATTCGCAAACGGGTTGTTTCTCTATGTAGAAGAGCGCAGGCAGTAACAATAGTATCCTAAAGGTCATTGCTGATATATGTACGATAGTACTATTACAAAAATTAATTAATTGTTAGGTTTGGACACTGTCTTAAAAACAAAGTTATTATTATTTTTGCATAGAATAAAATGCGTCATACCACACAGCCATCCGTGCTGCCATCGAGTGTCTGTACACATTGTAAGTGCTTATCCTGTATTCATTACTATCCTTGTACCGCTTCAATATCCTATCCACTCTGTAATAAAAAAATAAAATATGTTAGTTACAGTATAATGCAATTTTTTTTCAAGTCGGAACTCCTCATAGATAACCGGCCGTTCGGGAGTGGCCAGGTTATGTGGGACTCCGGAACGCGTAGAGATGGTAAATTGCACCTCGACCTACCCACTAAAACCGACGGCGATGCTCGACTGCGCGATTCTAGAGCCACGGGATTCACTCCTCCAAAACAGGGAGTATGCTCCGCAACGCTCGTGGGTATTGTCCCGCCTCGTTTAGTGGAGCCCCAAGCTCCAAGACCTCTCCGTTTACGAGTGAATATAATGCAATTAAGGTAAACAACTCAACCCAACTTAACAATTATAACTGTCTTATTCATAGTACCTGTAATTTTAATGAAGCTATAAAAATATTCAGACGGTTGTGGGATTTAGAATACATAGTGTCACCACCGCATATCCATCCTGAGGGTGTCGTAAGAGCCGACAAAAGATAATGACAAGTTCGATAACCTAGCCACAAGAGAAGGAAAACTTGGTACGCCAGCCTGTGCCCACCTGTCTGGCCAGCGTGGCACAATAGTGGGTCATTTATGGGCTGAAACGACGACGACGACCCCCACTGCTGAGTCAGGCCTCCTCCAAGTACATGGAGGGTAATTAGCCTACTGTGTCACGCTGGTAAGACTGGTTGGCACAGCAGTGGGGGTTTATGGGGTGAATAGTAGTGTTAAATTAATAACCTTTTAAATTTTTGTATAATATATTGTATAAATCCAAGTAAATAAATGCTTTCTTTTTCATGAAAGCAGTATTATTTCTGCTTTCATTATGCATTTAAGTTCTGTTTTTTTTTTATAAACTAAGTCATGTACTTTCATTTCAAATAAATAAATACTCACATCTGCTTCGAACTAGCGGCGATGAGGGCTGTTCTGCTACCGTAAGCTTTTACGTCAAGGGACCCGAAACCAGCTAATTCAGAAGCTACCTGCAGCAATAACAAGGTAAATTCAACCTTATTTGTTTCAGCCTAAGGTCACATTTCGTTTGTAGTATACTTTGATCTACATGCATTTCTTTTTAGGTAAAAAAGAAATACCAGCATTGGGTATCGCAGGGACGGTATACAAACATGTAATTCACGAAAACAAATGACACCCAGACTTAGAGCAGTGTCTCTGGTTTACACAAAGTCACATGCCCGAACCGGAATAGAACCCGACACCAGTGATCCGAGGGTGCTGCCTTTCTAATCCAACCCCTAGACCAACAAGGCAGACGAGTTGTGTACCTGGTGCGTACACTTATGTATGATTATGAGTTGTGAATTCCCCTCTTTAATGATGACATGTTAACAAAATACATGTTCCGTATGGTGACAGATTTAGAATACACAATGTCACCAACCCATCCTGAGGGTGTCGTAAGAGTGGATTAAAGGAACGCAAAAGGCAACTCACTGAGCCGCAAGAGAAGGAAAACTTGATACGAAACCCTGTGCCAAACCGCCCGCCAGCGTGGCATAGTAGGCTAATTACCCCCTATGTAACTGGAGGTGGCCCGACTCAACAACGGGTCATCTATGGGCTGAATAGTAATAGTAGTAGCCATTTAAACGCATCGCAAGACACGAGATGGAACGGACTGGTGTCATGCATTCTAAATCCGTCCCATCATATCTCTAAAGCATTATATCAATCCGCACCGCGCAACCAGCTCAGCCAATCGTCCCCGGTGATACATCGTCGGTATATTTATACCGTAACCTTAAATCAACCTTGACAGTGGCATGAAAAATGAGCTTTCGTACATTACAGAAATCAAACACCCGCGCTGGCCCGGTTAAATAACGCGACGGGTAAAAATAAAAGTTTTCCGCGTGCGACACTTGGGCATTATCAATCTGTTTTAACTAGCTTCGGGCAATGTGTAGAGAGAGAGCTGTGTGAGTGTGGGTGCTGCGTGTGTGTGCGTGCGGCATTTGGCACGCCGCCAGTCCACATAGCCGCTTTCCTACTGTCTCAATGTGTCCCGTCACCTGTCTCGTAAAGGCAACTGCGCACGAACATCATTGCACAAATGTCAACACAAACCCATGTATCTGGGCGAGTGGTTAGCGACAACGCGTCACGTGAATGGTTTTGGGTTGTGCATCATTAATATCAACGTCGCAGCGGATTAGTGCTATAAAATACATTGAAATCTTGCCTACTCTGTAACACTTGGGCGCGAAAGACGGGTTGTGGAACGCCATTTAAAATTGTTTAAAAAAATATTTTAACGTACGTTAAATGTAGATGCTTTATTTATAATACTTAATACTGAAGATTAATACATCTGTACCACATCAATTTCTGACTGAATTTGACGATTCGGATTGAGGCCTATTCGTTATTACGTACACGTCGGGTGTTTCTCTCATCTGGCGAACTTGCTCTCACAATGCTAGTGTATTATTATAAACAAGACCTATAATTTGAAAATAAATCCAAATACATAGTATCTTCTATAAGATACATTTCGGTGAGTGTGCGCAGGAATTGCACGATTTAATTCCACCATCCCCTTTCCATCATCGGACATCTAGGCGTGGAGAGCGCCTTCATCCTTATACTGTTGAAATCCCACATATTCGCACTAAGCTTTTCGCTTCCTCGTTTCTGATGCGGACTGCTAAGCAGTGGAATTCGCTTCCTACGTCTGTATTTTCAAGTAAATATGACTTGGATGCCTTCAAGTCTGGATTGAATACGCCTTTACTGTCCCAGCGGGTTACGCCGTCGGCCTCATCGCCACTTACCATCAGGTGAGATAGAGGTCAACCGCTGCACGAACGGGCAAATCTACGAATTAGGCGGTCAAAAATACAATACTTGAAATATGTCTCAGGTAAAAAAAAATGACTACCTGCGACTGGTGAGTAACCGTAGAACAATGGGTGACCCCACCCGCTTCCGCACTGGAAGCTCACGCCGAGGTATGTCAGTCTAAACTTGATCGTCGCTCTAAGTGTTTGTATTGCGTTTAGACATTTTGGGAAAAACTGCTATTTTAAAAGTAAATATTTTTATTTTGGGATGTGTTGTGAAGAATATTGTGATGGTTTCAGGTATAACAGGTAAGAATACATATATATTAATAAGTTTCATGCCAATGGTAAGAAAAAAATATAGCGTACTTGAAGATTAAAAACCATGCTCGAGATTGTTGTATTGAAATCTATTTTTTTGTTTTTAAAATGGTTTTTGTTATACTTCAGGGTTCGTCCCATTGGGTTTGTCAGTTGTAACATAAAATAGAGTATTTAGGCTAATTGAAAACGAGGAAATTGGCCGTGATCTCCCGTGAAATCAACATTTTCAACATCAATGAATGATGTAGTAGAAATTCATCGAATTTGCTAATTATTTATTTTCCTTTTTTAAACCAGTTTTCGTTCCATTTCAGAAGCTGAGGGTACCTCAGGAATGCGAGTAGTAACGCGTAAACACCTTTTTAACTAAATGCAGGAACAAAACTTGCATAATTTTGACGAAAAGTTGAGTTATCTCGAGAGAGATATTTTATCGCAAGATGAGTATTGTGAAGAACTAAAGAAGGAAGTGAAACATAAATTATCTTATTTGAAGTCTCAATTTAAGAAAAAATGGATAGAAGCTCATAAAAAATCACAGCTTTTCCTTCAAAAGAATGATAAGTGGTTGCAAGGAACCTTTGAAATACCAAGGGCTAGAAGACGTTCTTCTGGTCGACCAAGAAAGACATTTATAGATTCAGTAGTAGTGAAAGGAGTCAACGCAGAAAAACAATCACAATACAAACAAAAAATGCAAGATAGAGATGCGAGTGACAGCAACATTTTCCAAAGTTGCTTTGTTCCGCTACAGTTAATATGTGGTTTAAACAAAAAAGTTCTTTGGCAAAATCCAACTCCTTCTTCGCCACGATTCTGTCGACCAATAAAGATCCGTTTTACTAAAGAAACAGTGGATAACACTAAGTCTGAAATCGCAAATGTCGAACAGGCTATAAATGCATTGAAAACCAGTGAATTCGTGCTGAGCGAAATGTTATTAAGTGCAAAGCACGTCATGACTCTGACTATGGTTGATGCAAAAGTGTGTAACGCTGCTACTTCAACTACTTCAACCATGAGATGCTTCATCTGTGGTGCTACATCAAAATAATGTAATAACCTCGATACGAAGAAAACTGTTGATAGCGACGCATTACAGTTTGGCCTATCCGTGTTGCATGCTAGGATTCGGTTTTTTGAAAGCATACTTCATTTGGCATACAAGATTCCTGTTCAAAAATGGCAGTTAAGGTCGGAAAATGACAAAGACATTGTTAAACAGAAAAAGGCAGAAATACAAAAAAAAATTGAGAGCAAATGGGCCTACTAGTAGATGTGCCGAAAGCTGGTTTTGGCAATAACAACGATGGCAATACTAGTAAAAGATTTTTTGCCAATCCTGAAATTGCTGCTGAAATCACCGTCGTGGATTTAAATCTATTAAAACGCTTGAAAGTGATTTTGGAAGTCATATCCAGCTCTTATAAAGTAGATTTAAAAAGTTTGCTCTATATGGGTATGAGACAGCGAAGATTTACATTGAATTATATCCCTGGCATCCGATGACTCCCACGATGCATAAAATATTAATTCATGGCGCAACTGTCATGGAAAATGCACTTTTGCTTATAGGTTTATTATCTGAAGAAGGCGCGTAATAAACATATTCGACTGTATCGGCAGGATTACGCTAGAAAATTTTCTAGGGAGCAATAGAATTTAGACGTAATGAACAGATTATTGCTCAGCTCTGATCCCTTGATATCTAGCATAAGACCAAAACCTAAAAACAGGTATACGCCACATAGCAAAGAAGCAATAAAAATGCTTATGTCAGCTCAGCCACACACGGCTGAAGAGAATTCCTCGGACGAGGAAAGTGGCATAGAAGGGCCTGACAATGAAACGAAAGGATTCAGCTCTGGTGAAGAGACGTGGGACTCCTCTTCCTGATTTTTTTTTGTTTTATCAATAAAACGTGATTTTTTTTTATGAACAATTGTTTTTTACGTTCACCAAAAGCTTATATAATTGAGATATAATAATTATAAACTATTTATAATACATAAAATAAAGAAAATAATTTTGACCGCCTAATTTTGATAAATGCCCCACTGTGCGCTGGTCAGTCAGTAATAAAAAAATCTTTGATACTAAAAATAATAAATGAAATATTTTTAATCTGTTTTTAAGTAATCAGTGTCTAAATTGCTAAATACGAGTAGTGTAGTTTTCGATATAATTTTCAACCAAATGACGAGCTAGTAAGCATGTTTTCACTAGACAATAATCTTAACCTTGTTTTATAATTTTATATGTATCAAGTTGTGCAGAATTTGTTACAAATCGGAACACGAGCGCCTTAATAAGGCCTCCTGCAGACGGGGAATCACAAACTCCCTGCAGAAACACGCACGTCGCGGACATTTCAACAGCACGCCGCTCGCAGTGACAATTATTACTACCATAACCATTCCATAACATATGGACGCTAATTTTAGCAACGAGGACTGACTGCGCCATGCGGATGGACCAGACGGTAGGATTTAAACAAAAATAGCATTGTTTTCAGCTGGTTATGCAAGCCCGTTTGAGCTCTGCCAGAACTTGAGCAGCGAGGTATTGCCGTAGTATAATGATTTTGTAAACACGCATGTAGCGTTTCATGTTGTAATTGGTCTTTTCAAAATTTGCCTAGGTTTGTTAGCTTATGAATTGTTTTTATTATAACTGAGTTTGAAGTACGTGTGGTGACTAATTTGCAGTACTGTCGCCACCATTCCACCCTAAGGATGTCGTCAGAGCCGGCCAAAGGAAATGTGAAGACCGATAACCTAGCTGCAAGAGGAGGGAAACTTGATACGATACCCTTTTTTTTGTTCGCCCGGGGTAAAATCCTTTATGGACTTCCTCGCCGGCCACGGGGAGTGTGGGACTCTCCCCATAGTGGGGGCCTACCCACTAAACCTCCCCGGGGTGCTCCAACTCGCGTCCTGTTGCGGCATTGTGGGATCTTGTTGCGGCATTGTGGGATCTGTTGCGGCATATGATACGATACCCTGTGCTAACCTGTCTGGCTGGGCGTGGCACTGTAGGCTAATTACCCTCAACGTAACTGGAAGAGGCTTGAATAAACAGTGGGTCATCTATGGGCTGAGTAGTAGTAATAGGTGCGTATAAAAATGAAAAATATAGATTTTATTAATGGAAAGCTCTATTTTAACATCTTCATTTTTGCCCGTAAATGACCCACTACTGAGTTGGGCTTCCTCTGAATTCATGGAGATAGATAAGCTGCTACGCTGGCAAGATGGGTTGGCACCGTGGTTCTGCATCAGATCCCACAATGCCGCAACAGGACGCGAGTTGGAGCGCCCCGGGGAGGTTTAGTGGGTAGACCCCACTATAGCGGAGAGTCCCACACTCCCCTCGCTGGCCATCCCCGTGGCCGGCGAGGAAGTCCATAAAGGATTTTACCCCGGGTGAATATAAAAAAAAAAAAAATCAAGGGTTTGTATCGAGATTTCCTTTTCATGTGGCTAGATGATCTGCGTCTTGCGTTCCTTTAGTCGCCTGTTACGACGCCTTCAGGATAGAAGGGGGTGGTCACATTGTGTATAAAGTATACATAATTGTTTAAACAAAAAAGCATGATCGCTTTACAGTTAAAACTCTCAGACGGCAAATTTTTCCAACATATTCAACAATTATAGTCATATTTCAACCACTTTCAGCCCAACCTTATGAAATGTTATGCCTAAACCGTGCTCAGATATCCCTCTATTGATAGGAGAAAGATGGATGAAAATCCTTGCAGTGCCTATCTTTACATAAATACAGACAGACAAACGCGACTGTAGTAGTTTGTTTTATAATATGTAAGGATAAAGCCGGTACAGTCATTTTACGAAATACCCTATTTCGTAAAGTGACTACAACAGATATTCATTGTTTATTATATAGTGTACGTTGACCGTATTATTTGGCAATAATTGATCAGTAACAGCGATCGTGTGCCAACAACGATAATTTTGGATGTTCAAAGCGGTTTAATGTGGACGGTGGTTTTAAGAATTTCTACGTGCACTTGTGGTATTATTGCTCATTAAAGTGTTCACTAGTTTATCCGGTAAACTTTCAGTTAAAAACCTTGCCCTTGTGGCGTCGTCGTTCGAACGTAATGCGCGTACATACATTTCGGCGATAATTTTTTTTTTAAATACATGGATTACAAAATCTCCATAGTCGCGACAAAAGAATCTTAGTACTGCTGATATACTTAAATACTTTGTGAAATTTTGTTAACTCGATAAATTTGGCCAGAGAACATAGAAACCTTATGGTTATCAGATTAGGTGCTAAGTTTGTAAGGATAACTATAGCTAGTCGGTTGATTTTCAGTGTAAGCTATACGTTATTGTAAAACTCTGGTTTAGAAAAAGTTAATGTCTCACTCATACTTTAAAATAGACATGGCTTTTAAACACAGATATAGATACATATGACACAGATATGTTCGTATGTGTCATGTATATCATACATACATAGTTTGTAAACTGCCTCCGCGATATATGTTAAACTTAGTGCAGCGTTTTAGAAAAACCTAGGAAAAATATAGTTTCTTAGTTTATGGGTTGCATGGTTATGGATATAGGTTTTTGTACAGATAAAGAAGAATATTTATTATTATTATTTGTATTATTGGGGTAAGGTAAGCCTTTGTCCACCACTTGACCTGATGTTAAGTGAAGATGCAGATGATTGTTCCTTTATCTAAACTATGAGCTATAACATTAACAAGGGAGCAAAGAGGATATGGAATTGGAGGCAGTAACTAAAAGCCATATAGGGGAATGAAATCTGTGTATCAATACATCGAAGTAACAATACTCAATCTCACCATCCCATACCATACTGAATGTGTCATGCGACGAAATATAGGAGCTTCGATATAACCCAGCGTGAATTCGGTCTTCAGTCCGAATAACAATAAATAAAACCGATTTGAATAAAAACCACGCGCTAAATAATAGTCTGTAAATTCATAAGCGGTTTCCTAAGTAGATTTTATCAACTGACTGATGCCCAGTGCAGCCGATATTGAGAGCCCGCTAATGTATTAAAATAAATTATACATTCGCATACGAGTGTTTCAACGAATCAAAAAATCAAAATCAAAATCAAATAGTCAAAAAAAAAGTATTAAATTTAAGAGAAATATAAAAAAAACTAATCATCTAGTTTTTACCACCGGTTCGGAACGCCATTCCACAGAGAAGAGCCGGCAAGAAACTCTGTGGTTGCTCTTTTAAATAAAAGGATTACAATGATGGTGGTACAAACAAGTCTTACAGATTTGTGAAAGCAATAACACGCATAATCATGTAGCCTATTAAAAATTTAAAATAAAAAAACAGTGAAATTACACACAAATTACATGGTGCGTGCTGAAACTGCACTCACATACTGTTTACAAACTTCACTAATAAAATGGCTGAAAGATCAGAGCTAGACCATAACACAGCCGACGTTACTCCCATGCGTCACTATCTGATAGATAATCATTAACTTGATAGTACGCTTTTTTAATTAGACGGGACTTAATGTAACCTTTAAATTTCTCGAACGACCAATCCAAGACAGTTTCCGGTAATTTATTGAACAGGCGAATTCCGAGACCTACAAAAGAACCATGTGCTTTTTGTAGCCGGTGGAATGGTGTAACTAGCTTACGCCTATTTCTGGTCTGGATATTGGAGGACGAGACGTCACTATTTTTTTTAAAGCTATTATAATTTTGTTTAACAAAAATGAGATTTGAGAAAATGTACTGTGACGCTACAGTTAAAATGCCTATCTCTTTAAAGCGTTCTCTCAGCGATTCCCTAGGTCCTAAATTATAAATTGAACGTAACGCGCGCTTCTGTAGAATAAATATGTTTTGTATATCGGCAGCATTACCCCAGAGTAAGATCCCATACGACATAACGCTATGGAAGTAACCAAAGTAAACTAGTCTTGCCGTATCTTCGTCAGTGAGTCTCCTAACCTGCCTAACAGCATAGGCGGCTGAACTAAGCTTTCCCGTAAGAGTGGCAATGTGAGGCTTCCACTGCAGCTTACGATCTAGAGTGATGCCTAGAAACTTGGTTGAATCTACTATGTCTACTTGTTTATCATCCAAAACTAGTTTTGTATCTGTAATCTTGGTATTCGGTGTTACAAATCGAATACATTTAGTTTTCACAGAATTTAGTAGCAGATTGTTTGTGGTGAACCAGTATGATACCTGACTAAGCGCGCTATTCACATCGTCGTAATTAACGTTTTTTCGGTCAACTTTAAATACAAGAGATGTATCATCAGCGAAAAGCACGATATCGCAGATGTCATTAATAAAAAATGCAAGGTCATTAATATATACAAGAAATAAGAAGGGACCAAGGATGGACCCTTGTGGCACGCCCATTGACACAGGCGATCCAGCAGACTTAACTCCGTTAATGTCGACGAACTGAATTCTATCACTCAGGTACGATGCTAATAAATTGAGAGCATTGTTTTTAACGCCATAGTGTTGAAGCTTTCTAATCAGGGTTTCGTGATGCACACAGTCGAAAGCTTACGCACTGCAGTGTACATAGATTTGATATACACAATAAATTTTCCTTCTTAAAAGTGCTGTAATAATAAATACGACGTGCATACTATAATGTACAAGGAAAATGTGTCTTGTAAACGATATCGTGGGTTTTCGCGATTATTACACGTAGCAGCAGAGTGCAATGCGTGTTATTATAACAAATAGAGCACCAATCAAAAAGTTATTCGTTGTGATACAGGGTCCAAGAAAACGTACGTTGGGGCGCAATTGCCATCTTTCCGCGCCCCGGAGTCCCACATAAGCCGGCTGGCGGTTAGCGATCGGGGGTTATGAAGATTTCCAACGTAAAAAAAAGGTGCAACAAAACCCGTATAGCCATGACGAAGGTAGCGATATTACTACTGTTTAACAGATATTGGGTGCAAAATTTTTGGGTTCCCACATCAGTAATAACGGTTCGTGCGAGAGAGAAGCGCGCAGAAGAATTGGTATGGCTAAGAGCGCCATGTCTCAACTTGAGAAAGTGTGGAAAGATAGGAACATCTCGATAAAGACCAAGACCAGACTAGTGCGGTCTCTGGTGTTCTTAATCTTAGCATATGGCGCTGAAACCTGGACGATGAAAGCAGCAGACCGCAAGCGCATCGACGCTTTTGAAATGTGGTGCTGGAGAAAGATGCTTCGCATTCCGTGGACAGCATTTCGTACAAACGTCTCCATTCTGCGCGAGCTCAAGATTTCCTCGCGGTTGTCTTCCGAATGTCTACGCAGAGTCCTCGAATACTTCGGTCACATTGCAAGGAAAAAGGGTGACAACCTCGAAAGGCTCATTGTGATCGGCAAAGTAGATGGAAAACGACCTCGAGGATGCAGCCCTACACGTTGGTCCGATCAAATCCGCACCACTCTCAACTCTACGGTACACAATGCGCTCCACACCGCCAGAGACAGGAACAGATGGAAGAACATCATAAGAGAGAAAGTGATGTTGAAGGGTGGTCACGACCCTCAATCCTGAGGAATACTACGCAAAGAGAGAGAGGGTGCAAAATTTCAGACTCAAGAAGTTTTCTTAACGTTTTGGTCACCAAATGGTGAGGAACGAATCATAACTTGAGAAATAAGCACAAACAACTGAACAAACACAATGGGACATAAATGACTAAGCTTGTAGGAGTAATAATGATTGTTACTTGGTTCGTATTCAGAAGGGATGTTTCGTAGCGCTAGTAGGACTACGTAGCAACCAGATAATAAGTTAAACTTCTGATTCATATTATTAACGGCTAACAGAAATTCAATGTCAGCTGTACAGCAACGTTATTGAGCTAAATACTTGGCAATGTTCATAGCGTATAAGAAAAACAAATAAAACTGGTAGATAAACAAACAGACCAAATCAATGGGAAACAAAATGACGGAAATTGAATTACATATGTTTATTTTGCGTATCCGCCTCCGCGATGTGATCAGTCCAGTCAAATAATAATGACGAATAAACGCGTTTATGTAATGACTAATGAGATTTGATGTAAGACCACACAGTAGGAACTTTGGTTGCTAGAATTAATCGTAAGGAAGTTGGATGGAAGTCCATTATATCCACCTACTACTACTCCGGCCCATAAACGACCCTGTGCTGAGTCGGGCCTCCTCCCTTCAGAGGGAAGGTCATTTGACTACTGCTCCAAGCTGGCCAGACGGGTTGGCACAGGGTTCCTTATAAGGCGTGGTTCTGCATCAGATCCCACAATGCCGCCACAGGACGCGACTTGGAGCACTCCGGGGATTTTTAGTGGGTAGGCCCCCACTCTGGGGGAGAGTCCCACACGCCCCCCCTCGGCCATCCCCGTGGCCGACGGGGATAGTCCATAAAGGATTTTACCCCGGGCGAACAAAAAAAAAAAGGTTTCCTTATCAAGTTTTTTCTCTCTTGCGGTTAGGTTTTCAGCCTTATCATTTCCATTCGTCGGCTCTTACACCCTCAGGATGAAATGGGGCGGTGGCACTATGTATTCTAAATCCGTCATCACACGGATCTTACCTGATCAGATTTTTGCTTGCATTGATAGACACAATAAAATATAACGTTCATGTGCCCACACCTTACTTTTGTTATAAAAGCAACTGAACGAACTCTTAATTTCCTACCAATCCATTTGTAAATAATTATGAGGATTTAACTAGATAGAAGCGATATCTATGGTTAAACAAGGTAGTTTGCAATTTTTCCGCGGATTGCTGAAGTTAATTCTACACCTATTGGTACTAGGAATTTAGGATTTCGCGATACTAAATCCAGATCTGAATCCACGCTAAGCCGCCGGCAGCAGCAAGTATTATTATACATACATTATGTATATTCTCAAGTGTTTCTTCCACCCCACGTCGATCAATGTTTCAACAGAACTATCAAACTATTGTGAGAGAGAACGTTCAATGTTAGACGCGGTAAATGCAACTCATCTATCCAAACATAGGCATATCGCACATTGAACAGCTACTACATTAAAAGACAAATGTGATGATATAGAGTTTTTTTTTGTGTAACGCGGTAATCACAGGAGCTACTAAACAAATACACGACTCCTAACAAATGTTAACCGGCTTCAAAATAGGCAATAAAAAAACAAAAAAAAAATACCAAAAGACAAGCATTGTAAGTTGGCGCTGCTATTATAGTTATAAGTGCATGTTAATGTATGTTTTGTGCACGAGTCAAATTATAACAAAATCGTTAAAATACAGAACATTTTGCCTACACAATAATCGTTGTTGATCACTTATTTCAAGTGTAATACCGAACCATAGAACCGATTTAGATTCAAAACATTTACATAAACAAATTTAATTGTAGATCAATCTAGAACGAATACCATTCAAATAAAAAAAAATGTTGTAAATCATTTTATAAATGAAACAAACAAAGGAATAGCGAAACAATCCTTTCTCAATCGCTTAAAAATTAAAAAAGATGATTTGAAATTTGACAACACATTTCTATTTTTAAAGTCTTGCTCTGCACCCTATTGGTTAAGTGTCATCTGACCTCTTCCATGTTCCGGAAACCACGAAAAGCCGTCGGTCCCGGCCACCTACAGCAGTCCGTACACAAAGTGCAGTACCGCGAAATCTTCCATCTGGTCTTAACTTATGATTACCGGTTGTCCCACTAGCTGGACCTCGGAGTTCAGTAGGGAACTACTACTAATTAGCCAATTCAGATGGCGGACTTAGAATACTTAATGTCACCCCATTCCATTCTGAAGAAGGAAAACTTGATACTAAACCCTGTGCCAACCCGTCTTGCCAGCGTGGCTCAGGAGGCTTATTAGCCCCTATGTAACTGGAGGAGGCCCGACTTAACAGTGGGTCATCTATGGGCTGAGGAGTAGTAGTAGCCAAATCAAGTTAGATTGGTACCAGACGTTAATGAAATTGGGACAGGTAAGGCAGATAAATTGTATCACGCATTAACGCCTGTTCGGTTTAGTGCGTACGCGACCTAAGCAGCGCAGATAAAAATATTAGTGTTCGCAGAAATTTCACACAACTAACGTCTAATGTGTTTGATTTCTTCCTGTAACACGTTCTTGTTCATATAGACTGCTTATATCTACTCAAAAATCAAAATGTTGCAAATGCAAGTGTTAAATATCTCTAGATTTCAACTAAGTAATATAACAATAATTTAACAAAAACCGTTGTTAATTCAAACGTTTACCCCAACACATTTGATTGCTGTAACAATATTGATTTCTTCTCGAATGTTCAGTCGTCCACCCGTTTAGGAGTCAATCGCACACACACACACGCGCGCGCGCACATAGATAGAGAATTTGGACATGTTAGTCTGTTTATTTGTGGATGTGATGTCTGTGAAAGGAAGAAACTATTTTGTATTTTTATGAGGCGTGCTCCCACGTGTGAATAGAATCTTTTCAGCTACGTGAGGATATTTTATTTATATTTTTTATTTTATTATACAGAGTACCGTGGTATATTTGTCTCTGAACATGGGTTGCCACCCATGTTCAGAGACACTGTCCATTGCAACCGACCCACCCAACGGGAACAAGGCAATCAAACCAGGCACCCGTGTTCCAAAATCGGCAAACCCAATCCCTAGACCAACAAACAAACTTCCATTCTATATTAATAATTTACCTTGGCAACGTTTATAGGTCGTTCGCGGAGCGCCTTCACGTGCAGCAGCCCAGGCCGGTGCGGCAGTGGGTCGCTCTCCGCCAAACTCTATAATAACAATAAATATTCCTTATCTCGGCGCTCAGTGTATTTTATTCAAGGGCTGACACGCAGTCATCTGTATGATACATACAGTCCGTGCGCAGGCTTTGGGACATTTTAAGTGACGTTAACTTCGTCGATGATTACATTTAGTCGTTCGCAATGTTTTGCCTCACGTGCGCCGTTAATATATTAAATAATGCTAGGTTTAATATGATTATAAAAAAATTACAACAATGAACTGAATGAATGCTAATCAATAGCTATGTTTTTATTATATATTTATAAAAAGTTTAGATCGTTTTGTCTGTTAGTTATGTACGAAAAAGTACATAATATAATAAGTAATTAGACAAATAAAACCAGAAATGTATTTTCAATAGTAATTTATAGTGTTAATTACGTACAAAAACAATAAATTTAGCTAGGCGCAGGGATCGGCTAATTCAATAGAGCCTGACTTCAAATGGTTATTTATTTTTCGTTTATTAATGTGTATTCTGAAGTCGGTTTACATTTTTAGTTAAAACATTCTTTTTAGTGGAAATAGACGTGTGCTCGAGAAACTCGAAAAATAAAGTCGTTGAAATACTACAAATCATTATGCATTACTTTCTGCAAGTTTTCTGTCAAATTACTACTAATTTCTAAGAGACAAATGTTGTATCAATAGAATAAAAAAAATCTTTTTATTGATATGATTTACAAATGACGTAATTATGTGGTAACAAATAATAAAAAACATTCAATCAAATTGAGAACTTCCATGTAATGCACAGTGAGCGGATATTATTGCATTAAGGTATTTCTAAATATTAAGGGACTTTTTGCAGGGCTGCCAATAGTCCCCAGTGGCAGCCCTGCAAGATTTAGCATTGATCACCCAGATAGTAAAATCTACGAATGATAAATGTATTTACAATCGTAAAAATAGTAATAATTCTCTTGAGTAAAATATGATGCGTAAACTTGACTCACATCGGTTTTCAAACGCACAGACAGATATAGCTGCGGTGGATGTTATTTTATTGTGTTGTTACATTTCCTGGTAGAGTTCGGTGAGGCTCAACGGAGTAGATGCAATTAATTTTATTATCTCAATCTATTGGTAACCCGCAACCTTTTTGGTAATTTAAATACTTTTTATAATAATTTTAAGTTAGTGTTCCTTTTGACGTGAGATTATTCTGTTTTTCAGTTAGTTTCAAAAATGTTAGGTAAGATGAGTGTAAATGTCAATAAAGGGTAGCAAAATTATGGCCTTATTAGTTTATTTAACAAGCCCTGCTAACGTTCGCTTCCGTCGTTAACACAATCCATACTATCATCATCATCATTTCAGCTCAAATGCTCCTGAGTCAGGCCTCCAAATTCATGAAGAGAAATTAGCCTACTGTGCCACGCTGGCAAGACGGGTTGGCACAAGGTTTATATCAAGTTTTCCTTCTTCTGCGGCTAGTTCACCTAGAGCCGACAAAGGGAAATGACAAGGCCGATAACCTAGCCGCAAGAGAAGGAAAACTTAATGTGAAACCCTGTGCCAACTTGTCTGGCCACGCACAGGCTAATTACCCTCCATGTGATTGGCTCTTAAGGCTAGGTATTCCGCGTTTGGAAAAACAATGATTACAAAAATATCTTTATTTTTTTATTGAAACATTTCAATTATTTTAGTCTGCGACTAAAGTCTGCGCAGCGTGGCATGTTTCACATCCAATATCTTTTGAAATTGCAGTGGTTTTGCTCATGGGTTTCGATCAAGGGAATGGAGGGATTGTAGGAGTGAGGAATTGTGTATGAAAAGTGTGAATGTAGGTATGACGACTGATATGTGTGTGTGGAGACTACCACCTATTGTTGGACAGGGGCCGTAAGATGATAATGGCATTTATAAATATAACGATTTTTGTGATAAAAGGTTTGTGATAAAACCTACGGAAATAAAGTTCCTTTTGAGTTTACACGACATATACTGTATCAGGTCTGGTATTTTTTTTATTAAATTGAACTCAAGATATACCTTTTTTTACGCTGGGGTAATGCTTTATGCATACCGTCGCCCTCCGGGGGTGGGGTTGGCTATTATGTGGGAGTCCGGAACTACCACTAAAACCCCAGCTCACACGATACGCTTGGGGTGCCACAGGTTCGCGTAAACGCATTTCACCGAACTCACGCTATACTTAATGTAAGGTCTACTCACCATATAAGGGACGGCACCTCGTATTACATTGACTCTATTTGCAAAACGCGATAGAGCAGCCAGTTTCTCCTTAGGACCGACCGGCCGGTATTTTCCACTGTTCTCACACGCCGCCCAGTGGCCAAGTCGGATGAAACAGTATGCTGTAGAAGATTATGGCGCAAAATATTTTGACTAAGACCCAGTTAATAATCGAAAATTTGGATACATTTATAACGTTTACAATGTATTCGTCGTTTCAGCCCATAAATGACCCACTACTGGGTCAGGCCTCCTCCAAATTCATCATCATCACTTCAGCCAAAAGACGTCCACTGCTGGACATAGGCCTCCCCCAAGGATTTCCACAAAGGCCGGTCCTGGGCCGCCCGCATCCACTGCTTTCCGGCGACCTTAACCAGGTCGTCTGTCCACCGTGTGGGAGGCCTACCAGCACTGCGCCTTCCGGAACGCGGTCGCCACTCGAGGACTTTTCTGCCCCATCGGACGTCGGTCCTGCGCGCTATGTGCCCTGCCCACTGCCACTTAAGTTTGGCAATCCGGACTCCAAATTAATGGAGAGAAATTAGCCTACTGTGCCACGCTGGCAAGACGGGTTGACACAGGGTTTGTATCAAGTTTTCCTTCTCTTGCGGCTAGGTGATTTGCCTCTTGCGTTCCCTTAGTCGCCTCCTATGACACCCTCGGGATGATACGGGTTGGTGACACTGCGTATGCTAAACCCGTCACCACACGGATGTGTGTGTTAGGAATAAAACTAAGTAAGCACACAACATATCGTCTCTGTAGAGGAAGAAGTAACTAAGTCTTTTATAATTGTTTGGCCATTTTCAACTTAAGGTGCTGATATCTTAGGTTGAAAATTAATTACATAATTATGAAGACTTACTTAATTCTCGCTCTACGGGGACGATATGCATGGCCGATGTTTATTCATTTAAGGTTATAGAAATGTTCATAAGGGTTTAACTTCGTAATATCCAAGGCACAAACAACACTATTTGTTTAATACAAGTTGTAACGGTTGTTCGAGGCTAGTTGGTCAACGTCGGGAGGAAGGTTGAATGATACGACTTGTCTGTGCAACTGTGTAATACCAAACTGTCTACAATTTACTTCTTAATTCTCTAGGCTGACTCCGGAATTCATAACAACACCAAATATGTATTATGCTGTATGTGCAGACGGCACACAAGTCTCTGTCGTCGAAGATCGACGGTATTTATTTAAGGTGGATGTTCGAGGGTAGCCCGCGAAATTCAAATTTTCTTACGTTTTTTGCTATTTGCAGGTCAGTGCTAGGTTGTATGTTGATTAAAATGTTATTCGCGGCTGTAAGACGTATGTAGTTATATAATTATAATCATCAAAATCATCAATACAGCTCTCCAAGCTCATAAAGGTGCAAGAAAAACTTTTTCAACGTCAAAGTTATTCTTACACCTTTATGAGCTTGGAGGGTTGTATTGATGAGTTTGATGCATATAACTCTGTAACTACATACGTCTTACAGCCGCTAATCAAATGATCATCATCATACAACCTAGCACTGCCCTGCAAATTGCAAAAAACATAAGAAAATTTGAATTTCGCGGGCTACCCTGGAGCATCCACCTTAAGAAAAGTTTTCCTGCGACATTGAATCAGAAATGAGAAAACACGCAGGAGAACCAGAGTTACCGACATAGCCCACAGGATTGCCAAACTGAAGTGGCAATGGGCAGGTCTCATAGCTCGCAGGACTGACGCCCGATGGGGCAGAAAAGTCCTCGAGTGGCGACCGCGTTCCGGAAAGCGCAGTGCTGATAGGCCTCCACATGATGGACTTACCTGTTGTCTATAAAAAACCAACCTGATAGCCTAGTAGCGCCGACCTAGTAGTATAAGTCATGTACTGTGTGCTGATTCAGACCTTGTCAAATTATACAGGGTGGTCAAAAAGTCGTGGATCAAACGAAACCAGCGGATAGATGGGGCCATCAGCAGCAAAAAATTGTTCTACGCGAGGTCCTTAGGGTCAACCCCTGCGGAGTTACAATTTATTTTGTGTTTTTATGAGAATTTTTCACAGTGGGATCCGAAGTAAGTATCAAGTATTGATTTAAGAATTATTGCTTTCGTAAAACTTAATATTATCTTCAACACACCCAATAAACTACCATAAATAGCATGTCTAAAGAAAGGACTCATCAGTACCAATCTAGTGAAAATTATAAAAAAGATACAGGGTGTAGATTTTTCGAATTTTATCAAGTTTTAGAAATAAAAGACAATTTCTCATAAAAACACAAAATCAATTGTAACTCTGCAGGGGTTGACCCTAAGGACCTCCTGTAGAACAATTTTTTGCTGCTGATGGCCCCATCTAACCGCTGGTTTCGTTTGATCCACGACTTTTTGACCACTCTGTATATATGTTAAACTTTACTGGAGAACATCTTACCAGAGCAATACGAGTCCCATCCAGCCTCGTGATAAGACTGCTTTACATTGAAAGGGCGGCTCAGTTTTATAGGGTTCACACCTTGCTGAATCTTATTGCATTTCCCCTCCGAGAAGAATTCATACAAGCTACAAAAGAGAAGTATCGGCGTAACTATTAAGGCTAAATGGCGTGAAATGAATTGAGTCTCTTTTTATAACCAGTGTGTGTCGTGGGGTTTTAAATGAATAGAACTCGTAAACATACGTCTTACATAAGGCTGAGACAGCCCTAAATGTGTAAAGATATCTGTGGAACCATATGGCCAAATTTGGTAGGAATATTTCTTTAGTTGAGTAGAGTAGATAAGGGGTCAACTAAGAATGGATTATACAAAATTTCAGACGCAAGGAGTGGTTGCGGGGTCGTTTTATTCTTACAGCCGAAATAAAGATTGATTATAACGGTCGGTATTATGTTTATGAATAAAATTTGACGTTTTTATGAAACACTGAAAGAACTAAAAACTTTTAAATATTGAATAACTTTTTATCATAGTACTAACTGAACCTTGCGAGCGTTGTTACGCCACAAACTAAAATATTTTTTTATACATAAGAAGAAGAAGAACGAAGGAAGAAGACACCAATAACAAAAAAATAATGACGTAAGGACGAGTAACTTGCGATGTCAGGCACGCAGCATGAGCTGGAAAGTCCATGGGAGATCATTTAAAGTAATTTTTCTATGCCAACATTTAAATAGCCGTCTTAATCTCAGATCATAAGGTTTTTTTTTATATTCCTTCTTTGGCTATCCTACATTTTCATGGAGGGAAAGTGTAGGGGTGTAAGACCCTTCTCTTAAAACATTGCCTTGTATAATGCCAGGGTGGCACAGTAGGCTAATTTTCCAAAGTGAACAGACACCTTCTAAGCAAAGGGGCTGTCCATTAACCACGTGATGATTTTTTTAAGACTTTTTAACCCCTCCCTCCCCCTAGGTAATACGTGGTGAGGTTTAAGACTACCCCCCACCTCCCCATTACAAATCACGTGTATTTTTTAGTACCTACAAAGAATCTTACACTTAAAGGTAAACGCCGTTTTTCGGTTTAGAAATGACGCGTTTAACGAACAAATAAATACACGTTATATCTTACTATACCCCCTTCCCTCCTGTGATATTTCATGATTTTTGGCGAACCCCTCCGCCCCTTTCTAACCTCACGTGATTAATGGACAGCCCCCAGATTAGGCCTCATCTTCGCCTTCCACTTAAACTATATACAGGCCCAACTCTTTTACGGGCTGAGAAGAACAAGAAGAAACACTTACTCCTGTAATGCGTTGGACTTCCAAACTTCGTGGTACGAAAGCCGCTTGGACATTTCATGAGATATATACTTCGTATCAAACATATTCGGAAACATACTATGGATGTTGCTTTTGAACGTAGAATATTTGTTAGGTAGAGGCCCAATGAATTGGTTGTGTAGTAGTACCGTGTCTAGGAATATATTGTGGCCAATAATTGGCTTCTGCGAGGCTTCCAGTAATGAAATCACCTGTGAGAACCCCAAGAGATGGCTCATGAGATTGTCTTCTAGTATTGCTATTGGCGCACTGTTTGCGCCTTCCACGTATTTATCCCTGAATATTAGAACCTGAAATTAAATCGAAAATATCAGATTTATTTTATTACTACTAATAATTACCTTACTTGAAACAGGCTAACATGGTGTACATGACGTTGCGAGCCGAGTTTGTAGGGAGCACTACAGTCAGATTTAAAAATAACATATATGAACTCAATCTCTGTCCCAATCAGAGTAATCAGTATTTGATTACGTTTCCGTTTTCTCCCCCCCAATCTTCTCAGAGCTCGTGCGTTCACTATACATATACCTTTTTTGTTACACCTTGTATCAATGTGGTATGAGGATAGTACAGTGCGCGCCAATCTTTATGACCGCTCGGAATGTAGCCGCATTACGCTGCACAGAACAAATCCGGTATCAGCGGGAATTAGGCGGGGCGTGGAGGCAAGGCACGCCGTTTCTCACCCGCAAGCGCCGTCGCATCCGGCGTGTTAGTGAGCTACGTTCGTATTGGTTAAAACATGTACGATGCGCAAGTTCGTACCCACGGCGACATTCAGAGCGGCCATAAGAATTGGCGCGGACTGTACTCACACTTTATTATTTTATAAGATACAATCGTAAACCCCCGGTAATGGTACGTGCAACATAAACATTATCACGACAAAGCTAAATTAGCCACTACAGCTAAAAATTACCTTCTTACTATTACCTAAGCTATCCGTGGTGAGCACTGTTGGAAATCGAAGCCGAACTTCATTGTGGACTATGTACCGCAGTATAGGGGACTCAACATCCAAGTACATTGTCTCTTCTTTACTGGAAGTTAGCCATCTGGAAATTGTTACAAAAGTAGGCAGTTAGGTAATGTTCATCAGTACATTATATTGGGGAAAAAGTTGCTTATATTATATTGTCTGAAATGCACACAGTATTTTTATCAGCAGTAATTTTTTTCCTTTTGTTGGTGGTTTGGATATAGTGTTTTTATTATATTCTGTATACTTATATTTATTGTAGTAATAACCAGATTGTATCTAGCCTATCTCATAAACACAAAGACCTCTTCAATAGGTAGTCTTATTTTGTTTATTCCAGCGTATGGAAAAACCAATCTTGGTTTATGATACAATGTTAATATTTAAGCAATATTTAAGAAACCATTGTATTAATCAATAAGCAATGTATTATATAGCTTATAGAGCTGTCTGAGCTTTTCATTAGATTATAATACAAACAAAAATTCATGTAGATAGATACATAAACAAACATTTTTTTATTATAATGGATGAATCCTCTCCTCTCTGTGTTTGGCCAGTGATGACATATGTCACAGAGTTGTGGTCACTCACTATGGGCTCCATCAGAAGGCTCAAAGTCACCCAAAGGGCAATGCTCGGAGTTTCCTTGCGAGATCGAATCAGAAATGAGGAGATACACAGGCAACCAGGGTCACCAACATAGCCCATAGGATTGCTAAACTTAAGTGGCAGTGGCCAGGGCACAAAGCGGGCAGGACCGACGTCCGATGAGGCAGAAAAGTCCTCGAGTGGCGACCGCGTTCCGGAAAGTGCAGTGCTGGTAGGCCTCCCACACAGTGGACCGACGACCTGGTTAAGGTTTGCGGGTAGCGATGGATTCGGCTGGCTTAGGACCGGCCTTCGTGGAAATCCTTGGGGGAGGCCTATGTACAGCAGTGGACGTCTTTTGGCTGAAATGATGATGATGTAGAACTCCTTGGGTTGACTTTTTAACTTACTTTGATACCTCAGAACAGTAGTTTTGCAACAATTTCTCATCTTCAAATTCTAAAGCTCTGTTGAGATCGTTGAAAAGGGTTTTTTCTTTCAGACTCTTGCGAACTTTAGCTTCCTCTGCCTTACTTAGATATGGAAGACCCTCATATATAAACTGTAATTTATAGTTAAGCATATTTAGAGACAATATACATGAAAGATTAATATATTTTATAACATCACTGATACCCAAAAAAATGTGTAATGCGGGGAGTTATATGGTATTAAATAAATACAAATCAAATGATTGATAAACTTCATCACTCACAAGAAGTCCCCTCCCTTAAGGATTTCAAGAAATACTGATGCATCCATGGATTCCAGCAATCTTAACCAGGTCATTAGTACAATGTGTGGATGGCCCACTGCACTTTTCAGTACAGTTATCACTCAAGGAACTTTCTGCCACATCAGTTGTCAGTCCTATAAGCTATGTTCCCTACCCACTGCCATTTAAGTTTCGTTAGGCAAATTATTTAACGCCTCTTTAAAGATGATATATTTATGTAGATTTTATCACAAAACTCTTAAAAATCTCTTCTCCAGCTATTATCATTTTGTTATTATTGATAAATAACTGTACTGTGTTGTTTTATACTGTTTGAATATATTTGCTGTACATGAATGTTCTGAACATAAGTGAGTTATTTGTGCATTTGCAAAGTTTAGTTTAGGTATGTTAGTACTTATATGGATTTTCATGTTTATTGTTTGTATTAGGTATTTTTGTTTGCTATTTTGACAATAAATCCCTTCACACCATGTGTACATAATTTCAAATACATGAATATGAATAGCAACACATCACTTTACGTGAGGTGCCAAGTGAAGATGACTGTTGACTGTTACAAATTCTAAATTGTTATATTGGCCTGTTATTCTAACACATTTAATTTATTAGATACCTGCGTAGTATTTGAGTTGAGGGCCAGTATTTCAATACAGAATTTGATATTTTAAGCGAGCAGTTAATAGTTACCTTATTAAAATCAAAATTGTGCCTGCACAGAAACTTCAGTGTTGAAGCTTGAAATATGAATGATTGGTCAACATCGCCAAACACTTGTGGGCACAGGTGGAATGTATATCCAGTGGCAATATAAGAGTCCAAGTCTCTTTCATACTGAAACATTGTTAATCCAACCTGAGTCATTATCATCTTGCTTACTTCTGTTTTGATCTTATCATATCTGTCTTCACAAGTGTCAAATAAACTGAAAATAAAAATGTTAAGAACTAGCTTATGCATGCTGCTTCAATGTAAACCTTATCTTGGTTCAGTCGAGTAGTTATGATTATTATAAAAATACAATTATTTCTTTTTATGGTAGGTATCTGTATTTTTTTTTTCTATGTAAATCCTGTATGGTGATGGCAGCTCTACCAGGTGTAGGCAGCTGAAGGAACTTTCCTTTTGCAACCAACAACTAATCAGTAAAACCTCTAAAGTTGTGCAAGTCCCTAGGCGTCAAAACTAAAAGTATACGTTATAGTCGGTAGACCAATCAATTGGAAATATATGTAATTAATGCTTTCTAAAAATAAAGACAATATTTATAGGTTATTTTTGGTTTATAAATACGCTATTTTATAAGCATTGCCATTGATGTGTGATGGTTTAGTACCGATATATTAGATATACCTATGTTTGAAGCACTCTCCAGATAATATTGCAGTAAATTCAGCATCAAAACCTACAAAACACGACCGCTTCAAAGTTTTGGTTATGTTGTCAAGTTCATCATTGAAATTTTTCGTAGTTATTTCCATTGTATTTATTCCAAAACACTTCCTCTAGATTTATAAAGGAAATGAATGATAAGTTTAATTTATTGAATTATAATTAGAATTTGATATTATCAGCTGTGTTGATAAATGGTAATGCTAGTTTTTCTTCTTCTTCTTCTTTATTGTTTGGCATGCGATCGCCGAAACATCTCTTCTCTGCCAATGTTCAAGATAAACGATGGAGAATCCAGACGAGTATTGATCAAAATCAAGGGTGATAAGTCTTATTATTTATTCGTAGGGTTGCATTATGTAACCCGCGAATGTGGAGGCACCCATGCAAAGAATATGTATCGTTTAAGGCCGGCCGTATACACACGTTTCCTTATTCGATTTCCGAATTCGTTTTCCGTGTTCGGACATCCGAATGTACGGAGCGCGATTTTATTTCCGTACGGAAACAAAGCGAACGTGTGCGTCAGTTAGTGTATTTTATATTGATTCCATGCGTTCGGATTTCCGAACACGGAAAACGCATTCGGAAATCGAATAAGGAAAACGTGTGTATGCGGCCGGCCTAATATAAACATCGAGCAAAGACACAAGACCAGCGACTGGAGCATGTGAAATTGAATAATCCTACCTAATATTAAAAGTCCGAAAGTTTATAGGGATGGATAGATCTATGTTAGAGTAGTCTTTCAAGCAATTTTAGGGGAACCCCCGATCAAATTCGTAATCCATTACTTTTGCTAAAATTAAATATAAAACCAATGCTCGAAGCGGTATTGCTCGCTTTCAAACGGGAAAATCTATTTACTTACACGAAGACAAGGAAGTATATACATACATTATTTTTAAATGATCTATAAAAATACTTTAAAATAAATTGATTTTGCTTCATGTAATTCTAAACTTACAATATTGTGATGTGGTGTACAGTGAGTAATTTTTAAATAACCATTTCATGCAATTTTAAAACAAAGTGAATATATAAATTTCATTTTCTAAACTTTTTAGACGTGTATTTAAAAATAAAATATAAAATTTTAGTTAGATTAAAAAAATCTAAGATTGTTCTAATTACTCTTTATAAGGTGTACCTACAGAGTAATTATTATACTACAGGCATGACTACAGGTCCCAAACTAGGCAAACCTGTGTCTATAAAAATTATGGCAAGATGTATATTCCAAATTGAATACCGAGGTACCGAATTGTATGGAATTACTTACATTATGTATCACTGATTACTAACACTTGTACAATTGACTAAAAACAAGCAATAAATTAACATATATTGATTGCATTAAAATTCATTTATTAATTAGCATGTCTGTTAAAAATATTTAGCACAACAACCAAAGCATCGAGAAAAGAGTGATCCACATAAATTGTGTGTTTATTTAACAAATTGCAAGTAGGTATGGTAACCCGACCCTCACCGAGTACCAGCTAACAGACCCCCTGTTTCAATGAAGATCTTTTGCAGTAGCCATTCCCTAACAACACGTTATAAGCTATACTTATGACAGTGTAAGATTGAGGGGTTTTTTTAGGTTTCTGTTTTGCGAGTCCGGAGTCCCACGTAACCACAAGTTTATATACCTACCTAGCTAAAATTCGGCTGGGCAGCGTTCGGGAAGCTGTGAAAGATCTTCTCGTCCACAATACCGCAGTGTCTGAAGACAAAAGTCTTCAACCAATGTGTGTTGCCAGTGATGACATATAGAACATAGACCTGGTCGTTCACAATGGGCTCCATCAGAAAGCCATCCAAAGGTTAATGGAGAGGGCTATGCTCGGAGTTCGCCTGTGAGATCGAATCAGAAATAGGGAGATACGCAGGAAAACCAGGGTCACTGACATAGCCCACGATTGCCAAACTTAAGTGGCAGTGGGCAGGGCACATAGCTCGCAGGACCGACGCCTGATGGGGCAGAAAAGTCCTCGAGTGGCGACAGGCGCAGTGCTGGTAGGCCTCCCACACGGTGGACCTGGTTAAGGTCGCCGGAAAGCAATGGATGCGGGCGGCCCAGGACCGGCCTATGTGGAGATCCTTGGGGGAGGCATATGTCCAGCAGTGGACGTCTTTTGGCTGAAATCATGATGATGAACTAAAATTATATTGACTGAAGCCATAGAAATATTGGAGTTTACAAACGATAAGGCAGCATTGAGTTTAGAATAATTCTACCTGCAATGAATGATACTCATCATATTTCGTTTGCCCAGTTTCTCAGAACGTATCATTAAGAGTTGAAAATGTACAAAATATGGTATAAATTCGTCGTATTTTGTACAGGTATGTAATTCGTTAACTAGCCTCGACGGTATAACTGTTGGCATTTAACTATGTACCATGTTCTGCAGTTGCACAATGCAAAGTTACGTAACATGGAGAGAGTTTACTCTCTGCCAATCTGCTTCCGAATTGGGGCTCTGATTGACTAGACTAAGAGCTAGTGACGCTTCTTGTACACATAAATTAAGAATGTAGAATTCATGTAGAAGATATTACTAAGCGAACCATTTTACTGAACGCTTAATATTTGAAGAGCCCGTGCCCGACAGGTCTACGACACCCTTAGGATGGAATGGGGTTAATATATGGGATAATTATTTATTCGTTTAATCCTTAAATATAAATCACTATCTTTAATTACCATAAAAATGGGGATAAGTGCTACCTGATCACATTTATGAAGTATAACTTAGGTAGATAGTTAAACTCCAAAAATGATGTCCTAAAAACAATTCAAAGTGCAGTTTGTACGCAATAATGGGGCCATGATTTAATGCCAAACTTTCTCTTGTTATAAGTTGGTAACTGTTGAGTAAAAAAGATCTGACTAAATATTTACGACCTGAAACCCTATCTTACTATACACCGCTATCGTCTTGATAGCGGTGTATATTATGTAAGATAGGGTTTTAAACTTCTAGTCTTTTCTCTGTGAGACCTACTGCTGAATGTTCTCCAAGCCGAAAGTTGAATAGCTAAAAACTAGCACTATAACACGCTGGCTACACTGCTTACACAAAAAATATTATACAGTAGAACCTCGATAACTCAAACCTCGGTAACTTAAAAACCTCTATAACTTAAAAAAATAATGTTCCCTTCCCATCAGAGCCCAACTCCTCTATAACTTAAAATACGCAACCTCTATAACTCAACTAAGAAATCTCTGTATTGGCCCTCAGTAACTTAAAAAAATGTTTCCATAACCTCTATAACATATTTTTTTTTGTCAATGAGTCATTTTGAAAGGGTGTGCATAACAAATGGTTTCGGTAATTTATTGCTTGCACGTGTTCACTAATTAAATAGTTAACGTAAACCATACGTATGACACCTATTGTTTGCATCTTCGAAATTCTTTAAAGCTTTGCGGCGGTTAGCCTTAAGCCAACGGCTTACTTGGATCATAAGTTTTTGATTACTGTCCTGGAAACATCGCTTTAACTACTGTGTGATAAAACTGGCTTAAAATGAGTTCAAAAAGAAAATTAACACAGAACCTTGATAGCTTAAAACCTCTATAACTCAAAGTATTTTGTGTTGGACTTTAACTTATCGAGGTTCTACTTTATTATCTTACTGATATAAATTTACGCTTAGTGCAACCACTTCTTAAAGATAAGCATCTTATGCACTGTTACATAACAAAAATTTATAAATAAAACGAATATATTTCTAAATTATAATATATTTAATTAAATAATTTCCTTAATTGTTTTACCTAACTTGATGTGAGATTCAAAAGATAACTACTTACACGAGGTCTTTGTAGCTATTAGGCAGTTTACAGAGCCGAGGGACGGTGGAGCTTACACCAAGTACAGTTCCTCAGAGTTGAGCTTTTAACAGCGTAGGTATTAGCATATGATGATATCTGAAAGGGACTTTGAATTGAGAGCAAGTTTTCTAGATGAGTGAATCACGCGACACGTGTACGTAATATCGAATAGGCCTTAACTGGGCCAATCAAATAAAGATCCGCGTGTAAACCGGTCTCCATTACGTCATTGCTCACACATATACTGTACAATCATTATTTCTTTCAAGTAAATATAAATAGCACGTAAATTTGCGAAAAAAGTGCCTTGCGTCACTTGCTCTCGGCCTACAAAGGTCTGGTGATGCGGGCCAGAGGCACGAGGCTGCAAGATATTGCAACATGCAAGTGGTGAGTGGCGACTACCGCAGCAGTCACCACCGAGTGGCTGGCTCGCGTGGTCGTGCTCGACAGTCACTCATAATCAAACGTGAACATAAACATGTACCTTACGTCACACAAATAAGAGTCAAAATGGAAACGGAGAAGAGTAATGAAGTGCGCGATACGCCTTTGCTTAAGCCTAATTACATGCTTATGTCCTTACAGAGGATATTAGTACTGACTGTAATATTTGCCAGCGTTTTAGTGGTTGTGTATTATACCCCTATGCCAGGTAACCATTATTTTTTAATTATGTTATTTTATTTTTTCATTATTTACTTACATAATTGTTTAGTAATTAACGACACACTTTGCTAAGGAACAATTGTTTTACGAAAATAGTGTGCTATATAACATCGGAGGTGTTTCAAAATTAATAATATACATAACACCTACCTACACTGTCGATTTCAATTGTGTTATGACATTGATGTCATTTAAAACTCTAAAGAAAATTATAAATGTTGCCGAACAAACTTTTTCGTTTTTCTCAGTAAGTTAGAAGCATTATCAATAACAAAACACGTTACTATGATTCCACGTAGTCTAAATACTGGCGGTAGGGTTTCTTGTTACGCGTTTCCCGATCACAAATGAAGGTAACTTTCCATACAAATAAATCGATCAGACAATGATTCGATTTGCGGAATAGATGAATTTTGTTTACAAATGAGCTTCCCATAAAATATAAAATTACCAAGATATCAAATTTCATAGCCCGCAGCTGACGATTATTAATTAGGAGTGTTACCCATCCAATTATCATGAGAACCTTTGATTATCAGCATTCCTTTATGGTATTCATTGTTTTTTTTTTGTTGTAGAGGAATATTTCGAAGACTGTGATCGAGAATGCCATGAACTGGATTGGCCAATGATATGTCGTGTTAAACTAGTCATTGAAGTCTACAAGACTCTAAGCAAGTAAGTTTTTAAACATTATTGTCTTGTCTCAACGGTCTTATAATTCAAGGTCTCAGATTATAAAGATATTTGGATGAAGAACAAATAAGGCAAACAGGTTTTTTTCATATTTGCCAATGCTTGTTAATTACTCGTTAATTACAATTATGGAATGACGTCTTGGCCTGTGTGGAAACGGATTTAGAATAGGTACATGGCGTCACCACCCCACATCCTGAGGGTGTCTTTAGAGCCGACAAAACGAAATGATAAGGCCAAAAATCTAGTTGTAAGGGAAGGCAAACTCGATTAGAAACACTATATCCACCCGTCTACCCAGGGAGGCGCCATTGTCCCCTCCTCCCCCCCATGTAGATGGATGAGGCCTGACTCAGCAGTGGGCTATTTATGGGTAGTAATAATTTTGTTTAAAGTACAAAACTTTTACTGTATTCACAGATCATGTGGGAGCTGTACTGAAAAGAATGGTGGCGAATGCCATTCAACGTGCATATCAGCCGATGGACGAGAACGGGGAGTCCTGGCAGCAAACAGAGCGCTCCCGGCACCAACCCTCCATGTGTGTGAAAACGATATCTTAGTCGTGGATGTAGTACATAGAGCGCCCGCCCACGCCTTGTCCATTCACTGGCGAGGCCAGCCCCAGAAGGAGACTCCCTTCATGGATGGAGCTCCAATGCTGACCCAGTGTCCACAGCCCGCATACACGACATTCCAGTACAAATTCCGAGCTTCAGCAGTTGGCACGCACATGTACCATGCACATTCCGCTGCTGACGCCGCTGATGGTCTTGCTGGAGCTTTCATCGTACGTCAATCTCCACGACTAGATCCCCTAAGAAAACTTTACGATGTTGACGCTACAGAGCATACGATATTCATATCAGAATGGGGCCATTCAATGGGACCACTAGCCGGAGTCGTCCGCGATATTCCCAATGCGGAAACTCTCCTCATAAATGGTAAAGGAAAGTCGTTAGAATCCCCCGACGCACCGCTGTCGTCATTCAGAGTGGAATACGGGAAACGATACAGATTCAGATTGGCGTACGGTGGGGGTTCTAAAAGCTGTTCTATTAAATTTTCCATTGATCAACACCCGCTCGCAGTTGTCGCGTTGGACGGTAATCGAATAAATAAGGAAAATGTTGAATCTATTGGATTGGGAAGAGGAGAGCGAGCTGATTTTATTCTTGACGCCAAAAATGTTCCTGGAGTTTATCATATTAGAGTTGTAGCAGACAAAGGTTGTCAGAGTCATTTGAACGGTATGGCAGAACTAGTGTATGATAATAAGGACAGGAAAGTGATACGTAAAGATGAAGTTGAAGCTGAAGTGAAGCGTGAATTGACCACAGTGACCAGTGATCAGTGTAGTGAAGACAGTGTGATATGTTTAGGCGAAGTTCACTCGGCGGACAAGCTTCCTGAGCGCCTGGCCGGGGATCTCGACGAGATAATTTATGTGCCTTTTAATTACTCCACCAGGCAAATTTCGCCGAAACGAGTTGGTGAGTAATGAAATTGTATAATTTATCTGACTTGTTAAAAACTTTCTGTAGCATTTTGTAAGTATGTAATTTCTGCATAGTAGGCAATATTGTAGAAATTGGTACAGAGTTTGGATCTCTGCTATACTCTCGTACATGCAAACTAACTTTTGATGTACCTACCTAATTCTAAATCTTCGCATAATATTATATTCAGATTACAAATCTCAGTGAAAGTCTCACCTCAAAAGAGACAGCTTCCTGATTCTCTCCTGTCAATCAACTTCTACCACTGATCTGTTGTTGATGGCTTGTTAAGCCGATCATAATATAAAAGAAAAAAAACTTCTGATTTTTATGTTAATAAACCGACAAAATGAAATGGACGGAATTGAATGGTGACACTATGTATTCTAAATCCGTCACCGCACGGAAATAATTAGCCTACTTATGGCCTTTAAGTCGACTAGACGGATTTTGTTCGCAGACAGAATATTACATCCATGTCTTAAATTCTAAATAACAAGAATCCAGATATAATATTGTGATTGTAAAATATTGTCAAGGATTTCGTTCTTAATTTTGTGGGGAATATGGCATAACAAAATTCTAATGAGACATTTGAACAATATGAGCTTATTTCTATGAACTATGTGAAAGATCATTGAACGAATTTGAGTAACGAAATGTTTAGTAAATGTTTTGTAATACACAGAAAAAATGCTATCGCAATATTTACAAGCTAACAACAGCATGAGAACGTAATCCAAACTTAGCCTTACAAATACATAAGTAGTTCTACCCGTCCTTCGATCGACACGAGTATCTAACGTGTTCAAATCTAATTTTGAATGAATTTTCATTTGGGAAAATGTGGTCATATGTTTTTTTTATAGCCGTCTGTTTTTCTAGTCACATTTCTATGAAAAGGAGAAGAGTTATATAATTCCCAAAAACATCTGTTATCGACTCAAAGCTACGTATTATGTAACAACTGCGGGGTTATATCCGAGATTTAAATTGATTTAACACTAAGTAATTGTGTTAACATTTTCATAGATTACGAATACTTTCAGCACTTTTTCAGTAATGGATTCTGATACTATATGTTATGAGGTACTGTATGTACCTACTAAAATAAGAAGTTATTTGAAACATTCTAAATCAAATATAATCAAAAATAAGGCCTAAGAACATAAATAATACACTTGTTCCTTTCCCACTGAAAACATTTGTCAGGTCTTTTTGTGCGAAGGAAAAAGGGAAAATGAAAATATAGTACAATTTGGGTCGTGTTATCCAGCCACAAATTGCGCGGGAAAATTAAAAGAAAACGACCTTGACGTGTTGAAGGGAAACGTTAGGCAAACGGAGAAAATGTTGAAAACGGACGTGGCTATTGAACTGGAAAAATGATAACATAGAAACATCACACTACGCATTTACTATTTCTCGAAATCATGACATTGTAGATTTGGCAACTTACTCTAAGAATACTTTATAAACAGAAGTAATTTATGATTTCGGTACTATGTGGGTAATTTGTTTTAAAATTGCTCATTTGTGACTGACTATCATAGCATAAGTTTTTGTTTACACTTCCATTAGCAATATTGTTAGGTACCTACGGTACCTATTGTAATTTCTTGTTTAATGTTGACAGTAAAAATAACGTCAAATTTTGCTCAAACTGATTACGAGAGTAAGGCAATGAAATGAAAATATAAGGATTGATTTCTAATCAGTAGCTGGCCAGCGTGGTACAGTTGGCTTATTACCCTCCCTGTGATGTGAGGAAGTCCCACTCAGTAGTGGGTAATTTGTGGGCTGAGTAGTACTAGTAGCTGGCCAGCGTAGCACAGTAGGCTATTTCCATCCATGAACTTGGAGGACGCCCGACTCAGGAGTGGGTCATTTATGGGCTTTATGATGAAGGGGTGAACTGGCCAGTAACCTAAGTTTGTTGGAGCCCTTCATTATATTATTTCAATTCAACACACTTAATTTATCTGCAGATATGTATATTGAGGGAAATCACTATCACTACATAGTATAAAACAAGGTCGCTGTCGTCTGTCCGTCCTTATGTATGGTTAAATCTTTAAAACTACGTAACGGATTTTGAAGCGGTTATTCATAATGGATAGTGTGATTCAAGAGAAAGGTTTTTAGTATAATACATGCATAATTGCACCTGTGCGAAGCCGGGGCGGGTCGCTAGTTTACTATAAGTAGGTACTTACGGCTATTTGGAACTAGGGTTTTTCAATAAGTAGATAGCCTGTGGTGCCGTAAGCCTTAAACTACTACTACTATTCAGCTAAAAAATGACTGATGAACTTCACTATCACTATCACTACATAGTATAAAACAAAGTCGCATTTTTCTGTCCGTCCCTATGTATGCATTAATCTTTAAAACTACGCAACGGATTTTGAAGCGGTTTTTTTTAATAGATAGAGTAATTCAAGTGGAAGGTATATAGGTATAATATAATTGCACCCGTGCGAAGCCGGGGCGGGTCGCTAGTTAACAATAAACAAAATAATATACATGTACATAATATATGTGTATGCGTGTGCTACTCTAAATACTACTCCTATTGAACCCATAAATGACCCACTGTTGAGTTGGGTCTCATCCAGTTACATGGAGGGTAATAAGCCTAAAGTGCCGCGCTGGCCAGACGGATTGGTTTCGTATCAAGTTTTCCTTCTCTTGCGGTTATGTTATCAGCCTTGACATGTGGCCACAAAATAAGTTAGAAGAATCAGTGGGTGATTTAAGGCTGTACGAATTAGTATGATAGATAGATGTGTGTGGCAATAAAGAAATCTATCTATCTTAGTATGGGGAAATTAGAAGGTTTCTAAGAAGATGAACAGATACTGATGAACACGAGCAGCAATTAAAATCACGATGTTAGCACGGTTCTTTCCAGTTAGATGAAAAGATAGTTTTTGTAATGATAGTTGTAGCGAGCATATCCGAATAGGTGAATCAAGCTGGATTAAATATTCCATTCTTATTGCATTGAAATTAAAATGAATCTCGCATATTATCTGTTACACCGTATGACTGCAAAATATTAATGAAACATGGTTTTTAAATGACAGAGTTGTACGGTAATATACATTGAAAAATTGAGAAAGGATGAATTAAAAACATTGAATACGCAATGTGTGTGAACCCCATTACACCCTAAGCGTGACCTAAGAGCGAACAAAAGGAAATGTCAAGGCCAATAACCTAGTATCAAGAAAAGGAAAACTTGATACGAAACCCTGTGCTAACCTGTCTGGTCAGCGTGACACAGTAAGATGATTTCCCTCCATGTAACTGGAGGAGGCCCGACTCATCAGTGGGTAATTTATGGGCTGAAAAGTAGTATGTAGGTCTGTATTTATGTGTTGTTGTGTACATGGACATGGAGGGTAATACGCCTACCTACTGTGCCACGCTGGCCAGATGGGTTGGCACAGAGTACTTAGTATACTTAGTATCGTTCTCTTGCGGCTAGGTTTTCGGCCTTGTCTTTTCTTATTGTCGACTCTTACGACACCCTCAGGATAGAATGGGGTGGGGACACTATGTATTGCAAATCAGACACCACAGGGAATGTACCTTTTATGTACCTATTTTTTTCATATCCGGCAGCAGAATCGAGCACTGAATAGGTACTCTCTTTCAGTATGCACAGTCAGTCTGTAATGAAACACAAAAGTCGACTTATACAACAGAACTAAACTAATCTTCTTCTTCTTAATAAAAAATAATTGCTGTTCGTTAGTCTCGCTAAAACTCGAGAACGGCTGGCCCGATTTGGCTAATTTTGGTCTTTAAATATTCGTGGAAGTCCAGGGAAGGTTTAAAAGGTGAGAAAATATGAAAAAAATATCATTCAGGTTTTTTATTTATTAATTCTGAGGCGGTACGAAATTTGCCGGGTCAGCTAGTTTAAGATAATTATAGCCCAACACGCCTGAGACACAGGTTTTCCTAGTTCAGGAACATAATACATATATTTCATAGCATATTTAGTATAATATTATATTTATAGTTACTATAATTGTAAAAAAATTTTTTTGAATAAATATTATTCTTCTTATAGAACGTTTTACAGCAACATCAAAGATCGATTAGAGAATTCATTTGATTTCACATGGCTTTATTGTTTTCATTAGTAAAAGTGTATTCGTGGCAAACAAGCGAAATTTCTCTCATGCGGTTGATTATTCAGTCGGCCTACGCTCTCATTCTACCAAATTGATTACGCGAATCAAAAATTTACTATATTTAAATGTCAATGAATTAAAAACATATGGTCTAGGGGTTAGATGTGCCGCCTTTGGATCAACGGGTCCCGGATTCGATTCCGGGGTCGGGCAAATGTCTTTGTCTTAACCAGAGGCACTTGCTCGGAGTCTGGGTGTCATTTGTGTTCGTGAATTACATGTTTGTAAACTGCCCCCGCGATAGAGCAGGGGTTTCGTTTTATAAAAAAACCTTTTATAGAAATAAAGAAAGAAGAAAGAAAGAAAATGTTTATTAGACACAAAAAATAAAAACCATAGATAATAAAACAGAAAGCAAGGTATACTTTAATGTGTCTAAATGGCTGCATCTCAGCATCATACTACAGTGTGCTGTAGAGCTGATTTTCAGCTACAGCCAGTGACACACAAATGCACGAACAGAGACAGAAAGAGAAAAAATTGTTCATGTTGTGCAATACTGTAATATCTAACTACGGGTGATTTTATTTACATAGTTATGTAGACTGTTAAGTAATACTCGTTAATTGTTAAGTAACTTCATAATATAAAATGTTCTATAAGTATGAAAAAAATGTTACATCATTTTATTAGGGCTGTTTATGTATATGTGTCACTTATTTTTTTATTGTGAATAGTTTGACCGACGCTGCAGT
Source organism: Clostera curtula (assembly GCA_905475355.2). Taxonomy (NCBI): domain Eukaryota; kingdom Metazoa; phylum Arthropoda; class Insecta; order Lepidoptera; family Notodontidae; genus Clostera; species Clostera curtula. The sequence goes on along the minus strand of FR997797.1, from coordinate 16,309,628 downwards.
TGCTAGCAGACCTGTTTTTTCAGTCAAAAAATCTCTCGACTGGTTATAAAGTTTGGCTCCAACTGCAGACGTTATAATATAACCTCTTTCACTTTCACTGATAAATGACCCAGATTTACGGGCGTCAGACTCTTTAACATTAACGTGTGCTATCGAGATAATTCGGCACCAATATGTTTTGATTTCCGTGTGACGAATTTAGAATACACAATTTCACCAACCCACACTATCCTGAAGTGTCGTAAGAGGCGACTAAAGGAGCGTAAGAGGCAGATCACCTAGCCTTAGGAGAAGGAAAACTTGATACAAACCCTGTGCCAACCCGTCTTGCCAGCTCGACACAGTATGCTAATTTCCCTCCATAAATTTGGAGGAGGCCCGACTCAGTAGTGGGTCATTTATGATGTTTTGATTTCCAGTTTGTTCACTCATTTATGGTTTGGAATTACAAATATTTTATCACATTACATTTCCTTAAATCAGGCAGACGGTAATTATTCCGTGTGTAAATACTGGTTTTTAGCTTAATCAGGATAGACCGGTGCCGACGTCGATGACATTGGGAAAAGGCGAGGGAGATATATATTAATGTAGCTGTCCCCCTCCCGCTTCGCGTGGCATAAATACATGCCAAGCGAGAGATTTATTGAATTCAATTAACACCCCGCAATGAAATGTTGTAAAATCCGTTGTAAATCTTACCTAACCTCTACGAGAGAAGATATTTGATTGTTTCATTGCATTGATTATGTTCTGAAACTACTGGACTGATTAGAAATATTCTTTCACAATTAGAATACTATATTATCCCTGGCCCTATGCGATGGAATGTTTTCAAAAACATTAATATATGTATTTAATAATATATATTTTTTAAATACCCGTGCGAAGCCGGGGCGGGCCGATAGCTATTATTATAAATCCGAAAGTGACTTATAAACTTTTCGTTCCGTCTTACGCAGTCATTTCTAAAAAGTTATATCGCGTCAAAAATTTTTGACAGCGCCAAAAAGAAATTAACTCAATTTATTAAGCCTGCGCCGCCGAACTGCTGGTATAAACATAAAATGTTAAAAAACATCGGGTGTGTTCATTATGCGATTAGCACAAAAAAATTATCAGTTTTTTTCCTTTGACATTCGTTCGACGATAGATACGATCATGAATTCTGACTTGAGCATTCCGTGTTACATAAGACGCGTGAATAAGGCAATAGAATAATGTTAGTGGGTCGTGACACTTACATATTTCGTAATTGATTGCTAGCTTTGATAGTCACGTGTAAACAGTATACGTTTATTTGGTATTCTGGCCACGGCCCAAGTCCTTTTTAGGCGTAGGTAAGAAAAAATATAAATCTTAACAGTGTTTAGTCACATCACTTCAAAACTCGTAACAATTTTTTTTACTTGCACATTGGGGATTGGCCGTTGTATGTTTTTTTATCTACAAGTATCATTCTAGATCGATTTGTTGACGTATATTTTTGATTTTTGTAATCAAAAATAAAATGTGTTGAATTAAAAATTAAAATTTAAAATATATTTCTATGAGTGCTTTCGAATCGTCAAAGAAATTAAAACAATATCATTTAGTCTTTATCATTGTTTCGGAATGCCATTTTACAGAGGAGAGCTGGCAAGAACCTCCATGATTGCTACTTTAAATAAAAGGGTTACAAAAAAGGATAACGCCAGTCAATAATTTTGGTTGCCATATAATCCGTGCACGGCTTGCGGGCGTGAACTCTATGGCTCTTTAGAAACTCTACATTTATTTGCACTAAAATAACACTCTTAGAACAAAAAGTATTGTTAGTTTTTTCGTTTTAGTGCCTATTTTGAAGTCAGTTTCCACTTCTTGTTAAAACTTTTTTATTGTGTACTAGCGATCCTCCCCGGCTTCGCACGGGTGTAATAATGAACATTTATTATAATTAAAAACATTCCTCTTGAATCACTCTATCTATTAAAATAACTGATTCATAATCCGTTGCGTAGTTTTAAAGATTTAAGCATACATAGGGACTGACAGACGACAGCGACTTTGTTTTATACTATGTAGTGAAGTGATACATTTGTTTGTTGGGTTTCTTCGAAATGGAGAGCAAAGTTATTATCAACTAGCTTTTACCCGCAACTTCATCTGCATTGGCATTAATTGGTTTAGTTCCTTTTTCATAAATAGAAATCACTGCAATTTTTCATACGATATAACTATTTAGATATTGTTGCGTAAGACGGAGTCAGTCACTTTCAGACTTATAATATTATTAGAGTTTCTCATCTCTTTATTTCTCATATTTTACATAGATTAATATGTACATTTATAAATTTGAAATAAACTAATTAAAAAACAACATTTATTAAAAATAAATACATATTAAATAGAAAGACCCATGGCAGAGCCAAAGGCCCAACCACCGGTGGTCAAGGATCTAGAGCGAGGATCCTCCTCACAATACGTGCCTTAAACAAAAGTACCTACTGCCTTTTAAATCAGACTCTTCACTCAAGAGCCTAGCGAGACCTGTAGGTGTTGGTCGATGCTCTACGCAATCAGTCCGTGCGCTGGTACAAGTTGTTATTTACAAATACTGTTTTTAAGCGAAGAAAATATCTGGGCAGGGATCTACTTACCATTTATAGCTATCAACCAAATATTGAAGCCGTTATTATGTAACGATAGACTCGACAGCCATTAAGAAAGTGCCCTAAATTGCTCTTTACGTGAGTCGTATTGAAATTAATGTTAAGATTTTTTTATTGCGCATACGGCATTGTTTGACCACTTCTTTGCACTGGTCCGCTTCGCGTTTAGTGAGCGCTTGAATTTTAATTTGCTCCGCGTGGAGACGGATTTAGAATACGTAATGTCACCACCCCAATCATGTCGTAAGAGCCGACATAATGACAAAGCCGAGAACCTAGCCATAAGAGAAGAAAAACTTGGCGTAATTACCCTCCATGTAATGGGAGGAGGCCAGACTCACCAGTGGGTCATTTATGCGCTGAGTAGTAGTATTCATGGGTGGGTGGTTATCTGCTATCATCCCTATCAGTTTCGTATGTTTACCGTATCCCGGAATCGAGCCAGGAATCCATGACACATCCAAGCCCTAGACCAACAAGGCAATTAAATTATTGGGATCGATTGAATTTCTGTAGAAAACAAAACAGAAAGTAGGTGTTATTAATACCCATTATTTTCCACTGTACTATAATTGTTAAAACGTGTAAAGATTTCGCTTTCAACTCGTAACTAAATTATAATATTTCTAGCTGATATATTGTGTGACCACAGCGTATAGAATAGGCAGTAGCAATTTTTACGTTTACTAATGGTAAAAAATTTGGGGCTAACTTTAAATGTTCGCAGTATTACACTACCAAGCTTGAGAGTGTTTGTCTAAAGCGTGAAGTGAAAATAAAGATGGAACGAGCTCATTTGCCGCCTGTGTACAAAATACACAATGTCTCCAACCCATACCATGCTGAGGATATCGCCAAAGGCGACTACTACTACTACAACGCAGCCCGTAAATGACCCACTTAAATTAGCCTACTATGCCACGCTGGCAAGACGGTTTGCACAGGGTTTGTATCAAGTTTTCCTTCTCATATGGCTAGTTGATCTGCCTGCGGACGGATAACTTGTATATTAAAGGTGATAAAAGAATCTGAACTGAAGATGTGCAAGAGAAGGAAAACTTGACACGAAACCTTATGCCAAGCCAATCTGGCCAGCGTGACACAGTAGGGTAATTACCCTCTATGTAGTTGGAGGAGGCCCGACTCAGCATTTATGGGCTGCGACGTACTAGTTGTTGTAGTAGTAGGTGATAAAAATCAACGTAGCAGTCTATGGATGTTTTGTTACAACCTATTGGCATACTGCTTTAAATTTTCTATGTTGTGACCGTCTTAAGCAGTGATTATGAAGAAAGTGAAGCAATAGGAGTCTGTAACCACGTCCGCGGCCGCAAATAATGATACGCCGTGACGCCTTACGCGCGGCCGTTCGGTGCATGCGCAACCTGCGTTCCAATTACACAATCCGATAACGTGAATGGTGAATTTTAACGCAAAAAAAACATGGTGACATAATCTTAGCATTCATTGATTTGTTTAAAATTGGAACGTTCTTTGCACACAATTTGTTGACAATTAAATCTCTTTTAATAAAACCTAATTATAGTGAGTGATAGGTTCCTGTTTTTAATACTTATAAACTACGAAATTTCGTATCTTAACATTTTTATGGACTTACAATTTTTACTTCTAATTTCCTACTTTAAATTTACACTTCAGCAAGCACTCTATTAATTTAAAGGATGTTGCATAATAGATTGTTTTAAAGTCCGAAAGAGGTGTTTACAATTTTAATATGTTTGTCTATGATGTATGAGATATAGAAACTGTAGCCGCTTATCCATTGTGGTGGTAGTTGCACACTACTTAAAAGTTTTAATAATTTAAAGACATATTATTAATAGACATGTTATACACATTACAAATTTATTCTTACTATATAAGGTACATAGTTGAACTAAATTTAAATCAGTCAAACGTTATACAGCGTGTCAAATAACACAATCCTGCACATCGACGACACGATGATAAGATATGATTTCTTCTAGCATTATCGTTGCAATATCGGCACATAATCGTGCACTATAAAAGCGTTTCTCTAACAAAAATACTTTTTACAATCGAAATCAACTTGGACCTATCTTATAATCAAAAGAAAAAATAATTTTACATAATTTAAGTAATGTTAGCATTGTATATTAACCTCCACTAAAGTCTCCTATCGGGGAGTGTATCCCGTGGCCCTGGTTCGGACATTCGAGGATCGCCGTCGGTTTTAGTGGGTAGGTTGGGGCGCAATTTACCATCTCTACGCGCCCCGGAGTCCCACATATCCCGGCTAGTCCCAACGACCGGGTATCCATGAGGATCTTCGACGTAAAAAAAAAGCATTGTAGATTAACGCCTAACATAAAACTTTCACTACCATTTGCAATGTACATTTTTGACCTACTACTAGTTCTACTCAGCCCATAGATGACCCACTGTTGAGTTGGGCTTCCTCCAGTTAAATGGAGGGTTATTATTCTAAAGTGCTACGTTGGCCAGACTGGCTGGCACAGGGTTTTGTATCAAGTTGTCTTTCTCTTGTGGCTTGGTTTTGGCATTGTCATTTGCTATTCGACTCTTACAATACCAAAACCCTTAGGATGACATAGGGCGGTAACACAATACCGCCCTATGTCATCCTAAGTAATATTCCAAATCACCAATCACACGTAATTCCTATCATGGCACCTAAACTTGTGTTAACACCTAAAGATGACACTTTTAATAGACATGATAGTGTTTACTTGCTATTTCTATAAATATTTACCCACGCAGCTAGGAAGTTCTCTAATAACTTATTTATAGATGGCACATTTTATCTTTATCTGAATCACCCGCTCGGGAGCTACGCGACTGGGGAAGGGCCTCCACCAGTCATTCAACCCATAAATAACCCGAAACTGCGTCGAGCCTCCTCTAAATCAATGGATGGAAATTAGCTTACGGCGCTACGCTGGCATGACGGGTTGGCACAGGGCTTGTATCAAGTTTTCCTTCTCTTGCAGCTAGGTGATCTTCATTTTGCATTCCTTTAGTCGCCTCTTACCACACCCTCTGGACGCTATGGGTTGGTGACACTGTCTTTCTAAATACGTGGCCACACGGAAACCAGGTTAATACAAAATTATCGGAAATACAAAACGTAATAGAAGAAACACCTCAGCCGAATGACGTTATCTGGTTGCTGTGGTATTTCTGGACATGAGTACTGTCACCTGAACTGAATCAGAGAAAGCATGGTTTTAGCAGCTGAAACATTCATTTCATCCTGAGGGTGTCATAAGAGCCGACAAGGAAAATGATATGCCGAAAACCTAGCTACCAGAGAAGGATACGAAAGGAGAACTTGATACGAAAATTTGCTAACCCGTCTGGCCATCGTGGCACAGTAGGCATATTACCCTCCATGTAGTTGGAAGAGGCCCGACTCAGCATGTATGGGCTGAAAAGTAGTAGTAGTATTCAATTAATATGTTCAAAGGAATGATAAGCTACTATATAATTAACTGTTGTTTCTGTCACTTATACATTTCAATAGGCTGCACTTAAAACTGTAATTTGTATCAAACTTGTACTATACTCGCAGCAATGTAATGCCACATGAGTAAATAAACGTCCAGAGATAAATATTCAAACAACCTCGCCACGTTAGGTACATCACTACAAGAAGGATGCGCGTGTGTGTGTGGGCACTGGCGCATGGCGGCTCGTCACGTACGTGGTGCGGCCAGTGCTCAAAGAAACTTACCGCTTGCAGTGCGTCGCGTCGTGCGTGTTTGTTTAGTTTTGAAGTTAATTAGAAAGAGTGTAAATATGGTTTATTGTACTGTGTGCATCAAAAACAATAGAAACAATTAAAACATAATATTTTTTTTAGTATGCCAAAGACTTCACTAGGTAGGTAGTAACTATAATTTATTTTTACTCACCTCATAAGATGTATCTGCCTCAATTTCAAAAGAAACTTCTACGGGTGCGATGGTGCAAAAAATCCTTTTGGTATTGATCATTAATATAATTTAAGTAGTTTTTTTTAGTAAGTTGCACCTATCTCGTAAACTATTTAAAGAAAGCAATTTGTAAAAAAAATATACATATACTTATACAGCTGACAAACGTTTTGTGTATTTATTTTAATCCTCCTGTGCCAGCCTATCAGAATAGGTAATAATTTTGCTCGATCTTTAGAAGTTTTGTCTCTATACGGTTTATTTACTCATGTGGTAATGCCGTATGAACTGTCACAGGTGCATAATTTATGATTGAATAGCGTTCACCTGCTGACATAATCTTGTTACGTATCAATAAATAAATTGTGACCATTTTCAAACGTAGATTTTGTTGCGAAAATGTGCGACCAATTTTTTCAAAAGTAAATTATGTTGCGTTCGTTCTTAGACATCTTTTTATCTCAAACTGCCAGATCAAATCAGATATTTTATATCTTTGGTTCCATAATATTTAAATTTTTATAACATTTTCCAAAGTGTAACCATTAACCAATATCATCTTGAGAGTAGGTATCGTAAGAGGCGGTTTAAAGAACACAAGAAGCAGGTCACCCAGAAGGAAAACACAGTAGGTTAATGACCCCCCATGTAACTGGCGAAAGCCCGACTCAGTAGTGGGTCATGTATGACCAGTTGTGGACTTCATTTGGCATCAATGATGACGATTATGATGATACTACCGTATTATGTATACGGTAGTTTCGTCATACCAATACTTTTGCCGTAGCAACCTTTCCAATTGAGCTACATCTGGTTGATGCAGCTATGCTGTTGATGTTGATGCTTGATCCGTGAATTCCCTTACTTCTGGTTAATTTCGTGGAATAACTCAGAGCAGAGCCTTTTCCAGTTACGTTTCAACTTAATCCATTGCATGATTACGAGTGACAAGAATGAGAATAGTTTTAAAAAGTAATTTGTTAACGCTAATGTATAGAAATAGCAGTTCATCATCGACGACACGGTTGGCGCAGTGGTTGAGCGATCGACTGCCGCGCAGCATGTCGCGGGTTCGATCCCCGCACGGAAGAAATATTTGTACGACCTACAAGTATTTGTTTCGGGTCTGGGTGTTTTCTATTTATAATATGTATGTATTTACAAAAAACAAAAAAAAAAGTATTTAAGTAGTTTATCATCCATCTCGTTACCATAACACAAGCATTAAGTTGCTTAGCTTGGGACGAGATGGCGTTGTGTGAAATGTCCAACGATATTTATCATATACTACTACTACCATTCAGCCCATAAATGAACCACTGCTGAGTTGGACCCCCTCCAATTACATGGAGTGTAATTAGCTTACTATGCCACGCTGGATAGACGGGTTGGCACATCAGTCAGGTATCCATGAGGATTTCCAACGTAAAAAAAAAGCGTTTCCTAAGAAATTTTCTTCTCTTGTGGCTAGGTTAATGGCTAGGTTGGATCAACGGGTCCCGGATTCGATTCCGGGGTCGGGCAAGTGTCTTTGTCTAAACCAGAGGCACTGGCTCGGAGTCTGGGTGTCATTTCTATCTATAATATGTATGTATTTACAAAAAAAAACGTATATAAGTAGTTTATCATCCATCTCGTTACCATAACACACGCATTAAGTTGCTTAGCTTGGGACGAGATGGCGTTCTGTGAAATGTCCAAGGATATTTATTTATTTATTTATACCTCTTACGCCCTTATGATGGAATGGGGTGATGGCACTATGTATTGTAAATACGTCACCACGCGGACGAGTCATAAAAAAAATCTATACAAATAAATTATAAATAAATTACATGAAACGTTTTATATATTTTACAAATAATATACGTTATTTAGACATAAATATGGATAAGACTATACAATTTAAATACGTACTAATAAAATACCTACAATAAGTTTCCTTACTGTATTGAAACATAAATACATTGAGAACAAAATGGCTATCACTGTAACTCGATGTTGGTGGTTTAAATATTTTAGTAATTAGATTCATTCACCTGTAAAATTAATTCAGAAACTGGTATTGAGCGCAAAGTTACAGAAGTTATTTCTTGGTATATTGTAGGTTTAATATATAAACTGTATATTTTTAGTAAAATCAATCATTTCAAATAGGAATCACCTGCAAATTGTTAATTAATTGATAAAAAATGATTTAATGCAAACTAATAGACAGTTTACCACCAGATCAAAACGCGACCACTGTTCAGAAGAACTGGCATGAAACTAAAGTGCTTTTCACTCAATTGAGGCAGCGAATTTTTTGTTGGTTTATATACTGTGCGCAAAGTGTGAGCTGCATTTTTGTGAAATATAAATTTAATTCCGAATCACAAAAAGAGTCCATAGAGTCATCATAAGGAAGAAGAGGAAAATGGTAGACTACGGCATACGAATTTTGCATGTTAATCGTCACTATAACTGTTCAGTTTATTTTTAATGACTTTTATAAGAAAATGCCAGTTCAGAAAAGTGTCAGCATGTCTCTCATATGTTATGTTATGTATCATATGATATGTTATGTATAGGGACAAAAATAAAAAAGACGATCATCGCTGTAATCGGATCATAGAGCTGATTTTTTGTTACCCCTTGCATACTCGTCATGGTCAATATCATCATCATTTCAGCCAAAAGACGTCCACTGCTGGACATAGGGCTCCCCCCAAGGATTTCCACGAAGACCGGTCCCGAGCCTCCCGCATCCATCGCTTTCCGGCGACCCTAGCAAGGCCGTCTGTCCAGCGTTTCGGAGCACTGCGCTTTCCGGAGCACTGCGCTTTCCGGAGCACTGCGCTTTCCGGAACTTTGCATACTCGTAATACACATAAATTCAGTAGAAGATCAAATTCAACTCAAACCTGTTGTTTGCATTTTTGGGTTGAATCTGAAACGGTTGGACTGCTTTTGGCGAAAGCTAGTATCGTTATAATTTAAATTGATGTACATATCTACTACTCAGCGCCTAGATGACCCACTGATGACCCACTTTTAAAAACTAGATGATTAATAATTTAATTTTTTCTTTTTAACTTTTCCTGTTATAATCTTTGACTATTTGAAAGCATTCGCAAGAATTTATTCGAATAAAAAACATTTTGATTTTGCTCAGTCGGGCGACCTCCAGTAACATGTAGGGTAATGAGCCTACTGTGCCACGCTGGCCAGACGGGTTGGCCACAGGGCTTCGTATCAAGTTTTCCTTTTTTTGAGGTTAGGTTATCGGCCTTGTAATTTCCTTTTGACACAATGTATTCTAAGGGCCAGCATCGACGGACGGAGTAGCGGCGAAGAGACTAATTCAGTAACAATTTAAATTCAACGTAAAACGCTTCAGAATACATCTGTATTTAGAATACGCTCGCCGCGCGTCGCTCGCTGTCATTGTATTTTGTTGTACCAAATACAGTTGTATTCTGAAGCGCTTTAGGTTGAAAATAAATTGTTACTGAAATAGCCTCTTCGCCGCCAGTCCGCTGGTGGGCGCTGACCCTAAATCCGTCACCACACGAATCCTTGAAACAAAAAATAATAAATTAAATATGTATGTTTTCTGTTTTTATTTTCTAATTAATCAATGTTTTAGAGCCCTGAATAGTGTATACATATACATAATGTCATATGATATATATGTCTATCGGATTTTGAAATGAGCAATGGCAAATTTGCTTATATAACCTCTTCAATACAATTATATTGTTCTTTTCTACATATTAGTAATAGCACAAGTGGGCAATATTTTATAGATTCCGAGCATTCCGAGCCTTCACTTTCGTCAAATACATGCTCATAATGAAGTAGGTTCAAGTTATACGTTTTTAAAAGATCTCTTTTTATCAATGTTAATCCTATAAAACGTTTTCCCATTTGTATATTCCCTGTAGTATTGTTCAAAATAACAACTCTGTCTCTATAATAAAAGGTTCCAAACTGTTAAATAAGAATCGATAGATTTTTTTAAAATGGCGCCGTTTCCCAGGATTTTACAGACGCATTTAAATGTTGCCGTAAAAGTTAATTGTTCGTGACTGTAAATGTAATTAACCTCATATGTTTTACTGTCTGTTTATTTGCTATAATTTAGATGATGTCTGATGATAATGATGATGATGTTGTATGTGCAATTTTGCTATACCTAATCATTTCATGATTCATCATTATAAGCCCATACCCACTACTGAGTCAGGCTTCCTCCAAATTCATTGACGGAAATTAGCCTACTGTGCTACGCTGCTGGCAAGACGGGTTGGCACAGTTTGTAACATGTTTTCCTTCTATTGCAGCTAGATGATCGGCCTCTTGCTTTCCTTTAGTCGTCTCTTAAGACACCCTCGGGATAGTGTGGATTTACGTATTCTAAATTGACGGATTTAACACATGGATTACAGCTGAAATAAATGTATTCTAATAATGTATCATTAATGAAGATTAAAAGTATGTATTTTTATATTAGTCCGAAAAATTCCAAGGTCTAAATATGAATTTAAAGATTCCATTAATTAAAACAACGAACTCGTAGCGTCTGCAAATTGAGTTATTCGCTTCTCTAAATTTCTGAAGGTTATAAGGTCCAGATAAACACTAATTGGTCCAACTCGACAGATTTCTTGGATAAAACACTTTAATTGAATTGTCGGAAGCAATTATTACGAGTATTTACTAGATATAACAGCGCTGTTGCACATAGTGCAAAATTAAGAGATGACTTACCTTTTTCTATAAGGTAGGAAATACTCATACCGGCCATTCGCGGCTGGCTGGGTTATGGAAATTAACACCCCTGACTTATCGATTAACCTACACGTTTCTCGTCTGCCCAGTCCGAGTTACACTCACCTCGTTTAGAAGAACTTCAGTGACCAAGGTCCCTCTGTAGGTTTACAACCTAATTAATAAATTAATTAAATAATTAAAAAACATTTCTTTTAGTCGTCTCGTACGACACCTTCAGGATTGAAGGGGGTGGTGACACTGGATTCCAAATCTGTCATCACCTTCATTGAGAGACCTCACGAAATTAAAATGGCTGTGTGAATATATTTGGAGATCACGTAAACAAATGTCTTGTTAGGTCACTTTAAGGTCAATCGTTTGTAAAGGGCATCGAGTTGGTGCTTAATGTGATCATTTCCATAAATAAGCACACTAATCTACTTGCTGTGTCACGTTGGTGGGTTATATACGAGTATGTATGTATCTAAATCTGCGTTTTTAGTTCCATTAGCCACTGCTTATAAAATTTGGAGACTCTAGGGGTGTCGGATGTAGAATACATAATGTCACCGCATTCCATCCTGAGGGAATCGTAAGAACCGACGGAAGTAGATGACAAGGCCGTAAACCTAGCCGAAATAGAAGGAACTCTTGATCCAAAAACTCATGGATACCCGGCCGTTGGGAAATGGCCGGGGTATGTGGGACTCTGGGGCGCGTATAGATGGTAAATTGCGCCCCGACCTACCCACTAAAACCAACGGCGATCCTTAACTGCCTAAGCCAGGGCCACGGGATTCACTCCCATTGCAGAGAGCATGCTCCGTGTCCCTGGGGGCCTCGGCCCGCCTCATAGTGGAGCCCCATGCTCCGAGGCGGATTTTTTTATAAAATTTGGATGATTTGGGCTGATTACACTTTTTCTTCTTCCTCCTAGCCTTTAAGTGCCCTTGGATGCCCGGAGGAGGTCTGATATTACAAATTAAGGATACCAAACTAACTGCAGACTAGAGCTGTCTAATTGTCAGGATTAACTCCTGCAATTTTGGACGAATTCGAACTCGATTATGGGTTTTCTTTTCCGTGTTAGGCTTGCATAGTCACAGAACAAAGTTATGTTTTTGCGCTAATTCTAAGATACTGAATATTTATACAAAATTTTAATACGGCAGTAAATAGCATATAAATTGTGCTTTTATTTTAATAAGTTACTATATATTCTACGACGCAATAACGATTAGGAAAGTTAAGTTTTAATTTTTAATAAGCTTTTGTCCATGACCATTTAGCTAATGACCGGTTTTTTCAGAGAGCTGGGGTCAAACCGACGGGCATCGGTTCACATACCCTGCGTCTCCGCTGCTCACGCAGGCTGGTGACGTGGGTTCCAGCACATTCTGCCCTCAGGGTCAAGGGCAGGGAGACGAGTGTGTGCATGTCAAGAATGTGCCTTTAGACTCTACAGTAGAGCTGGTTATGTTTGATCAAGGTAAGTTGTCATTTATTATGTTTTCCAATTACTCCCTAAGGAAAGAAATAAGAAGGTTAGATTAGGTTAGGTTAGAATACATTTAGAAAAGCAAAAAGATACATTACAATAGGCTTCCCAAAATTATTGAGATTCTGTTTTCATTAGCTTGTTTAAAACCTGATAGTGAATTATATGAAGTAACTACTTAAAACCGCTGGGCCGAATTCGTTGAAATAGGACAAATTTATGTTTGGTAGTTAGAATTTAGAAAATGGTCATGCAAGTTTACGCTTCGTCCCCGTAGTTGAGTCCTAGTATAATATACTACTTAAAATAGTAATTTTGAGAACAAATAATTGACATAGGTAATAGCAGTTTCGCGATACTTCATCCAATTAAATCCATCTCAATTTAACTTTAAACCGATCTAATTCATACAGTTGGTAGATAATACAGTTGTTAGAAGTTAATAAATTTTAAATCAAATGTAGTAATAAAATTGAAAACTCACTAGCGATCACCAATCAAAGAACAATTAACAGCTTATAAGTTTGTCAAAATAGAGCCGAAGGTCGTAAAGTAAAACACATTAACGCTTCTAACTATGTTAACGCACCGTTGAATATTACTGTGGTTTGACTCGTCTGAGCGATAACAACCAATGTAACTGAGATCATATAATATATAATTAACCTTTGCTAGTAATTTTAATATGGAATTGTTTTAGTTGTGGCCCTACAAATATAGCGATTTAGAAATACCTTGGTTTAGCAAATATTTTTACATCATATCATGCCAAAGGATAATTCTAGAGTGTTTGTTACCCTGTAAACCCCAAACAATTATCACAGTAATGTTCTTCTCCTTCTTCTTCATTTAATTGTCACAGTAATGTTGTATAAATTAAACTGTACGTTTTGACGTGTGAAATGAATACTGTCAACAATATTAGAAGGGTATTTCAATTTTCAGATTCTTTAAATTGAATAAAAATAGTACCATAATCTTAATAAAATATTATAAAGTGATAAATGGTAGAAATTAGGCACAGATTATACATAAACCTACACCACTTTTCATATTCACGCAAACACAAGTTTAAAGTCGACAGAACCTGTCAATAAAGTCGCAACTTACATAATATCCGCCTTTACGTTACTTGCAGATAAATGTTTAATTGCTTACATACCTTTCCGCGTGGTGACGGATTTATAATACTTAGTGTTACCACCCTATTTCGGCTTGGGGGTGTCGTAAGACCCGACAAAGGGAAATGACAAGGCCGAAAACCGATTCCGGGGCCGGGCAAGTGTCTTTGTGTAAACCAGAGGCTCTGGGTGTCGTTTGTGTTCGTGAATTTCATGTTTGCCCCCGCGACACAGGTTAACCAACAGCAGAGGTTACGTTTATTTAAAAAAGAACTTGCCTCACTGTACTTGATACGAAACCCTGTGCCAACCCGTCTGGCCATCGTGGTACAGTAGGCTAATCACCCTCCATGCAATTGTACGGGACCCGACTCGACAGTGAGTCGTTTATGAGCTGAGAAGTAGTTGTTACGTAACTCGCGCTAATGAAAATTGAAATCATCGAGTGAGTCAACACCAGTTTTACCGTATTCAGACTGTGTGTCGTAGTTTAGACGCATTCACTTTCTTTCCATGAAAGGTATCAATAAACACATACCTAGCACTAGATTCCGGATTTATATGTCCACGTTACAAAGTTGTAGCTAGTCAATGTCGGTACATAGGAAACATTTAAATTTAGGAGTTTCAGTAACAGCGTCGTAAAATAAGTTTAAATAACGTTTCTACATATAACACAGCCTATGTACCTGGTTATGGGAGAAAGAGAGAAAGAATATGATATCACCTCTTTCTCCTTTATTTTTTTCTTACGTTGGTAAGCCTCATGGATACCCGACTGCTAAACGCCAGCCGGGTTATGTGAGACTCCGGGGCGCGGAAAGTTGGCAATTGCGCCCCAACCTACCCACTAAAACCAACGGTGTCCCTCAGCTGGGCCACAGGTTTCACTCCCCAATGGGGAGCATGCTCCAAGACCTTGATGGGGCCTGGAGCCGCTACAAGCGGGCCCCACGCTTATATGGGGAGCTCTGTACACTTCCCAACCCATGGCGAAGCACGTGCACGTGCCTCTGTCAGGCGCCGGGTGAAGTGGCACCCGATCCACGCGGCGCTCAGTTGTGGCGGTAGCCCTGGCCCCCACGGCAGTCAGGCAACTCTGAGGACAGATAGTCAAAATCCACTACGCCTCTGTGTGCCGTTCTTCGTCTGGCCTCTCCCCGTGGGCCCACCATAGGTGACCGTAAGCCGGTATGGCCGCATCGGATCCTAAAGGCACGCAAGCCCCCTTACCACAACAAGGTGGCAGCACGATCGAGGGGGATACCTCTCTCTCCTGCCCCTACAGTAATATAGGAAACGTAACTCTTTTACTATCTTCACATAAATCTCCCCTCACACTTTTCGTAACGATCTCGTCACGCATTCACCAGCTTATAGAAATTTTACTTCAAGAAACTAGCACCAGGGTTAGACAGGTCGTTCACACTGTATTTTAAAACCGCCTTCATAGACTACGCAGATTTTTTAGCATATAATATTCGAATATAGAATTATATATAAGAGTCACATTGTACATGCAGTACGTGTGTCTCATATAAAATTGCGCTGCTGTAAATATTTTGTGTCGAATGTAGGTATTCAAGCCCTTGTGTCGGGGACGCGCCGCGTGCCGCCGTGAATCACTGTCGCTGTGATGAATGGTCGCATATATATTTTGCGTTTTCTACCTACTGTATATCATTAACTCGGACGATAAGTTGAAGACGATGTTTGTTCAACTTAATATTTTCATTTTAGTGACGTCATTTATTATAGTAAAACGGTGCGATATTTAATTTGAGGTAGTTTACTTTTGGCGAACCTTTTTGGGGCATGCTTAACTTTTTTTAAAAGCCAGCACCACTTTTTTCTTCTGGTGTTGCTGGTATACATGGGAGGCGGTGATAATTTACTATCAGGCGACGCATATGGACGTTTACCTGCCTTTAAAAAAATGATATGTGACATTAAAGTGTGACAAAGTATAAGACCTTAAACAAATTAAAACATTCGATTAAAAAATGATTTATGTAATTTCAATGACAGTTTCATCTGGACACATACATCTTCTATCTGCCGTGAAAAGGATATAGATAAGTAGAGGTAGCACGGGTGTCGGTCGAAAGTTTATGAATATAATACAATACTACTTAGGAAAATAAATACAATGTAATTATACGCTTTATTGCACACTCATAAAACGTTCACAAAAAAGTAAATTATGTTAGGCGACTTTTTTCCAGGCAACCTGAAATTAATTGTGCGAAAGAACTCTAAGTATAATTAGTTGACAAAGGGCTATATAATTCGTTTAAAACACTCGTTGGTTCTTATAAGACCTTTGCGTCAGTACTTTACGCAAATGACTAGGAGTTTTAAGTCTAAATTGTACCTTATAGTGGGGGACTGCGATTCAAATTTAATTGTTTCTTGTGTACCCAAAATAAGTCCATTGCTGGATAAAGGCCACCCTAGCGCTGGCACTTCACATGACTATTCGTGTTCGCTATTCGTATGCGGTATTCATGAGTGGCGTTCATGTTTACTATTTTGTGTATGACTTTTTTGACAAATTTTCCATCCATACATAGATAGTCTATAAATTTATAAATATAAACAACATCAGGTTGTGAAATCACTTCTTCTCTGTCTCTCTCCATAATTAATATTATTTAAACTCTTCAGATATATTGCATTGCCGCGCGGCGCACCTTGTACTGTCATAAGATTAACCCTACTAATTGGATGTCTCTGTGTTTTTTTGCAGCAAACAACTGAAATCAGTTATCTATACCGATCAAATGTAAGCGTATCCGACTCTATCAATTTCACACTTGTCGTTGGCAAAATTATCGTACAAACGATAGAGCCAAGTTACAAAAAAAAACAAAAAAAATAAAATACATAGATAGTCCTTTAATGTAAAATAGCAGCGAGTTGAAGTGACACTATAAAAGTTATCACAACTACATTCAGTAGAAAATAGTAAAACCTATTATCTATTTCTTCTACTCTTTGAATTAGGGTTCTATCCATTGTTTATGGTAGTCACCGCTCAAGGAGCTGCAACCTCGTTGTAACGCTGTATAGAAAAAAGCATATCCAAATATCTTTCAGAACTGTCACCTTCCGCATATTTTTGTAGCAGAAAGATTAGCGTCAGGAGCGACCCCGAGGGCATCGCGCTTTAAGCCTAGGGCCATAAGTCACGTGAAAGTATTTCTTATGGTAGCTTTAAACCGAGTGAAGATTGTCCATTCTCTTTAGTTATAATAGCTTAAGCGCGCATCTTCGCCACGTAGGGTACAACACAATTTTGGATAAAATATAATTATTTAAAAAATATATTAAAAGAAAATTTAAAGCAGTCTAGTCGTTTTATAGTTTACCCGTTACATACATACAAAACAAAAATCTTTCCTCTTTATAATGTTAGTACACAAAAAAACTTAAGAGAGCATAATAATGTTGTACGAGTCTATAGCAAAAACTCGTATAGGTATTGAATCAATTACATGTTTGTAGGTTTACACGTGAAGGCACTTATCTTGTAGAATATGGCAGTTTTACTACTTCCCGTTATCATATTTATTTCGTATTTAGATTTAATTACTTTCACTGTTAATCTTATATGTTATCTATCTATCTATCTTTAGAAATAAAAATTAAATGCTGTTCGTTGGTCTCGCTAAAACTCGAGAATGGCTGAACCGATTTGGCTAATTTTGGTCTTGGAATATTCGTGAAAGTCCAGGAAAGGTTTAAAAGGGTAAAATGGAAATGCTCGGAATTAAATAAAAACAAAATATTTGCCTTTCCTTTGACGTGACTTGGCGATTCCTTTTGCTGGTAGGTATATGTTTATTTTATACAAAAGTTTAGGTCTTTTATTTATCGATTGAGGCAGTACGAAGTCTGCCAGGTCAGCTAGTCAAATATAATATTAATAGTTACATTACAGAGTCTAACAAACACCATTTAGCCATCTGAGCCGGTGGTTGGGCTTTAAGAATACCTAATCAAGACACTACACACACTTTATAGGCATCCTCACTCACATAGCTACATATATGTACCTTTTTTATGATGCAAGATTAACGAGTTAATTCTGACCAAATTATTGCAGAATGGTCTCGTTATGGTAAAACCAGCCGGAAGCTTAGTTTGAACATTTTGTCAATAGACCAAGCGGCTGTTCTTGTTAATATGATGTGAAAAAACGTAATAAACTTGTTAATGGAGCTTTGAGACTGATAAATTGGCACATTACACTTAATATCTTAAATGTGTAGGCGTATATTTAAAGAAAAGAAGAAGAAAAGAAAATATGTTTTATTTGATTTCTCCGCTGGTCACAAACCCCACGCTTATTAGACAAAGGCTTAATAATACGGGTACAGTGTTACAATACTAATATTGTAGAATCCTACTAATATTATAGACGTAAAAATTTGTAAGAATGTAACAACCAAAATCTACCGAATGGATTTTGATGAAACTTTACAATAAAATAGCTTACACTCACATTCATTATCTATACTAATCTATATCTATACTAATATATAAAGCTGCAGAGTTTGTTTGTTTGTTTGTTTGTTTGAACGCGCTAATCTCAGGAACTACTGGTCCGATTCCAAAAAATCTCCGAATGGTCCGAAATCAGTGTTAGATATAGTCCATTTACCGAGTAAGGTTATAGGCTATATTTTATTTTCAAAAGAATTAGGGATCCGTATGAAAATTGCGATTTTTTAAACCAAGGTGTAAAATCGAAAACCTATTTATGCGTGCGCTGCAAAAACTATTGACAATAGAACAAAACTATGTACTACGGGTTTGTAGGTCTTATAAAGATCTACAAAAAAGTCCGAGAGAGCACATATTTAACTATCATAGTTTAGTCACAATAACCGATTTTATGTTCATAAAAAATATGCACGGATTCGAAGCCCACGCGGGCGAAGCCGCGCGCAAAAGCTAGTTCAAAGTATAACTATGTGTCAAGTAAGGAGGAAAAAAAATGTCGAAAAAATAAAATACTTTCTTCGTCATTATCACAATTCCCATCACCACAGGGCGCAGTTACACAGTAAAGTTGCGGACCTTATCTAGTGAACGTCAAAAGCAAAAACATGATTACTACTAATACGTCACTCGATAGAAAAACGAATCAAAAACTGTACTATTCAGCACTTTATAATATTGATTACTTAATAAACAGAAACAGATTTTCTTTTATTTATTACTAGTGGCCCGCCCCGGCTTCGCCCGTGCAAAGCGGGGGTGGGTTATACATATAAACCTTCCTCTTGAATCACTCTATCTATTTAAAAAAACCGTATCAAAATCCGTTACTTAGTTTTAAAGATTTAAGCATACATAGGGACGGACAGAAACAGTGACTTTGTTTTATACTATGTAAAGATAAAGATTTTTGATAGAATTAGAATACATAGTGTCACCACCTCGTTCCATATTGAGAGTGTCGTAAGAGTCGATAAAAAGAAATGACAAGTCTGATAACTTAGTCGCACGAGAAGGAAAACTTGATACAGAAACCCTGTTCCAACCCGACTGGCCAGCATGGCACTGTAAGCTTACACTCCATGTAACTGGAGGCGGCCTGACTCAGCAGTTGGTCATCTGAGTAGTGATAGTTGTTTCTAGGAAAGCTACTTTTAACTACGTTATTTTTATTCAGGAGAAAAATCAAGTTTAAAAATAAGTAACGAGGAAATATTTTGGGAGTGACACATTGGTAGTTCAGGGGGTTATTTACCTATCGCCATTAATGGAAAACCCGCCTTCAATTCTTGCGCACTGCAACTTTAAGCGCTACTCAAACCTTAAAAACCTGTTAATTCTATCATAATTCAATGATTAGTTAGATTTAAATATTCCGGCGGGCCCTCAGAACTTTAAGGGCCTTAAAAGATGACTTCTCATAGATTTGTATTTTTATTACTAACGACATAAAGTCTATTAAAAAAACTGTTTGGAGACGTCTATTTGGCTTGTTTATTTAATTCTAACGACAACTTCATCATAATTGAATACCGTATTACAGAAATAAATTATACTTAATGCCATTATGTATAATGGTTATGCTATTATACTTAATTCTATTATATAGGTTTATTGGTTAAGCTATTGGTCAATTTCCCACGTGATGACGGATTTAGAATACTCGTACATGTGTATTCTAAATCTAACTTAAGTTAGTTAGGTAAGTTCAACTTCGAGAAAGAGGTCAATCGTCGGATCCAACTCGGCTGGGCAGCGTTCGGGAAGCTGCGAAAGATCTTCTCGTCCACAATACCGCAGTGTCTGAAGACAAAAGTCTTCAACCAATATGTGTTGCCAGTGATGACATATGGAACAGAGACGCTCACTATGGGCTCCATCAGAAGGCTCAAAGTCACCCAAAGGGCAATGGAGAGGGCTATGCTCGGAGTTTCCCTGCGACATCGAATCAGAAATGAGGAGATACGCAGGCAAACCAGGGTCACCGACATAGCCCACAAGATTGCCAAACTTAAGTGGCAGTGGGCAGGGCACATAGCGCGCAGGACCGATGCCCGATGGGGCAGAAAAGTCCTCGAATGGCGACCGCGTTCCGGAAAGCGTAGTGCTGGTAGGCCTCCCACACGGTGGACCGATGACCTGGTTAAGGTCGCCGGAAAACTATGGATGCGGGCGGCCCAGGACCGGCTTTTGTGGAAATCTTTGGGGGAGGCCTATGTCCAGCAGTGGACGTCTTTTGGCTGAAATGATGATGATGATGACATGTGTATTCTGTCATCCTGAGATTGTCGTAAAAGAGTCTTGACACAAACCGCCTGGCCAGCGTGACACAGTAGGCAACTTTCTGAAATGATGATGATTGGTCCGTATATTTCGCGATTGAAGTTTTGAATAACTCTCTATTTATTGTAATACCATTCTTGTTAAATCTATGTTTTGTGACGCTGCAGCTACAGTTCTCAGAAATACCTACTCATGATCTCAGCTTGCATGCCAGCATGAGCCAGCATGAGTCTGGCCTTCAAGTTCTTGGAGGGAAATTGGTTTTCTGTGCCACCCTGGCCACAGGTTTGGCACAGATCCGTAAAAAAACAAATTATTGGTCAAATCATTGTTAGCACCTATTGTTGATGCACGTATTTTTTCGTGATGTAATGATAGCTATGATATTTCTGCTAACATTCAGGAAATAGATTTAGATAAACTGATTATGATAATCGTCGAGTTTATACAATTTCAATAAAGACTATAAAAGAGAAAACTCAAGAAGTGGACTGCAACATAAAATGCCAATTCTAATTCTAGTCTATTTTAATATTAATATATGCACAAATAGTATTTTGCTAAGTCGCACATTCAAACCGCATTATAGCTCTCTGCTAAAAGTTTATTCATCAACCGCGGTAATCTCAGTAAATTAGTTACATCCACGACTTTCTCACAATTACTCCATCATAATAACAGCGTTGAACTACGAGTAAGCTTACGGAAAATTGTCACGTTGTTAACGTTAGATTTTTTCTAGAAAGACATTTTAAACATATTTGAAAATACAGCTGCTAATACCTGACTACTTTAATTGGCTATTCGTATTATTTGACTTTTTTACTTTAACAAAAAGATATTTAGGCGCTGATGATCATCCAGCCAGACAAGGTGATACGTCTGGCTAGGGGTCGCAGCGCCTATCCCACCCGGTAGTTGTAGTCGGGGAATTCTTAACAATGCGAATTGCTCTTGAAATTTCGCTATCGCGGTGTAGGACATTTTGGTAATTCTCGCATTTGTAGGCGATATTTCTTGATGCAATTAGTTCAGATTTTTCGGGTAAACTTTGTAAACTATATAGCATTTTGGTCGTTACAGATACATAATGTAAAATATTCTTATTGTAAATTGTACATTGGCTTTATCGCATACCACGATCTCTTCCAGCTTCAAGGCAATGTTTGGATGGAACATTTGTCAAAAGAGTCATACAAAAAAGGTAGTTCACGCAAATACAGCATACCTACGAATAGCGAACACGAATTGCGATGTGAAGTAACTCAGCGAAACTTTTCACCATTTATGAGTCCCACTATAAATAGGTACTGTATATCAGTGTGGTGACTGATTTAGCCGACTAAAGGAAATCATGAAACAAACCTCTCTGACAACGCGATGTACGTTTGTGACTCTTTCTCGCAAAAACTACAGAATGGATTTTGATTAAATTTCCCAATAATATAGCGTAAATCTAATTTTAAGAGATTATTGTATTTTTTGTTAAATACCACTCCGGAACCGGGCGGTGCGCTAGTAATCTCATAATGGAACGAATTCCAAGATTGAAGGCAAATCCGAATAGTAGAGGAACTCGGCAAAAGTTCTAAAAGTCATGGCCAGGGCGGGATTTAGGGGTCCAGAGGCCTCGGGGCAACAAAGGAGTGGAGGCCCCCTTGCCCCAAATTATTTTACAAATAAAATAAACAATTTTTTTCAGTCGAGTTTTTCAATAAATAATTTATTGTGAAACCAAGTAGATTCTCTTAGTATTTAACAAACACATATGAATATAATCGGAAACAAGAATTATTTGAAATTAAATTTTAGTGTTAACGAATGGAACCTTTCGAGCTTTTTTTTGCCGAAAAATCGTTGATGATTTCGCTGAAATCCAGTTCTCGGAGTCCAATTTGAAAGATTTTTTTCCGAAGTCTATTGTGGAGGCCCCCTGCTTGTGGAGGCCCCGGGGCTTTCGCCCCGGTTGCCCCCCCCCCTAAATCCGGCCCTGCTCATGGCAATTATGTTAAGCCAACATATATATTTATATGTAGAAACAAGTTCAGTGTTCAGAGTGTGTGTCTGCAAATCTTTGAGCAATGGATTCAAAATGTAAACGACCAAAGTACGGCAAACCACAGCAAAGCGTAAGCCAGATTAGCTAGTTGTATTTTTTGTAAGTCAAGTTCCTTACTTATAAAAAGCCATGATACGTATAAAAGTATAGTTGGTAGTAAAATGTATATATCTTGAAGCAAATAGTCTCGTAACCCTTGAAATTGTTTATTTTCAACAGGGGGAAACAGGATAGACTTATGCAGAGTCGGAGAGGACACAGATGTGTCTCGATCATTTATTTACAAAAGTCTGCCGACTTAGGTAGTTACTAAAATATGTAGAAGGAAATATGAAGCTAGGCCTACATATCTTATGGAAGTAATTTAAATTCTTCCTACTAAAATTTCTAGGGTCTAAACAGCTTTATTTTTGTGTACCAGTGATTGAGTATTAAGCCTTAATTTTACCAGTGACTGTACTGCTATTAGTGAAATGATGAAGGTACATCAACTCTTTTATATAAGTTTAAAATTCTACACTAAAATGACTGGTTCGGAATACGTTGTAGATGTCCAAGCGAAGCGGTATACAAAGTCAAAATGATTAATATACTTAGGTACAATTTAGTCTAGTTGGAATAACACATCTCAATAAGTAATTAATAGAATATTCTTCCGGGTCTAATGTCAGATAGATTGTAGATGCGTACGCTTTTGTGTATAAAATTTTACGGTAATCGAATGTTTAAAGCCTAAAATATCATACGTATCATGAAAACGTTGTTGTTTATGCCAGGGTAATAAGCCGGATTTATATTTGTCTGACGTGTTGTGAAGTGTCGCATCAGAGAGGTGTCTATAGGTTTCATATGTTTATTAAGCTGAGATTTATACTATTCTGTTGAATCTGATGCGACGTCATCTGTCAAGACGTATTAAATATATGACACCGATACCTCTCTGATGCGATCCGTCACAACACTTCAACAATATAAATCCGGCTATATGGTTCATTGATGGATTATATACCTTATTTGGTAGGTTTTGCATACATAAGTATGCGTTTCACCAGAAATACGGCCTAATTACACAAAAAAGTAAATACTTTCTAGCAATTCAGGAACATAATTCCAGGTAGAAACTGAAATCACCAAACGCGAGATTTGATTTTTATAAGCAGTTCCACAGATATGAGCACTAAAGTGAAATTGAATTTAGTAAAGTTAGTTAGAGATTGGATTTCCGTAACCTATTTTTCTTCAGATTAAATTCGTTGGAAACTCGAAGACAATCTAACTTTCTTTGCAGACCGGAGCACTTGTAGTACGCTGGAACCAAGAATAACATACTGTATGTTATTACCTAGACTCACATAAAGCTGCCGTTAAATGAGATTACTTAAGTTAGCGCTAACTAATACTAACGTTCACTATCTGAAACTTTGCGCATAAGGTTTTCTATAAAGGTTTTAAATCACGGTTACAAAGACAATTGCGTAATTGCGTGTTCATTATTGATAGCTTGTCGGTGTGGTGAAGGATTTAGAATGCATAGTGTCACCAGCCCATTTCATCCTGAGGGTGTCGTAAGAGCCGGCAAAAGGAAATGATACGACTGAAAACCTAGTCGCAAGAGAAGGAAACCTTGATGCGAAACCCTAAGCCAACCAGTGTAGCCAGGGTGACACAATATGCTGATTACCCTCCATGTAATTAGAGGAGGCCCGACTTAACAGTGGGTCATGTAGGCTTTAATTTATTGACACGTCCTTTTGCATTTGAAATGACACAATACCGTCAACTGTCGCTAAGTTTTATGAGTAGGTAGGCCGTTAGTCATCCCGTTCGTAATTGAGTCATTGCTCATGTTTTAGTAAAACTCATTAATTTTGAAACACCTGTACCAATTTAACTTTTACTTTTACAGGGGGCGAGTCTGACCACATTTTCCACCTTCACGGATACAGTTTCTTTGTCGTCGGGATCAGAGGCTTCAATAACAGCCAAGACAAGGAGACGATAAAGAAGATGAACGAAGACGGGGTATTATTTAAGAAGAATTTGGTAGATCCAGTATTGAAAGACACGGTAGTCATTCCTAAGTTCGGCGCAGTGGCGTTGCGTTTTAAGGCTGACAACCCAGGGTATTGGATGATGAGAGACGAGAGGTCCACTCATTGGACTAGGGGGCTTGACTTCATTTTGAAGGTCGGCCAAGTAAGTGATTTCGTTCAGGCGCCCACTGATTTCCCCAAGTGCGGTTCGTATGTTGGACCGGAATATTTCCTGATATGAAACCTGTTATTGTTACCATATACTTAGTTTGTACTGCTCAATTTATTTATTTGATTTGTGATATTGTGTTTGCGTGGAATTCGCATAGCGGGGTTTTATGGTATGGACAATTTAATGATACTTACGATTGAATTTTAAGTACTGTATTGAATGTAGCCCTGGGTGTTTTAACTAAGTTTACATATTAGGTACGGGAGTATTCATAAGTAACACATACAAGGTAATGTAGTATGCAATAATCAATACAAAGTACAACATAGCGTAGGTTTAATAGATAAATATATTAGAAAATCTACAATTTCCTGTATAACAGGAGCGTAATTATGTATGCATAGCCATGGCCAAATAAAATAAAAAATAAGGAAACTTTTTGTCCTTGAACTTTGAATAAAATATTCCATTTTCAAGTTACTTTAAAGCCACTAGCAGTATAACTGACAGCCTGGTTTGACCAAATCGTTTCCCTATTTGTCCCCCTAGAAGGGTACCGAAAAGCAGAGAGGCTCCGTGCTGACCCCAGTGAAATTGAGAAAATACAAGGCTTTGTGATACGATAAGTTATATAATCGACATACATTTTCTATCCTTGAATCATTCTAATCTATAGAATTAATCCATCAGTCCCTTAATCTTATCACTTACTCGTATATTTTTGTAAATAAAATATATTTGTATAAAACGTTTTTTATTCCCGCGAGAAATACGGGTACGCCTCTAACCGGCTAATACCGATAAATCATTCGGTTAGCGGGTGAAGAATGGTTGTATTGAATGAATGTTTCCCCCCGTCGACTAACGACACAATAAGGCGTAGAATTTTATGGGAACATTCGCTATAGGTCTCTATGATGTAGCAGCTAACTTTTCTTACGGCAAG
The DNA here is from genome assembly GCA_905475355.2 of Clostera curtula. Lineage (NCBI taxonomy): Eukaryota > Metazoa > Arthropoda > Insecta > Lepidoptera > Notodontidae > Clostera > Clostera curtula. The sequence continues at coordinate 16,283,666 of FR997797.1, read as the reverse complement.
GTTTTTATCCATAACATTCATTTTTATCGGCTCATACGACACCCTCAGAATGAAATGAGTTGGCGGCACTATGTATTCTAAATCCGTCACAACACGGAAGTACATGGCATAAAAATACAAGTTTTATGTTCTAACAAGCTGTATGTTTACCTTGGTAAACTGCGTGCGAAACTTGTCTTACTTTCGTTTTTTAATTAAATCATCTAGCTTATTGGTACGTCGAACCGTAATAAAATATACATTCTGAGAGAGTTTGAGATGAAATAATTAGTAATCGTGAAGGTTGTTGTATGATTACAGCTAGTTATTAAAATATTATGTTACGTGTAGGCCCGACTCAGCAATTAGCCATGTGTGGCTGAGTATACATTGTAGTAGTTACCGAAAATAATTATTAACTACGTACATTAAATATATTTCGAGATGCATTGAAAAGAAACGATAGTGCGTTCTTAGTATTAAAAAATATTTGCCATAGACGTCTGCTGAACATGGCCTCCCCCTTAAATATCCACAATCTACGATGTTGTGTAGTCTAGAGGTTTTATGTGCCGCCTTTGGATCAACGGGTCCCGGTTCCAGGGTCGGGCAAGTGTCTTTGTCTAAACCAGAGGCACTTGCTCTGAGTCTGGGTGTCATTTGTGTTCGTGAATTTCATATTTGTAAACTGACCCTACGATACAAGTGAGAGGCTTTCATTTTTAAAAAGTAATTTAAAAAAAGACTCCCTACGACCCGTACATGGCCGTCCACCTAATCGAGCATCATGCCATGGTTGGCTTACCCATATGCGGTGACAACCATTTCCTTTTCGATCTTGGACCTCGATCCATTATAAGTTAATCTCGCAAACATCAAGTAAAAAGTCATTTTGTGCCATAACTAATATGATTCCCATAAATTGAGGGAAGGCCTTCATCATCATTATCAGCCTATAAAGAGATGCACTGCGGATTGGGGCCTCTTCCAACTCCATGGAGGGAATTTAGCCTATCAAGTTTTCCTTCTATTGTGACTAGCTTGCCTTTTTCATTTCTTTTAGTCTATCTTATAGTGAAATGGGTTAGTGTTCCTTCTATCTTGACATGATTCATTATTTGAATTTCAAGCAAATCCCGTTCTATTTATAAGATTCCCATTTGATTTGATGCCGAAAGTGGGAATAATCAGAGAATAGATTTAATAGTGTATCCTTGTGGTGACGGATTTTGAATACATAGTGTCACCACCGCATTCCATCCTGAGGGTGTTGTAAGTGCCGACAAAAGAAAATGACAAGGCCGAAAATCTAACCGCAAGATGAAGAAGACTTGAAAAGAAACTCTGTGCCAACCCGTGGCACAGTAGGCTAAGCACAGTACCCTTCCTGTAGTAAAGCGGAGGTCTGACTCAGCAGTGGATCATTTACGGGCTAAGTAGTAGTTGACTTGGTAGCCAGCAATGAATATAGAGCTTCCCTACCACACGCTGGGAAAAAACGCGTGTTGTAAAAGTCAACAACACCCAGCACGCTTGGTGGTAAGATCGAATGGTCCACCCGGCTAGCTACCACCCTCACATCTAATTCCGGGGCCAAGCAGTTTCACCGTGTTCCGTCGTGTGTATGCGAGAGCCGGTGCCCAACAGGGCTTTGCCTTGGATTGCTTGCCCCCTCTTAGACCCTGGCGTTGCTTTCCATCACGCAAGCCTAGGGTCAAAGGCATTCAAGTAAATGGTAAAAAAAACTACTACGTCACTGTGTACTGCGCTTGCGCGAACCTGTGGCGCTCCAAGCATGCCATGTGAGGGTATACCGCTGGGGTTTTAGTGGGTATACGAGTTCTGTCTCGGGAGTCCCACATAATCACCTCTCCCCCGGGGCGCCGTGGTATGCATAAACCACATACTACATAACTAGTACTACATAACTTAGTAGTCAGCAAAGAATGCCTGCTAGCTATATCGAATTTGCGATGAATAAAAAGTCAAGTGTCCATTTTGGTGAGTGTCCAAATAGTGAAAGTGTGGTAATTGGGTTACCGCTACCTACAGCATGTGCCGCAGTTGTGGCGAGACGGACAACGCCAAACTATTGTGTACGCTATTATGGTGAACGTAAAATATGCTTGCCAAATAACTGGTGTTAGTGGCCCACTGTTCATGTAGTTTCTAGCGATATAATATAATAACAGAGTTTCTTTGTTTATCGCCTCATCATTTCAGCCAAAAGACGTCCACTGCTGGTCATAGGCCTCCCCCAAGGATCTCCACAAAGGCCGGTCCTGGGCCGCCCGAATCCACTGCTTTCCGGCGACCTTAACCAGGTCGTCGGTCCACCGTGTGGGAGGCCTACCAGCACTGCGCCTTCCGGAACGCGGTCGCCACTCGAGGACTTTTCTGCCCCATCGGGCGTCGGTCCTGCGAGCTATGTGCCCTGCCCACTGCCACTTAAGTTTGGCAATCCGGTGGGCTATGTCGGTGACCCTGGTTTTCCTGCGTATCTCCTCATTTCTGATTCGATCTCGCAGGGAAACTCCGAGCATAGCCCTCTCCATTGCCCTTTGGGTGACTTTGAGCCTTCTGATGGAGCCCATAGTGAGGCACCACGTCTCTGTTCCATAAGTCATCACTGGCAACACACATTGTTTGAAGACTTTTGTCTTCAGACACTGCGGTATTGGGGACGAGAAGATCTTCCGCAGCTTCCCGAACGCTGCCCAGCCGAGTTGGATCCGACGATTGACCTCTTTCTCGAAGTTGGACTTACCTAACTGGACAGTGTGTCCCAGGTAAATGTAATGGTCAAAAACTTCGAGGGTAGAACCTCCGATGTTAACAGGGGCCGACTCGTTCGGAGGCTCCACAGAGGCTATCGAGTATCGTAGTGAGGCCCTCCATGGTCTCAGCCATTACGACTATGTCGGCAGCGAATCGAAGGTGAGTGATGTACTCGCCGTTTACGTTAATGCCCAGCCCTTTCCAATCCAGAACCTTGAAAACATCTTCCAGTGCAGCGGAGAAAAGTTTCGGAGTGATAACGTCTCCCTGTCTAACACCTCGCTGCAACTGGATCGGTTTCGAGGTCTGGTCCTGGAGTCGGACTGACATGGTGGCGTTTTCATACAAGCACTTCAACACTTCGATGTACCGATAGTCGACTTGGCACCTCTGGAGAGCCTGCAATACTGCCCACGTCTCGATCGAATCGAAGGCTTTCTCGTAGTCCACGAACGCCAGACAAAGGGGCAGGTTATACTCCTCGGTCTTCTGTATAACCTGCCGTAGCGTTAAAATATGGTCTACGGTACAGATGCCTTTTCGGAAACCGGCCTGTTCGGGAGGCTGGGAATCGTCGAGCCTGCATGCGAGAGGTTTCGTGATGACCCTCGAGAACAACTTGTAGACATGGCTCAGAAGTGAGATGGGTCTGTAGTTCTTCAAAAAGGTGTTATCTCCCTTCTTGAAGAACAGCACCACCACACTTCTGTTCCACGCCTTTGGCGTTTGTCCTTCGAGTATGACGGAATTGAATAACTTCTGAAGGGCCCTAAGGATCGGTTCTCCACCCGCCTTCAGAAGTTCTGCGGTAATTCCGTCATCACCCGCCGCCTTGTTGTTTTTAAGTTGCTCGAGAGCCATCCCGATCTCACACAGGCTGACGTCCAGGAGGTCTTCTGTTAAGTGCCGGGTTAATCTAGCTCGTGGGTCGTTTGCTAGATTTATGCCGGGTTCCTGTGTAGACGTGTACAGTTGTCCATAGAAACTCTCGACCTCACCTAAAATCTCGGACTTCGACGTGACGATCCTGCCGTCATCAGTGTTCAGCCTGACGAGCTGGCTTTGCCCAATAGACAGATCCCTGGCAAAAACCTTGGAGCCCCTGTTTGAATTTTCAGCGACATTTGTACATACAAAAATTCCATGTTTGATCTTTAAAGAGTGCGTGAATCGAAACAGTAAAATAAAATGAAAAAGAAAAGTAACATCTGCTAATAATCATAATAATGCCCGCCATGTGGTTATGGATTTAGAATACAAGGCATCACTACCCCATTCCAACCTGAGGGTGTCGTAAGAGCCGGCAAAAGGAAATGACAAGGCCGAAAACCTAACCGCAAGAGAAGGAAAACTTGACATGAAAATCTGTGGCAACCTGTCTGGCCAGCGTGGCACAGTGGGCCAATTAACCTCAATGTAAAGGACGGAGGCCCGACCCAGCAGTGAGTCATTTATGGGCTGAGTAGTAATAATAATAATCTCCACGATCTTATTCCCCCTTGCCCTTTCTACTATCGGAGGACCAGGAGCACAAAAAACCGGCATCGATTCATGGTGGATATTCCGGAAATCCGAACGAAACGCTTCAAGTCCACATTTATCTGCGTACCGCGGAAATGTGGAATGCGCTTCCCGAGTGGGTCTTCCCCGATAGATATAATCTGGGTGTCTTTAAATCACGAGTGAATCGGTTTCTTCTAGGCAAGCGCGCTCCATCTTAGGTCGCAGTGTCGCTTAACATCAGGTGAACTGGCGATCAAGCGTAAGCATATCAAGAACTAAAAAAAAAAAAAATGAACTTTCAGTTAAAATTCTAATACATCCACAGTTCACTACTCCAATACCTATTATCTTCATCATGATCAATCAACTTTAAAACTAAGCGTGAAAGATAGCTATGATTAGTTCGTTTTTAGGTCAGATGATTGTCGGAATGCCGTTCAAATGTCAATCATATCACTTCACTATCACTATCACTATCACTACATATTATAAAACAAAGTCGCTTTTGTCTGTCCGTCCCTATGTATGCTTAAATCTTTAAACCTACACAACGGATTTTGAAGCGGTTTTTTGTATTAGATTGAGTGCTTCAAGAGGAAGGTTTATATTTATAACCCACCCCCGCTTTGCACGGGCGAAGCCGGGGCGGGCCACTAGTTCTTAATAAAAAATAGCTATACCCGTTGCTACGCCACTAACTAAAATAAATTTGAAGGAAAGACAATAAACAATAATTCAATTGTCCGGTTTCTGAGTGGCTGTACCAACTCAGAAACCTGCAAGTTCAGCAAGGGATATAGCTTACTGTGCCACACTGGAAAGACGGGTTCGCCCAGCGATGGAATCAAATTTTCCTTCTCTTACGGCTAGGTGATATGTCTAAGGGCCTCCGCGCATTATGCGGCCAGGCCGCGCGGCCAAGTCGCTGCGGCCAACTAATTCTTCTACGATGTATAAAGCTGCGCGCATTACGCGGTCAGGCCGAGCGGCCAAATTTTGGTCGCGGCGGCCAATAGGCCAACGAAAAACATCGCTTCACATTCGCGGCCTATTGGCCGCCGCGACCAATCCGCGCATTATGCGGCTAGGCCGCGCGACTGGCCGCCTAAATGCGCGGGGGCCCTAATGCATACCTTTAGTCGCCACATACTTGTAGGCATTGGGTTTGTATTGTAGCAACCGACACGCTACATATTTACACAATTTATCCAAAAAATCTGAACTATCAACATCAAGAAATATCGCCGACAAATGCGATCACTACCAAAAGGTCCTACACCGCGATAGCGTACCACCTCGTCTGGATGATCATCCGTTCGTGCCTAAAGTATTATCTCAGTAAGTTAACTGTAATTTTTATTTTGCGAAATAAGTAATCTTTAATCCTATAACCACATCAGGTGGTATTGAGATATATTGAATGCCAATGACTCGACAGCTGTGGTCAAACAATCACACATGAATTAATTATCACATTGGACGCCAGTAATTGCCAATTTGCGGGCTCCGCCAGGCTTTGGCAAATTCATTATGTCCTCAACCTGCAGAATGGATAATAATATTATATGAGTTATATGTAGGCGTGACCCATGTCGTGACTCAGTTGCAATACATTGTGTCACCACCCCATTACATTTTGAGGGTGTCGTAAGAGCCGACACTAGGAAATGACAACATCGATAACGTAGCCGTAACCGAAACCGTGTGCCAACACGTATAGACAACGTGGTACAGTAGGCTAATTACCCTCCATGTAATGGGAAGAGGCTCAGCTCAGCAGTGGGTCATTTATGGGCTGAGTAGTAGTATACTCCAAATACTGTAGTTTCACTAAGAATAGAACTGCGAATAAGATTCCGTGACTATCACTGTTATTAAAGACTCACGATTTCCTCTTAACTAGAAGGTCTTTTACTAGGACACTTAAGGTAAATGTTCCAGGGTAGCCCGCGAAATTCAAATTATAAATATCATAAATATTATTATAAAGCTCATAAAGGTGCAAGAAAGACTTTGAGCTTGAAAAAGTTTTTCTGGCACCTTTATGAGCTTGGAGGGTTGTATTGATGATTTTGATGATTCTAATTCTATAACTACATACGTCTTACAGCCGCGAATAACATTTTAATCAACATACAACCTAGCACTGACCTGCAAATTGCAAAAAACGTAAGAAAATTTGAATTTCGCGGGCTAACCTGGAACATTCACCTTAAGGAATGAGTGAAATCTAACCACATATGAAAATATGCAGTCTAATATTTTCCTTCTATTCAAATGCAGGAGGCCCGACTAAGCGAGAGATGGTGATTTACGGGCTAAAATAATTAATAAATTTATTTCGTATAGGACACTTACACATTGTCAACATATTAATAAAAAAAAAACAAAGTAATATATTTTAGTTTCCCACCAGTTCGGAACGCGACCACTGCCGAGAGGAACTGGCAAGAAACTCAGAGGGCTTGTCATTCCTTTTTTAGCACTTTGCGGTCCTATTTAATAATTTAAGATTTATTTTCCCAACAAATTCCACATAAAAAACTGTTGTATTGGATCGGGAAGGCGTCAACTGAAACGTGAATATTAAAACAATACAAAATAAACTTGTATAAAACGACCTTGGCCTGGTGAGCCAACCAACCCCAAACAACAGTACCCGTTTACAAGTATAACGCATGTGACAGCCATCGACCTCCTCAACCACATTATTACAATAATGACTACACTTTAATATGTAGCCCAATCAGATGTTTGTAACAGAAAATATGATAAAAAGAGTGTCCATGCAGTTTCTTGCCTGTTCTTCTCCATAGGATCTACTTTTTGGAACAAGCAAATAACTTCTTCACTTTCGACCTTTCAAAAACACCTGTAAATAAATGATTTGAGTTTGAGTTGGAATAGTACTTAGATTGAGAAGCTTAAGGGGGGTATTACTTTATAACTTGGAAAGGTGGTTGACAGCTCGCCATTAACAGTGTGCACATTAGCACTTTAAATGGTCTTAAGTACTTTCCAATTGTACGGTTTTAGTTAAATTTTACTAGCAGTGCATTGTAACAATAAAGCCCATTTCTAATGATTGCGTAAAATGAAAGGTCAGTTTGGTCATTATGCTTACACGCGTCTTAATACATCGGCAAAACGTAACTTGTTCTGTGTTTGAGGAAGCTTTCACTTTTTAAGTAACTCTTATCAGTTACCTACGCATATAGTTTAAGAGATGACTACCTAATCACATAGAAATTAATAAACACAGTCAAAATAAAAATCTTATAGCATTTTATTCGAATAAATTCCTAAGGATGCTTTCAAATATGTAGTTATACATGAAAAAACGATAACACACATCTATACTAATATATAAAGCTGCAGAGTTTGTTTGTTTGTTTGAACGCGCTAATCTCAGGAACTACTGGACCAATTTCAAAAAATCTTTCAGTGTTAGATAGTCCATTTATCGAGGAAGGTTAAAGGCTGTATTTTATTTTCGAATTAGGGATTTAAGAATTAGGGATCCGTATGAAAATTGCGATTATGTAAAGCAAAGTATAAAATCGAGAACGTATTTATGCGTGCGCTGCAAAAACTTTTGGCAATAGAACAAAATAATGTATTATGGGTTTGTAGGTCTTATAAAAATCTACAAAAAAGTCCGAGGCTAGAGCACATATCTAACTATCATAGTTTAGTAACAATAACCGATTTGATGGTCATAAAAAATATGCATAGAGATAAGCACGGTTTCAAAGCCCACGCGGGCGAAGCCGCGCGCAAAAGCTAGTATATAATAATCATTTTGTTTTTACCACCGGTTTGGAATGCCATTCCACTGACAAGAACCGGTAACTACATGGAGGATTACTAAACTATGTTTTAGATTAAACTGTGTTTTGAGGAACTTGCATCAATTTGTACCATAGCTAGAATAGTTATTTGTGCAACAAGAGAGCAAAGTCGTTTTTTGCTGCGAGTGCTGATATTGAATCCCGAGTAAGCGAAGGAATCAATGATTGAATCACGAGCGTAGCGAGTGATTCTAAAGTTGATTCCTGAGTGCTGCGAGGGATTCAAAGGCACGAGATGCGAAAAAATTTGCTCTCGTGTAACACACATAACTTTTCACTTCAGCAGCGAGAACACTATAGGAAATGAAATATATTACGTAACATTTTGAAACTAATTAAATATTTTTAAGTTAAATATCAGTTTTTTAAGCAGTAAATACTTATTTTAGTTTAAATACAACAATAAGTTAAAAATTCAATGAATTACAATAAAAGATATAATTATCATTTTTGCTAAATTTCTTTAGTTAGTACGAAATTCCGAACGTATTTGTCTTTGAGGTCGAATTAAAAATCGGAGTAACCCCAGTTCGGAGTAACGAACTCCTTTCATCCAATCGAACTGTTAAAAGTACGTCTAGTTTGTATTTAATCAAATATAGTTCCCATAATATTGCTCTATCAATTTAATATTTAGAATCTGTACTTTAATGCTTTGTATTGTTTTCTATAGCGCTACCTGCTAACATTTAACTTCATAACTCTAACGCAACTTATAACCAATTAATTTAACTTTCATAATCACACGAAATTTCTAACACAACACACTTGTCATTGGCAAAATCATCGGTATAACGATGGAAGCCAAAACCTAAATGAAGAAGAAGAAGAAAAATCGGAGCTGTTGGTACTGGCCACTTGGTCTTTGTCTCTCTCTCTTTTCTATTGGCGGGAAAGAGATAGTGTCAATGTCTCGAATTAGAATTAAAAAGTTACTTTGTCTCACTCAGTGGGCAAAATCGCATTTTGTCCACTGTTTTCAGTGAGCAAAACCTACATGTTTGAGCTACTGAAGTGAAAAACATATTCTTCGATACTTATTCTATTAATATTTTACGAGGATTTGCAGAAATAGTACTTTTAATTTGTATACTAACTACGCCTGTACCATAGATTCGAAACAAAATAAAATAAACGTGATAAAATGTATTAGGACACCAGAAATATTTTTATAAGTGTTAGATAGCTCGTATACTAACTACCAACGGAATAGGCATTGGTAAGGTGAGTATTAAAAAATATTTGCTAACTACAATGACTCGACGGAATGTCTCAAAAAATAATAGACGGCACATCAATTTTATAACGCTTTTTAAAATGGTTGAAAGATGCATTCAGAAAGTCCTATTCAAGTGTGAACAATACAATACTACTAATTTGAATTGTTAAATAGTATGGAAGAATAGAAAGTAGAAATAAAACTTGTAATTTTTGATTGATTATCTTGGATAATGTCAGCTGGTGTTTGTTATTTCAAATTGATATTCAGCTATGAGGATAACATACTGTATTTTTCGTGGTGCAAATTTTCGGAGGTCTCATGGTTCGGAAGTCCAAGGATAAGGTATACAATACATATTAATACATAAAAAAAAATGTATACAAGTAGTTTATCATCCATCTAATTACCATAACACAAGCATTAAGTTGCTTAGCTTGGGACGAGATGGCGTTGTGTGAAATGAATGACCCAGGATATTTATTTATTTATTGTGTATCCGATACACTATGCCATACGCTACGATATCTGATCGGCCTTTTTTTACCCGCGGTAAAATCCTTTATGGACTATCCCTGCCAGCCTGGGGATGGCCAACAGGGGGTGTGTGGGAGTCCCCTCCGCCTCTGTGAGGAGTCGGAGTTATACCCACTAAAAGTCCCCGGGGTGTACCGTCCCGCACTTGCTGCCCCGTGTACCCTGACTGTATTTAGGGGACAGCGTGCGCTGACTGACTGGCCTGGTTCAATAGATTTACTTCCATCACTGCAAGTGATTCGGTGAGAATCTTATAGGCCGAGAGAAGATCGAATTTGAATATTCATATTCCAATAAACGGTTCTCACTTTCAGCCAAGTAAATATTTATCACCGATTATTCTCTGGTCGTTATTTTTGTACTATATCCACAAAACGAGCTTACCGGGAAATTCGTGGCAGAGTATTTATAAATAATGTACGGGCGGTAAAATCCCTGTTTCGCGGAAGTGGTCGCCTCACCTTAGTAAATTATTCAAATATGACGATAAGGCACTGTAACGTTGGTCTCTGTCTACCGGGGCTAGTTATTATACTCTCTAATATGGTTTTAGACGAGACCCGTGACCCAACCGCAAGGAATATAAAGAAAACATCTTCACTATTGGCCATTTTACTTAGCAATCTTGTGTACTCATTCGATACAATTATACGCAAATTGTCTCCATGATCAAATACTTAAATACAAATAATTTACGCAATAGCCAGATTGTCAAAGTTATCTACTTGGTTCCTTGACTAAACTGAATGATGACATAAGTAATATAGTGATATTAACACAACATATCTTATATAGATGATAGAGGGGATTAAAATAACTAATTAGGCACTTATAGGGTGCGTTCCACTTGGCACTCACAACGACCATGCTCACGACCACGGTTTTCGCCGTTCCACTTGGTTCTGGGCGTCACAAATAGTCACAATCGTTTACTCAAGTGGAATGGATTTTGGAGCGTTTTGGGCGTTCATTTAAATAATAAAAATGGCGCGTCTAAAAAAAAACTAAACAAAAGGTTGATGAGGTTATATTACAATTTGTAAATGGTATTAATAAGTTCCATTATAATATTGGTTAAGAGATTTATTAAAAAAAAGTATAAACTTTAAGTTTCAAGGAGTATTTAACTAATTTATGATCGTATTTAATAAAATGCCTATATCGGCAGCAGTTTGAAATTAGTTGGTGCGTAAAATAAAAGTAATAGTTCGTCCAGCTCAGATGAAGAAAGAAATAGAATTTTACAAATCTTTGATCGTGAGAAACGAAAAGTTTGACCACATAATATTGATTTGATAATGTCTTGTCCGATCTTGTTCGGTACAATAGAACGATATTGTTATTGTAGCCATGTTTCTGCTTTTAGTTTTTAAAATTGGAGCTCAAATTCTCAAAACGCTCACAACGACCCACCTTTTGAGATGGGGCGTCGTGAGCTTGGTGTGAGCATAAGTAATGACGTCATCAATGACGTTTTCGCCGCGACCACGACGATCGTGGTCGCCATGTGGAACACCTGAATGAGCATTTTAGGCGTTGTGAACGCCAAGTGGAACGTACTCATAGTAGGCGCAAGCGAAGGCAAATTTAAAAAAAATCTAATCAACAAGCATAATTGGTAAATGGTCCTACATGAGATTAGACAAAGGTCTATTTAGCCGTGGGTTACATAATATCTTAATACACAAAGCTTTTAACCAGCTTTCACTTAAAACACGAGAATCATGAAGTGATATATTCAAACTAATACTTTTTCATATGTTTAAGTTATTATTTTTGTTTATTACAAGTCATAATAAGCAATATTTCTGTGCGGCAGATTTTTTGTATGACATTTCTGAATAGTGTTCGATCCACACATCTCCCTTGTTATCAAATTATGACAGTTAAACACGTGATTTTTCATGGGGGGTGGAGGGGTAGTCTTAAACCTCACCAGGCATCACCAAGGGGGAGAGAGGGGTTAAAAAATGTTAAAAAAACATCACGTGATTAATGGACAGCCCCTAAGGTTAATAAATGATGCCTTAGGCATAAACATCTGTTAGGAATTGCATGAGGCAAAAATTTTAAAAAATTATATTCGGCTAAACTATTGCTCCAATTTAATTGATTTTTGGTACAGAGCCTGGAAATGACACCTAGTATAGGCAATTAAAAAAAATGCCGTATCAACCCTGTATACACACCTAACGTTAATAATGTTGTTAGAAATAGAATATCTATTAGATTCATTAATACGTGAAGAAAAAAACGGTACCTTTTTTATGAAAATGGTATCAAGTAGAGAAGCTAATATTATTTAAATAACGCATTCAAAATACAATAAATTAATAAAATAACATTACCATGTATTTGACACACACATAGCATATTTGTTTACTGTTAAAGTCTGTGGCCAAATTGAGAATAGACCTCTAAATAAAGGACTGTAATTCAAATTAATTATGGTTAATTTAAATTTATTTCAATAGAAAATTATTTCAATAGAAACTTGACTCATCAGAAATGTTGTCTGAATAATAACAGAAATAATGGGACGAGGTTCACAAGTAAGCCTTAAATAGGGTTTACCAACCATATAGTTCTTCTAAGCCAAGCCAAATAATTGTAAAAGTTGACATTATAAATGTTTAATCTCTAATAGATATAGAAGCACATTTGCCTAAATGGATTTCGGGTCATCTGTCGAGCACTCCACAGAAAGTCTATCCGTTTACCTAAATAATTTTGTGAGGCGGTAGGCACATCAAAGGAGCGTGAATATAGATTACTCCAGCTCTGTCACGAAGGGCGTACCCTCGTCGAGGGCTTGTTATTGTTTGATGTGAGATCGTGGAAAGGTCCTCGAGGTACGTTACTCGTGTTTGTGTACCACCTACTTAATGGTATGTCTATTTTAGTACACTCAACTGTATATGGCTTATATAAAAAGAAAAAACAATCATAATTAAGTTTGCTCACACGACTCCAACATTCCGACATTATGGTCTTACCAAGCTATCCGTGAACGTAACTGTTGTCGTTTCAGGGTTACCATTTTATGAATTATGGCCTATGTTCTGGCTATTAGTAAGTACAGACACTAACATTATTATTAACGTCAAAAAGACGATAATGACAACAACTAAATTGTAGGGAAAACAGGCTACAACGGGCAACATATATATTAAATATACGGACAAAAGATGACAGCGCGTGTAGTTCAATTTTTTCCGTATCACGGATAACTTGGCGAGTCTTTACCTATTGTAGCAACGTATATAAATTCAGTTGAGAAAATATTGTAAATAGGAGGTATTTTCCAAGAGCGTGCTTTAGGGACATAACCTTGAATGATGTCCCATCAACTTGCGTACTGATCGCGAGCAGGTCGTTTCATCATTCATTATAGGTTTTAGGTGTCAAATATTACGAGAAAATTAAATTTAATTCAACATTGAAAACAATGGTTTTTATTAGAAAATTCACTTATTTCATTATTAAATATATTTTTTACGTAAAAGTACACACAAACGACAATAACCTTTAAATCTAAATAATTTGTATATTAGGTACAAAAAGAAAAAAGTAAAAAACACTGCTAACAAAAAAGTCTTTACTTATTGTACGTCACAAAATAAATAGGCTGCCACAATCTTTGTTTTAGCTGTAACTATAATCGAAATAATAATTTTTTAATTACACATGACACATTTATTAAAAAAATAGCCTCAAAGCACCCTATTGGACTATGTATAAGCTAATTGAAAAGGGCTATTCATTGACACCTACTGGTCGATGTTCAGATATCGACCCTTCCTTTATTGGTCTCTGTTGGATTCCCACACACGTGGCTAGGGTTACGTACGACGGACGAATATGAATAAATCGCAGTGCAGCCTGCGTCCCATATCTTGCGATAATATTTAATAGATATATATATTATATAAATATTTGGAAAAGCTTTTCGTTAGCTCAGGAGTAATAGAAAAGGATGCAGTTACTTTTTTTTATAAATGGTCCAACATTTTTGAAGAAAAAAGGCAATTTCGTCGTAATTATCGAAAATAGTCGAATTCGTTAAAAAAACACAGAATAACTCTTTGATAACATAAGTTTCAAAATACCGATTGATATTGAAAAAAATTGAAAAAGTTAAACCTGCAGTTAAAATTAATTAATCACCCGATAATTCCGATAGTATTGAATTGTTTTATCAGGTCAAATCAATCAAAGTCAAAATGAAAATTTATGTGAATTTATGTGAAAGCTCAATGCTTGCAGTGGAAGTACGGCATAAAGATTGGTGACGTGACACGCTACAATCGACCCTATGTATGGGAAGTAGGTTAATTGTCAGGGCAGGGTATCCACGTCAGACAATTTGTCAGGTTAGGGTTTGCTTATAGCCTACGGGTACACTTGACGTACTGTCTCCCTAAATAGATCCCTCTGAATGGTTATTGTACTAGCGTTATATCTTCTTACGTGATGAGATATACTGAGGAGGTAATCTATTCGTTTTGTTTTATTTTTATTGTAGGATAGACAGCCTTTTGGTAGGTACCGCGAGAATATCCCGGGCAGCCATGGCCGGATATTGTGCGGACAAGGGGGCAGTTCGGCGCAGCGCAGCGCAGTGGGACCTGGCACACCCTACTGAGGAGCTCGTATCATATAGGATGGAGTAGCCGCCAGTTCTCAATTCCAATAAAACATCAATGGTTCTTCTTCTTCAATTGATTATCTGGGTTTCATCGTTGACTGATGATTATGCCAATGACATGTGATTAAAGTTATTGTGTTAAAAAAGAAATTGCGTGATAATTTATTAAGGCCAAAAAAAAAGAATTACTTATGTAGCTAAATTAGAAGTTATTTTACTTATAACTACATTTTAAGTAAAGTTTTCTTATAAATAGTATTTCTATATGTATTTGGGGCTTAGTTGCGTAAGTATATGCAAATTATTACAACACAAATATATTTCAAGTCACTGATAGTAGAGCTAAATTCCACAGAAGTGGATTAAATATTATGTAATAAATAGCGTTACTGATCCTCTATTTATGTATGGGGCTTAGTTGCGTATATGCAACTTATAATAAATATATTTAAAGACTCTGTTAGCAGAGATAAATTCGCCAGTAATGGGCTAGGATAATCGTTAAATATTGCATTACTCTCTCCTTTATCCCAAACATATTAGGTCCTTACATAAGAAATTGCCGTTTCGTTCGGGAGGAATATAAAGTCTTTTTTTTGTAAAATATTTTTATTTAATTAAAATCACTTTTGCCATCTCATAGGATTTCATTGATCCCTTTACTAAAAAAAACCATCGGGGCGAGAATCAATAAACTCTTTGCATAAACGGTTTGGAAAATGATAATCTGTTGGAGCAAGGTCCGGGGAGTACGGTGGATGTCGCAGTCATTCCAATTGCAGCTCATCTTACTTAATGGTTATTTGTTTGCTGTATGTGGTCTTGCGTTGTCGTGAAGCAGCAGTGGCCTAGAGCGATTGACCAATCTCAGTCGTTTAGCAGCTAGTTCTTCCTTCATGGTTTGCAGCTGCTGACAATAGATATCTGCCGTAATTGTTTGGCCAGATTTTAGAAAGCTGCAGTGAACGACACCGGTTCTACTCAAAAGTAACTTTTTCGCGGTAATAAGCGACACCAAAGAAAAAAAAATTAGGAAAAATCAAATGAATGACTGTTTTCAAAAAGCAAATGTACCAGCTAAATGAATATTTAAATTTGAATTTGGAATTCTTAACCATAGAGGAGATATTTCAGATCAAAGTGGTCAGTACGACAAAACGCTTATTTCATATGTATGTAAGGACAAATTATTACGATACCATTAATTATTCATAACTGTCTGCCATTAAAACAAACAACACTACAATGTCCGTACATTTTATAGTCGCGATATGAATACCTAAAATCAGTATTCTGTTTGTGTTTGTGTTAAAGGACTTAATTAAATCGCTCCCTAGGGCCCCTTTAATATTATTTTATATCTGT
Organism: Clostera curtula; assembly: GCA_905475355.2. Classification (NCBI taxonomy): domain Eukaryota; kingdom Metazoa; phylum Arthropoda; class Insecta; order Lepidoptera; family Notodontidae; genus Clostera; species Clostera curtula. The sequence goes on along the minus strand of FR997797.1, from coordinate 16,267,786 downwards.
GGAGAATCATAAATGGTCTATTTTATTGGGACCTGCGCTGTTTTAACGAGCTCTCCAACCTTGAGCCTTAACGCATGTAGCAAGGTATCATCGGTTCAACCCATAATTGACCCATTAATGGATAAATAATTAAATTACCGACCTTCGGGCCTACTGTGCCACGCTGGCAAGACGGGTTGTGTGCCAACCCGTCTTTCGGGGTTTCCTTTCAAACCCCAGGGTCACGGAGCATGCTCCCGTAATGGGAGTGAATCCCGTGGCCCTGGTTTGGGCAGTCGAGGATCGCCGTCGGTTTTAGTGGGTAGGTCGGGGCGTAATTCACCATATCAACGCGCCCCGGAGTCCCACATACCCCGGCCAGTCCCCAACGGCCGGGTATGCACGAGGAACTCCGACGTAAAAAAAAGGTTTCCTTTCAAGTGTTCCTGGCTCTGATTTCACCAAATACTGTGTAGTAGTACAATAAAGAGTTCTTTATCTAACTACTAATACTACTAAGTACTTGTACTACTCATCCCTTAAAGACTACTGAGTCGGTCTTCTTCTCATGACATAGAGGGTAATTAGCCTACAGTACCACGCTGGCCAGACGGGTTGGCACACGGTATTTACTTTTATCGGCTTATGCGACACCCTCAGCATTGGAATGGGGTGGTGACACAATGTATTCTAAACACTTTTTTTTGTTTTCGCTGGTGAAATGCTTTATGCATACCACCGCCCCCCGGGGGAGAGGTCGGTGATTATGTGGGACTCCGACAAGGGTATACCCATTAAAACCCCATCGGTATACCCTCACACGGCGCGCTTGGGGCGCCACAAGTTCGCGTAAACGGAGTCTACTGTGACGCCCCGGGCGTGGTGCCCGCAACGCGGGCAAGCTACCATCGAAGAGCAACTGGGACGCCCTCTCAGTCAACGAAGCTTTTGTCGGTGGCGGTTCATGTATTCTAAACCCTGTTCCAACCCGTCTAGCCAGCGTGGCACAGTAGGCTAATTACCCTCCACGTAGTGGGTTATTTGTGGGCTGAGAAGTAAACTAGTACTAACCAGCTGTTTCCAGTTTTTAACAACAACTGTATTGTTGATATTTAAAAAATGTTTATTTGCACAATTTTGTTTTCCAGTGTGCTAAAAGCTTATAGCAGTCCTTATGGCGGCAATACTATAATTTACAACCAAACGTGCCCCAACAGAAGTGGCATAAACATCCCGATATTACGGGTACTTAAAGTAAGACCGGGCTTTAGCGTTTATTCGACTTAAAAATGGAGGGGATCTCGCGTTGAGACGGATTTAGAATACATAGTGCCGCCACCCCATTTCATCATGAGGGTGTCGCGAGAAGTTGATAACCTAGCCGCAAGAGAAGACAAAACTTGAAAGAATGGAAGAAAATACATTTATTCGGCACACATTTAAGATATCTTACTAATATTATAAACGTGAAAGTTTGTAAGTATGGATGGATGGATGGATGGATGGATGTTACTCTTTCACGTAAAAACTACTGAATGGATTTTAATGAAACTTTACAATAATATAGCTTATACGTCAGAATAACACATAGGCTACAATTATAAAGATATTATGTAAATTACAACAATATAAACAAGTCGAATTCAAAATTGCTGATTGTCAAATTTTCAACCATATTAAACTATAGACAACATAACGTTTCGCTGTCAGTTGCGTTTTGATAAAGTAGGTTTACGTATACAGACAGGATAAAAATCTCAGGTATCCTATGTCCAACATTCTTTTTGTTTTAAATATATACCTAATAGATGTTGGAAAATTCACACAATCCTACTTAATAATATTGCATCTAATGCGAAACAAAGTTCGCCGGGTCAGCTAGTCAACAATAAAACTTAAAATATCAGAAACAGGTTATTATATTTTTTTTTTTAAATGAGTGAGTAAAAAAAAATACCTACCTATATCTTTTTACACAATTCCTTTTTTGTAGTCGGTTAAAAAATAGAGCCACTCTAAACCGAACATTGTAAGAGATATCATAAAGTTAATGTACTATCCTAGTTGTACTACAAGTCTCTGGTGACAGGTACTTAGCTAACAAAGTAACGTTGAGAATAATGACTAAGTGGGAGAACTCATATAGAGTTAGTATGTATAAGATTACATAGTAACTTTAGATTAGTGAAAAGATACGAATCAAAATAAAAATAAGTCGCAATTTTTGAAATGGAAGAGATAGAAAACTCTTTATTGTACACCAATGAAGGATAACATAGTATTAGATAGCTTTATCATTTCGTCTAAGTCCCTGTACGCACTAGCGGTTGAACCGCCTAGGCGCCTAGCCGCGCGGCCTGCCGCTTTTCTAATTTAAAATGCAACCGCTTATGTCTGTACGCACTGGCGGTTGAAATTTTGCGGCGAGCCGCTAGTGGGTACAGGCGCTTAGGGTGTCGTAAGAATCGACAATAGGAAATGAGAAGTCCGGAAACCTAGCCGCAAGAGACGGAAAACTTGATACCAAACACTGTGCCAACCCGTCTGGCCAGCGTGGCACTGAAGGCTAATTACCCTCCATGTAGTTGGAGGAGGCCCGACTCAGCAGTGGGTAATTTATGGGCTGAAAAGAAGAAGAAGACAACTTTAAAAAAGAAGATATTATCATACTAGGCGATTTCTTACAGACAACCTTTGGATGGACGGGAGTTGCGAACGTTAAGACAGCTGCACAGGTGTCATCATCATCTTCCTTTCAGCCAAAAGACGTCCACTGCTGGACATAGGCCTCCCTCAAGTATTTCCACGAAGGCCGGTCCTGAGCCGACCGCATCCATCGCTTTTGTGGCGACCTTAACCAGGTCGTCGATCCACCGTGTGGGAGGCCTACCAGCACTGCACTTTCCGGAAAGCAATCCTTTTTGTTGACGGGGGTAAACTCCTTAATGGACTACATCTACCGAATGTAGCGTCCCTGTCCTGCGGTCCTGTCCACTAGGTTCTAAACTTTACCCCTTCCTTACTTATACGTATAGCTCCTGGCTTGGAGGTTTCGATTTCTATAAAAACAGTAATCATTTGACTAGCATGCCTAATGTAAGCAGATGTGTAAACACGACTTTCCTAAGCCTTGGCTTTGCTTGGAAGTGATACTCATTATTTAAGTGTGCAGGTGTACTTTCTGTTTTGTTTATGTAAAGATACTTACTTAAGTTTAACTTATGCATTTCTGTTACTTCTAGTGAGTACATAAAAGTATTTACTAAGTATAACTATGAACAGTCTAAAAGGATGTTTGCTGTAGAATTTCCAAAGTCGCGATTACAACACGCTTTTAAGTTCATACGATTTTGAAGTGTAACGAGTCATTAATAAGATTGTATTTTGCTAAGTACTCGTATAATATGTATAATGAAATATTTTTGTTTGGGCATGGGTGCTTTGGAAAGTACCTGTACCGCATCGGCCAGGAGGAGACCCCTGGGTGTCATCACTGCGTGGATGGTATTGAGGACTCCAGGCAGCATACCCTGGAGGTGTGCCGTGCGTGGGATAGGCCGCGACGAAACCTTGTCAGCTCTCGCTGCCGGATCTCGTCAGTTCCATGGGCCGGAGCGACAGGGCTTGGAGGGAGACGGCCTCATTCTGTGAAGCCATCATGACACCCAAGGAGGAGGCTGAACGGGCCAGAGAGTTGGCCTCCCAGCGCCGCAACAGGCATCGGAGGGCGCTGGCTGACCTCCGCCCGCCGTAAGTGTACTGAAGGTGATGGACTTGGTAAAGGCCGTCGCCTGCGCAAAACAGGCACCTGGAGGAAGGAGCGCTGCGTTACGCACGGTCCCCCCAGCGGTGGAAAGGGGGAAGGCAATACAGCCCCCCTTCATAATCGGAGGGGTCTGCCTCGGAGCATGGGACCCCACTAACTATATAAGAGGCGGGTCAAGGCCAACAGGGTTACGGAACATGCTCCTGCAATAGGAGTGAATCCCGCGGCCCTGGTTCGGGCAGCCGAGGATCGCCGTCGGTTTTAGTGGGTAAGTCGGGGCGCAATTTACAATCTCTACGCGCCCCATAGTCCTACATAACCCGGCCAGTCCCCAACCTATAGTCAAATGAATCCTATAGTTTCAGAGCCTATTCTATGCGGAAACACTATCAAATCTTTCGTCTTTAAAATAGTTTAGATAACATAACATTGTCGGCAACAGGAGACATAAAACTTATAATTTAAATAAACGCTCCACCGTTCTGGTTTTTTGTATATACATAATATATTCAAATGTGTTTTAGCTAGACTACTTTTCATTTGAATATTATTACCATAACTTTCTTTTACATGAAATTTTATCTTGAAACTTGAGTATTTTGATGTCTCTATATTATTATTACTAGAGATCGCCAATACGTCGAAATTCGACAAAAATTCCAGCGCGGCAAGACCTTCATAATAGCCATATTACATATTCAAAAATTATTGCTTTTTATTAACTTAAGAATATGAAGAAGTAAATATGCATTAAACTGACAGCCAGGGCCGGATTTAGGGGTCCAGAGGCCTCGGGGCAACAAAGGAGTGGTGGCCCCCTTGCCCCAAATAAAAAAAATATCAAAGGAAAAGATGTTTACTAGGTTTACTAGTTGAAATTTGAAAGATTTTTTTTTCCGAAGTCTCTATTGTGGAGGCCCCCTGCTTGTGAAGGCCCCGGGGCTTTCGCCCCGGTTGCCCCCCCTAAATCCGGCCCTGCTGACAGCATTTTCCAGGGTGTTTGATATTATTACCAACGGCCAGTAGTTTGTGTACGAGTATGTATGGTGGTGATTGCCATTCAAACAACTTCTGCAGAATATCCCTCATGCGTGCTGTGTTAAAATTGTTATTCTACTTTTGGCAATCCCACGGGCTATGTCGACCTACATGGATGTCGAAATATGATATTATGTTGAACTAGAGCATAGGGACTAAGCACCGCCACCGTTTAAACATGGAAGGGTCTTACTTCGTGTCCTTCGTCATTCATCGAGCCGGTATGATGGATAAGAGAAAGAATTCCAGACTCAATTCGTGCCAGTGTCACTTCAGACGTTTCAAGAGAGTAATCAAGAAAAATTTTTTCTTTTTGCAGGTATAGTATTTATATACTTATTTATGCATATGTATTTTATATACCAGATATATATCACTACATAGTATAAAACAAAGTCGCTGTCGTCTGTCCGTCCCTATTTATGCTTAAATCTTTAAAACGGTTTTTTTTAATAGATAGAGTGATTCAAGAGGAAGGTTTCTATGTATAATACATGCATAATTGTACCGTGCGAAGCCGGGGCGGGTCGCTAGTTAGTTATATTTATGTATGTTGAAATTATTTGGTACTTATTATTGGTACCAAATAATTTCAACTTTATAGGTACTTATTATGGTATTTCAAATTTGTATACATCATTTATTTATCCTAAAATAAACTTGTATTAATTACCAATGTATTTACTATTCTATATGTAAATATGTATATATTCTATAGTCTCCAGTTAGCGAGTATTAATTGTCACCAAAAGCAAACATTGAGATTCGCATAAATTCCATGTTTATAGCATGGTTAATTTAGAGATATAATAATAATATTATATAACAAATCAAATTAAAAATACAATAGCAGATAACGATACAGTTTGGCGGTTTGCCAGCTCGGCGCATGGACGAGGTGCGAGGGCCATCGCTTAGCCTGACAGTTCGCTTCATCAAGTTTTATCAATGCGGAGCATCTAATCCACAGTGTACAATTTATTTTAAAACAGTAGTTGCACTAAATCTCTTCGTATTTGGAAAACAAAGTAAATTATTAGCCGTAGCCCACTGGTTCTCATACCATTTGTAATTTGAGCTTGTTCCAGAATGAATTAAAACAGTAAAGACAGTACAGTATATTTTGGCCGAACAAACCTGTTTTCATTATAGTTGTTCTTATTTCTAAAACCGACCGAATGAGTTTGAATGAGATTGTAAACTAGTTCGGGGTTTTTTACATGACCTAGTAACTATAATTATAAACATTCTTATTTTAGTCAGTATAATATACGTTACCGCAACGACACTGGCACACTTGATAGATTTTTATTGACGTACCTTTGCCTTTGTTTTTTTATAGCTGTCTTACTGTTACCACATGATGCGCTGTACCTATGCCCAGTTTTGCAGCTTACGGAGGCACTACTTTATCTGCTAATTTTATACATTTTTAGAGAGATAATCTAGTGAGCTAATAATTATGACTGTTCCGCACAGAATATATGAAACAAATTCAATATTTATTTAGTATTGCTGTTAGAGAATTATTTCAACCTTTAGTCTATATCTTTAAACTATGCCCTATTAAAATACTAGTGGCCCGCCGCGGCTTGGCATGGATAGGTATGCATAAAAAATATGAAAATCTGTTTTAATGAGACACATCTCTATAAGATTATTATTATGTGATATTCTGAGGAATAAGCTATATTATTGTAAAGTTGCATCAAAACCATTCAGTAGTTTTAGCTTGAAAGAGTAACAAACATATATTCTTACAAACTTTCACGTTTATAATATTATTAGGATCGGTTATATGACGGAACCTCGCACCAATTTATTATTCAATTTATTAATGCCGTGTATTATAATTTGCCTTAAACAATGTTTTTGTTTCATTACATTTAGTTCACCATACTTTCCATAGCTTCGGCTTAGGCTTGGGTAATTTTTAATAGCTTCGATCGATATATGTAGTATTAGAATTATATTGCCATTGACGCCTTTGAGGAATTAAAGGCGTACACAATAAGCACATGGCACGGAAAATATCAGGCGTTGATCGAGCGGCGAGTCGGCCATTATCCTACAATGATTAGAACGTCAAATAGATTTACACAAAATATAATATTTAAGAAATACCTCAATTAAGCTACCCGTGACTGATATTTTTAATAAAGGCTCTCTTACTGGAGTGAAGCTCGAAATTACCAAATACCCTCAGGGAGTAGCGATACCAGGTTCCCTATCAACAAACATTTCCATGACATTAATGACTACTAGGTTTTTCGAGCGGCTTATCTCCGCTTCGCATATAGCCTATGTTACTTAGAGATCATATAAGATTTAAAATGTGAATGGATTTTGAAAATAAAATATAATTTTACACTTTACGTATAACTTTACTTTACTTTACCCCATGTGGGGACGGGTCAGAATATAAAACTTCCCCACCGCACGCTGAGAAACAACAAAACCCAGCACGCTTGGTGGTAGGATCGAATGGTCCGCCCGGCTAGCTTGGGCTAGCTATACATTTTACTGTGTTCCGTCGTGTGAGAGCCAGACAGGGCATTTCCTTGAATTGCCTGCTCCATCTTAGACCCTGGCGTTGCTTTCTACCACGCACGCCTAGGTTCAAAGGCATTCAAGTTACTTTTAAAAAAAGTGGGCATTTTCCAATAACATTTTTTACTAAGTTTTTCAATTTCTTTTGGTCCTTCATTGTAACCTGATGGTACTGTTATAACTTTATGGTAAATTGAAACCAAAATTAATTGTTTTATTTATAAATCTGGTATATTATGTGAAACTGTAACGTCTGTCTGTATTGGTATCTCCCACAGTAGAGAATTCGCAGAGTCGTTTTCTTTAACCTCCTACGCCTAGTCAGATGTAGTTGCCACCAAAGGTTTGATACTTCAAAATTTGAATTCTTATGCCTTTTGGTGTAGTAAGTGCCAGCCAGCGATTCACAATCCGAGACAATGTGTTGTATGGTCTCGTCCTTTGTTGAGCATAGGAGGCACTTACCATCAATTATTTTAGCATTACCATTTGAAAGTCTCTGTCGTTAGGTACGGTACTCGATTAATTTTTTCATGAAACAAAACACTGTCAATCATTATAATTCTATTATCGATTACGCACTGGTAAATTTATTCTTTATTTCTTCAGCCCGAAATGGTAATAAACAGTTCGCGTGAACTTAGGCGCCCATTAACGACTTCAAAGGCCAAGGTCATAATAATAATCCTGTATCTAAATTTGTATCGAGTGAGGTGTCTACGTCATTGGATATTGATGTTAATAATTAAGGTGGATGCTCCAGGGTAGCCCGCGAAATTCAAATTTTCTTACGTTTTTTGCAATTGGCAGGGCAGTGCTAGGTTGTATGATGATGAACATTTGATTCGCGGCTGTAAGACGTATGTAGTTATAGAGTTATAATCATCAAACTCATCAACACAACCCTCCAAGCTCATAAAGGTGCAAGAATGACTTTGACGTTGAAAAAGTTTATCTTGCACCTTTATGAGCTTGCTATGTCCGATGGGGCAGAAAAGTCCTCGAGTGGCGACCGCGTTCCGGAAGGCGCAGTGCGGGTAGGCCTCCCACACGGTGGACCGACGACCTGGTTAAGATCGCCGGAAAGCAGTGGATGCGGGCGGCCCAGGACCGGCCTTTGTGGAAATCCTTGGGGGAGGCCTATGTCCAGCAGTGGACGTCTTTTGGCTGAAATGATGATGATGAACTACTAGCTGACCTAGCAAACGTTGTTGTTTTTTTCATTTCGTGTCTTAAAGCGAGTTTTTGTCGTATGAGGTTTGTACAAAAATCGCGTTGTCACCTGATAATTCATTATCAGTTATTAACAACAGTACTATAATACTTTACGTTATGTATATAGGGACTTAGTTGGACCCTGTCTAGTTTGCTAATATGAGCAATATTTGGCGAGAGGAGGCAATTCAAATAATATTAGGGAAAGCGTAAAGCTCGTCTATTGTACACTAAATCTGACGCGAAGAATCAAAACAAAGACAACTCAATCATTGTTCCCAGGGGCTTTGTATAGACAAAACATGGTTTAATGTCGTCAAGCCATAACGCAAGATGTTGGAGTTTCGTAGGGTTTATTAAAGCCCTTTCATTATTATTTAGATCGCGTTGTATATTTGGACGGTGTATAAACAGATCATGACTTATGCCTATTACTATTATTATATCTCTGCCTATACTAAGTGCGCCACGGTTTCAGGCGCGTGGTGATAGATAATTGTGGTAATTATGTTACATAGTATTGTATTTTTTCGTTGGATTTTTTCCTACTTACTTGACACTTATCGTTATATTTTAGATGATTCACACTATATGTTTATGAGTTATAAGCTTGTGTTATTCTGATGCTTAAGATATATAATTGAAAAGTTTCATCAAAATCCATTCAGTAGATATATTAGTCTATTTAATAACAAAACCTACACACATACTTACACACTTCCAAGTTTATAATATCAGTAGGATTTGCTGGAATTAACCATCGGGGTGTAATCAAAAGCCAGAGTACTACTTTCCAATTTCCCGGAGAAATAAGCAATATTTCGCTCTGCCATACACATAAAGAGATAGGCACGTAAAATCAAGAAATATTGTGGAATACATATTTATTACGAAGCTTGAGAGTTAATATTCACGATAGCTAGATGTCTCATTCCCAGTGGAACACACGATTGGTGACGAAATTTTCAATTTTTTTTAAAACTACTGCCAGGTCGTAATGCCGCACCAACCGAAAAGATATACATATTACGTAACATTTTTGAAAAAAGAATTAAATATTTATAGGTTAAATATCAGTTTTTTAAGCAGTAAATACTTATTTTCGTTTAAATACAACAATAAGTAAAAAATTTTATAATTTACACTAAAGACATAATTATTTATTTTTATTTATTTATTTAACAATTTATGTACACATACAGAACGTAGGTAGAACACATGGAAATCTAGGACATTAAATTATCATTTTTGCTAAAATGAAAATTTTGTTTGTCTTTGAGTTCGAATTCAAAATCGGAGCTGTTGGTGCTGGGGCTTTGTCTCTCTCTTTTCTATTGGCGGGAAAGAGACAGAGTGTCAATGTTTCGAATTATAATTAAAAAGTTACTTTGTCTCACTCAGTGAGCAAAATGGCATTTTGCTCTCTGTTTTCAGTGAGCAAAACCTACATGTTTGAGCTACTGAAGTGAAAATACCATTATCATATTACGGCCCCTGTCCCACACTAGGTGGTAGTCGCCACACACACCTATCAGTCGTTACTTATAGATATTAGTATAGCAGGTATGTACCTGCTCCTTTGGTACTTTCTTGTTCCATATGGCTTGTTAGTCGTTAACCACACTACTATTCAGCCCAAAGATGACCCACTGTGAATCGGACTTCCTCCAATTTCATGGATACTTACCCAGTAGCCCACTGTGCCACGCTGGCCAGACGAGTTGACGCGGGGTTTCGTATAAAGTATTTCTTCCTTTGCGGCTTTCGGCCTTGACATTACCTTTTGTCAGCTTTTCCCTCAGCTTTTCCTTTCCGGAGCGCTACGATATGTCCTCCTTTAAACGAGGTTTAAAAAGAGCACTCACTTCACGGTAGGCAACGGCTTGGCTGTGTCCCTGGCACTGCCAAAGTCCATGGGCGGCAGTTTACACTTACCATCAGGTGGGCCGCTAGCTCGTTTGCCTACAAAGGCAATAAAAAAAAAAAAAAAGCTTTTATACATACTCAGGATGGAATGCGGTGGTGACACTTAGCATTCTAAATTAGTCACCACACACCAACCAGATAAGACTGTCTGGGGTACTCGTTAGGCGTATGTTGTGTCCAACCGTCATTAAGGAGTAGCCCTAGTTACAGAACTTCATTAAGTAGTTTCAGGCGTATATTGTGATGTACTGCGGGCATATGCAAAGCGCTTAGGTAAACATATTAAATTTTAGAGCAAACTCTACCTACCCGTGAGTTATTGTTGCAAACTAATTTCAATGTCAATATTGTTCTATCCTACTAATATTATAAACGCGAAAGTTTGTAAGTATGGATGGATGGATGTTTGTTACTCTTTCAAGTAAAAACTACTGAATGAATTTTAATTAAACTTTATCATAATATAGCTTATACATCAGAATATCACACATTGCCTATGTGTTATAGGCTACAATTTATAAAGGTATTGTGTGAATTGTCCGAATTGTCCGAAATATAACATTAGGTGTCTTGACACCAAGTAGAAACAAGAATTGACGTAAAAATAAATTTCACCACCACGCGGGTAAAGCCGCGGGGCGCAGCTAGTTTCTAATAATGATAAGCGAATGGCGTAAAAGTGTTTGTAGAATAGCAGATACAGAGTAATTACCAATACTTATAACCCACCGGATTGCCAAACTTAAGTGGCAGTGGGCAGGACACATAGCTCGCAGGACCGACGCCCGATGGGGCAAAAAAGTCCTCGAGTGGCGACCGCGTTCCGGAAGGCGCAGTGCTGGTAGGCCTCCCACACGGTGGACCGACGACCTGGTTAAGGTCGCCGGAAAGCAGTGGATGCGGGCGGCCCAGGACCGGCCTTTGTGGAGATCCTTGGGGGACGCCTATGTTCAGCAGTGGACGTCTTTTGGCTGAAATGATGATGATGATGATGGACCAATATAAAAACACTATTTGAAGTCGGTGCCTTATTCATACCTATATCCTAATTACCGTTAGTGTCTATTTATGTTGGGACAGCTTTTATATCGTTCTTTATTTAGTCTGAAGTCAGTGTATACGAGAAATATATTATTCGTGATTTTTTTTTTCTATTTTTTTTTCCAAGTAAAGCCGTTTTAAAGGACTCGAGTAGCGAAATCGTCGAAATATTCAAAGAATTGCCTATTTCATGTTTTCTGTTGAAACGATTCCCATAAAGAAACATAAATTTTTATAACCATCCTGGAATGAAAAACCGATTTGATAAGTTCTTTTTATTCGAATAGTGGTTCCCGATTGCACCGATAAAAATATCGAAATCAGTTTAGTATATAACTTGAAATACGTGATCAACCTGGATTTGATTAGGAGACAACGATCGCTTAGCGACCAATCCTCATAAATAAAATAAAAATACCTGGATTTGTATGAGGGGTGTATAGACGATTTTGTTGAATTTACACAGCATAGTACGTTTTTAAGAACTAAAATCGAAAAATAAAAACTGTTAGTTAAAGAAAAAATGTAAATCGATTTAGATCGAATTGATCCACTACTGAGTCGGGGCTCCGACTCCATTGTGTCAATTAATCGGATCAATTATGGAAACGACGAATGACGACGACGTAAACCGACTTCAAAATGAGCACTGTAAAGCGAGAAAATTAAATTCACACAAAAGGTAAAGGCACCGACTTTAAATAGCTGCTTAGTTTTCACTCTAGTGCCGTTTTAAAAGTCGATTTACATGCTTCGTTTTTATATCGGTACAAAGTATAAAAAGATTGTGAGAGGCCTCAGGATTTTATTTACATTTAACAATACAACGGGAGCTATACGAGTATTTGACGTAATTTTCTGAGCAGTTCGCACCGTGTTGTGTCAGCGCCTCAATTCAGCCCCATCGTCGGTTCTGACAGTCAGATATTAAATTTTATCAAGTTGGGTGCCGCGGCCGGATGGGGATAGAATATATATCGCGCAATGCTCGGATTTATTTGGGTACGTACCAAATGCACGGAAAGGGAACGGGAAATCCTATTATTATTTTGCTTTCGCCGTTAGTTTTGCGCGCTTCCTCTTTGTGGGAATTGTTATTCAACAGAAGAATCCTTTTGGTAGTCACTAGTCACTTTGACTCTTCACTATCACTACATAGTATAAAACAAAGTCGCTGTCGTCTGTCCGTCCCTATGTAGGTATGCTTAAATCTTTAAAACTTTTTACTTTTTAAAGTTTTTTTTAATAGATAGAGTGATTCAAGAGGAAGTTTTATAAGTATAATACATGTATAATATTGTAGTGAAACACTAATATATTTAGATGTTCATCATTGTACCCTTGCGAAGCCGGGTGGGTCGCTAGTTAGTTTATATAAATTATGCGTCACATGGTTTCTCCGCGATGGACTCTTAAACTACTTAACCGATTTTCATCAAATGAACATGTCATGTAGGCAAAAGTCATCAACAGGCAGTATAATTTAAGGGTATCTAATTATTACTAACTACCAACCCGCCCCGGCTCCGCACGGGTGCAATTATGCATGTGCTATACATAAACCTTCCTCTTGAATCACTCTACATATCTCTACATATCTCTACATATAATTTATCTATTAAAAAAACCGCTTCAAAATCAGTTGCGTAGTTTTAAAGATTTAAGCATACATAGGGACGGACAGACGAAAGCGACTTTGTTTTATAATATTAGTGACTATCAACCGTACGTGGCGCAGTGCTAGTAGGCCTCCCACACGGTGGACCGACGACCTGGTTAAGATCGCCGGAAAGCAGTGGATGCGGGCGGCCCAGGACCGGCCTTTGTGGAAATCCTTGGGGGAGGCCTATGTCCAGCAGTGGACGTCTTTTGGCTGAAATGATGAACCGTACGTAACTAATCTATTTGTGTGTCAGTAAGAGGACACATTTTGTTGCTTTTTTTTTAATTGCATTTTTTAAGTTCCTACTACTCAACCCATATATGACCCACAGCTGAGTCGGGCGTCCTCCCCTTAAATGGAGGTTAATTTAATCGTGCTGCGCGGCCCATACGTGTTGGCAGAGGGTTTCGTGTCAAGCTTTCCTTCTCCTTCTCTTTGCGGCTAGGTTATTGGCCTTTTTATTTGTTATTGTCGGTTCCTACGACAACCTAAGGATGAAATGGGATATGTATTCTATATCCGTCCCCTCACGATTTATCTATCGATAAGAAAATCTATACAGCGATAGGATGTTGATCATCTTTTTAAAATGAAGTATTCCATATAATTAATCTGGTCCAAAATATATATTAATATTAGCTGACCCGTCAAACGTTGTTTTGCCATAATAATATATGGCTATTAAATTGGGTGAAATTTTGAGTTGTATGCTTTTTTTGTATCATAATAAAATAAAACCAAAAAAATAATAATTACAAAATAAATAAATAATTTTAGTTGTATGCATTTTTGTACACAAAAGTGTAAACAAAAACAGCTAAAATATAAAAAAAACATTTGGGATGGAACACCCTTAACAATATCTAAAGGATGAAAAATAGATGTTCGCAGACCTACCAAATGTAAATATAAAATTTCATCAAAATCGGCCGAGCCATTTCGAACTACTTTTCACTACTTTAACTCTTTACACCGTGACACGAGAATTTTATAAATTAGATTTTCCCCACGTAGCCACCAAATCAACACGTCTAATTCTTAGTAGAAAACAAGATTGTTTCAACAACATCCCAACAAGATTTTTTCATGAAACTCAATTTCCGTCAAGATTGCAATCTCACCCAATGACAACTAAGTTATTACTTGTCAGGTCGTAAAAACAATATTGTGCCATAAAACTGGCAATTTGCGTGTATCTCTGAACAGATCTTTGGAATTGCCAGAGTATCGCGAGATATATAGAGTGATCCAAGAGGAAGATTTATAAGTATAACTAGCGACCCGCCCCGGCTTCGCATGGGTGCAATTATATTATACCTATAAACCTTCCTCTTGAATTACTCTATCTATTAAAAAAACCGCTTCAAAATCCGTTGCGTAGTTTTAAAGATTTATGCATACATAGGGACGGACAGAAGAATGCGACTTAGTTTTATACTATGTAGTGATACTGATGATACATCCATAATATAGTAGAAAAACACTGATAAATTTAAAGGTTCATCATTGCACTCGTGCGAAGCCGGGGTGGGTCGCTAGACATGGATACCTGTGTGATTCTAATGGGGAAAGAATTTAAAAATCGGATCAGCAGTTTCAGAGCCTATTAGGTGCAAACAAACAATCAAATCTTTACCTTATATTTATCTAGTTTAGATTATTCAACGTATCACAAACTCTGTGCCAACTCGCCTGGCCAGCGTGGCACATTAGGCTAATTTCCCTCCATGTAATTGGAGGAGGCCCGACTTAGCAGTGGATATTTTGTGGACTGAGTAGTACAAGTAGTCAAAGGTTAAAAAGACCAGAAATTAGTAAGTTTTTTAGTCGCATTCTCGTTAGATGATTAATTTGGAAATTCCCAACCGAATGTCGCTGCCGCTGAAAGCCCTTCTTGTGCGGGAGCGTAAGAGAGTGCAAGCGACGTGGAATAATTTGTTGCTTTTCAAAGCTACAATCACACCGTCAAGGTTACTTCAACCGGAATATTTGTAACAGGCAACTTGAGAATTCCTCCGAGGCACTGTGAAAATTCACAGATCGTTTGCTTTTTAAGCCCCGACGCAAAAAGAGGGGTGTTATAAGTTTGACGTGTCTGTCTGTGGCACCGTAGCTCGCGAACGGATAAAGCGATTTCAATATAGTTTTTTTTTGTATGAAAGGTGAGTTACGGGCGAGTGTTCTTAGACATATTTGATGAAAATCGGTTGAGCCGTTTAAAAGTTATGACGGGTGAAAGTGAGGAAGAATAACCGAATGTCTGCAAATACTCGTATAATCGAGTGGGGTCTCAAATGAAAGCGGATCACGTGCAATTTAACAAAATCTACATTATATTAAGTATAAAATAAAAATTAAATTAAAAATTTTAATAAACCCCCGACACAATAACCTTTAAAAAGTAAAAAATAAATATATTGCGTTGGGGGACCAGGGGTCAGGTAATAAATAAGTGGGAGCGGTCCCCCAACGCGATGTATTTATTTTTTACTTTTTAAAGGTTATTGTGTCGGGGGTTTATTTAAATTTTTAATTTAATTTTTATTTTATACTTAATATAATGTAGATTTTGTTAAATTGCACGTGATCCGCTTTCATTTGAGACCCCACTCGATTATACGTCGTAAAAATTGTCCCTTGACTGAAATTATGATGAAATATCCCGTTAATTTTTTTGCAGAAATATCTACACAAGACACTAACCCAAGATAAAGTCAAGCTAGTTAGCTAGACTAAGTCGAACTGGTTTATCATGTTAGATTAGCTTTGTACCCGGAAAGCTCGAGCTAAATATATCGACAAACACGACTCTCCTCAAAAGTATGTGCTCTAAAAGCATTTTCTTTTAACATTTCTTCGTTGCCTAACTTAATTTCAAGAGGTTTCTGTAACAGTCAATCCTACAAAACGACCCGTAGCCCCTGCAACAGTTAAGTCGACCGTCAGTTGAATTTTCGCAGCATTAACCCCAAAATGTAATTGTTATCGCGACATTATCAGGCTGCCACGAGCCACGAAGGCCACCCGGCTTGTGTTCAATGACAATCCGGGACTTAAACATTTCAAAAAGTATCGTTTCGTGGATATCGAATTTCGTGAGACTAATTTTCGGGAGATATACTTAGCGAAGTGCCTGTTAATGTACAAAGTTGAAATTAAAATTTGAAATGCTTGTGTACGTACAGTGATTTTAATTATAAAGGGAATGAAGAAATTAACACTCTTGCAGTTTATGAATAGAAATATAGAAATCTGCCTTGTTGGTCTAGGGGTTGGATGTGCGCGTGGTTCTGCACCAGATCCCACAATGCCGCAACAGGACGCGAGTAGGGAGCACTCCGGGGATGTTTAGTGGGGACTCTGGGGGAGAGTCCCACACGCCCCCCTCGGCCATCCCCGTGGCTGACGGGGATAATCCATAAAGGATTTTACCACGGGCGAACACAAAAAAAACAAAAATGGGTTGGATGTGCCGCGTTTGGATCACGGGTCCCCGGTTCGAATCCAGGGTCGGGCAAGTGTCTTTGTATAAAGCAGAGGTACTTGCTGACTTCTGAGTTTGGGTGTAATTTGTGTTCGTGAATTTCGTGTTTTTAAACCGCTCCGCGATACAGGAAAAGGCCGCTACGAATCCGCCCTCATCCAGTTACACGGAGTGGAGCAAAATTAGCTTACTGTGCCAGGCAGGCCAGGCGGTTGGCACAAAAAAAGCCGAGGTTTCCTTTCTTTCGGCTATATTGCCATTGTATTTTTTCAGTCGGCTCGTAAGATACCTTTAGCATGGAATGGGGTGCTGACATAGTGATTTTTTTTAAATATTAAATTGCAACATAGAGCATTCTATGTACAAATTGTTACGAAGTTTAATGTTTATTTCTTAGCAAATTGGCTGTTTGTTTTTCATCAACGCATCTGATAATGTTAATATGAACTTATCTCATTACAAATTTAGGCCGTTTGAAGTACTAGTAGTCGTTTCTAATGGATTAACGTGAAAGTAATTTTCGTCACAGTATATTTGATCGACACATTTACTCTGTATTATTTTAGGACAATGAAATTAAAAAATATGTATCGTTTCCTCATTTAAGAAAACCAATAATTAAAATCATTGCAACACCAACCATAAAAAGTCCTTTTATAATTGTCATGTTAGCGATATACTAAATTAAAATATTCATTACTCAAATATTAATTTATGGGAAATCCGTAACATTTTCACCGAACGATATCGTTATATGTTGTTCAATATCCTTTTTATATAAGTGCTGTAGTTAACTTTGAAAAGGTTCATTCTGTGCACAATGGTTTTAAGTGTCACAAAGGGAGCGAATACTAAACGAATGGAGGCATCACGGCTTCGGCGTTGGGCGGGGGATCATTGCGGGGCTTGGGGCGCGCAACGCTTAGTTGGGATACCAGCCTAGGAAATTACCAACTGAATAAGGCAAACACACAAACTTGATACTTTTGTGTTTTGCGCAAAAACAAACTCTGTTTCCGATTCGTTAAACTATACATACTATAATAAAAAAATCTATAGCCAAAAGAAACGGACTATAGTCTACTTCTGGTTTATCACCATCATCATCATTCATCATTTCAGCCAAAAGACGTCCTCTGCTGGACATAGGCCTCCCCCAAGGATTTCCATGAAGGCCGGTCCTGAGCCGCCCGCAGCCATCGCTTTCCGGCGATTTTGACCAGGTCGTCAGTCCACCGTGTGGGAGGCCTACCAGCACTGCGCTTTCCGGAACGCGGTTGCCACTCGAGGGCTATTCTGCCCCATCGGGCGTCAGTCCGGTGAGCTACGTGCCCTACCCATTGCCACTGAAGTTTGGTAATGGGCTATATCAGTAACTCTGGTTCTCCTGCGTATCTTCTCAATTCTGATACGATCTCGCAGGGAAACTCCGAACATAGCCCTCTCCACTGCCCTTTGGGTGACTTTGAGAATTCTGATGGAGCCCATAGTAGTGAGCGACCACGTCTCTGTTACATTATGTCATCACTGGCAACACACATAGGCATATATACTGTGTGAAAAATCTAAAGAAAATAGGAAACATCTTTATCTCAAAATTGTGGAGACCAGCTTGTGACGACAGTGCTAGAGAGAGTGCTAGAGAAATACGTGCAGAACCCCAAGAAACACTGTAGAATACAGAATACGAGGCTTGTGGCCTATAATTTACGGTACGCAACTATATGGATGCGTCAAGGTGAAGACAGGGCGATATGGCCTTTAGGGGAGGCTATGTCCAACAGTGGACTAAAGTGGGCTGATGATAATGATGAATTTTGTTGGTAATATCTGATGGAACACACATCTTGAGAGATAAAAGGCATTTCTTACTTACACATAAATCTAAATATCTGAATAAAATATATACAGAACAGCTTCATTTACTCCTAGCGAACTTCACAACCGTATTCATCACCACACCGACTTGTCCGTGTGGTGATGGATTTAGAATGAAAATTATGATGATGCTGATGAACCCAATCTGCCAGCGTGGCACGGTAAGCTTATTTCCCACCATATATTTGGAGGAGACTCGAATGGGCTGCGATTTTGGTAGTAGAGCTTCATGAGGTCGTCCAGCCATTTAATAGGAGGTCTACTGAATGCATAGCGAAATCTATATAATGTTGTGGGTTTTAATCTCAATCGAATATGTGAAATTAAATCTGGCCATAAGGTTGTTAATAAATTAAATGATTGTGACGCCTATATTTCTGAATTTCAATATTGTACTATGATTTCCAATAATGTATGGCAACAAAGCAAACAAACAAGGTTTTATTTTATGATATAAACTCATTTGATCCAAAATATGATATTCTATTTTTATATAACAATTATTTTGAGTTCTTGTTTAGCTACATTTAAAATGTACTAATTACGTTTTTAGTCCATCTAGAACTGCTTTTCCTAGTACCTAGTATATAGTATTACATGTAAAATTGTATCGAGATAAATTCGGGTGTGCAGCAAAATTATTGATTGCTGGCAACCCTTCGCGTTAGGCAGAATCAAGCACGCGACCGAGGCGGGCGAACGCCGCTGAAGCCTAGTCCCGCGCTCCAGGAAAGGCACAGTGTAAGAATCTTGTGTGAAACATGCTTGGTTGTAACTAGTGAGTGGCTCTCGTCTCGACGCCTGTTGATCGGGAACTCACCCTGTGAAGAAACCACCGGGAAATTCTGATTTTTCGATAGTTTTGGTAAGTGATTTTTCTTTTGTTGTTCAAATTTTGCGGCGGGCCATTCGGAGCGGTTATTTTTGAAGGAGGCGGTTTTCTTTGTTGTCCGTATTTGGCTACCTATCATAATTTTTGTTAGTTGCTGTGTAATTATTGATGTTAGAATAAGCGCGATATTTAATAATTACCTACTACATAAGAAGCGAATAAAGAAACACTATAAAATTATTTGTATAAACTATTTTACTTAATCTAAAGGCGCTTAAAGATTTTGTAAATTTATGACGAAATTCTATTGGACGAAATATTTAGGTCAAAGGTAATTTTATGAGATTTTTTTAAAATTACCCGAATTTCACGTGCCTTCCTTTGTGGTTTTGGAGTTTAGTGCCTGGTTTTTTTTTATTCTTCTCGCCTTATAAAGCATATGAGTATTTAAATTTAAGCTAGTTATTACGACCATACTTAGTTTTAAATGAGAGAATAAAGATATCCTGAGATAATTAGATATTCTTTTTAAGATCTCATCATCATCATTTCAGCTCCAAAAAAAGCCCGCTACGGGTCGGGCCACCTCCAAACTCATGGTCGAAAATAAGCTTAGCGTACCATGCAGGCTAAACGGGTTGAAACAGGGTTTTTATCAAGTTTCCATATCTTACGATTGTATAATCTTTAATCTACGACGTACGATTGTGTAATCTATAAGCGAAGAAACCAAAATAGCTAAAATCCTTTGTTTAAACCAGCGCATATTTCATTTATAATGATTATTTTGTTCTTGACGAACTCGTAACAGAACGAATGTCAAGCAATTCTTGTACAAATCCGCAGGTACGACACTTTGTATACGGGTGAATTTCCCAAATGACGTTTTTTTTTTGTCTTCGGTGAAATTAGTATTGGAAAAAAGGAATATTGTTCTGAATTATTTTTTTTAGTATTCAATAGGTTGTTATTGGGCTGTGGCAAAAATATGATTTGCATAGGACTATTACAAAAGGTAGAAAAAAAATTATAAACCTCTATTTTTTTCAAATCGGTGCTGTCCCTCTACTTTTTTTACAAACAAAACAGCTTATACACGAATAAAAATAAGTAATATAAGTATATAACTTATTCTATTTCATAGAATATTAGTTTTGTTATCAATATATAGCATATTTTATTACATAATTAATTATTATTATTACTGAGAGGCACAAACGTACTTGTCTTGCAATATGATTTCATATCGGTGGACAAAAGTAATTTAAACCTAACTTTACATCGACGAGTCCTAAAGCGTCTCAACCCCAATTTTAATTCTCTCGTTAGTGTGTGCTATTGCGCAGTCAGGACGAATGCCTGCTAAATCGCTTCATTTTCCCGCAAATAACGTAAGTACGACATTCCCGTTGCTCCCGGACAATTATTTTATACTATCGGTGGTTGCATTTTTTTAGTGTAATGAGTAGTTTTATTGTTTTTGTTTGCTTCTAACAGAGGTAGTAAGTGAATTAGCTTCATTGAGTATTATTGAATTTATCCTATATTTTATGCATTTGTTCTAATTTCCTAAAAAGTGTGTTATTTCTCACGTCGGTGTTCACATATCGGTGTAATCGGTGGGCTTTATTACCACCGATGTGATAATTTACACCGAAATTATAAGAAAAAATCAATCGGTGTCTTATATCTAATATCGGTGTTTTGATTCATGATCAACGCACAGTTTTGTCATATCGGTGGCTTGCTTTATCATATCGGTAGAACCCGTGTCATTTCTTTAAGTATACAAAGAAACAATGGAACTTACAAACATACATACTACCTACATAGACTGCTAAAATCATTACCACGATATCACTGGGTAGTAGAAGATGTATAAATGTATCATTAGGGGAGGTCTGTACTCGGTAACGTACGTCTATAGGCTGAGATGATGATGGTGAGGTGGAGCAATTGAACGCATTAAAGATTTTTCTAGAAAATATTTTCTAGAAACATATAAAGTACATAATAAAAAATAATAAATAGAAAACATCACATTACCTTAATTTTGTTTAAGAATGCCAAGGCCAAAACTAAAAGAGGAGGAGAAAAAAAAGATTAGATGTTGCTGGAACGAATACGAAAAGCTAAAATAAACATTCTTTTTTAATTCTAAGTACCCATAGTAATTATAATAAAAAGAAAATAAATACATATAATAAAATACTACCTATTTCAAAAAAAATATTTTTATTGGATTTCTAAGAACTCGGTTCTCTTTGCATGTGATGTGAGTCCTGAAGTCCTGAAGACCTGAGTCTTCAGTTCTACGTCACCCTTGTAAAAATATATAGGCATCTACTAACTATTTACTTTTTATATTCAAAGGTGGATTATCATGTCGCTGGATATGTAAATCATTTCGGTGGATAAACTTATCATATCGGTGTACATAAAAAATAATCGGTGCCGGTTTGTCATGTCGGTGGAAACCAGAATTCAAACTGAATTTTCTCCCTATTTTTAAATGATAAGTCGATGATATTAAATTTGGAGATATTTGATGTCCTATAGATTACATAAAACCTGAAAAATATACAAAATATATTTAAATGAAAAAGTTCACCGATATGATAAAAAAAATGGCATTTGTTGAAATTGACCCATACAGTTTCCGTCGGCACGGGCCTCGCGTACTAAGCGCGACATATTAGTTTCCTGTGCCACGTCACACCATGTCCTATCTAACGGCAATGAATGGCACTGACACAATGGTCGTGTTTGTTCTTGTCATAATATGTGGACGCGTATTTCA
Source organism: Clostera curtula (assembly GCA_905475355.2). Lineage (NCBI taxonomy): Eukaryota > Metazoa > Arthropoda > Insecta > Lepidoptera > Notodontidae > Clostera > Clostera curtula. The sequence continues at coordinate 16,245,614 of FR997797.1, read as the reverse complement.
CGTCTAACATCTTTTACACCTGGCAATACCAGGTGCTTTAATACTTTCTTGGTTTTAAGGTAGCGAGCGCTGCCTTTTTATACTAATAGGGTGACGCTAAAGCATATTTTCCGTGTGGATTAACAATACATAGTGTCTCGTTGGTCTAGTGGTTAGATGTGTTTTGACTGCCTCGTTGGTCTAGTGGTTAGATGTGCCGCCTCTGGATCAACGGGTCCCGGGTTCGATTCCGGGGTCGGGCAAGTGTCTTTGTCTAAACCAGAGGCACTGGCTCGGAGTCTGGGTGTCATTTCTATCTATAATATGTATGTATTTACAAAAAAAATGTATATAAGTAGTTTATCATCCATCTCGTTACCATAACACAAGCATTAAGTTGCATAACTTGGGACGAGATGGCGTTGTGTGAAATGTCCAAGGATATTTATTATTATTTATAGTGTCGCCACACTATTTCATCCTGAGGGTGTCGTAGGAGCCGACAAAAAGACATGATGAGGTCGATAGCCTAGCCGCAAGAGATGGAAAACTTGCTACGAAAACCTCTGCTAACCCATCTGGTCAGCGTGGCTCAGTAGTTACCCTCCTTGTGGGGAGGCCCGACTCAGAAGTAGGTTATCTATGGGCTCAGAAGAAGAAGAAAGCATATGCGCAGCCTGATGGTAAACCGCCTATGGGCGCTTATAACACCTACTACTACTATTTCTCAGCCCATAAATGACCTACTTCTGAGTCGATCCTCCTCCATCTACATATAGGGTAATAAGACTACTGTGTCACGCAGGCCAGACGGGTTGGCACAGGGTATCAAGGTTTTATGCCATATAGGAACACAACGAAAACACGTGCTAAATACCAATGAACACTTTCAATCCTCGACAAATAGCTTAACAAGTTTTCACATTTATCATAATTTATCATAATTCATTGCAAATTTACTCTGCGACTTATGAATAATAATAGTTTAGGTTAAAGAATCATTTCATTTCGACGTCTCTTTTGAAGATTTAATTCATAATTAAAAACTCTTTGTAAATAGGTATACTATAATAATGTCGAGTTTAGTACCGATTTAAAATGTTCTCTACAATTTATCTTTTAACATTTACAAAATGTGGCGTGCGTCATAAAAATATAAATATTCTAGTTTGACTACTTAAACATATAGATATTTAGTTTGACTGCGTCAGGAAAACACTATAACTACAAACATAGCACTCTAGAAACAAAGAAGCGTGAAACTTATTTTATGTTGTACTCGTTAAAGTTAACATTCTATGGTTGAACGTAAAACTTAATTATGATTTTTAAAATTTGCTTGTCTATGCGGTACTATCACAGTCCATAAATTAGCCAATTTTTTTTTTAAATGTTGTATTTTAATAAAATTTAATTTAATTTACTTGTATTCACTGAGAATAGTTTATTTTTTAATTATCAAGAACTCCGATGGTGTTGTTGCGACCGTAAATTGTTGTGAATGTGCATGAAGCAATTTTCGGAAGAAATTAAATAATGTTGTAGGAGGATTTTTAGAAATGACAACGACGGGGATCGGTATTTTGAATCACGAGCAATTCGCATCTAAGTTTGCTTCCGAATAGAAGTGTCTTTTTTCCTTAACCATCTTCCCTTCAACCGTGTAGCGTGCTCAAGTTTCACTACACTTCATGTTACGTTAATTGTGTTTCCACCTATGTCCCAAATTTAGTGTTGTCATCAACAGCAATTACACCTGTTCGGTGTCGTTAGAACTAAGAATATATTTGTTTAGCATTAAACAACGTATCAAATGGCAACACAGGTAATGTCACATCTAGTCTAATCAGTTGGGTCTCATCAAAGACGAGTCTTCACCACCAGTAAAATTGCCACTGTGAAAAATGTCCGCTGTGTACCCTGGATCAGACAGAATCCCTGACATTGGATGTACCATAAGAAGATACATAAGTAATACAAGAAAGGTACAATAAGAAGAGCAATTAACAAGACACGAGGAATAATGACTTGATGAATGAACACACATTTTTTCGTGGCCATTATTTATGCAAATAATAATAACTGGCCACATAGAAAGCGCTACAGGCTTCTTACAACGCTTCTTTCCAATATGTACAACTTGACGTTTTACACAATTTTGTTTTATGACACTGAGTAGAGTATATTTCTAATCATCACGGGCTCTGACAGAGAGAATTCTAAATTACAAGAAAAGTCAAAAGTGTTGTTCTAAGAATATTGGAATTTTGAGGAACAGATTAGCATACTTACGTTATGTTACCCTTTTGGGTGTATTGTCAGGGTTTTGGAATGAAAATGCTCAACATGACATTTAACGTTCCCACTTGTGGGGTTGTCTACCTTTTTCCTTTGTCACTAAATCGTTACATGATACTTTATTGTCGACAAAAGATAGGTGACCTCGGGCCTTAGTCACAATGAAATGTTGGGTCTCGCGAAAATGTCTTTTGAGATGTCGAAGAATTTTAAAAGGATTTGTTCTTAATTTGGTTTCAACTTTGCAATATGATTGGAATCAAGAAGGGATGAGCTGATAAAGTGATTAACAAATATATGATACGAATTATCCTACTTACTGTATCTTGTTCTTTCTCTCGTTTCTTTCTGATCTTTTCAGATCGAAATACGAGTAAAAAAATTCACTCGCTTTCCTCCTCCACTCCTGCTTCTATAAATATGAAAATGAATTTTTGCCCTTCACAGAATCGGAAATTATAAATTTGATCTTCAGTGAAGTGTTGTGCATGAGGCCACAAAGGCATCAGAACAAAAAAAAGTGTAATGTCTTTCCTTCAAATTTATTTTACCTGTGGCGTAGCTAAGCACGCAGGGTAAGCTAGTCTAATCTAATAAGCGTATAAAATTCTCGTGTCACGGTGTCAACCACGGTGTCAATGGCTCAACCGATTATAGTAAAATGTTGTGTGCATATCGGTTAGGTCTGCAAATCGGACAACATCTATTTGTCATTCCCCTAAATGATAACGGTCACACCGCATTTTTTTTATTTATAGCAAAATATTTGTTCGCGATACAGCATACAAAAATACATACAACCCTAAATTTTGGTTAGCCAAATCAGGTTAACTGATTCCGTCTAGACTGCTGACTAGTAGTAGTATTGTAATTGCTTTCAATATAAAATAACAAATTTGGGGGCTAGGCTAAGTAGCTCGCAATATAACCAACATCTAATAACGAGCTAGCTTGCAAATATTTTACAGGCATGTTTTTTTGAGAAATACCTTATTATAAGTAAATAATACTGTTTCCATTCTTGTATAGATGATTTCCTGATAGTTTTTCTAAAACTGTGGATAATTCTTTACCTAATATGTTATCCTATTACATGTGAAAAAATTGTATCATAAACTTACATTTAAGAGACCTGCTAATGGCAATAAGAGGTACATAATAATGTTGTACCTATACCCCCCATACCATCCTGAGGGTAAGAGTTGTAAGGGCTTGCTCTCTTAGGGTTTCGTATTTCATACTCCCCGAATCGGGAATACTCATTATTTGACTACATTATCAGTACCAACGTAAGAGAGTAGCGTATTCAATTTACTTATAAGTAAATTTGACACCCACGTTCTTCCATCCAGTTAAAACTTGGCACTGACGCACACAGCAAACGAAATAAACCACGGAACAAAGAAACTGCGGTTGTGAAAGGGATAATTTATTCGGAGGGCACGACACGGGCTTAATCTGAGGACGGGGATCCGAGAGGTAGGGAGGAAATATGGACCAACTTTGTGTTTGGTCTAGACTTTCGCTGTGTGGTCTCAAGAAGTTACCGTTCGAAGTAGAGATTTGAAATACGATCGCTTAGAACTTCATCTGTTGAGGATGTAAATTACGTAGTCTACGATTACTGATTTTCGAGTAAAAGAGAACAATAGAATTAGTTATAATCCTCTCTCTTTCTGAAGTTTTCATTCTAACGTTGTTTAAAAGCCATTGCAATTTGCATTAAGGCCGCTCATTGTATAATCTTTCTTATTCTCTTGGTTTGTAGATATATTATATTTTTCTGTGCAATAAAACCAAGTCGCTGTCGTCTGTCCGTCCCTATGTATGCTTAAATCGTTAAACTACGCAACGGATTTTGAATCGGTTTTTTAATAGATTGAGTGATTCAAGAGGAAGGTTATATTGTATGTTTGTTATATTGTATATATATAATATGTATGTTTATATAATTATGCATAATATTGTAGACTAGCGACCCGCCCCGGCTTTGCACGGGTGCAATTATGCATGTATTATACATATATAAACCTTCCTCTTGAATCACTCTATCGATTAAAGAAAACCGCTTCAAAATCCGTTGCGTAGTTTTAAAGATTTATGCATACATAGGGACGGACAGACGACAGCGACTTTGTTTTATACTATGTAGTGATAAACACTGATAAATTTAGATGTTCATCATTGCACCCGTGCGAAGCCGGGGCGGGTCGCTAGTAAATACATAAAATATGATTAGGATTCTATTTTTAAGACGAATGATATTTAAAAAGCAATATCTCGTGTTGTACGGGTTATTTTATTAGGATCGTTTCTAATATTTTAGGTTTTTTAAAGTCGGGAATGCATTTAATAGGGACCTCTTGCTAATTAGACCGCGGCGACCCCTTGTAATGTAAATTTTAGATTGACAAAATGAAAAAAAAAAAACAATTGTTTCTTCATCATAAAATTGTCAGCACTAAGAAAGGACTGTGGAAAGTGTTCTATTTTTTTTTCATTTTGTTATCCTTTTAGAGAAAAGTTGTATGCATAATTAATTAATCGTTAATGGCAACGTATACATAGCTTTTTTTTAAATCCATGCCACAGATTAAATCTCGCTGTAACAAAAAACAAATTTGCTAACATTTTCACGTCTTCTATTCGAGCAACAAAATGCTCAACCAAATGGATAAACATTTGGAGTAATGACGTATCGCGTGGGCAGTTCTCATCAGCTATAATTAGACCTTTTTGATATTCACCCTGGGAGTCGTGCAGAAAGGATTGTGGGTTCAGGTCGGTTTGAGATTGTTTCGAACGTGCAAATTATATCACAACGCTCATTTCATTTGAAGTTAACAAACAAGTTGTTCAAAGTTCTGATTTTTTAGCTCATTAACATTCTGTATTGAATTCATGCAGGAAAATCAGGGTCACCGACATAGCCCGCAGGATTGCCAAACTTAAGTGGCAGTGGGCAGGGCACATAGCGCGCAGGACCGACGCCCGATGGGGCAGAAAAGTCCTGGAATAGCGACCGCTTTCCGGAAAGCGCAGTGCTGGTAGGCCTCCCACACGGTGGACCGATGACCTGATTAAGGTCGCCGGAAAACGATGGATGCGGGCGGCCCAGGACCGGCCTTTGTGGACATCTTTGGGGGAGGCCTATGTCCAGCAGTGGACGTCTTTTGGCTGAAATGATGATGATGATTGAATTCATAACAAATTCAAGACGAAGTTGAAGTACGAGCATATTTAAAGTGGTAAAAGGACAACAATAAAAATACTTTGTTATGCACTAAAAACAACGTTGTGTTAATCGTATTTACAAAATGTGTAGGTTATACGGCACAGTAGGCTAATGACCCTCCATGTAACTGGAGGAGGCCCTACTCAACAGTGGGTCATATATGGGCTTAGTAGTACCTATAGTATTAAATTAACGTATGTGTAGAGACGGATTTAGAATCCACAATATCAACAAACCACACTGTCCGTAGGGTATCGTAAGAGGCGACAGACAGATCACCTAGCCGCATGAAAAGAAAACTTTATACAAACCCAAGCCGATCTATCTTGCCAGCGTGGCACAGTTACTTACAGGTTAATTTCCCTCCATGAATTTGGAAGAGGCCTGACTTAGAAGTGGGTTATTTAAGGGTTGAAACGATGATGATAACCTTAACACCAGCGAACTAATTTTGCTAAGAATTAAATAATCACTTTGAGAGTTGCCAGATAATATATTTACGATGACGTATTATATATATATATATATATATATATATATATATATATATATATATATATATATATATAGATAATACGACACACACACATATATGTATTTGTCGTATTTTATATACACATATATATATACAATATCATTTAGAATACACAACGAGTTGCCTCGGCTCCAGAGGCATATCTGAGGTCAGAGGTGTCCCAGAGCCAAACAAAACCCACCACGACTCTATGCCGCACTTCGTGTGGCCTCTCCCCGTAGGCCCGCCCGGCTTGAGTGACCCTGAGCCGGTATTGCTCCAACAGATCCTAAAGGCACGCCAGCCCCCTCAACGCAACCTCAAAATGGAAATAAATACAGAACTAAGCCTTGACAACATTAAAAATGTAATGACAAGTAAATATAGAGAAAAACTATTAGACTTCTGTAAAATGATAACAGTGAGGGTGAACAAGAAGAATGCCACCACATACAGCAGATAGAATACAAAGATGGACAGAATATGAAGATAGATAAAATACAAAGATGAATAGAATACATAGAAAGAATATAAAGATCGATAGAAAACATAGATAGAATATATAAAAAGTTAGAAGATAATAATATAATAGTGTTAAAAATTAAAGAAAGAATACTAAAGTCTCAGCATAAGGCCGAGGAAGAAGCATTAAAAAAAAACAAGTTGGTAGCACGGTCGACGAGGAAGACAAGTATATTAGCTAATGCTAATTTAACACAGCTGAAGGCAGCAATTTAAACATTGCACGACTTTTTAAACCAATTCAACATTTTTAATTAATCTTTCTCTCTTTCATGTACAAAGATTTAATTTAAATATTCTTGTTTCAAAAATTGTTTTCCAACCTCTTTGGGGAAGTCTTTTAAATTTACCCCTCTTGTTATTCAACCGGGCACAAAGAGTTCGATTGTAATAAATCTTGACCTCCCTGTGAGGCTTTTTCCTTCCTTCATTCACAGTGTGTTATTGTTTTGAATTTTTATCTTTGCTGTAGTAATAGTTTTTAAAACACACACATCCTACTAATATTATAAACGTGAAAGTTTGTAAGTATGGATGGATGGATGGATGTTTGTTACTCTTTCACGTAAAAACGACTGAATGGATTTTAATGAAACTTTATAATAATATAGCTTATACATCAGAATAACACATAGGCTATAATTTATAAAGATATTGTGTGTAAATTTAAAGAGATAATATGTTAAATTTTAATTTCTAATTGTCAAATTTTCAGCCATATTTAAATATAGACAACATAGAGTTTCGCTGTCAGTTGCGGTTTGTTATACCACGTAGGTATTTTATCACATTCTACGGGTACGGGATAAAAATCTTAGGTATCCTATGTCCGACTTTCTTTTATATAAAAAGATGTTGGACAATTCACAAAATCATACTTAATATTATAAACGTGAAAGTGTTAATGTTTGTTATCCCGTTCCGTGATATAAAACATCGTTTATCAAAATGCAACTGCTGGAATAACAACGTCACAGACAGCTAAACGTTATGTTGTCTATAGTTTGACAAATTTGACAATTAGAAATTTTGAAGTTGACCGGTTGATGTATTTATTTCGGGTTAATATTAGCTTAATGTGCCGAACAATGAAAAACTAAATAATGCACGTGAAGATCGCCGCATTAGTATGGCTTGAATCCGTGCTTCTCAATCACAAGAGCAAATCGAGGCAGCCCGTGAAACGGATCGGTTGGGAATGCAAAATCGTCCAAGCTGCCGCCGAAATAAGCGCTTGCCTCAAATCATCAAAATATGTGGATTGATTTTATTTTCTCAGAATTTCTGTTAATCGAAGGTCGAACTCACAAACACAAAAATTATGAATGGTTTACTAAGTGAGCTGTTTTGGCGGCTAAGAATAAATATGTAGATGACATAAAGTAACTAACATAATTCAGAATGAAATCATTGGTACACTGCATTAATTCAAATATAATTACTGTGTAAAAAAAGACTCCTTGGATGTGCCTGGCTTACCACCGCACAATTTACGACTAAAGGTTGGCTACGTACTAAGTTTGCTTCCAAATATAAACCAAAACCACCAAACCTGTGCAACGGAACGCGTTTGGTGGTAAGTGAATTGATGAACAATGGAATATACTCAAAGTAAAGTTGGAAGGTGAGGAAGTTCTCATCCGAGGATCCCGACGATATCAACTGATATACCGTTTTAGTTTTAATGATTTCCGATCCGTCGTGCATTCGTCGTGACCATTAATAAATAACAGGGCCAATCCTGGAAAGTTTGTGGCCTAAATCTAGAAAATTCATGTATTTCCCAAGATCAATTATATGTGGCATGTTCCGGGTCTTCGTTATTTGTTCATGCGCCTGATAATAAACCGAAAAATGTCGTCTGTCACAAGGTGATTCACTGAAAAGTGCAGTTACTAAAATAGATGGCCAATAAATTATACTTAAAATCATAGATTTTTTATTTATATTTATCATGATAAAAAACTGAAGTTAATAAAATCAAAAATCTGCTCATATATTGCCTTTGTGGCGAAACAAAGTTCGCCGGGTCAGCTAGTTTTAATATATATCTAGCTGACCCCGCAAACGTTGTTTTGCCATATAAATATCGCTACAAAAAAATTGGGGTTGATCGTAGAGGGGTGAAGATTTTAGGTTGTATGTAAGTTGTATCATAAAAAAATGTCTAAAAAATAAAAACAAAATTTTGGGGTGGACCTCCCTTAACCTCCCTCCCTCCCTCCTAAATGGAGGGTGAAATATAGATGTTGTCCGATTCGCAGACCTAAACGATATGCACAAAAAAAACCACGAAGATTGGTCGAACCATTTCGGAGGAGTTTAGTAACAGTAGCACCGTGACACGAGATTTATAAATACATTTTGTATTAGATTTTCTTTCTGGAAATTATTTATTTATCCAGCCTACCAACTCCGTATCACAATCTTAGAATATGTGAAATCAAAATTTATTCTTGCTCTGTGGTGGCGTTACTAATAGGTAGGTATACCATAACTTACAATTATCGTGTGACTAGCTACCCGCCCCAGCTTCGCACGGGTGCAATGATTAAGTTCTAAATATATCAGTGTTTCTCTACAATATTATGGATATATATACTTAAAAACCTCTTTCTATTAAAAAAAACAGCTTCTAAATGAGTTGCGTACATAGTTTTAAAGATTTAAGCATACATAGAGACGGACAGACGACAGCGACTTTGTTTTATAATATGTAGTGATAGTGATTGTCTAATTTCTCCTCTAAAATTTGTTTTTTTCAGCTCTTAGATATTAACATTGACTAAAATATTAGTTTTTTTTAAGTACATATATTCTAGCTGACACCGCAAACGTTGTTTTGCCATGTAATTAAATAGGGGTTGATCGTAAGGGTGTGAAAATTTAGGGTTGTGTGTATTTTTGTAAGTCAAAAATATCTATCATTCAAAAATAAAAAATATTTTTTGAGGTGAACCACCCTTAACACTTTTGGGGCGTAAAAATTATTTAACAACCTATTCTCATACCTACCTAATATACATATGAAATATCATCAAAATCGGTCAAGCCGTTTCGGAGGAGTATAAACACTAAAACTGTGACACAAGAGTTTTATATATTAGATTTTAAATTAATACCTATAACTAATATTTGAATATTTCTGTTATCATTAGACTGGTTTATACTACTGTCTGTCTGGTGGAATTAGAAAAAAAAAATAGTGTCGGCACCCCATTCCATTTTACGAGCGGCGTAAGAGCTGAGACAAAAGGAATAAAACTATATTTAAAGAACTATAAATTAATTATGGTCGAATTTCTATCGCTGGGCGACCACTAGTATTTAATTAGAGACATTATTGTTCTAGAATATAATCAATTATAATTTACGTTAATCCTTTGTCAAATCTTCGTGATCGGCTTGAAAATGACAATTTTAGTAAAGAAAAAACCGACAATCCTTTTTCATTTCACATATTTAAATGAGTCCCGTTTAAATTCTCTATTGTATGCCCGTAGGCAAACGCTGGTACAGACAAAACAAGATTAAAATGAGCAAATACGTGTCCCCTGCGGATTCTTTCAGTCTTTGTGACTTAACATCTTTTGTGTTAGTGACTGAAATGAAATTGATTTTGAAATATTAAGCTTGCTTTATGCATTTTGTACTTCTTGGGTGGCGTTCGTGTGGTGTCGAATTTGAAATATATAGTGTTATCACCGCATTCCAGCCTAAGGGTATTGTAAGAGCCGCTGAAAGGAAATGTCAAGACTGATAACCTAACTAAAAACTTCTCCACCGCATGCTGGGAAATAACGCGTGTTGTAAAAGTCAACAAAACCCAGCAATCTAATGGTCCGCCCGGCTAGCTACCCCACTGACACCTAAGTCAGGCGCCAAGCAGTTTTACTGTGTTTCATCGTGTGTATGTGAGAGCCGGTGCCCGACAGGGCATTACCTTGAATTGCGTGCTCCATCTTAGACCCTGGCGTAGCTTTCCATCACGCAAGCCTAGGGTCAAAGGCATTCAAGTCGTAGATAAACAAAAACAAATCAGGGTATAATTTCATTCATAATTTCAGCCCACAAGTAACCCACTACTGAGTCAGGCCTACCCCAAATTCATAGAGGGAAATATGTGAGAACCTCCTGTGCTACGCTAGCAAGACGGGTTGACATACGGTGTGTGTCAAGTTTTCCTTGTCTTGCGGCTAGGTAATCGGCTTTTTTATTGATCTCTAAACGTACCTTTATATATAGGTTGTAAAATAAGTACTCACATAAAACGATAATATTTACCCGGAAAGGGGTTTTCGGTTATGGAAAACTATATTTTTCTTTTCTTCTCTTTATGGCGTTCTAAAAAGGTTTTTTTATGAGGCCGTGTCGAGGTGCCGAGGCCTTTTCTCCTTAATGGCTGGAGGAATTACCAATTTCGCGCTCAGCTGGGTCGCGGATTACTCGACGCTGCTATTACTTACTGAATAACAATGTACGATCAAGCAGGGAGGTAATTATTCCAATCATTGTGAGATTGAACCTATTGAACGTAAATACGTAAGTTTTTAGACTATCTATACAAATAAAATGGAGTGCCTGTTTGTAATAAAATAATAACCACTTTTTACTAAATGCGGTATGTATACACAGTACTTCTACATTTTTTTTTTTAATTTTTGTCTGTCTGTCCGTCTGTTTGTTCCGAAACGACTGACTACTACTACGTATATATGGAACTCTCTATATATGGAACGACTGGACTGATTTTGGCGGGACTTTCACTGTTAGGTAGCTGATGATTTATGCAGTAACTTAGGCTACATTTTTAGACTAGCTTCGCCCCGAGCCGTTCCCCGCGGTACGTCAATAACCGCGGGTAATATCGCGGGACTCAGCTAGTATTATTATAATAAAACGGCTTATCATCAACATCATCAGCCCACATAAGTCCACTGCTGGACATAGGCCTCCCCTAAAGAGCGCCATAGCGCCCTGTCTTCATCTTGAAACGGCATATGAGCATAACATTTACGATACCATAGAAACAAAAAATTAAAGCGTAGAAACTCAGCTGCACTCTTCAGAAAGCTGTAAATTAAAACTTTTTGATATTGCCACGGCTATTGTCGCCGGGCGTTCCGCATGATACCGACTGATTGTCTTCGCAGGTAATAAAGTCCGTATTATGTGAGAGCAGGACAGTTAACACACGGAATACGTTGGCAAATTACGGTCCTTTTTCACAATTACGTATTCCAGTCACTTTTATTAGCCAGGCACGGTGAATTAGCTTATTCTCTGTTTCTGATACGTTGATTTAACAAATTGGAAGATATTTAATGGTGAACTGGCGATCAAGCGTAAGCCTACCAAGAATTAAAAAAAAAAGACATAGACTGTGCTGCTACCTTGCCGTGAGGAAACCTTGTGTGCCTTCAAGATCCGTTGGGGCAATACCGGCTCAGGGTCACAAATGCCACGGGGAGAATCTAGACGAAGAGCGGCACACGGTGTCATAGCGGGTTCGGGCACGGTGGTGGCTCGGGGGATCTACTTCTGACAAAAGCTTCATTGACTGAGGGCGTGGCATTTATCCAGGATGCTCTCCGATAGTCGGAACCTGCGGACGTCTGAGGGTATACAGCTGAGGTTTTAGTCGGTAGTCGACTGTTCCGGAGTCCCATGTTACCGCTGACCCCAGCCTCAAGGGCCAGTGGTATGTATTAAGTCTTTCCCCACCGGAACTAAAACGAAATTCTGGGTCCGTAGTCACAATAGAAGGAAGGGGCTGCAAACTCTATCCTTGGATCATCGGTACGTGGTTTGATTCCGAGGACGTAAGCCTTTCGGCAAGAAGCTAAATATATTATGTTAAAACTACGAAAATTTTAAAGAGAGTGACTGGTAAAATATTGTACCTACATATTAAAGGATACGATTGTCAATGTTATATTTATATCAATAGAAATATAATTCTTGAGAAAACTGGTAAAAGGAACGCAGTTAAGAGAACGCATGAGGCAATAAACTTAATGATATCTTGGGTTTTCCAGATTATTACAAATTGAAATTAATCACTTTTTATTCAACCTAATCTAAGCTACTTAATTTATTAAATGTTTATAGGATAAGTAGATACAATTTGAAGTACCTATTTTTTACATATTCGAGAGCAGAATCCAATTTCAATATCCTCCTTTCATATCTACAGTCATTTACTAGTCATCTGGTATACAATTACAGTCCGCGCTAATCTTTATGGCCGCTCCGAATGTAGCCGCATTACGCTGCGCAGAACACAATATCAGTTATCAGCGGGACTTACGCGGGGCGTGGAGGCAGGGCACCCCCGCGCGTGCGGTTTCCCACCCGCAAGCGTCCTCGCATCCGGCGCGTTAGTGTGAGTGAGCTACGTTCGTATTCGTTAAAAAATTTACGAAGCGCAAGTTCGTACCCACGGCTACATTCAGAGCGGCCATTAAGATTGACGCGGACTATAGATAGTGAATCTTTTTTATACTCAGTAAAGCATTGTCTAACAAGTTTATTACGAGTTTAACATATCTTATAAAAGAAATTAAGAGAAATCTAACTACTTAAAAAATTACAATTACAAATTTCCTATGATGTTGGTGTATTTGCGCCGTTTGAGGGTCTCCGCTGCTGCAGCGGCCGCGTAGTCCCACACCAAAGGCCTACCCAACTTCCAGGGCAGCAAAGACATACCGTCCGGTCTCTTCCCATCGTCACGTACCAAACCATTGGGTTCCAATACGGCTGGTACGCCGGCAGTAGAAAGAGCACGGCGGAAGATATCATTGATGATGGTAAAGCGTATAAGAACACAGACTATAACAGTAAGATCGTTAAAGTTTCAATAAAGTAATCACATTACAATAATGAAATTTAGGGTTGAATCTTTACTTTCGAAGTTGAACCGTGGCTCTGAAACCTGTATAATAAAGTGCTGATTAAATTGTTTTAGGGGTATTTGCAGGTGTATATACTCCGGCGGGGCTATCCCGGCGGGTTCGTTAAATCTTGATTGGGAGTCGCGCTATGAATTCTTTATTGATTCATACTTCAGATCATTATGCAGGCTATGTAATTTACGCGAGCTGATTAGAGCTAAAGCTATTACTCATATTGTCCGTGGAGTTTATATTGCATTATTATACATTAGACTAGCTGTCCCGGCAAACGTTGTGTTGCCATATAAATATCGCTACGAAAAAATAGGGGTTTATCGTAGAGGGGTATTTTTGTATCGTATTTTTGTAGGTACGCTGTATCATAAAAAAACAAAAGCAATAAATGTTGTCTAAACATAAAAAAATTAGAGAGATGAAAAATAGATGTTGTCCGATTCGCAGTCCTACCGAATGCGAATGCATAAAAATTCAATAACAAATACAGTGACACGAGAATTTTATATATTAGACAAGCGACCCGCCCCGGCTTCGCACGTATGCTATTATGCATGTATTATACATAAAAACCTTCCTCTTGAATCACTCTATCTATTAAAAAAACCGCTTCAAAATCCGTTGCGTAGTTTTAAAGATATAGATATTTTAAAGATAGACGACAGCGACTTTGTTTTATACTATGTAGTGATTTCTAACTTAACTCGCGCAGAGTTTGCTGTTAGAAATCCTTATAGCCTTGTACCTAAAAATGGCGATCTAAAAAAAGCAACTGCAGAGTTTCTTGCCTGCTCTTCAAGTGGAGCTACATTCCGAATTAATTATTCAACTCGGGAAATTAGGCACTCGGAAAATTATAATGTTACTATTGAATTTCTTGTTAAAATGAAAATGTTCAATGATTCTGTTTTGCCTGTAGCACAATTATAATTGGATAGAAATAGGTATTTTTATGGCCGGGTTTACATTCGCTTTTGTTATAAGTACATATCATACCGAAAAAAGGCATGGTCACGTTCAAATTAACTCATCTGGTCACGTTAAAAGAAATATCATCCAAAAGAGGTGGTATGTCTGGCATGGGGCCTATCCCCCGATAAGTGTAGTCGGGGATTTCTTATCCGTGCGAATTGCTCTGTAAACTTCGCTATCGCGATGTAGGATTTTTTTTGGTAATACTTGGTAATTTGTAGGCTTAATTTTTATCAAGATACTGTTTTTAGTAATCTTGTAAGAATATCAATCATTGTGTTACGTATTCATGGAAAATAATAATACTCTAAATAAAATACCGAGCGTATTGTCGCCATTTTCGCTTCAACGCTATTCATTTGTTCTGTTTTGATTGATGTGGCAAGCAATCATTTCGCCTGACAAATCCCACATTTTGTCACAACAATAAAATTATCGATATTCTCAATATGCGTGGCTGATGGAAAGTTGTAACAGAAAATATTTATTTAATGTATTCGAGATTTTAAAAAAAGTATCTCCAATTTAACTATAAAAAGTTTTTAATCTAGATGTCAAATTGAAATCAAACGGTTGAGTATATTTTCTTAAACGTAACTCTTTTTCTTTCTCGTCCTTTCCTAATTTCATGAACTACTACTCAGCCCATAAACGACCCACTTCTGATTCAGGCCTCCTCCCATCGCAGGGAGGGTATTAATTAATTAGCCTATTGCGCCACACTGGCCAGACGGGTTGGCACAACGGGTTTTCGTTTCTTTTGGCTAGATTATCGGTCTCGTCATTGCTTTTTTTCCTCTCCCTCAAAATTGAAATGGGGTGGTGACACATGGAATTTTTCATTAATTATTTATCATTTTCGTAACATTCGACTTAATGCCACCTATGGCAGTCGATACATACAGTTAGAAGTGTCAAGACCGACAACTGGTCTAAGCAAATAATTACCGGTTGTCCTGCAACGGCAAACGTCAGACGCACCGTGTGCAATACTGGTAGCTAGCCCAATCCGGTTGGACAATGAACTTGGGAAAAGGCGAGTTCGGACTCCAGCGAAATTGGGAAAAAGGCATACTCGCCTTTTTCCCAATTTCACTGGGCTTCTCATGAATACTGCTCAGAGATTTTTTGTACTTAATCTTAAAACAGTAAGTATTTATAAAGTAAAAGTGACTCGTACAGTTTGAAATAACTGCACCCTCGTTACCAGTTCAAGATAAAAACTTTTAGAACTTCCCGTTTCAAGCGGACTCTTAATACTCTATGGGGAATCAGATTTGGCCAGATTTACTCTTTAGTTGCGTATATGTGCGAACTTTTACTGTAAGCGAGTTAAACCTTATCATTATCATCTAAGCCCATAAGTGACCCAATCCGGTGTAAGACCTCCTCCAATTTCATGGAGGGAAATTATACTAGTGTGCCACGCTGGCTTGCACAGGGATAGCGTCTAGTTTACTTGTTACTTGTGAAAGTTGTCCGTCTTTTACATTCCTGTAGTCACCTTTTACGACAGACACCGAAAGGAATGAGTTGGTGACATTGTGTATTCTTAATCCGTCACGATTAGTTTCCCATATAATTTTGTTTGTTGCATCGTATCTGCCACTAAATAGATATCCTTGGACATTTCACACAACGCCATCTCGTCCCAAGCTAAGTAACTTAATGCTTGTGTTATGGTAACGAAATGGACAATACTTGACTTGAAAGACTACTTATACACATATTTTTTTTGTAAATACATACATATTATAGATAGAAATGACACCCAGACTCCGAGCCAGTGCCTCTGGTTTAGACAAAGACACTTGCCCGACCCCGGAATCGAACCCGGGACCCGTTGATCCAAAGGCGGCACATCTAACCACATCTTCTTTCAAATTCATGTTGAGAAATTAGCCTACTGTGCCTCGCTGGTAATATTGGCGCTTGCTGTTAGATTGCCTGCCTCTTTCGATTCTTTTATCGCCGTTTCTGACACACATTGGATTTAATGGGTTGCTGTCATTGTGTATTAGGAAACCACAAGGACAAAATATTTTTTCAGTGCAAAAATCTCAAACCAATTTTAACATATAAGCAATTGAGCTGATGTACAATAAATAGTCTCGTGTCGTAGACATTTTGAAATAACTTTTTTTCCGTTTTACATTAAATCATAATCCGTTATGACGAATCTAATCGTTAATCAAATGAACCACTGAGGTTGCGAACTTGGTAACCATATGACGATCAATTCAATGATTTGAAATGTTCGATTCTATTATTAAAATATTATTCACAATTTTGTGTAAATCACATGTAAATAGTCTAGGAATTAATTCTATCTTTTTACGAGTATGTTTCGTGGTAAAGCTGTTTATGATATATATGAATTCAAAGATCTAAATAATTTTATCAGCAAAATAACTCAACATTTTGTTGTGTTCAGTAAAATACTGCTGAAAGAATTGTATTTTCGCCAGAGAAACCCTAGAATAATTAATTCACCGAAAGAAAACTCATTCGAAATTTAAAAACAACACCGAACACAGTGTTTTCATATGCTCACTGCGTTTGTTGAGTGCGAAAATCCTTTTTAATTGGCTGCGGGAACGAGTGAGGTTTTTTGTTCGTTTTCTATAACGATATAAAAGACTCGCGCCAGTGAACTTGTTTTCTTTTTGTTTATTTAAAACACAACGACTAGAGCTTGCTTTGTTGCAAAAAGCGTGCGAGTGTGAAAATAGTAGTTTGATACAGTACGGATAAAAAAAGACAGAAGAGGTTCACAAGTTTACCCTAATTTCACATATTTTTTTTGTGAGTTGGGCTGATCTTATAATTCTATACGGGGTGTAACTTTGCCGAAGTGAGGTGATAAAATCTATCGATATTAGAAGTTGTGAGTATAATTTGGTCTATTTATTATTGTCTATTATTATATTACTTGTTATGGGAGAAATTAGTCGTCAGCACCATATTTTTTTACAAAATATGTGTTTCATTAAGCCAAATATTTTAGAACACAGATTACGATATATTCCACAATGTTTTTTGGGTTTTATGCACTTATCTAATTAACGCAATTTCGTCACCGGCTGGTATGTAGCAGAAAGAAGGCGATAGGTAATCAAGTATTTCGTTAGTCAGCTATAAAGTTGGCTATCGCCAAAAAACTAAATACATTTGGGGGTTCTTGACTAGGTATCTTTTTTCCTGTAGTCACACGCAAATGTCTCTTCTCGGACCATAAATGACCCACTGCTAAGTCAGGCCTCCACCAACTACAAGGAGGATAATTAGTCTACTGTGCCACGCTGACCAGACGGGTTGGCACAGTGTCTCGTATCAAGTTTTCCTTCTGTTGCGGCTAGGTAATGGGACTTATCATGCCCGTTTGTCGGCTCATATGACACCCTCAAGATGAAATGGGGTGGTGTCACTATTTATACTTAATCCGTCGCCACACGGAAAAAGTACTGGTGATAATCCTCCTCCAATTTTATGGAGGGAAATTAGCCTATCGCCCATCCTGGCGAGTCGGGTTGGCACAGGGCTTGTATTAAGTTTTCTTTCTGTTGCGGATAGGTGATAGGCCGTCGCATCTTACAACACCCCCAGGGTGGTATGGGTTGGGGACATTTTGTATACATTTGTGGACATTTCTAAAACCGTCACCACACGGATCGTAGTAATGATACTCGAATACATCGCTTCAATGCCCAAATGCAATAAAATAGTTGAATTCGTAACACTGTAACTAGAACCGACGGTTCGGCGTAGTTTTATCGGTGTGCTAAAATAAAAGCGTGTCATGCCCAGACAAAACTGATGTTTGCAATCAATGTCATTGAAAGTACTTCGGAAAATACCGATGTGCTGGATTTACGATTATTTTTATATCTGCCCAACAAGAACGGTTCTTTATGCGCCATCAAATTCTGTCCGTTTTATTGTGCATACTGGATTAGATGTAGGTAAAAACCTCGCGTTTGGTTTGAAAAGTTGGACTGTGATACACAGAAATAAGTCCGTGTGGTGACGGATCTAGAATACACAATGTCACCAACCGATACCATCTTTAGGGTGTCGTAAGAGGCCACTAAAAGAACGCAAGAGGCAGATCATCTAGCCCCCAGAGAAGGAAATTTTGATACAAATCCTGTGCCAAATCGTCTTGCCAGCGTGGCACAGCAGGCTAATTTCCAGACCCAGTGTGGGTAATTTATGGGCTGCAACGACGACCACGACGACAGTGAAATTAATGATGTCTTAGGTCCGGGAGGTGACGGATTTAGAATACACAGGGTCACCACGCTTTTTTTTTTTACATCGGATATCCTTATGTATACCCGGCCGTTGGGAACAGGCCAGGGTATGTGGAACTCCGGGGCGCGTAGAGATGGTGAATTGCGCCCCAACCTACCCACTAAAACCGACGGCGATCCTTGACTGCCCAAGCCAGGGCCACGGGATTCACTCCCATTACGGGAGCATGCTACGTGGCCCTGGGGGCCTTGGCCCGCCTCTTATAAAGCTAGTGGAGCCCCATGCTCCAAGGCGGGCCCCTCCGATTATGAGGGGGGGGGGGGCTGTATTGCCCTGTGTATTGCGCACGCGAATCGCGGCGCGCTGTCCTCCTGGGGCCTGTTTTGCGCAGGCGACGGACTTCCCAGGTCAATCGCCCGCAGGCCCACTTACGGCGGGCGGAGGTCAGCCAACGCCCTCCGGCGCCTGTTGCGGCGCTGGCGATTTGGGCGCTGGGAGGCCAACTCTCTGGCCCGTTCCGCCTCCTCCTTGGCTGTCATGACGGCTTCACAGAATGAGGTCACGTCGCGGCCTATCCCACGCACGGCACACCTCCAGGGTATGCTGCGCGGAGTCCTCAGAACCATCCGCGCAGTGGAGTTTGTAAAATCTAACAGCATGAGAAGGAAAACTTGATACGAAACCCTGTGCCAACCCGTCTAGCCAACGTGGCACAGTAGGCTGATTACCCGCCATGTAACTAGAGGAGGCCCGACTCAACTATGGGTCATCTGTGGGCTGAGTAGTCGTCGGTTTTAACGATTATCACTCATTAATATTAAACAATGTTACTTTGTACTTTTTATCACAATAAGCCCCGCCGCACATGCTCACACTCGCATTGGCTGTCACGCGCCGCGTGCGAGGCGCAGTACCAAACTACGCATGTACGCGTGTGCGTCGACAAGTGAGAGCAAATGCGGAGCTTGGTACTGCGCCATTGGTTTTAAATACTGCCACTGGCACGCGACTCGTGACAGCCAATGCGAGTCTGAGCATGTGCGGCGGGGCTTATTGTCGTCTACTGCTGCAAAGTATTTGAAACGTCAGGAATTAAATATTCACGCTTAATCCATTAAGTGTTTAGTTTCAATTTACATGGAAATTCTATTATTTATTCAGGGTGTAGCTATCTGAAGTCAAGGAATAGAGTCTAGTGAAAAGAGTAGTTCGGTCTATAAATTATATTTTTAATACAGTTGCTCAAAAAGTGGCGTATTGCAGGGACGTATAGCGTTCGGGAAGTGGGCTATACACACTCGTGCTTTTTTTTTGCCATTCCCGCACTAGTGCGTTCTCTTTCCCAACTGTCAAAATAATGTCTATTATAAGGAAAATCCAACCATGAAGTGTTTACTATAAAATTCATAGAAGTTTTTATGATTCATGTAAATACGTATATTTCTAAAAAGAAACTAGTTACTTACTAATTTCTTTCAATATCAGATTTAATTTAATTTTTAATATTTTGTTATTTTTTATTTATTTGATTATAAGATTTAAGTTAGGTTAGGTTTCATTTCATTTCATCTCTTTAAATTTCATTTTCATTTCATATTAATAAAAGATTTACTACTGAAGACTTTGCTGTATGGGCTGGCATAGTTGCTTTTGCCTACTAAAATGGGTGAAGAAAAAAAGAATCTCTGCTTTAATTAGAATATATATAGAATATGAATAGAAACAAAAATGATTAGTTAGTTGAGTTTATTGTGTTTTTATTATTTTATTAAATTGATTCATTTTTTCGCAACTGTATTAAAAATTGTCGTTCAGTACACGTGCGGAACCGTCATTGCAACTTGTTCCGACTGTCAACCCTCGCCTTCGGCTGCGCCTCGGCTCGGGTAGACATTTGTCGGAACTTTTTGCAATGACAGCCTTTCCGCACTTGTAATGAAATATACTATTCTATTTTAAAGTAGGTGTGTATTGTAGGCATAATACCCTTCAAGTAACTGTAGGAAGTCCGACTCAACAGTGGGCCATGTATGGGCTGATTAGTAGTAGTAGTAGTGTCGTAAAATAGAATTGATAACTTGAATAAGAATTGAAAGTAAAAATAAAAGGCAAATGATATGAAAACGTCAAACCATACTGAATGACTCTATGGGTCCAATCTGCAATGTTTTCATTCGGATTAAAATTTAGATGAAGTGACAAACATTTGACTAACTCCACACTTGGTATGGGTTAATGACGGAAATGCTCGGAGATTCCCTGTGATCGAATTATAATTAAGAGATATGCAGAAGAACCAGAGTTGCCGACATAGCCCACAGGATTGCCAAAATTAAGTGGCAATGGGCAGGGCACATATCTCGCAGGACTAAAGCCCGAAGAGGCAGAAAGGTCCTCGAGTGGCGACCTCGTTCCGGATAGCGCAGTGCTGGTAGACTTCCCACACGGTCGACCGACGACCTCGTTAAGGTCGCTGGAAAGTGATTGATTCTTTTTATTCAGCTGTTCAGGACCGGCCTTCGTGGAAATCCTTAGGGGAGGCCTAAGTCCAGCAGTGGACGTCTTTTGGCTAAAATGATGATGATGATGAATGACGAAAAACTTGATAATAAGCCTTTTTTTTGTTCGCCCGGGCTAAAATCCTTTATGGACTTCCTCGCCGGCCACGGGGATGGCCAGCAAGGGGAGTGTGGGACTCTCCCCCATAGTGGGGGCCTACCCACTAAACCTCCCCGGGGTGCTCCAACTCACGTCCTGTTGCGGCATTGTGGGATCTGATGCAGAACCACGCTGATACTAAGCCCTCTGCCAACCCGTCGGGCCAGCGTGGCAGAGTAGGCTAATTACCCTCTATCTAGTTGGAGGAGGCCCGACTCAGCAGTGGGTAAATTATATGCTGACCAGAAGAAGAAGAATGACGGAGGCTAAAACAGATTGATCTCGAACTCGTTACATTTCCATTTTCAAACGTCTAAACTTATCTTCGATGAGAAAACTAGACAGGTAAACAAAACCTTATCTAGGTTACAAAAAGCATTGTTAGCACATTCGTGCTACAATAAGAGGGTTATCCCTTATTACGAATTCGGGCACAACCGCTGTTTAGATCTTGAGAATATTCGGTGCTTATACAAAATTCTTCGTCTTCTGTATGGCCTGTAGTCAGGGGCGTAGCGTGCCTGGTGGGGCCCCGTATAAAAATATATTTGCGGGCCCATAGGAAGGGTAAAGATTACTCACAAAAGAAAAATAAAAAGTGTGCATAAAATTGATAGAAATATGTATTTAATCATCATAATTATCTATCTGTCAATTCTTCCAAATATTTTCAAACAATTTAAAATAAATATACACTCGCATTGCCTTTCGGAAAACTGATTAATTAAATGATTTATAGCTGATGATGACTTTAGTTTTTCTAAAGTTTCTGTCTCTATGGACAATAGTGACAGGTCTGACAGGCGTTCAGCGAAGTTTTTATTAATTTTTGTTACGCACGTCGGGGGGCCCGTATAATTGATACGGCAGATTCGGCGGTAGCTACGCCCCTGCCTGTAGTACTGGGCCTATAGGTTGGTGTATTGAGCATGCACAATACAAATGTTACAACTTATTTTTTTCACCAATTACTTGAATGCCCTTGACCCTAGGCTTGCGTGATGGATGGCAACGACAGGGTTGCCATTCTTGCGGCTACGTTATCGGTGTGTCATTTCACTCATTTCCTTTTTTCGACACCCTCAGGATGGAGTAGGGTTGTAACATTATGTATTCTAAATCCGTCAATACACCGATATAGGTATCTGTAGTGTACGCTCGATGTCGATTTTATAGCTGGCATGTTGGCTTGGCTCCATCAGAAGGCTCAAAGTCACCCAAAGGGCAATGGAGAGGGCTATGCTCGGAGTTTCTCTGCGAGATCGAATCAGAAATGAGGAGATACGCAGGAAAACCAGGGTCACCGACATAGCCCACCGGATTGCCAAACTTAAGTTGCAGTGGGCAGGGCACATAGCTCGCAATACCAACGCCCGATGGAAAGCAAGGATGCGGGCGGCCCAGGACCGGCTTTTGTGGAGATCCTTGGGGGAGGCCTATATCCAGCAGTGTACGTCTTTTGGCTGAAATCATGATGATGATGTTTTGACGTTCCAATAAAATATTGTACAAATTAATAAATTTATTTTCTATAATTGCTTAATATATCAGCGGATTAGTAACTACCAGTACTTTCTTGTTGTATTATTTTTTAATAAAATAACGAATCCCTGAACTAGGTACCTATATAACAAGGTATTTCAGGGGCAGTTTACAATCAAGAAATTCACGAACACAAATTACACCCAAGCTCAGAACAAGTGCCTCTGGTTTACACAAAGACACTTGCCCGATCCCAGAATAGATAATAGCTGCGTAGATGTCGTCTGAACCCACATTATGGCCTTAAAGCCTTAAGGCGACTGCCTTGTTGGTCTAGTTGGCAGTCTGATTATCATGGCATTATCTATACTATACGTTTTGATACCTAATGAATTTAAGGAGAAGAATGAAAGCAGTCAGAATAATGACGATTCTACTGTAATACCAAGTTATACTCTAAACTTGGTCAATGGAACCAACCTACATGCAAAGTCTGCAATAATTGGACTTTGTTTCACGAACTTTACACACAAAAACTACTTATATCCGTACAAATTTTGATACTCTGTTCTGTTTATAATTGTCAAGTAATTGCGTATGCAACAAGTAACCGAAGCATATGTATTTTAATTGCATGTGGAATGAGTAGGCTTTCGCAGCCAAGTCATTTGCATTGTCAACGAGAGCGTCTTGAGGCATTGTCATAATGCGGGTTCACGGTTCTGGTGCGGGTAACAGCCAGTTTTATTAGATACATACTGATATGTCATTCTGTTTGTGTGTGTGCTCTACGTAGAGCTTTAAAAGTCTATATAGGCAACAACATTACCCTAAGTCCTTTCGTTTTAAAATTACATGATCTGGTAACTGGTTGGTTAAATATTTATATATATTTATTATTTATAGTAATAGGCATATACTTCTTTAGGCGGAAAGGATTATCTCATCCAGACGAGGTGGTATATTATGGTAGGGGACCGCGGCGCCTATCCCCCGATGATGCAGTTCTTAGGTGTGCAAATTGATTTATAACCTTTGCTATCGCAGTGTAGAACTTTTTGTTATTTCTCGCATTTGTAGACGATATTTCTTGATGTCGATAGTTGAGGGTTTTCGGGTAAATTATGTAAAGTATGTAGCATTAGAGTCGCTACACTTCTTAGCCCATAAATGATCCACTGCTGAGTCAGGCCTCCTCCAATTACACGGAGGGCAATTAGCCTAATGAACCACGACGGCCATAGGGTTTCGTATCAAGTTTCTCTTCTCTTGCGACTAGGTTTTCGGCCTTATGATTTTCTTTTGTTTATCTTACGACACCCTCAGGATGAAATAGTGGGTGGAGAGGGGGGAGGGTTTGCGACACTATGAATTTTGAATTTGTCATCACACGGAATAATATAAACCCTTGTAATAGCTAAATAAAAAGTTTATAAACCACAAAGGCTAAACTTTTAAAACCTACTTAACTTTAAAAGGTTATGTAAATTTGCCCTTCAGCTACTTCCATTGCGAGTAAAATACTTACATCTTTAGTGAAAGAAGTGTTTGTAAAAGTAAGTTATAATTAAATAATTAACTTTGAATAAATAATTTATAATTAAATAAAGCCGATAAAAACGGCATTAAGTATGTTTTTATTTAGGGGCGGTTATCTACTGGATGTGTTAGTCCTAATCAACATAAAAGTAGAGAAGAGCCTAACTCACACATAGGCTTCTTCCCAAGGCCGAGCAGCAGATTAGGGACAAATCACTGCTCATCACACAAGGCCCAAGAGGTGGAGTGACGCAATGTCACACACAAACGTGATGAAAGGGTTGAGCACAATGTCTTCACCCTTGCCAAGCTCATCGCCTCGCGAGACGTGATAATGCATTTCGTGGTAGGTTTTAGTGGGTATACCGGTCGCATCTCACCATCTTCACGCGACCGGGACTCCCACATACCCCAGCCTCGTCCCATGGCTGGGAACCAATAAAAGGCTTCCCCCAAGTAAAAAAAAAAAGAAAAAAATAAAAAAGTCCTAATCAACATAACATGCCATATTACGGTTCTAAAAGTCCTTAGTACTACATTCAACATAACATGCCATTTTACGGTTCTAAAAGTCCTTAGTACTACATTACTATATAAATATTTCTTAGGTCTGTACGGTGTGTGTGGTGACGGATTAAAAATTCACGATGTCACCGCGTACATATCATACATACATATCGTAAGAGCCGACAGAAAGCTGAAACACTTCTTTTATTTGGTTTAGCTGGGGAAATAATAATAATATAATAATAATATCCTTGGACATTTCACACAACGCCATCTCGTCCCAAGCTAAGCAACTTAATGCTTGTGTTATGGTAACGAGATGGATGATAAACTACTTATATACATATTTTTTTTGTAAATACATACATATTATAGATAGAAATGACACCCAGACTCCGAGCCAGTGCCTCTGCTTTAGACAAAGACACTTGCCCGAACCGGGTATCGAACCCGGGACCCGTTGATCCAAAGGCGGCACTTCTAACCACTAGACCAACGAGGCATAATCATTCATAATCATAATGCCAAATGCATTATGATTATGAAATGCATGCCGCCGCCCTTCGTGGGTGGGGTCGGCGATTATGTGGGACTCCGAAAACGTTTTGTCTACCCACTAAAACCCCAGCGGCATACCCTCAAACGACACGCTTGGGGCGCCACAGGTTCGCGTAGATGCATTCCACTGTAACGCCCCGAAGTGGCGCCCACTTCGCGGGAAAGCGTCTATCGGAGGGGTGGCCCTGAGCTGCTAAGGCCCCAACGAATCATAAAGGTACACAAGCCCCTTCATCATGGCAAGCAGCGCAGCCGAGGGGGAGAACGCCGAGACCATCTCGTCAGCGTGGCGCAGTAGGCCAATTAATAGACAAATTAATTAATTGGCCATGTAATTGGAGGAGGCCCAACTCAGTTGTGGGCCGACTGGTAGAAGTAGTAGTATAAAAGACTATGCAGGACAGAACATAGGTTTATTGAAAACTAGTGGCCCGCCCCGGCTTCGCCCGTGCAAAGCGGGGGTGTGTTATACATATAAACCTTCCTCGTGAACCACTCTATCTAATAAAAAAACCGCTTCAAAATCCGTTGCGTAGTTTTAAAGATTTAAGCATACATAGGGACGGACAGAAAACATCGACTTTGTTTTATACTATGTAGTGAAGTGATAGTAAACTAATTAATTGGTTGATATCCAACACACATGAACAGTTTTTTGCCGCACCTACCAAAGAGGCCTGACTCAGTAGTGGTTGATGTATGTACTGAGTATACCGGTAGTAGTAGTAGTGTACCATTTTCAGAACTACCACTTCCTGATAAATGCCAGCACTATAATTTAAGGTAGGTTGTAAATTTTCCACTGGAGTACTCAGTGGAAAATGTTGGAGGTGAGCTTATATGGAGCACTCAAATATGTATAATAAAACCGTATATTCCTAATAAAAGCCTGAGCAGTTGAGCTCGTCTATTAAAACGAGTTACCATAACACCTATCATTTAAATATGAAATAGTCCGTGAAGCGATGGATTTACGATGTCACAAATCCACACTATACTGTGGGTGTCGTAAAAGGAACGTAAGAGACTGCTGCAAGTGAAGGAAAACTTGATGCAAACCTTGTGCCAACCCGTCTGGCCAGCGTGGTACAGTAGGCTAATTACACTCTATTTAATTGAAGGAGACCCGACTTAGTCATTTATGTGCTGAAATAATGATAAATATGAGAATGGTTATATTTAAACCATAATTTAAAATCATAGGGAAATATTTTGTTTTGTTTACAACATAAATACTTTTTTTATTGCCGACGCAATTTAATATTATTTATCATTTTCAGCTGACATTTTCAAACAGGGGCAATTGTACACTTTTTATTCATTAAAATTATATCCAAATTTTAAAGATTGCCATCTAGTCTCTCCCTTGACCACGGCTGCTGCAAAGCATTCAAAACGACGGGAATTAAGTATTATAAAATACATGCGATAAATCCGATATAAAGTGTTTAATTTCAATAAATCAAACTCGTTTCATTCGTTCCGTTGAAATAAGATTTACTTATGGTTTTAGTAAAAATATGTGTTTGGTAAATAATTAAAATCGGTGGCTTTCTCAAAGTTGAGATGTAAATAATTTAAACTTTCAGAAGTGTATACTATTCGTGAAAATTGCTTCAAGTGTTCTGAATAACTGCATAACAATTTGTTTATTTCTAGCTTCACACTGCACACCAATGTTATTTATAGCATTAAACTGTTTAAAGTAATCTTGCCTTATTTGAAACGTTCCTTACTTTGTTTTAATTTAATGTCGCTTGGTATTCTTTTATAGCCCAAGAACTAACAACTAATTTTGTTAAGGTCCTCTAGGCAACATACAAAAGTGAAAATAGATTAAATCGTCACTTCGGGCATCAGGAATGGCCCGGCTGACAGAAAGTAGGTAGTACTTACAAATCGTATAAATGCCTTGATTAAAATTTCACAACACGTTTTGCATATTTTCTTTAAGACTTGCTAAATAAAAGCAATCTTATTCATTTTTCCGTCGACAACTTCGGTAAGGCAGACGCCGAACCCATCTCAATAAAGATAGAGATAACCCTCTAGATAGAAATTCCCAACCCGCAACGGCTTATGAAAGAACATGGGCTATAGTCAAAATGGCGGCGAGGTTTGGCGGAATGGTGTTAGTTAGCTTCTTGGGCGACTAGTTTCGGCCCCGGTGGGCTTATAAACTAAGCTTCTGTTATCTTAAGCCTCGGAACCAACGTACCAATTCCCCACTAGGGAAAACTGTGCAGAGGTTTTCGTTATCAGTAGTTAGCTTGATTGGCGTTACGAGCAGCGTTTTAACCGAAATAGTTGTGCAATCTTGTGAATTGACGCTTATTAGTGATGCAATAGACTGCCTCGTCGATTTAGGGTTTAAAATTGCCGCCTTTCGATGACGAGCTCTCTTTTCGATTCCGGGGTCGGGTAGATGTCTTTGTGTAAACCAGAGGCACTTGGTTTGAGTCTGTGTGTCATTTGTCTTATAAATAACTAGCGGCCCCGGCTTCTTAAGGGGCGAAAAGTGTCAGTAGGGATCCTTATTTTATTTTTATGCAATTAAAATAGCTTATATTAATGAATGTCACTTCAATGGAAACTCAGAATTGGGGGGCTGTCCCCATATTCTTTTGATTTCATTATAAGACTTTAGACCAATCTGTGCCTTCCTCGAAAGCGGTTATGTCATGGAGTTCCGTGCCGTACTTAAGTGCCGTTTTCAAAATTATAGAATCTCACGTCAAAAGTGCCGAACTTTCTCAGAAACTAAATCAGAAACAAAAATCTGTTGAATAACTACTGTATTTATTTTACTTCTGTACAAGTTCGTTTTAAAAATATAATATAAACATCGGGCGCATAATGGTTAGTTCTGCAAAGAGAGGAACCGCCTAATAATGCGCCCAAATGTCTCAGGAAAAACTGCCTTTTGCATCGGACTCTTAACCCAAACGAATATCGAGCGTTGATTTCTAATCATTATTAAATTACTTTTACTTCCAAAAACGAAGAACACCAAGTCTTGAATTAATAATAGATAAGGTTTTTTTTCATTCTTTGCTGCCAAAGTGATACGAATAATTTGTAAGCGTACAAATTACAGCTTTAAGAAAGTCAGCCATTCCACCTATAATTCCACTTACCATTGGAATAGTACGATTACTTGGAAACTTTCAAATTATAGTCTGAATGGTTCTTCGAGCCTGACTAATCGACCTAAGACGTATGATTATAGAGCTGTGGGTAGGTGTTGGCAATGGTATTTACTATATGGAAGCCTAGCTATGTAAATTTATGATTGTGGTTGTAAAATTGAACCTTAAACTACCGTAATATAAAGTTGTCCTTTGCATTTTTTGAGAATATTTACCATAGTAATATATATTTTTTACATTATCAAAAAGAAGAGGAAAACGCCACCGACTTTAAAAAACACCTGATATTTTGACACTAGAATTATTGTTTGAAAATTAGGGTGTTTTTTCGATAGTATGTCAAAATAAGGTGTAAAGTATAAAATATAGTAAATAAAAAAAAACAGTGTATTTGAGACATAAAAAGGTAACTTTTTACCTAATTTCGAGAAAAAATAAATTTATTTGCATAAGAAAAAACAATAAAACCAAATCCTTGGATATTTGAATTTTTCACACAAATTTTGAGGTTATGTGGAAAAAGTGCAAATATAAAAGTTGTAAATCTTTTTATGACCTACAACTTTGACATTTTTTTTTCCAAAAGACTTGTAGTTTTGCCGGAAACCGATTTAAACTGTTTTTTACCCTTGAAAACTCTGCCCGCCCCCTCACGACCTCAGATCACCCGTAAATTATTTTTCCTTTCATCTTTTTTATATTCTCACCCTTTGTTGGTTTTAGAAATTATCGACACTGGTCTATAGTTATTTTACTTTTTAATTAAAATACCTCAACCGTTATTGTCTGCGTCATCGTTGTATTTTATAAAAGTTATCAGCGTGCATGTCTCAAAGTTATTTAAGTCACAGCAGACACATAAAATCTTTATTATCCTTGACACTCGATGGCGTGACATAAACCACACGAATGCCATTGGCGTGACGGTATTTCATAAGTTTCCAACGCAAATAAATGACAAGTACGTTTGTCACTTCTTATACTACTACGTTGGTTTAGAATACACAGTGTCACCACCTCATTCCATCATGAGGGCGTCGTAAGAGCCGACAAAAGGAAATGACAAGGCCGATATCCTAGCTGCAAGCCCAACCGTCTGGCCAGCGTACCACAGTGCGTTAATTACCCTCCATGCAACTGGAGGAGGCTTGACTCAACAGTGGGTCATCTACGGGCTGAGCAGTGGTAGTAGTTTTTGGATTTACGTAGCGTGAAATGAATAAATATTCTTCTATATTTTGTCATTTGTCTTTGATGGTAGCACTTACTTGGCTATTTGTATTCACTTATAGGATAGAGTAGAATATAATAGAATACTTTCTACTATATTTGACATTAGGCACCATGTGTGAATGGTTTTTTTTGTCAAACTAGTCTTGCAAAACGTAGCAAACACGAACAGCCACGTAAAATGTCAGCTTGACGCCAATATATTATTATCAAGAAAGTAATAGTTTTTTTTATTTCAGACTTTTAAACATATGTACTGGGCCTTAAACCTTATTCCATAGATTCAAAACCGATAATCAGCCTTTGATTATTGATTTTGACAGGTTTGGTAACTTCCTACTTCGGAACGTTGTTACACGCTTTTGACCCAAGGACTTGGTAGGTTTGAATTTATTAGAGTGAGGCAATATCATCGTGTTGGATGGGCACTTCTTAAAGGATTTACCACCTGTATTTTACATTATTTATTTCCCGACGTTTGGAATGCTTCGCAGTAGTCGTGGACACGAGGACACTAGATGACATTTGTCTTTTAAAAATACAAAGAAACAGTTAAATCTACCTTCTATAATTTAGTTTTATTGATAACGTTTCCTGTGCATGCAGAAATCGCTCACGGTGTCCAAGTGTTTAATTTCAAAGTGTTATTAACACGAAAATCTAAGACATCGTTTGTTCTATTTCGAAAGGACATCCCTATTGCGGTCAGTCGTGTAGTAACATCACTAGTTCGCCATCTTTGATTGAGTACACACGTATCGTTGCTCTCGCGCCGGTTACCGCATATCCACCTAATTGTTAGGTACCTCCCCTTGATATATTCGCCCCTCGCGCGCGCGGGCTGACCCCGCCAATAAGGTATATTGGATTACATTAAAGATTACAAATTTAACGGAGCTGAAAGGCGTGAGTGAAGTTGGTGAGCAGACTACCCCCATTGCAACAAAGGGGTTCTCGCGAGGCTGTTCCCGTCGATCCTGAATCTTACTGTCGACTTAACTGACTGACTTGACCCTGACTCTATTACTCCGGGTGTATGCCACAACCCTGGTAAGTTGCTTGTCCCCTTCCTCCCGAATTTATATAAACGGAACTTATCCGAATAAAAGCCGCGAATCGCGAGCAGTTGTGGACTAGACGAGTTGGATGACGAATCCCTGACTCTGTCCATAACATATGGTAGCAGAGCGTGGTTTAAATCACGATTCATATACGGATAGAAAAGTGGTAAGGGCTTTTGCATGGTCTACCCCCTTCATTTCAACTTGTATGATTCGGTTTGCGCAGCCGATCACTAAATTAGCATTTGAATTTAAAGTGCATTTGTAGGTTTAGTATTAATTCTTAATAGTGAATGGACTCATTATTTAATTCCATAAAACTCGTTAGTTGAGAATCCTTATCTAAGGAATGCGGTCCCTATTGTTCTCGTGCGGCTAGCTGTTAACACCTGCTAATAGTTAGACTCCGTTTAAATACGATCCTATCCTAATAATTATACGGTTAACTTGTACTAGGTACACTTGTATTAGATAAACAAATTAATTCGTGTCTCATTAAGCGAACTGTTTATGTTACATAGGATGGTAGATTGTGTTTTATTTGATTACGCATTGGGATGTCCCGGAAACACTCACGAAAGTTATAGTTTAAAAACATTTGTTTAATTGTGTGTTCGTTTGTTGGAAAATTAAAAATTGCATTTCGTTGGTTCGATTTGGTCTCAATCCTGCAAGTTTGGTGGCAGCGGTGTTACTCGTCCACCCTCAATAAGCTTTGTAAAACTGAAGTTTGTTATATTGGATCATCATCATCAGTTGCTTGATTAGGTATTGTTCGAGAGATTGCTTGTAGGTTTGTCAATATTGGGTATTGTGTCACTATCGTTTTTGTAATCGTACATTCATATAATTGTTTCTTGTAAACCTGTAATCGACGATTCGGCTATGACCGACTTAAAATCGGTAAACAAGGCTCTCTCGGCCATTGCAGTCGCCAGAAGATGGTTTGTTCAGGCAGCGGCTCTCATACCACAGACTGATAAGCAGGATGCCTTACTGGAACGGTATGAAAAGATGCCCAGTAGGATCGAAGCCGTGGAGACTCGCTTGGCTGACTACTTGGAGGGCTTGGAGCGCGTTGACCTCATTTCGTTTCCCCAGGATCGGCGCGATGCAGTGGATGCAGATTTCAACCGCATCATGGACCTGGCTGATCAGATCGCCCAACGCGCTCGTGAGGTCTTGACAGAACGCACAGACAAATCAACCGTGTCAGGTGACGTCAAGCCTACAGTAACTGGGTTACTTAGTAGGTTGCCAACCTTGGACTTACCACGGTTTGATGGTACCCTAGACATGTGGTTAGGTTTTAGGAACCTTTTTGAAAGCCTAGTGGATGCCCGCGGGGACCTTGGCTATGCTCAAAAGCTAGCATACCTGTTGTCCGTCTTAGACGGTGAGGCAAGGGGCTTGATACAGCACTTACCGATTAATGACGGCAATTACCAGGTGGCGTGGAACTTGTTGGTGAAGAGGTACCAAAACAAGCGTGCCTTGGCGGACACGCACATTGAACAAATTTTAAGTTTGCCGGGGATCACTCAAATCTCATCCTTGCGGGCAGGTTTATTGAACCCACTGTTAATTGCAACCAATGCCTTGAGACGGTTGGATCTCCCCGTGGACTCTTGGAGCTACATGTTGGTGCATGTAACCTTGCAGAAGCTGCCGTTAGAGCTCAGAGCTCGCTTCGAGCAGAAGTATGGAGGCGATGACGCAACCCATTTGCCCACGTTTGGTGACGTCACCAGGTTCTTGGAGGACGAGTGTCGAATGAGCGACATGACGGTGGTCGAACGGTTAGTCGACC
Source organism: Clostera curtula (assembly GCA_905475355.2). Classification (NCBI taxonomy): domain Eukaryota; kingdom Metazoa; phylum Arthropoda; class Insecta; order Lepidoptera; family Notodontidae; genus Clostera; species Clostera curtula. The sequence goes on along the minus strand of FR997797.1, from coordinate 16,212,935 downwards.
AAAGGTTGCCACGACAACGAAACCGGGGTGGTAGTAAGGTCAATGGCAGACCGCAGGTTTGGGGACCTTCTCGCTTCGCAGTCCACACTCGTCCTCAATGTGAATTTTGTGGAGCCACAACGCATGGCGTTACTAAATGCCCAGACTTTACGGCCATGGAGGTATCGGCAAGACGGACGGAGGCCAGGAACCGAAGTTGGTGCTTTGGATGTCTCGGGGACCACTACCAAAGGGACTGTCCTAGCTCGAGTCCATGCACGTATTGTGGGGGACGTCATATGTCGTTATTATGCGCTAACGCGAACGGGGCTCGCCGTGAACGTGGCCAATCGGGGTCACCCACGGGCGGGTATGTTCGCGACCAGCGAGAAAGGGGCCGGGGCATGCGGCCCCGTTCACCCCCCGGCCTCAATTTAAATTCTGCGGCTACTGGGCGATATCCCCAAAGGCCGTCATCCCCGTTGGTTGAGCGAACGCGACATGACTCGCGCGCTTCTCGTCTCGGGCGGGTAGTGCAATCTGATGAGCATAACCCGCCGCGAAGGATACATGGTCGGGGAAGTCGCGAGGAGAGGACTCACCTCCCTCGTGCTGATGCATCACCGTCTGGGAGCGGTGACCGGTCTTCCCCAAGACCACACTAGGATATTGGCGTCTGCCCCACTTATGCACCCCCACTAATTGAGACTGTTCTTCTACCCACTGTTCGTGTGAGGGTCTGGGACCGAGCGGGGCGAAACTCAGTTGTGGTTCGCGCTGTGTTAGACTCGGGTTCGCAAGGGTGCATAATGTCATCTTGGTTGGTGGGGCAGACTGGCCTAGCCATGAATCATTACCCAGATGTTGTGAGGGGTATTGGCAATATTGTTGTGGCTAATCTTGAAGGCAAGGTTCGCTTGAAGTTTTCTGTGACAGACTCTTCACGACCGATGTGTGAAACTTCGGCCATTGTAATGAAAAATATTTTGGGTAACCACCCGCAGGTAAAGTTGTCAGCGGCTGTCGTTACTTTGACGTCCGATTTGGATTTGGCAGACCCCAGTTTTGGCATACCGGGTCCGGTAGATCTGTTGCTTGGCGCCGATGTACTGGGTAAAATTATGCTCGGAAAAGTAAGGGTGTTGCAACCACGGGGCCTGGTGGCTATTCCAACAATATTTGGGTTTTCAGTGATGGGACCTGTGGTAAAGTCTCCTTCTCCACTTGAACTGGATGGTACCTTGGTGGTGGGCTCCATCCTCTCTGATGCGGTTCAGAGATTCTGGGAAGTCGAAGAGCCGCCACAAGTTACACGCTCGGACCCGGGACATGAAGAGTGCGAGGCGTTCTATCGGAACAATACTGGGTGTCTCCATTCTGGACGGATCATGACACGTTTGCCATTTCTTGCAGTGCGGCCGGCTCTAGGAGCCTCACGAGCCACAGCAGAAAAACGTTTGTTGGCAATGGAACGCCGAATGGCTAAAAACCCGCTTCTCAAGGAGAAGTACATTGAGTTCATGCGCGAGTATGAAGACTTGGGACACATGTCCGTGTCAAAATTGGACTGGAAGTCAGTTGAGCACTTCTTCCTACCGCATCACGCAGTGATTAAACCCTCGAGCGGTAAGTTGCGCACTGTTTTTGATGGTTCAGCGCGTACGTCTACAGGTGCTTCGTTGAATGATTGTTTGCACTCCGGTCCGAAATTACTGAAGGACCTTTGTGACGTCATCACCCGTTTCAGGCGACATCAGATTGTCTTTGTGGCTGACATTAAGATGATGTTCCGACAGACCGTCATCCACCCTGATGACCGTCGTTATCAGTTGGTATTATGGCGTGAGAGCTCCCAGAATTCCATGATAGTCTACGAGCTGAATACAAATACGTACGGGTTGAGGTCTAGTCCGTTTATAGCTATACGTTCGCTCTGGAAACTCGCGGATCGAGAACGTTTGTCATTCCCTCGTGCTTCCGCCATTTTGAAGGAGGATTTATATGTCGATGATGTCTGCACCGGAGCGTCCACGGATGATGAGGCCGTCCTCTTACGCGATGAGTTGGTTGGGATCTTGGCTTCCGCAGGTTACGAGCTACGAAAATGGGTTTCTAATTCGCCGGCCCTCCTAAAGGGCTTGCCTACAGACCACCAACAAGATCCACATTTGTTTGAAAACGTCGACAACCCTGCGATGATGGCTGTACTTGGTGTGCAGTACAGACCAGTTCAGGACATATTTACATACAACGTGGACTTGGAGTCACCTCGCGTTTGGACCAAGCGGCTGGTTCTGTCGACGGTCGCTAGGACATTCGATCCGAACGGTTGGATCTGTCCTGTTTTGTTTTGGGCCAAATGTTTCTTACAAAGGCTTTGGACTGCTGGGCTTGACTGGGACGAGCCTCTCCAGGGAGCTTTATTGGAGGACTGGAACCGATTCGTCTCCACACTCCCTAACGTAAATGAGGTCTCGCTGCCCCGCTGCATGCTTCCTTCGCTTAAATACACGGCGTCCCTTCATGGGTTCTCGGACGCATCTGAAAGGGGTTTCGCCGCCGTAGTTTTCTTGCGCACGGTGTCTGCAGATGGCCAAGTGCGAGTTTCTTTGGTGATGGCCAAGAGTAAGGTGGCGCCGCTACGCACCTCATTGACTATACCGAAGTTAGAACTTTCCGGAGCGGTGCTTCTTGTGCGCCTGGTAAACCACGTGTCCGGTACGTTGAAATCGTCAGTGAACATTTCTGCTATTTACGCATGGACTGACAGTCAAATTGTGTTGTGTTGGTTAAGGGCGTCAGTCCACACCTTGGAGGTGTTCGTCGCTAACCGGGTATCTCAGATTCAGGCATCTGAGAACCCCTTGATTTGGAGGCATGTGCCTGGCGAGTGCAACCCCGCAGATTGCGCCTCACGGGGATGTATGGCTCCCAGTTTGGTTGAGCACACTCTTTGGTGGGGACCTGAGTGGTTGACTCGTCCCGAGGCTGATTGGCCCCGCACGCCTGTGTTAGACACCAGTGCGTTGCCTGGGCTGCGAATGCTTGCTCTTGAAAAGCAAGAACATGTTTTTGACCCAGAGTTCTTATTAAACCGCTATAGCTCTCTCGACAAGTTGGTTGGAGTGACTGCATGGATAAAACGGTTTGGTCACAACTGTAGACGCCCACAGGACAAAAGATTGGAGCCGTTCGTCTCTCCCCAAGAGCGACAAGAGGCTATTCTCTTTTGGGTTCGTTCTGTGCAAGATGCAAATTTTGAGCGGGAGATTGAGATCTTAAGGACTCGTAGAGCTAAGTTGGTTGGTGCCATTTCCAAATTAAACCCATTTTTGGATGAGGTTGGTTTGTTGCGAGTTGGAGGGCGTCTAAAGAACGCCAACATACCATATGGTGCTAGACACCCATTGCTACTGCCTAAGTCGGGACATTTGGTGAAATTATTGGTGATTGATCGTCACATCAAGAACTCTCATGCTGGCTGCAATGCTTTATTGGCCATTCTGCAGCGGGAGTTCTGGATCTTGTCTGCACGTAGAATAATACGCAGTGTAGTGTTTCGTTGTATGTCTTGTTACAGGCTCAAAGCTCCCACTTTGCAGCCCCTAATGGGAGACTTGCCTTCGGATCGTGTCACTGAGTCCAGGGCCTTCGCTGGAGTCGGAACTGACTTCGCGGGCCCATTTTCGGTAAAGACTTCAACCCTTCGCAACAGTAAAACCACGAAGGCCTATCTCTGTGTCTTCGTTTGTCTGGCTACCAAAGCAGTTCATTTGGAACTTGTTTCTGCACTTTCAACGGAGGCCTTTATTGCAACATTGGATAGGTTCGTCTCTAGGAGAAGACTACCGTCTTTGATTAGATCAGACTGCGGTACTAACTTCAAGGGGGCAAATAATTATTTGAAGGAAGTAAACGACTTCTTCCAAAACTGTCAAACCAACATTGGTACTTTATTGGCAAAACGTAAGATAACTTGGCATTTTAGCCCGGCAGCTTGTCCCCACTGGGGTGGAATCTTTGAATCAGTTGTCCGTGTAGCCAAACTAGGTTTGCGACGGGTTATTGGGGAGTCCATTTTGACCTTTGAGGAGCTCGCAACCTTATTTTGTAGGATTGAGGCCACGTTGAATTCGCGCCCGTTGTGCCCGATCTCTTCAGACCCTAATGATTTGGAAGCTCTTACGCCGGGCCATTTTTTGATTGGTCAGCCTCTTAACGCCCTGCCGGAGTACCCTTTCGACAATGTGAACCAACATCGCCTCTCTCGGTTTCAGTTAATCCAACAACTTGCTCAGAGCTTTTGGAAACGTTGGAGTTTGGAGTATTTGCACATACTCCAGCAGCGCGTCAAGTGGACTGATAAGACGGATCCACCTAAGGTCGGGGACCTTGTCTTGGTTAAGGATGCCAACTTGCCGCCATTGTGTTGGCGCCGGGGACGCATACTTAGCTTGGTATTTGGTACCGATGGGGTACCTCGTTTTGCTGAGGTTCAGGTGGACGGTTCAATTCTGAAGAGAGCGGTCGCCACGCTATCACGTCTGCCTATTGATTAGCGGTCAGGTGGGCCTGACCGGGGCGGGTAGATGTTCTATTTCGAAAGGACATCCCTATTGCGGTCAGTCGTGTAGTAACATCACTAGTTCGCCATCTTTGATTGAGTACACACGTATCGTTGCTCTCGCGCCGGTTACCGCATATCCACCTAATTGTTAGGTACCTCCCCTTGATATATTCGCCCCTCGCGCGCGCGGGCTGACCCCGCCAATAAGGTATATTGGATTACATTAAAGATTACAAATTTAACGGAGCTGAAAGGCGTGAGTGAAGTTGGTGAGCAGACTACCCCCATTGCAACAAAGGGGTTCTCGCGAGGCTGTTCCCGTCGATCCTGAATCTTACTGTCGACTTAACTGACTGACTTGACCCTGACTCTATTACTCCGGGTGTATGCCACAACCCTGGTAAGTTGCTTGTCCCCTTCCTCCCGAATTTATATAAACGGAACTTATCCGAATAAAAGCCGCGAATCGCGAGCAGTTGTGGACTAGACGAGTTGGATGACGAATCCCTGACTCTGTCCATAACATCGTTCATCAAATTATTATATTTTCATTATATTTATCTTGTACGTCTTGTACCGTTTTTTTTTATTTGATTATTTTTCAATTGATACACATATGAGATTCTACACATAACTGCAGCAGCGACTTTATAAATTGTGCGTTTTCTGAGAGATTCAGAATCATAGTGTCACCAACCCTTTCTAGTTGCCCAAAATTTAGTGCCGAAAAATAAAAACAAGGAACGAAATCGTGTGCCAACCTGTCAGGCCAGTGAGCTCCATGTAATTGGAGAAGATCAGAGTCATAAGTGGGTTATGATGTTCATGAACACCAGGTTTATGGTATTATAAGAGCATACAATTGACAATACCATACGTAACACTGAAAAGGACAATAGACAACAGCTATTTTTAATTAAGGTTAATAAATATTATAGTACGTCTACGGCAGGCGAGCATAAAGTATTTATGAGAAGTTAAATTGTGGTAAAACTGAATGGAGTTTTGCTGGTTGATACTTAAAAAAACAAAAATACGAATGCTCATTTCTTTTTTTAATTACTCGCTTACATACTATCTTATTTTTTATTGCTTTTGACATCACACGCTGTTGTATACGTTTTAATATAATTATGCTCGTGTAAAAGAAATTTATTATTGAGAATGAATTAAGGAGTTTTCAGCAATATTCAACTCACACAGCTTTTTGTATAGATTAGCCCTTTCGAATGAAAATACCACATTTGAATTTGCAATTATATACAACATGGTTAAGGAAATATTTTTAGAATTAAAGTAAGTTTAATTGAATTGAAAATGTATGCCAACCATGATTTCTATTCAAGACTAAACAATAAGTTTAATACAGTATACTGTTATCTTGTTGTAACGTTACAACATCCAGTTATCAAACTGAAGTTTTGAACTGCACTCTAACAACATAACAAAGTTGGAGCTGAAGCTAGAATTTCAAGTACCATCGAGCGGAGTAGTGTCTAGTGATGGAAGCGTAGAGGAAATATTTCCTAGTAGATACGCCAGATAAACGGTTCTTCCATGCAAAGTGAACTTCCGGATATACGGAACTTCGTGTTTATGAATATTTTTAAAGTAGTTTTTGGATAAGTCGTATGCCTTTTCGTGTGGTGACTGATTTAGAATAGATGGTGTACCACCGTTCCATCCTGAGGGTTTCGTAAGCGCAGACAAAAGTGCAGACAGACTTATTTAGGTGTATAAATTGTTAGTATAGGCGTACTTATTTAGTTGCCAGTGGTTACTGGTTTTGTTGTCCTTTAAATAAATTAATACTACTCTACTACTCAGCCTATAAATGACCAACTGCTGAGTTGGGACTCCCCCAATTAAAAGTAGTCCGTCCGCATTCAATTACATGGAGGGTAATTAGCCTACTGTGCCACGCAAGCCAGATGGGCTGGCACAGGGTTTCGTTCTTTTGCGGCTAGTTTTGCGCCCTTGGCATTTCCTGTTGTCAGCTCTCACGACATGATGTATTCTAAATCTATTTTATTAAACTACTACAATATTTTCTAAGTGTAACTTTAAAATTTGATACAATTTAAAATAAGTTCATGAAAACGAATGAAAATGTCCAGTATATATTTACACACATGTAGATAAAGGGTGTACATGTATGGTTTATTTAAGATACCTATGTGTTTTAGTAAATGTAACAACTATTATATCTTAGGTTTTCGCGATTACTACACATTGAAATTAAACACTTTTTAACGCGCTTTTTATCCGCGAGACTATTGAGATTAAAATACATCAACATTTCAATAGAGAGGATGGTTGGCAAGTACCACCTGTTAGGGATCCAGTCATTAAATTGATCAAATCTCAAGCACAACATTCATTTGCAAGACCTCTGGACAACGTGAGTCATTCCTGCGTGCACAGGGAACGTTATCAATAAAACAAAATTATAGGAGGTAAATTTTAACTGTTTCTTTGTACTATAAAAGCCAACTGCCATCTAGTCCCGCGACCACGACTGCTACAAAGCATTCGAAACGTCGGTAATTAAATAATGTGATATATACGCGATACATCCGTTAAAAAGTGTTTAACTAATTTCAAAGTAACAATTACTGGATGTCCTAAATATATAATACGCCCAATGTACACGTTACCATATAATATTTTATAGTCTGTATCTTGTATTTTTTTTGTGTGCAATAAAGAGTTTATAAGAAAATAAATATAAAAATAAATCCGTCACGTTAGTACACCGACTAAATCTATTCCAAATTGAAACTATCACTATTAGAATTGACCTACGAATTGGCATATTGAATTCAATGATGTACTGGGGGCACGTTGGTCAAGTATACTTGCCACGGCTCAACGGCTACGGAAGCGGTTCACGGAAGGCATTGAAATTGAGTTAATTAAGTGCTCCGTACTCATTAGTTAGTCTCCCGTTGTGTCCGGACAAATTGTCGGTCGACCGATTCAAACTGAACAAATTCGTTTGATGGAAATCAGTTTGCATTTAAAATAGGAATAATTTCTAATAATAATTATTATGATAGCGAAAGAACTTGTGCAATGTGCAGTAGACGATATTTGTGTCTCGTCTACTACTCAGCCCATAAATGACCCATTGCTGAGTCGGACTTCCTCCCATTATAGGGAGGGTAGTTAGCCTACTGTGCTACACTGGCCAGAAGGGTGGCGCAGGGTTTCGTTTCAAGTTTTCCTTCTCTTGCGGCTAGGTATTCGGCATTGTCTTTTCCTTTTGTTGACTCTTACGACACCCTCAGGATGGAATAGGGTGGTGGCTCTATGTATTCTGCGAACTTGTGTCTGGCAGTTAATCCTCACGGTGACGGATTTAGAATACATTGTGTCAAGGCAATATCGGATGCTATTTTTAAACCCCGTTAAAGAGAATGGTGTCTGATTGATAAACAAAACAAACGATGATGCGGTATTGGCAGGTTTTGTAGCAGTGGTTTAAAGGTTAGGTTAAAAAGAAAGTGAATCCAATGAATGCCTTTTTGTTCGTAAATGCCGACTATTTATTGGATTTATTTTCCAGTTCAGAAACGTGAGTGATATGACACAGTGTCGTGTAAATGGACGACCATTATCACATGTTTGTAATAAGCCATACAGCCTAGATATTCCTCTCCAGACTTATTATTTTATAAAGGACAAAGTAAATACGTATTTCGTAACGAGAGACAGACTTTCAGGTCACTGGGCAATTTTGCCCTGCTTCTTTTGCGTTTATATCGAAATTTAGCGAGGTTTATACCTAATGAAATCGAGCTAACACGGTCAAAAGTTTTTTTTTGCAATTACGAGAAAGGACCACTTTCTAAAATAGTTTGTTACCAATTACGTCATCAGTAATAAGAATACACTATTTCACTAATGTTAAATGTCGTGTGTTGCGAGTGATGACATTTGGCAGTCGTGGTCGCTCACTATGGGCTCCATCAGAAGGCTCAAAGTTACCCAAAGGGCAATGGAGAGGGCTATGCTCAGAGTTTCCATGCGAGATTGAATCAGAAATGAGGAGATACGTATGCAAATCAGGGTTACCGACATAGCCAACAGGATTGCCAAATTTAAGTGGCAGTGGGCAGGGCACATAGCGCGCAGGACCGACGCCCGATAGGGGAGATAAGTCCTGGAGTGGCGACCGCGTTCCGGAAAGCGCTGTGCTGATAGGCCTCCCACACGGTGGACCGATGACCTGGTTAAGGTCGCCGGAAAACGATGGATGCGGGCGGCCCAGGACCGGCCTTTGTGGAAATCCTTGGCGGAGACCTGTGTCCAGCAGTGGACGTCTTTTAGCTGAAATGATGATGAATGTCTCTAACGCGACTAAGAGAACGCAAGAGGCCGATCACCTGGCCGTAAGAGAAGGAAAACTTGATACAAACCCTGGACCAATCCGTCTTACCAGCGTGACACAGTAGGCTAATTCTCCCTGTAATTGGAGGTGGCCTGATGCAGCAATGGGTATTTTACGGGCTGAGGTGTAATATCGACTGCCTCGTTGATCTAGTGGTTAGATGTGCCGCCTTTGGATCAACGGGTCCCGGGTTCGATTCCGGGGTCGGGCAAGTGTCTTTGTCTAAACCAGAGACACTGGCTCGGAGTCTGGGTGTCACTTTTTTTTTGTAAATACATACATATTATAGATAGAATAATATGTATGTATTTACAAAAAAAAAGTATTTAAGTAGTTTATCATCCATCTCGTTACCATAACACAAGCATTAAGTTGCTTAGCTTGGGACGAGATGGCGTTGTGTGAAATGTCCAAGGATATTTATTTATTTATCAAAAATATTTACATACAACCAACACACAGGAACTGAAACACAAATAAATACGGCCAGCATAACGTGCCGCTAGCAAAATACATATCGATATTTTCTATCGGAATACCAAAATTTCGAAAAGGATACATATTTAAAGGATGTAAAGTTCATTTTAGTTTGCAAGGTGTAGATGTTACTGCAGACGTGAACATCCCCGAAATTAATACACATTGATATTTATGGGACGCGGAAGCATCAAGAGAACATGGAAATTTATAGCAATGCATTAGCTTATACGGTAAAGAGTTTGAATATACGAGCAATGTATGATATGAATATAGTGGAAATTATTGTACTACTCAGTCTATACGAGTACAAGACACACTACTGTCGGGCCTCCTCCAATTACATGGAGGGTAATCAGCCTACTGTGCCACGCTGGCCAGACGGGTTGGCACAGGTAATTTGTTAAGAAAATAGCGATATCTTGATAAAAAGGTTCCATTAAAATTTCTAAATTAGGAGATACTAGTAACTCCTGACGGATTTAGAAGCGATAGATTTAGTGTCACCAGCTCATTCCATACCGAGGGTGTCGTAAGAGCCGACAAAAGGAAAGTACAAAAGAAATTTATAGATAAGTCTCGCATTGTTAAGTGAATTTTGTTTTTCAATAACAACTTATATATTTTTGGTTATAGTTAAATACATTTAACAATAATTATCTCAAAACAAATCGAAGACACATATGTATTAGGTATATGTTAGACGTACGTTATATTTTACGTAATATATTTTACGTTTATATGTAACTAGCGACCCGTCCCGGCTTCGCACGGGTGCAATTATGTATGTATTATACATATAAACGTTCCGCTTGAATCACTCTATCTATTAAAAAAAAACGGCAGCAAAATCCGTTGCGTAGTTTTAAAGATTTAAGCATACATAGGGACGGACAGACGACATCGACTTTGTTTTATACTATTTAGTGATTCGTAACAGTGATTATGAAAACAGTTTGATAAACGTATTTTTTTAAATAGTCTCTGAAAACCTATTCTATACAAAGCAAAGCAAATCAGGTTTGAACAGACAATCAATAAAAGGAGAACAGAAGGAAACGACATCTAAAACTCAAGAATGTAAAGCGTTTTACGCAAATTCTTTGAAATCCACATGATCCCTACAGACCGAGGAAATCTCGAAAAGGCGGAACACTGCCAACCTTAATTGGGGCTCAGTTTAAAAATACCTGCAAACCCGCAGCCGCAAACGGTATGAAATGGCCTCATTATTTTATTTCCATGGAGCATAAAGCACGTCGTTTGCGAAAACAATGTACCTTTGGTGCTGTACAGAGTGCTTTTGTGTTGGTAACTGTCATTTAATTTCAACAACAAACTTCATCTGGTTTTTAAGTTGGGACATAACTGTGTTTCAATCATTTTCGCTGTCACTTTGCTGTTTTGCCAAGGTTATTGTTATATATTCTTTGTTAATATTTTATCTCAATTCATCGTGAATAACCATTTATCTCTGTAGTTTGTTTCTGCTTTTTATTCTAATAACCTGTATTTGTCTCAAAGTGTCCCGTCTTATATATGTAGCATTTATCTTGTGTGCTTTGTGTGACGTCTGTGTTTTCGTTATAGGGAAATTCAGTCTTTTCGTATCAAAATTCAAAATCATTTATATCTCTGTCCCATCAATTTGGTCACGACTATCATACTTGACATTGGCGGAATCGCGTTCAGCGGCCTATCGCCATAATCGAAGAAGAAGAAGATTGTTATATATTGACAATACAAGAGTCAGTTGACAACTATATTATTCATAAAACCATAAAGTATAAATCATAAACCACTACATCTTCCCTTTTTATATAAATTAAATATAATTTGCTTCAACCACAACCACATCTTCTCTTTTTCTAAAAACGCCACCTCGATACAAGTAGCAGAAGTTGCTAGCTGCCGCCTCTTGATCTACTTGTTCTCCATCTCACTTCCGTGGGAGTGGCGCTAGTCGCTACCCGCCGCCACCTCGCGCCACGGCCGCTGCGCGCCGCCCCGCGGCACGCTTGTGCTGCTTGCGCCTCATAACGCACACCGTGTTCCCGTGAGCTGATCCCAGACCTGCTTCACACCACATAAGCGGCTACCTTGAGCATCCCTGATGCTTTAGGGGATGGATTGAACTTCTTTTTCCGACATCGCCATACGTCAGTGCCGCTAACGTCAGTGTTTTTCAGATATTGGTAGGGCGTTTTTAATTTCTTTAAATCAAATTCAAATTTTACAGTTATTCCAACACTTTGAAATAAAATAATTATAGCAAATATAGTAAATCAAAAGGTAAAAATAATAAATTTCACCGCTGTCACCATACAAGAGTCAGTTAACAACTATATCACTTCACTATCACTACATATTATAAAACAAAGTCGCTGTCGTCTGTCCGTCCCTATGTGTGCTTAAATCTTCAAAACTACGCAACGGATTTTGAAGCGGTTTTTTTCAATAGATGGAGTGATTCAAGAGGAAGGTTTATAGGTCAATATTGCACCCGTGCGAAGCCGGGGCGGGTCGCTAGTTATTCATAAAACCATAAAGTATAAATCATAAACCACTACAGTTATCACCATCATCATCAACATTGCAGCTCATAAAAGACCACAGAGATTGACACCACAGAGTTGGGCATCCTCCAGTAACAGGAGGGAAATTAGCCACGCTGGCCAGACGGGTCAGTACAGGGCTTTTAGCCTACTGTGCCACGCTGGCCAGACGGGTCAGTACAGGGCTTTTAGCCTACTGTGCCACGCTGGCCAGACGGGTCAGTACAGGGCTTTGTATACACCTTTCTTTTTCTTACAGCTAGATTTTCGGCCATGTGATTTCCTTTAGTCGGATCTTACGACACCCTCATGATTACATGCAGAGGTGAAATTATGTATTCTAAATCTGTACTGCGTGTTTTCTTATTTAGTTACTTGCTCTCACTATCTATATCTATCAGCCACAGAAGTCCACTGCTGAACATAGGCCTCCCCCATAGATTTCCACAATGTGCGATCTCGTGCAGACCGCATCCACCGACTCCCAGCGACCTTTACAAGGTCGTTCGTCCACCTAGTTGGGGGTCTTCCCACGCTCCTCTTTCCCATACGTGGACGCCACTCCAAGACTTTTATGGCCCACTATGCTGTATAAAAAAATCCATTTAAGAAAAAGCTACTACTGAGTTTCTTGGCGGCTCTTCTCTGTTGACAGGCATTCCGAAACGGTGGTAGTTTCAGTATAGTATAGTTTCAGTCAGTATGACCGTGGATGGACGTAAGGGTTGTGAGTACAGAGATGGATGGATTTTGTGAATGAGAACATGCTTATGAAAGACGTGAATGTAGATATGACGCCGATATGAGTGGATGGAGACTACCACCAAGCGTGGGTAAAGGGCCACAAGATGATGATGGTACTTTTAAACATAACGATATATAAGAGATTTGTGATAAACAACAATAAACATGACAGCAATATTCCGTGTGGTGACGGATTTAGAATAAATAGTGTCACCACCCCATTTCATCCTGGGGGTAAGAGTAAGAGAGCAGAGTAAGAGAGAAGAGTAAGAGAGAAGAGTAAGAGAGTAAGAGGCAACTAATCTATACTCTATACCTACTAATATATAAAGCTGCAGAGTTTGTTTGTTTGTTTGAACGCGCTAATCTCAGGAACTACTGGTCCGATTTCAAAAATTCTTTCAGTGTTAGATAGTCCATTTATCGAGGAAGGTTATAGGCTATATTTTATTTTCAAAAGAATTAGGGATCCGTATGAAAATTGCGATTTTGTAACCCAAGGTGTAAAATCGAAAACCTATTTATGCGTGCGCTGCAAAAACGATTGACTTGAATAGAACAAAATGAAGTACTACGAGTTTGTAGGTCTTATTAAAATCTACAAAAAAGTCCGCGAGAGCAGATATCTAACTATCATAGTTTAGTCACAATAACCACTTATATTCATAAAAAAAATGCATAGAGATAAGCACGGGTTCGAAGTCCACGCGAGCGAAGCCGCACCCAAAAGCTAATGGAATATAAAAGGCAGATCACCTCGTCCCAAGAGAAGGAAAACTTGACACAAACCTTGTGCCAACCCGTCTGGCCAGCGTGGCACAGTAGGCCTCCTCCAATCACACGGAGGGTGATTCCCCGTGTGATTGGAGTAGACCCGACTCAGAAGTGGGTCTTTTATGGGCTGAGTAGTAGTATGACATGAATAAATTTTCTTTTGAATTTGAATGCCACAATATGGAAGTCCAATAAACACCTTTGAATACTTCTACTATTGAATTATTAAAAGATAAGAGAATATTTCATTATTTATGTTATAACTGGCGGCCCGTTCCGGATTCAAACGGATGCGATGTAGCCTAAGTTACTCCTTATAATCATCAGCTACCTATAAGTGAAAGTCCCTTCACAATCGGTCCAGCCATTCCAGAGATTAGCCGGAACAAACAGACAGACAGACAAACATTTAAAAACATTTTATTTTGGTGTATGTACTGGGTAAACATACTTACGCATTTAGTAAAAAGTGGTTATTTTATTATTACAAACAGACACTCCAATTTCATTTTATTTGTATAGATATACAAATAAAATGAAAACAGCTTTCGTCTAACACGTACTTGAAAATTTCCAGCGCTGCTATTTTAGGAAACTCCTATCCATTAAGTTTGGGTACAAAATACACATAAAGGCGTGTACTCAGTAAATTAAACCAGTATTTGCAGGAGGATGCATTCTAGAGTCTGTTAAATATTTTAGTCCCAAATGTTAAGCTGTGCATATTTGAGAGTAGCCAGTTCGCAAGCGGTTGTGGGAAATTTGTCTGCCTGGGTAATAGAAGCCATTTCGTATTACGTTGCCGGCAATTCGGGGTTCATATTTTAGTCAAAGCAATGTGTATTTTAGGTATAACATGTGTTTCTAATAGTAAATGTGTAGTAAGATCAGATGTTTAAAAAATAGGATTTAATAGTAAAACTGAAAATATGTAATCCAGAGATTAGGTACATGGCAAACCCTTCAATATGTTAATTAACTATTGAATTTTAACACTGATATAATTTTAAGATAAAGTCTTGTAATTTTTTTTTAAGTTCATTTACTATTACTTACAATTTATTGTTTTTAATTACGTTCTGATAGTTTTATAGCAGATCTTACTTAACATTGGTTGTTACTTAACCTTGATACGGCTCTTATTTTAACGATGTCTTGAAATTAAGGTGAAATGTAAACCGATTTTAAAATAGGTCCACAAAAAATAACCATCTAAAACACCAGTTTTCCACCTATTAACGTGAGAGTCAATTTAATTTGGCACCGACTTTTTAATTTTTCGCTTTTTTGAGCCGCGGTCTTTGTAAGTTTTTTGTTAAAATGTTTTTATTATATTAATGTTTTATATTTCGATTTATATCGCAAATAAATTTTTGCTCTGTAAAGGACTCGAATAACAAAGTCATTGAAATAGCTAATACAAATATGCCAATTAAGTTTTCTGCCAATCTATGGAGCCGATCTTGATAAAATATAACAATGATAAATACCAATCTGAGACCAACACCAATCAATTAAAAACGTTTTTTTTAATCAGTTCACAAAAACTAATTCATTTTCAGTGATAAAATATGGTGCTAGTTGAAAAACTCGTTCATTGACGGGAAACCCGACTTTAAAAAGGCGTCCATTCGCAGCGACTATTAAAAGATAACGTATTCGAAATTTGAAACAGGTGACAACGCTGAATTCCAGCCACTTGACTATTCTTTCTTTGCCAACTGGAATGAAGCTTTCCAGTGCCAACTTTGTCTTCGCAACAAATTCTCCCAAACCATTTTAATGCTGGACACTTATTCGAGTTTGTCGTAAGATTTGTTGTTCTTTTAAAGGCACTCAAAACAGGAAAGAGGTCGTTGGAAGTTTGGCGTGTTTTTATTATTTTTAATATGAAATGATTACGGAATTTTTCTCTAGAAAACTAGGTTTAATCTAAAGATATGGTTGTTTGCTCAAAATAAGGACTTATAAACGACATACTCAAGGAGTCTCGTGACCGATTTTGGTGAAAAGTAAAACGTTGGGTTGTTGAAAAAGGTAAAAGAATAATACCTTTTTCAACAAATCTAAAGATATGGTTGTTTGCTCAAAATAAGGACTTATAAACGACATACTCAAGGAGTCTCGTGCCCGATTTTGGTGAAAAGTAAAACGTTGGGTTGTTGAAAAAGGTAAAAGAATAATACCTTTTTCAACAATCCAACGTTTTACTTTAGTTACGAATCTAATCTTTTTTTCATAGGAATTATAATCCGCTATATTTCTAGCATCATTCACGTTTAGTTCTGTTCCTATAACTTATTGTTAATTCTATCCTAAATCTTAGGAAAAAATATGTTTGGGCTGAAATTTTACAAACATACTTAATCTATAAAAAATATCACCATTTTAACTTTATAGCTTATGCTGGCTCGTCACATGGCTATTTGTGTTCACTATTTATAATTGGTATTTCTGTTTGATTGTTTAGGCGCAATCGAACTTCTTTTAATTTTATAAAGGAAAAAAGTATCTAAAGTCTTGCGCGTTGTATGAGACAGCGGGCGCATCACAGAATGCTTAAAAAAACACTTTTTACAATATTTAATACATCATTTTCATACGAAATGTTGCATTTTATTTATATCTTACAAGCTAAAACTTACAACCTAGCAACAAAATTAAATACCCACATGTAGCATGCGCACGCCACTACAGTGTTTGTATTTGCTATTATTTTATTGGTAATTTTCCATACATATGACGCGTACTATCAAATATTTGAATAGCGAATAACCGAAGTGAAGTGCCACCATTACACATTTGCCCTTTTTACTAAACTTTACCCACACATACTTTCCACACAATTTCCCATTATCAACAATGGTACACTTCTAATAAAGTAAATGAAGCTGTTCCTCTCCCGAGGTATTCCACGCGTCCCCAGAAATATCCACGACCGTTACACGTTCTCAAATAACGACTGCTTAAACAAAAACGTTCCCCAAAAGTAATCCTAGCCCTCATAATAAGGTTTACCGCCTTGTGGCATTCCCGTTTTCCTGCTAATGTATTAGCTTTTCGCCTTATTGCGTCGTCTACTCTGGCTTATCTCTTTGTGAGCTACAATCAATTAGACAGATGAGGGACGGTTGGCAGCTGTCACACACACTAACAAATAATGCTTTGGGAACTAAGTGACTTAAAGTGATGCTGGTACCGAGGGTTATAAAATATGTAGTACAAGAAAGTGCTCGTGATTGCCTTTACACAACCTCATCTTGCGGTACCAGCTTGGGTTTCAACCTGTTTTATCCTATCATCATGACTTCTATTTATTTCACTCTTTTATTTTAATATATTGCTTTTGTATCACGGTTGTCCGGTTCAATTCCAGGGTCGGGCAAATGTCCTTGTGTAAACTAGAGGCTCACATGCTCTGAGTTTGGGTGCAATTTGTGTTCGTGATTTTCGTGTTTCTATTCTGCCCACGATAGAGGCAAGTGCGGGCGGGCGCGTATAAAACAAAACATCTCGTTAAATGTGTTTTCTTTCTTCTATAAATCATATACAGGATGTGAAAAACATTTCAGCTATCAGAAATGAGGTCATATAGCCGTTTTGGTATTCTTTAAATACCAAAACTCATCAACAATGCCACAAGCACTTAGATTCAACTAAAACGTCTTTAATTTAGAATTTCATTTAAATTTGGTTATTAAAAAAGCGCATAATAAACTCACCTAAATCACATCGCATCATTATTCTATTCTAGCATATATTTTTACGAAAATCTCGGGGATAATCGAAACAAAAAACAAGCAGTGTATTTTTATTCCTAGTTTAAAAAATGTGGGTCTGAATAAAACTTTCCCACAATGGAAACAGGATTGCGGTCTCGAAAATACCGGCTCTCTACGAAAATCTTCGGAGTGTCGGTTGGTAAAAAAACTAAAAGGATGTTGTTTTCTTTACCAAATTGAAACATTTTCTAAGCAGACCGGGTAGGAAAGCGATTGTGTAAAATGTATTCAGATTATACATAGAAGTTGATTAGACTGCCTCGTTGGTCTAGTGGTTAGATGTGCCGCCTTTGGATCAACGGGTCCCGGGTTCGATTCCCGGGTTGGGCAAGTGTCTTTGTCTAAACCAGAGGCACTGGCTCGGAGTCTGGGTGTCATTTCTATCTATAATATGTATGTATTTACAAAAAAAAATGTATATAAGTAGTTTATCATCCATCTCGTTACCATAACACAAGCATTAAGTTGCTTAGCTTGGGACGAGATGGCGTTGTGTGAAATGTCCAAGGATATTTATTTTATTTATTTATTTAGATTTTTTTTGTACCTTGTATGTAATCATACCATTTTATGTAGGGACGATTTTAGAGTACCTACATAGGATACGATACGGCCCATGGGCCGTATCGTCTCTACATGTAGAGACAGATTTAGAATACGTAGTGTGATAACCCCATTCCATCAAGAATGTGTCGTAAGAGCCGACAAAAGGAAATGACAAGGCCCTTAACCTAGCCTAGAGTTGGAAAACTCGATACAAACCCTGTGCTAACCTGTCTTGCCAGCGTTGCACAATAGCTTCATTTTCCTCCATGAATTTGAAGGAGGCCTGGCTCAGTAGTGGGTCATATATGTGCTGAAACGACGATATTTGTTACTATGTGGACAGTAAATAAATAATAAATAAATAAATATCCTTGGACATTTCACACAACGCCATCTCGTCCCAAGCTAAGCAACTTAATGCTTGTGATATGGTAACGAGATGGATGATAAACTACTTATATACTTTTTTTTTTGTAAATACATACGTATTATAGATAGAAATGACACCCAGACTCCGAGCCAGTGCCTCTGGTTTAGACAAAGACACTTGCCCGACCCGGGAATCGAACCCGGGACCCGTTGATCCAAAGGCGGCACATCTAACCACTAGACCAACGAGGCAGTCTTTACATATTATTATTTTATACATATTTTATTTCTACTGAAATACGAGCCTAAGTTTAGTTGTATCAAGTTTTCGTTCTCTTGCCGCTAGGTTCTCGGCCTTGTTATTTCGTTCTATCGGCTCTAACGATACCCTCAGGGTGGCATTCCATCCATCCATCCAATGGGACGGTGACACGATGCATTCTTAATCCGTCACCACGCGGAATATGCACACGAACAGATATCAAATATTATTAAGTTTTAGAAGATATTCGGAGTGGTGGCTGATTAAGAACACGTTTGTCTGGAAACAGAGCTATTAAAACCTCAACGTGTCGTATCATCCTCATTTTTTCAGCCAAGAAACGTCCACTGCTGGACATAGGCCTCCCCAAAGATTTCCGGCCACCCGCATCCTTCGTTTTCCGGCGACCTTAACCAGATAGGTCCACCGTGTGGGAGGACTTCCAGCACTGCGCTTTTTGGAACGCGGTTGCCACTGGAGGACTTTTCTGTACCCAACAGGCGTCGGTCCTGCGCAAAAAAATACGACAAATATAACTAGTAGTTCAGAACTTCTGATAATACATAAAATAGTGTATGTACATTACCCTATTAAAAGTGTGGTATAGGAAGTATATTTTTAAGAAATTGGAGATCCAACACATACGCTTAGATGACGGTGTGTCATAAACTATCCAAGTAATCGAAGTGCCCGTACAGCTGACACTCAAACTCAAAAGCAACTTCATGCAGATATATCACAAAACTTATATAAATCTATCTTCATCATCTTCAAGCCCTTGTCCCGTGGTAGGCAGTCTCCATATAATATCTACATCCATACCATTCATACGCATGTCCTCATTCACACAATCCACCCACAATCCTTACGTGCATCCACATTCATATTAAAACTATTACCCGTTCGGAATAGTGCTCTACAGAGAAGAGCCGGCCAGAAACTTTGTAGTTGATTTCTTCAAATGATCTGCCTTGTTTGCGCAATACACTAAATAGCGTCAGGAAAGAGCAAGTTCGCCAGATGACAAAAGTCGCGTTAAAAAAGATGATGATACGGATCTACATATCATCAAATTATTTACTACTTTCTTTCAATCACGACGAGGCCCACCTTATTTCGTTATCTTAATTGAAAGCAGCCTATACAGTAACCTTATGACATTAGCTGTCAGCCAATGAAAGCCTTGTCAAAATCATCCAGCTTACATAGAAGCTGACAGACGGATCTTAGTTGGATTTTACTGTAAAAATATTATTGTTTTGTTAAATGGCATCTGATTTAGTATACACTATCACCACCATCTTATGAGTGTTGTAAGAGACGTCTAAGGAATGCAAGAGGCAGACTACCTAGCTACAAGAGAAGCTAAACCTGATACAAATCCTGTGTCAATCCGTCTTGCTTTTTTCCCACCATAAACTTGTAGGAGGCCCGAATCAGCGGAGAAAAATGTATTGGCTGAAATGAGAATAATCGCTTACATTACAATTGCGGTTATCGTTTTTATAACTCACCTTTTCACTCATTTATATGTGTACTAGCTAGCTAGAAGAAAACGTTATTTTTCCAAATAATTAACCAAGCTGCAATACCCTTTTTTTTAATTTCGTAATATCCGTTCATAACTGAGCTTTACTCGGTAAAAATAATATTCCTACCAATTTTCAAGTCTAGGTCTTATGGTTCCAGATATATCATGATGAGTCAATCTATTTATAGAACAGCTCCTATCTTCTAATATATAAAATTCTTGTGTCACAGTTTTAGTGTTTATACTCCTCCGAAACGGCTTAACAGATTTTGATGAAATTTCAAATGTATATTCAGTAGGTATGAGAATAGGTCAATAACTATATACTTTACACCCCTAAGTGTTCAGGGTGGTCCACCCCAACATTTTTTTTATTAGTTAATTTTTTTTAAATGTTATTTTTTTATCATACAATATGCAAAAATACATACAACCCAAAATTTTCACCCCCCTACGATCAACCCCTATTTAATTACACGGCAAAACAACGTGTGCGGGGTCAGCTAGTACAGAATATAGATTCCATATTGCCGAGATACGAGATGCCCGATTTAATATAGTTTAAATTAGTTTAATATAGTTATAATTAGTCTTCTTCATAGTATAGTAAGTAAACTCTTGTGCATTAGGTTGCTTGATGGTAACCCATTTCTGTTTCAAACGTATACTGTCGTATCGCGCAACATTACTCCGTATAGACGTGGCGTAATGAGCACATTCCAGCCGTTTGTGTGGCGTGGGAGTAAAAGGGCACATGTTACAAGTAAATTGGCTGTGGCGACCCCTCTTGTTGGGTACAAAGATTCTAGTAGAGGTTGCGTATATATCTATATAACTTTAGTAATCTAATTTACTTCAGGTGAACTTCTATGCGAAACAGAATTTAGAATTCCTGAATTTAATTGGTACTAACTGTGCTTTTATCGCCAAATTTGATTTCGTAATCATTTTTCATTGCAAGTATCGTCTGGTTCTGTTGGATGGGTTTCCGCCATGTCCATAATTTGTGTGTAATATATCTGAACTCTCATCTGTGCTTCGGAGGGCACGTAAAGCCGTTAATCCTGGCTGCCATTTTACCATATAGGGCGTAGTGGTTACATGTAGACAGTAGCGTGAAAACAGCTCAACTAATAATATTACTACCAATATTTTCAGTAGATGATCGTGGAGGGTAGTCGGCAATCGCTCCATTCATACTGGTAGTGAACTAAAATAGGTTAGACCGGTATCGCCATCAGTGAAATTACGGGAAACGGCTAGAGAGAGGTATATCCATTGCACATTATTTTTAAAATGTTTGATCGCATATGGGTTTCCTTAATCAAGGGTCTACATTTCCATTTTTTCATTGTCTTCCTGTCTTGATCAACAAAAATATCAGCAGCAAAAATAAATAACTTATGAATATATTTTAGATAAATTGATAAGTTGGTAATTTACATGAATAAAAAATAAGAAAGGTCCCAGAAACGAACCCTGAGCCACCCCTATAGCCACTAAAGATCGCAGAGATTTTTTATTGTTTAATTTGGTTGGCGAATGCTGTTTGCGAAGAAGTAACAATGCAGCAAACTCCATCTAACTGTCACGTAGCTCTTGCTATCGGAAAAAATAATCACAAAATTATGGCACATTGTTAAAAGCAAACGGCAAAGTTATAAAACAGACTAGAGACTATTTTATACAACTCGAAATGCCAAGATCATTCTGGAATTTCTCCAGGAATGTTCTTTTCCAGTTAGTGAGATAGTAAAGTGGTCCAAAGAATACGAATAAGAATAGTCTGAAAATTTTACCTACACAATAGAGTAAGGAATTTCTTACTGGAATAAAGCAGCATTTCGAAGAAACTATCTTGGTGCAAATGCCAAGAATACTGTTTCATTTGAACTTCTACTTGCTAAGATTTTTGAGCAGTCTACACATTTTTTAAAAATTAGGTTTTATACAAAGAATATAAATTATTTGAAAATATTTATTCTTATCATGATTTTTTAAAGATAATTTCGGGCCGTAAGTGGCCAACCGCTAAGTCTGGCCTCTGGATTGATCAAAACATGGGCCAGATACACTGGTAATTAGCGGATAAGAAAGAAACCTAGTCATTAAGTCATAATACTTATAATTATAATATTTTCATTTCATTGCTAGCGCTTTTTAATAGGAATCGGGTAACATGACACAAAGTTTACATCATCATTATTGCAGCTAAAAGATGTCCACTGCTGGACTTAGGCCAAAGATTCCCAGGAACGCCCTCATCCATGTTTTCCAGCAACCTTAACCAGGTGGTTGGTCTACCAGCACTGACAATTACATGTTTCTATATAAATATCCTCACTTTAATCTTCATATGTAATCAGCAGATTGAGCTATAATGGCTGCTATAGCCCTGAGGTGATTATGATCGGAGGCGAGCACGCGAAGCAGTCGACGGGTTGCAGGCAATATCGTTAAAACGTGTTCTTTATTTCTCCGATTTTGGGGTGTTTCACATTAATTATGTTACCTTAGAAAGTTTTTTATCTTTTAGCTTTTAATAGGAGTTTATATTCTTCAGTTTATTAAGAGCCTACCGTGGTGTAGCGAGAGTGACTTACTTACTCACCAAGCTTACATAGTTCCAATGCTTCTTCGAGCGCGTTCATGTATACTCTCTCCGAGGAGAACGGAGGTCGGTTATGTAACTGATGATCACCAAACGAATACATTGTACTAGTATAATACATAGTAGGTAGTGTCACAAACCACTTCAATATGCTGCCCGATCAAAAGTTCAAAAGGGCGGTAAAAAGAAAGAAAATTTCATATGACAACCTAAATAAACTGAAATCGTTTACCTAGCGTTAGCAGTGGGTTATTTTTCATACATTAAACTGGATAAATCTTGACCTACGCGTAGTAGTGGATAATCTGTATGCTGATTGATTCAAGCAACGGGTATCTTTGTTATAATAACTTTGTATAACCGATAGGCCAAATAGATTTGTAAATAGTTAACTAACAAAAGTGTGATTATATACAGGCTGTGATTCTACAGAATATACGCAGTTACCTTGATCTTATCTTAATGGTCCAAAGCAATTAAACTCAGAAATATAGCAATTCAAAGTTACTATACATAATCAATGTACTTCATGATCGCTAAATTGTCGGTTATTATCTTGGTACAGGGCATTTGCGATATTATATGTCAATGTCAAGTACGCCGGCTAGACACGTAATGTCTGCAGTACATTGCTGGCTCTATTTATTTTGTTAGAAAATAACGGTAAATTAATTTTTTTTCATGCTATGTAATTGAAAGCATTCGGAATTAATTACTGGTTAGTTAAAGGTTCTACATTTTATTTTTTTGCTACTATTACAGGCCACACCCTGTATAGTGTGATAACGGATTTAGAATACTTAGTGTGTTCACCACATTGCACCACAGTTTTGAACTATTGTAGCTATCTCCGTTTTTATTCCAAATCTTACTAATATTATAAACGTGAAAGTTTGTAAGTATGGATGGATGGATGGATGTTGGTTACTCTTTCACGTAAAAACTACTGAATAGATTTTAATGAAACTTTACAATAATATAGCTTATACATCAGAATAACACATAGGCTACAAGTTATAAAGAGTAGCGGTAGTATAGTTAAATCATGTCTGAGTGATAGACAGCAGCAGGTTCAGATAAACGGTGTCAATTCAAGGAGCTCAAACGTAATAATGGGCGTGCCACAGGGTTCTATATTAGGCCCGTTTCTCTTTCTAGTTTACATTAATGACCTTCCCCATTCATTGCATAATCAACCCAAGATAGTCTTGTTTGCTGACGACACCTCACTTATTTTTAAAGTAGATAGACGTGCTAAAAACTATGACGATATAAATAAAATTATTAATCAAGTACATGGTTGGTTCACTGCGAATAATTTAGTATTAAATGGGAATAAAACAAAATGTATAAGATTTTCTTTACCTAATGTTAAACATAGTGAGTGTGATGTGGTATTGAATAATGATAAATTGGATTTAGTAGAGGACACTGTTTTCTTAGGGATAACGCTTGATTCTAGATTACAATGGGGTCCCCAAATAACATCTCTTTCTAAGCGGCTAAGTTCCGCAGCGTATGCTGTTCGGAAAGTCCGCCAATTAACAGACATAGACACTGCACGACTGGTGTACTTTAGTTACTTCCACAGTATCATGTCTTATGGTATTCTGCTATGGGGACGTGCTGCAGACATTGAATCAATCTTCATTCTGCAGAGAAGAGCTATTAGAGCTATTTACAATCTACGCAGTCGCGATTCCCTTAGGGATCTGTTCAAAGAAATCAGCATCCTAACAGTGCCTTGTCAGTACATATATGAAAACATCATGTATGTTAGGAAAAATTTGCATTTATTTAGTAAACAGTGCGAACGACATCATTATACTACTAGAGATGGAAATAAACTAGTTCAACCAAAATTTAGATTATCAAAAGTGCAAACTTCATTTATGGGGAACTGCATTAAATTTTACAATAAAATACCTTCCAACATCCTTCAATTAAACGAGAAGAAGTTTAAAATATGTGTAAAACGCACACTATGTAGGCAGGCTTATTATAAATTAGATGAATATGTAGATGATAAAAATGCTTGGCGAAATGCTGGTCCAGCTCCGCAGCCACACTGAAATAGTCTTATGTGGTCTTCATATATTGCTACTCCTTTTTTTGTAATAATTATTTAATTCCGGACTTTCACTAGGTCTTTTATTGACATGTACCTATCTCATAATATTATTTTGACATCATGGATTTATTAAATATTCATGTTCCTTGTTTTTTTTACCACTGAGTAGGACTAATTTGTCTTTGTCTTTTTTTTATATCGAGTATACAGGACCTTCGTATTATACAGGACCTTTATCATTTTATTTTGTATAATTGTTTAGAAGTTTGGAATTGTAAATGTGAGCACTATGTAGTCACCGTATTTATATAACTTATCATATAAACAAGCAGTTGAGAGTATGTCATGCTCGCTTAAAGGTCATGCTGGTGGTGTCGTGTGTGTCGGGTCCTTCGGTTCCCTAAAATATGGTTGAGCTGGGGGATGGCTGGCACATGCGTCATGCTCGTGATCGGGTGCCGCCAGTTGGGGCCGGTCATCCCTTAACTGCTATTGACATACCTACATAGCTTTATATTGATCTCCTGGACACTTCTGTTGTGCAATATGTTACATTGTCCTCACATCTTAGCTTACTATAAATAAACACGAAATCAATGTAACCCAATCAGATGCTTGTAACAGAAAATATGTTAAAAAGAGTGTCCATGGAGTTTCTTGCCTGTTCTTCTCCATAGGATCTACTTTTTGGAACATGCAACTAGATTCCTAACTTCACTTTTGACTTTTCAAAAACACCAGTAAATAGGTTCAATTGAAATAAATGATTTGAGTTTGAGTTTGAGTTTGAGAGATTATGTGAATTACAACAATATAAACAGGTCGAATTCAAAATTTCTAATTGTCAAATTTTCGACCATATTAAACTATAGACAACATAACGTTTCGCTGTCAGTTGCGTTTTGTTAGAGTAGGTTTTATACGGACGGGATAAAAATCTCAGGTATCCTATGTCCAACTTTCTTTTTGTTTTAAATATATATAATGCGGAACAAAGTTCGCCGGGTCAGCTAGTTGTTAATATTTGTCTAAGTCATCTTATCTCATCCATGAAACAATATAAGGAATTACGTTGGTATTCTGCGATAAACGTCCTAGCTAAAAATGAGTACCATTTGTAACCGAAGAGCTCGCTTTCGCCCGTAATGTCTCGGCTGTCTGACCAGCTGCAGCTCTCACAAAGCTGATTACTACAGGGTCCTGCACATCGATCTAGCTTATAGCTTTAAAGTCGGGCTACGTGCTCCGTTTGCGCTATTTCATCTTTACGTGTTGAGATTTTCTTCCTTGATGTTAGCTTTATCCTTGATATGTTGATATGTTGTTGTTATTATTTCGAAGGATATTAAATACAGTATGTGATAGGATGAATTAATACTACTACTTCTCAGCCGATATATGACCCACTGTTGAGTCAGGCCGCCTCTAGTTAATGGACGCCAGACGCCATGGCCAGGTGGGTTAGCACAGGGTTTCGTATCAAATTTTCCTTCTCTTACAGCTAGGTTATCGGCCATATCATTTCCTTTTGTCGGCTCTTACAACACCCTCAGGATGAAAGGAGTGGTAAAACTATGTATACGGACAAGTATATGGACCGATGATAATCTGGCTCAAATAACATTTATAATTTTAGTATTTATATATTAAAAGGATTGACAATAATTATTTTAGTTATGTTTAGTTTAGTGTTTTTATTGTGTAGGTATGTACTTTAAAGGACTTGTACAACTTTAAGCTTACTATATAGATGGGGGTAAAACTTGAAAGCCATATTATTAAGTACCTATCATAAGATAGTTGGTCTAACCATGTAACTACCAGTTATTTTTAAACATGGTCGGTAATTGGTCTTTGCAAACACTAGTAGTTAACCAGATCTGGTTAGACGAGTGCTCACTCGGATGAAATTGAAAAAGCGAGTTCCATTCAAACTACGAGTAGAATAATAATAATTGGATACAACCAACATCCATTGTAACAATGTATTCAGGTGGATTGTGTATGTAGTTTTATTTTACGAATTACGGTTTGTTACTGCGATTGTTCATATTTTTATGATGTGCAAGCAGCAAGCTACTCAGATATTATCAGTCGGTTTTAGTATTTCGTATGTCAAATTTAACTCATTGTTGACAAGTTTATATGGTTAAGGATTTAGAATACATAGTGTCACCGTCCCATTCCACCCTAAGGGTGTCGACAATAGGAAATGAAAGCCCGAAAACCTAGCCACAAGAGAAGGTGTGGCACAGTAGGCTAATTACCCTCCATGTAATTGGAGGAGGCCCGACTCAGCAGTGGGTCATTTATGGGCCGAGTAGTAATAGTAGACATGTTTATTGACGAGACGAGTTTTAATTTTTTTTAAATATATGCAGATTTTTTATGTTTTAAGTAATCATCATCACTATCACTACATAGTATAAAACAAAGTCGCTGTTGTCTGTCCGTCCCTATGTATGCTTAAATCTTCAAAACTACGCAACGGATTTTGAAGCGGATTTTTTTAATAGATAGAGTAATTCAAGAGGAAGGTTTATATGTATAATACATGGATGTATTATACATGGATAATATTGTAGAGAAACACTGCTTTATTTAAATGTTCATAATTGCACCCGTGCGAAGCCGGGGCGGGTCGCTAGTAATAAATATTTGGGCCTTTTGTCGTACACTGTTTATTGAATGTTTTTCGAAAATGATTTTATCCGATTCATATTTAGGCCCATCGCCTATAGTGACTGATCGAGTAGCGCAGGAAGTGCCCTGCGCTACTCGATACTCGCCACTTAATAATAATGTGGTGTAAAACATTAATATCGAAGGTTTGCGTAGCCTTGTGTACGAAGGGCCTTACATTAGTTGAAAATGTAGGGAACCCAAGAAGCGCTGACAATATCAATTTCCATATTGTTCCAACTTTAATGTCCGTCATAGTGCATTGTGCTGGGTTGCTCTGTTTAATCTTTGCCAACACCGGTTCCCTCCCTTGGCATGATAGATGGGTAAGCTGTCACAGGATTTACCTTTGTGTTTCCCGGCTTAAATACCGGGCACAAACAGTACATCACGGGGAAAGGGCTTTTCTAAGAACAGACACTTTGGTATACGCAAAATTTATCGATATCTTTACTCCTTCTGCACTTAAGGTTTATCCGAGTTTATTAAAATTAGCTTCTTTCATGTCAAACATTGTCCGTGTGGTTACGGATTTAGAATAAACTAGCTTTAGCGCGCGGCTTCGCCCGCGTGGGCTTCGAACCCGTGCTTATCTCTATGCATATTTTTTATGAACATAAAAGCGGTTATTGTGACTAAACTATGATAGTTAGAAATGTGCTCTCGCGGACTTTTTTGTAGATCTTTATAAGCTCGTAGTACATCATTTTATTCTATTGTCAATAGTTTTTGCAGCGCACGCATAAATAGGTTTTCGATTTTACACCTTAGTTTACAAAATCGTAATTTTAATACGGATCCCTAATTATTTTGAAAATAAAATATATAGCCTATAACCTTCCTCGATAAATGGACTATCTAACACTGAAAGAGTTTTTGAAATCGGACCAGTAGTTCCTGAGCTTAGCGCGTTCAAACAAACAAACAAACTCTCATATATGGGCTGATTAGTAATAGTATATCAAACACGCAAACAAAAAAAAAACTAATTTAATCAAGTTGGCTCATTAGAGCTCTTTTGACAAGTCAAACAATATAAAATATAATAAAATTTACCATTTAAAATTAATTATTTACCATCTACCACCGGTTCGGAATGCACCTCTACAGAGAAGAGCCGGCAAGAAACTCTGTAGTCGCTCTTTTTAGATCGCCATTTTTGGGTACAAGACTGGATATAACAGATTTGTGAGAGCAAACTCGCGCAATAGTTGTAAAGGGCCAAATATCAGCCAGATCTAGTCAACAATAGTAACCTTCTAATGCCCGAGCCAACCGACCCCCAGCAACGGCACCTGTTCACAAGCATGACACATGCGGCAGCCATCGCCCTCCTCAACCATATTGCAGGGAACAGAACGACCCGCCGCACGACGCCACCACCGCTATGGGTCTTAAAGTGAGGATAATAACTCGAGCACCAGGGAATTGAACATTTAGTTTCTCTATCTCTTGAAATGAGGTCTTACAAAATAAAAGTTCTAATTATATTCCTATAACTTCGGGCAGTGCCTACACTTAACACTGGAGGCAATAAAATTAAGTGTACCGAATTATGAACCTGAACTAAATAAATTATAATTTTATGTATTTTTTAATAGTTTGGTCATAAACAGTTTAATACAGTATATGTATATTTGTAAGTCGGGTCAGCCCTCCTCCAAAATCATGGACGGAAATTTACCACTGTGCGACGCTGGAAGGCGGCACAGGGATGAGGAAAACTACTGTGCAAGGCTGGCAAGGCGGCACAGGGTTTCTGTCAATTTCGTCTTCTCTTGCGGCCAGGTGATCTGCCTTTTGCGATCCTTTAGTTGCCGCTTACGACACACGCAGGATGGTATGGGTTGGTGACATTGTGTATTCTAAATCATCGCCACACGGAAAATTTGTTCGTCTATTATTAGTTAGAATTTTGCTAACTTATGAATATTATCACCGCAGTTTCTGAAGACAAAAGTCTTCAACCAATGTGTGTTGCCAGTGATGACATATGGAACAGAGACGTGGTCGCTCACTATGGGCTCCATCAGAAGGATCAAAGTCACCCAAAGGGCAATGGGCCTCCCCATTGCCCTTTGGGTGACTTTGCCAAACTTAAGTGGCAGTGGGCAGGGCACATAGCTCGCAGGACCGACGCCCGATGGGGCAGAAAAGTCCTCGAGTGGCGACCGCGTTCCGGAAGGCGCAGTGCTGGTAGGCCTCCCACACGGTGGACCGACGACCTGGTTAAGGTCGCCGGAAAGCAGTGGATGCGGGCGGCCCAGGACCGGCCTTTGTGGAGATCCTTGGGGGAGGCCTATGTCCAGCAGTGGACGTATTTTGGCTGAAATGATGATGATGATGTTGAATATTACAACTCATAATATTTGTACGTACAGGTTTATAACCCGTATGTACACATATTGTAACCATGTATAACAAAACCTATATTTTATCGAGGTCAGTGCATGATTATTATTGTAAGTGAAATCCTTTAGTCCGCTTTTTACATATTCCCATTCATATTTCATCACTTTGATGCAGCGCTGAATTTGTGAATAATAAATTCTTTCAATAAGATTGCGGTCGGTAGCATTCCTAGTTATCTGCTTTATTGGCTGCACAATAGAGTGCATCGGAATCCCTTTCAAAGGTTCTACATACCATCACAACCATTCGGGATTCAAAGGAAACGTATTTCCAACAATGAATCGAGGGTAGTTTGAAAAGTTCATGCTCTCGTTCACTCGTGCAGTTAAGTGATGGCAGTCGTGTCGAGAACTCGTGCGGAAGGTGCGTTTCATTTTCTAAATAATTTTATTACTATGGATGGATGCTTTAAAGTCTTGATTAGGTAATAAGTGTGAGAGTTTTTTTTCGGTGTAGTGATGGATTTAATAATAATAATAAATTTCCTTGGACATTACACACAACGCCATCTCGTCCCAAGCTAAGCAACTTAATGCTTGTGTTATGGTAACGAGATGGATGATAAACTACTTAGGGTAAAACCGAGATAGATGCCCAGTGGGATAGATGCCCCATATTCTAAAAACCTAACTTCGCGAACTCGTGACTTAGAGTTAATTGTATAAGTAGGAGCCACATTCACCCCATACCTTAGTTACCCATGGACAGTCGTGTAGGAGGAAGCGTTTTTGTCGTGTATGTAATTATCTCCGCGGCGACATTCACGAACACGTCAAAGTTTGAAACGTTAGTATTCTGTGATGTATAACTTTATAATTATTAATAAATTCCGTTATATTTTTTCATATATCGATAAACTGGTTAATTAAGTCGGCATCTAGGTGTAAATAATTGCTATTTAGTTTATTATAATATTTAAAAAATACTTAGGCATCTATCCCTATCACAAAGGATAGTTGCCCTGATTTTTCAAGGTATAGGTGCCCTTAGGGGCATCTATCCCTCCCTAAACTGCTATTTAAGATTATAGTAGAACTATGCCACACAACGGAAGGATAACCCTAAAGATACAAGTAAAATAGGATTTGCAAGTTTTGAAAGAAAAATACGAAATCGTTATCCAACTGGATCTGAATCTGGACTGAATCTGTACACTTTTCAGAAATTATTACACAATTTAAGTAATATTATTTGTAGAAACAATTAAGATTTTCTATTTTTGTTATATAAATAAAAAGCTTATAAAATTTAATTCAACAAAGAACATGATAATGCTTGTTGAAACTTAATAATTTATATTTTAATTATACAAACGATGTAAAAATAATTATGGGTAATAACAATACACTATTAATACAAAAATATACATGTCTATTTATACGACACGGTTGGCGCAGTGGTTGAGCGATCGACTGCTGCGCAGCATGTCGCGGGTTCGATCCCCGCACGGAAGAAATATTTGTACGACCTACAAGTATTTGTTCGGGGTCTGGGTGTTTTCTATCTGTAATATGTAAGTATTTACAAAAAAAAAGTATATAAGTAGTTTATCATCCATCTCGTTACCATAACACAAGCATTAAGTTGCTTAGCTTGGCACGAGATGGCGTTGTGTGAAATGTCCAAGGATATTTATTTATATCTACCCATCTGGCCAGTGTGGCCCTGTAGACCCTCCACGTAACTCTGGAGGAGGCCCGACTCAACAGTCCTCGGTCACCTAAGGGCTGAATAGTAGTGTAACATTATGTATTTACTACTAAAATAAACAACTTCTTGAGATATTTGCAAATATACTGAACATTATATAATGATCTTATAAATGAAACAAATTTTGTTGAAAAACCATTCACAATTCTTTGAAAATACAACACTAACATAAAGCTGAGAGGATAAAATAAACTGAGACCTGACCGTGTAATTTACAGTACTTGGTTGCATAACATTTAGAGCAGAATTACAGATGGTTTTAACATTTTCATTCCGCGCTCCTTCAAGCGTTATATTACTAACCAGAACGCGTCCTACAATAACTTCAGCTGTTGCTTCACTTAATTAAATTTGATATAATCTATTTAACAATCTCCAGCGTCTGTCCGGGGTGTTGCTATGAATAGGAACGTCGAAAACTATTTAAACTGATTCGAGTGAAATGTTCGCGCAAAATGCAGTTGTTTAACCATTTCAAATTTCAACTTTGTATCAATGTTATTGCATTTATTTCCGATGAATTGAACAGTTTATGTCTCGCAAGTTTTCGTGTCGCGTATTGTCGGATACCTAATGTCACCACCCCATTCCATCCTGAGGGTGTCATAAGAGCCGACAAAGGTAATGGCCGATAATTTAGCCCTGTGGAAAAGGAATACTTTATTCAAACCCTGTGCCAATCCGTCTTGCCAGCGTCACACAGTAGCCTATTTACCCTCCATGTAACTGGAGGAGGCCCGACTCAGTAGTGGGTCATATATGGGCTGAGACTACTCAATATTCTACTACTAAGTAGAAGAAGAAGAAGAAGAAATATATTGAAATATCTGACCTCATCTGTGCTTAATACGGCACTTAAAGTCATCGCTCACGGCAGTCGTTTTGTATTTAGTCAGTTACGTGAAAACTTGAAACCATATAACTACTGGATGTCACATTAGATTGATCATGGCGGGTAGACGGAAGTCATTCTAAATACATACTCTTGTTATCGAAACTATGTTAAATTGGGAACTTAACCTTCGGGAACGAGGAAAAAGAAAATATTTTTGTTACTGTCACGTATTGACTCGGCTTTTAGATATTTTGTTTTTTGCTGGCACTTTGGTTGTTGGTACCTATCATATACTTCGGTTAGGGCACATTGCTCACAGGACCGAAGCCCGATAGGGCACAAAGTCCTCGAGTGGCGACCGCATTCTGGAAAGCGCAGTGCTGGTAGGCTTACTACACGGTGAACCGATGACCTGGTTGATGTCACCGGAAAACTTGAGACCGGCCTTTATGTAAATTCTTCGGGGAATCTTATGTCAGCAGTGGACGTCTTTTGGCAGAACTGATGATGATGATACTTCGGGTGTGGTATGGGGTAATTTGAGCTAGTAGATCTAGTTGCAGATCATCATCATGCATCTAGCCACATATCTAGTTGCCAGAGAAGAATAACACTGTAATGGAATCGTGTGCATCTAGCCAGCATAGGACAGCATGGCCAGCGCCAGACAGTACCTATGCTAATTTCATATCGGAGTGGATTAATTAAGCAGTGGATCATTTACGAATTGGGATGGGATGTAGACAATCTGGATTGATGCAAATGTCTTGGTAAATATATTACTGTTGTTGCAAGAAACTATTTGAATATCGAATAAGAAATATGGATTTGAATTCTTTCTACAATCTTCAACGTTTTCTGCAACAAAATAATACTTGTCCTTAATTGGATAGCCCCGAGAAACGAGACGTTTCCTCAGTTTGTAGGATTATGCCAAATTGTAATTAAAATGATAATGTTCTTGTTCAGTTACGGCAAGACGGAAGTAGTAGTTGGAGGGCATACTGAACGGAGTTTGTGTTCAATTAAAATTTCATGAAGTGTATATCTTACAATGAATTTAGATACCATTTCCCCCGGCGTGTTATGATAAACCCCGGCTTCAAATTAGACTTGACATGCCAAAACAGTGAACCCTACTCCCGACTAGTACAGTATTTTTTGCTTATCCGTGTACGAACTGTACACGTACCCTTAAACAAACATACTTTAGAGTGTTTAAATATTGAGAGACATTAAATATCTAAAGTATGACTTTTTGCTGTATAATAATTACACAACGTCACTAACCCATAACATTCTGAGGCAGATCACCTAGCCGCCAACCTGACGCAAACCCTTTTTTATTTTTGGTTTTTTTTTTTATTTATTTTTTTGGGGAATTTCTTTATGCGTCCGCCCCTCGAGGATGTGGTCGGTGATTATGTGGGACTCCGGAAAATACTCATCTACCCACTAAAACCCCAGTATACCCTCACACGACATGCTTGGGGCGCCACAGGTTGGCGTAAACGCATTCCACTGTGACACCCTGATAAAAACCCTGTGGCAACCCGTCTCGTCAGCGTGGCACGGTAGGCAAATTTCCCTCCATGAATTTGGAGGAGGCCCACTTAGAAGTGGGTCATATATGGGGTAAAACGACGATTAAGTATATCCTCGATATCCTCTTGGATATACAGACTTACATTAACCAATTTATTAAATTTTATACATAATATAATACGAGTACATATGAATATAAATATCCTTGGACATTTCACACAACGCCATCTCGTCCCAAGGTAAGCAACTTAATGCTTGTGGGTAACGAGATGGATGATAAACTACTTATATATATTATTTGTTTTAAATACATACATATTATAGATGAAAAACACCCAGACCCGGTACAAATACTTGTAGGTCGTACAAATATTTCTTCCGTGCGGGGATCGAACCCGCGACATGCCGCGCAGCAGTCGATCGCTCAACCACTGCGCCAACCGTGTCGTCAAATGAATACATGCAAAGGACCTAGTCCTTTACTGTATGAAATATCGTATACTCGGCATGGAATGCGTCAATGTCATTTTTTATTCTAAATCCCTTAAATCCTTGGGGTCCTGGGTTCGATTCCGGGGCCGGGCAAGTGTGTAAAACAGAGGCACTAGCTCTGTAAACTGCCCCTGCGACACACGTTTTACGTTATACGCACTTTACGGGGTTACGTTTAAAAAAAAACCTTTAAACGGAATACATAATTAGGTTCATATTCGTTTAGAAATTTGTTTATTTCATTTACATTTCATCTAAAGATGAACTAATTGATTTTGATGAAAATACAGGCATGCTAAAAATAAATTAGTTTTATGCAACAAAAAAAAGCGAAGAAATGTAAAACAGCGCTGCCGTTATTCGCATAAAATTAGCCCCTTCAGTGTTTTTCAAGCAGGAATTCAAAATGTAAAAATTTTCCTGAAGTTTCACGGCGGCTAACCCCGTAGACGTAATAAGCGGTCTTAACCTGACGTCTGAAAGTAGGTTGCAAGGTATCTTGATTGTTGGTCTCCGGCCTACGGACTTTATGCAAAGATTGTGTTGTTTACTGTGGCTATGCCTAATACCATTTATGACTTTTTCTTTTTATGTTACACTAAAACGAAATGAGGGTCGTGGTATAAGACTTAAGAGCCCCCGCACATTAAGGCCACCAGTCGCCGCTACTAAATGCAGCCACCAGTGGTAGCCTCTGGTGACTGGATGCGGCCTTCAGTGGCTGCCACTTGCGGCAGTTGTTCAAGTGACTGGCCGGCGAATGTGGCCGAGTGTGCGCGCGAGTCGAAAGACAAAACGCGGCCACAAGTAGGGAGTGCGGTCGACTCCCGCAGCTTGTGGCTCGGACGCTGCCACTCAAACTCTCGGTGTGCGCCGATGCTAAACAAAATGTATGGATTAACGCGTCGCAACTTGTGGCGGCCACTAGTCATTCTAATGTGGTCGCCTCCTCTCAATGTGCGCTCGATCTTAAGGTTGACCATTAGGTTAAGACCTTGCCTTACTGAATTACATTAGTCTCGGCTTTCTATTCTCATCCGATTAGGCTAATTGTGTCAATGTTCTTAAGAGGCGATTATCGTTTGCTCTTCAAATCTCATGTCGTGGGATTGGTTTATTAAACTAAAGCGGACTGTACCCAATGTGGTGACGGATTTATAAAATATAGTGTCACTTTCATCGTCCACCTTTAGGGGGTCGCAAGAGCCGACAAAATGGCAAGCCAGATAACCTGGCCACAAGAGAAGGACATGTAACTGGAGGAGGTCTGATTCAACAGTGTGTCATCTATGGGATGAGTAGATAGTAGTAGTAGTTGATCGGGCACTAACAAGAAATAACAGTGCCTAGAAACATCGCATAGAAACACTACAATACAACTGTCAGCTGAGAATGACAGCTTTACGTAATCTATGAAGCACGGAAAAAGCCAGCTAATATAATATTATCACACTGTCACACCACACTGTCCGTGTGTTGATGGATTAAGAATACACAATGTCACCAACCCATACCATCTTTAGGGTGTCGTAAGAGGCAGATCACCTAGCCCCAAGAGAAGGAAAACTTGATACAAACCCTGAGCCAACCAGTCTTGCCAGCGTGGCACAGTAGGCTAATTTCTCTCCTGAATTTGGAGGAGGCCCGACCCTGCAGTGGGTCATTTATGGGCTGTAACGACGAATGACGA
Source organism: Clostera curtula (assembly GCA_905475355.2). Lineage (NCBI taxonomy): Eukaryota > Metazoa > Arthropoda > Insecta > Lepidoptera > Notodontidae > Clostera > Clostera curtula. The sequence continues at coordinate 16,176,908 of FR997797.1, read as the reverse complement.
CTATAATATTATATACTTTCTGTGAGGTGGTCCCCACATGACATTGTGGATTTACGATACACAATGTCATGTGGGGACGGGGCATAATATTACACATCCCCACCGCTCGCTGGGAAAAAACGCGTGTTGTAAGAGTCAATAAAACCTAGCACGCTTGGTGGTAGTATCTAATGGTCCGCCCGGCTAGCTACCACCCTCGCATCTAAGTCCGGCGACCTGTCTAAGCCAAGCAGTTTTATTTTGTTCCGTCGCGTCTATGTGAGAGCCGGTGCCTGACAGGGCATTTCGTTGAATTACCTGGTCCATCTTAGACCCTGGCGTTGCTTTTCATCGCGCAAGCTTAGAGTCAAAGGCATTCAAGTCGTAGATAAAAAAAATATCCCAAAGGTGTTGTAAGAGGCGATTAAACAAACGCAAGAAGCAGATAACCTAGCAAGAGATGGAAAGCTCCATACAAACCCTATGCCAACGCATCCATTATGCCAATTTGGCAAGGTAGGTACCCACTAATCTCCTGCCTCCTCCCAACTATGGGCTGATGTTTATAATATGGGTGAAATGGTTACCTTTCTACAGGTGGTTCTAAAGCCCGTCGAGTCACACGTTGCTTACACTGCAGAAAAACTATATTCCACATTGGGTAGATGAACTTCTCATTAAATTCAAAATACCTAATTTGGATTTAAAAAAAAACAAAGGAACGAAATCTCATCGAAACTGCAAAGTGATTTTATCAACTTTTTTAAACTCCGTTCATAATCCTTATACTTTACAAAACACGGTTTATCTGCCGATTTTAAATACGATATCGAGTATCGATTGCTTCAAAATTGCCTCGCAAGGTTGGCACGGATCCGGCGGATTACGTAAACTCGAGAAAAACAACTAGTGATGAGACAGTATGCTAAGAAGTAGATTCATGGAGTCACTATCAGTGAGTTTTCGAAACAAATGTAGTAAATTCGAGAAATGTTTATTATTTAAAAAAAGAGTCAAGTTGATTTCCAACTCACAAGAGAAGTGACACTGTTGTAGCTTTAAGTATGATGATTTAGGAAGACTTTTTGATTGTTTTAAAGTTGATGTTATCAATATTTTATAGATAATCCTGTGCACACGTCGCTAGGTATCAACTGGATTTATGCAGTGCCAAAGTTTCTCAATTTTTTTCTATTATGATGATGTCTTCGGTTTTACGATCCTTACATGTAAATGATGTATTTTTTTAAGTCGTTAAGACATCATTTACCGTAGTTGTCTTTTATGCTTATTAATCAATATCTCTCAACAGTGAAGTATGTGATGACTAAATGGATTGTTATAACCCTAATCATCGTTTCAGTCCACCAATTACCCAATACACATTTGGGCCGCTTCTAAATTCTAGAAGGGTTATTCGCCTACTGTGCCACGCTGGCAAGACGGGTAGGTACAGAGTTTTTCTTCTCTTGCAGCCAGGTGATCTCCGTTTCCAATTATTTAGTCATCTCTTACGATACCCTCAGTATGGTTTAGTGATATTGTGTATTTATTCTTAATCCATCACCACGCGGATAAAATAATATACGTTAAACTATGATTCCATGTCTGTTTAAATATCGATTCATTTCAATACGTCCGATTGATTCTCTAAAGTATGCGCGTCACTAAACACGATCGAGGTAGGAAATAGTTCGAAATAACCGGGTGCAGGTGACGCGAGAAGTAAAACGAACTGCTTATGTGTTTCCGTCGAAAAAAACCACCAACCAACCAAAGTGCCTCGAAGCTGCCTAATATCGTGACCATTTGTGTAAATTTATTGTTACAGTAAATTCTTTGAAGCGGGGTAATGGGATACTTAATGAGCTGTCATCAAAAGGGTATATCGATTTGTCGCCGCTTTGTTGGATCAAATCAACGGAATTGCCTACTCATTACAGTTGGATTTTTCTTACTAGTTTCTTATAGGTATTTAACAGGCTGAGGCTTTATCTACTTCTACTACTCAGCCCATAGATGAGTCAGGCCTCCTCCAATCACATGGAGGATACAGAGTCACGCAGGTTAGACGGGTTGGTACACGGTTTCGTAACAAGTTTTCCTTCTCTTGCGCCTGGGTTTTCGGACTTGTCTTTTCCTTTGTCGGCTCTTATGACGCCTTCAAGACAGAATAGGGGGTGACACTATGGCCTCCTTCTGCGAGGACGTTATGTCGCAGAAGGAGGCGGCGGACCGGGTCAGGGAGGAGGACGTCCTGGCCGACCCGCGCCGTAGGCGGAGGCCGGGGAGGAGGAGGTGACTGTACGCCCACCTCCTTCCCCCGCCATAGAGGCCGGTGGTGGGTCGGGGGACCCGCCACCGACGAAAGTTGACGAAAGGGCGTCCCAGTGTACCGGGACTGATAGTCGCTTGCCTGCGTAGCGGGCACCTCGTCGGGGCGTCAACGTGGACTGCGCTTGTGCGAACCGTTGGCGCCCCAAGCGTGCCGTGTGAGGGTATACTGGGGTTTTAGTGGTTCTGTCCCGGGAGTCCCACATAATCACCGACCTCTCCCCCGGGGGGCGGTGGTATGCATAAAGCATATAACCAGCGACAACAAAAAAAAAATGGGTGGTGACACTGTGTATTTTAAATTCGTCACCACACCCTCTGGAACCATAAGACTTGAAATTTCGTAAGAATATTCCTTTTTGTCTAGTAGGGGTCGATAATTATTAAAAGATTTAACAATGATAAAATGCTTATTAAGTATCATCAGCATCTCAACTCGTAACCGACCCATAGCTAAGTTGGGTCTTCTCCATGGACAGAAATTAGCCTACTGTGCCACGCTGGCCTGACGGGTTGGCACAGGGTTTGTATCCAGGCGTGGTTCTGCATCAGGTCCCACAATGCCGCAACAGGACGCGAGTTGGAGCACCCCGGGGAGTTTTAGTGGGTAGGCCCCCACTATGGGGGAGAGTCCCACACTCCCCTCGCTGCCCACCCCCATGGCCGGCGAGGAAGTCCATAAAGGATTTTACCCCGGGCGAACAAAAAAAAAAAAAAAGGGTTTGTATCAAGCATCCCTTTTATTGCGGTTATACTGTCTGCCTCTATTGTTTCTTTAGTGAACAAGACCTACATCCTTATTTATTGGATCGTGACAGTGCATTATAAATCTGCAGTTTGTATGGGCTAGTAAAAATGATTTTCCTTTATTATTTATTTAACTGAGTTTGTAGTAACTTAGTCTTAAAAGATTTAGAATTGTACTTATATTTTTTAAATTGTTTTGGTTACATTTAAACTGCCAGTTTTAAAGAGTAAGTTAGGTTGATAAAAAAGATTGAGCTTGCAGTCGTGCTATTGAGATGATGAGAGATTTTTTTTTTGTTTATTAACCTATATGTAAGTTGTTGAAAGTACATATATTTCCCCACGCATTGAGTTCCTTTGAAGTTGAACTGCCATACGATTATTGAATACCAAACGATCCGATGATTTGGGCCGTACACATTTTATACCAGTACACAATGGGTGTTTTATTAAAACGAACCCCCCGGATATTGGACGCATCAAAGGCATGCCGTTTATCATGTTAAATTTCTCTACGTTTCGGTATGATTAATGTTCGCATGTGTGAATACATTTCATGAAGGTTTTATTATGTTATGTAAAATAATAAGTGCTAATTATTTATGTCTGCCTCGTTGGTTTAGGGGTTAGACGCAGCGCCTTTGAATCTACGGATCCCGGGTTCGATTCCGGGGTCGGCCAAGTGTCTTAGTCTAAACCAGAGGCACTTGCTTGGAGTCTGGGTGTCATTTGTGGTCGTAAATTATATGTTTGTAAACTGCCCCCGTGATACAGGTTATATAACCAGCACAAGGATTTCGTTTAAAAAACAAAGTGGTGACGAATTTAGATTAGGATAATGTTGCCCCCCCATTTCATCCTGAGGGTGTAGTAGCCGACAAAAGGATATGTAATGCATGAAAACCTAGCCGCAAGAGAAGGAAAACGTGATACGAAACCCTGTGCCAACCCGTCTGGCCATAGCGGAATGGAACAAATTCTCGGACACTTCTAACTCATTAATTGAAACCTACTATATGCTGTATATTTTACTGTAGGTACTGTAGGAACGCGCCATCTGTTAAAACGATCGAAGGGGCGACGGCGACCGGGTCATTCGTCGGTCGTAAGGAAAACTCCTTAGAATTTTCCTTGAAGAAGTTTCCTTTTTTTATTAACGTAAAGCATGAGTCGTGGTCGCTCACTATGGGCTCCATCAGAACGCTCAAAGTCACCCAAAGAGCAATGCTAGGAGTTTCCCTGCGAGATCGAATCAGAAATGAGGAGATACGCAGGAGAACCAGGGTCACTGACATAGAGCCAAGGGGCAGCAGTGGACGTCTTTTGGCTGAAATGATGATGAAGCATTAATCACAAGAAGTTTATAATCTGCATCGTGGGGCAGTTTACAAGCATGACACGAACACAAATGACACAGAGACTCAGAGCAAGTGCCTCAGGCTTACACAAAGACACTTGCCCGGCCGCGGAATCGAACCCGGGACCGAGTATGCAGTTGATCTGCAGATTAAGCAATCATAAAATAGAATACATCTACTACTACTACTCAGCCCATAAATGACCCACTTCTGAGCTGGGCCTTCTCCCATCACAGGGAGGGTAATTAGCCTACTGTGCCACGCTGGCCAGACGGGTTGGCACAGGGTTAAATTTTATAATTATATACAGTATAATTTTAAAAAAAAACCGTCTCTTGGGGCTAGATTTCGGCCTTGTCATTTCCTTTTGTCGGCTCTTACGACACCCTCAGACTGGAATTGGGTGGTTGCACTATGTTTTATAAATCCGTCACCACACAGACAAATAAAATACACTTATTTTGAACTATGAAATAAATAGTTGAAAAATATTACCTACTATGGTAAAAGAGTTTGGTAGTGATCCTTCAGCTCTCTTCTAAGCTTAATATAATAGACGATTTGCTTGTCTGACTGTCTCAGGCTGAGCATTCCAAAGACGGGCAGCCTGTACCGTGAAGGATTTTAGTGTGGAAAACAAGGATAACATTGAGCTTCTTAATAGCAGCTACTTACTTTTATGATAAAGCCCACATTTTACATAAATCCTAGTCAAGTTTCCCTTTTAAATAGCTAAATATTTGCATTTCGAACATTAAAATGAAATAAGCAAAGAAACAGCCTTTGGCTAATTTACATACCGACACGCGATACAAGTAATTCGGCTCATAATTCGTACAAGGTAAATCAAAGGAGAGTGGAAAGTAGTTGAGAATAAGATTATATTAAAATTGTAGTAATTATGCCTTCTTTTGTTCGTGAATTGCATTATCCGCACTGATTCTGTTAAGTATTACTTGCGTAGCTTCCTTTGTCATCATCACCATTTCAGCCACAAGACGTCCACTGCTGGACATATGCCTCCCCCAACGATTTCCACGAAGGCCGGTATGAGCCGTCCGCTTTTATCGCTTTCCGACGACCTTAACCGCGCTTTCCGGGACGCAGTCGCTACTCGAGGAATTTTCTGCCCCATCGGGCGTCAGCTCTGCGAGCTGTGTGACCTGCCCACTGCCACTTAATTTTGGCAACCCTGTGAGCCACGTCGGTATCTCGGGTTCTCCTGCGTATCGTCATTTCTGATTCGATCTCGCAGGGAAACTTCGAGCACAGCCCTCATCCACCGACTCCCAGCGACCTTTACAAGGTCGTCCGTCCACCTAGTTGGGGTTCTTCCCACGCTCCTCTTTCCCATACGTGGACGCCACTCTAAGACTTTTATGCCCCAGCGGCCATCTGTTCTTCGGGCCACGTGGCCTGCCCATTGCCACTTCAACTGTGCAATCCTTCTAGCTACGTCGGTCACTCTAGTTCTTCTACGGATGTCCTCATTTCTGATTCTATCACGTAGAGCATAGCTCTTTCCATTGCACGTTGGGTGACTCTCAGGCGCCTAATAAGTCCCATTGTGAACGCCCACGTCTCTGATCCGTATGTCATCGCTGGCAACACGCACTGTTCGAAGATCGATTCGAAGAACACGCATTGATTATTATTAACGGATAATTAATTTGATTAATTGAAATTGCTCACTACAAAGTTCCAAACTCAGTACGATGCTAGTTGCAAGCAACCAACGCTGGTCTTCCGTCAGGGGCGTCGGATGACTACTCACACAAACATTTGAACAAACGTATGTTACAAATTACCGGAAACAGACAATCAAGCGCCTATATCTCGAATGTAAAAAAAAGGAACAGGCATGTCTAAAGTAAGTAATCATTGCCATCTAATCTATTTATATTATTGACACAATTAAAATTTCATTTTTGAGCCTTTCGTAACCGGAAAAAAAACAAGTCAGTTATATGTAAACGGTTATTTTAATATGGCGTTTAAAATTAAAGACAAGGCCGCTGAATTTCAGCCGCCAGGTCTTCTCGGTCGGTGCCGCATTCCGACCTGGTAATAGTATAAAAAAAAACTATGTATCCGTTGACGATTGTGAACGCCATAAATTAAACAATAAAGCGTTTTACTATGTTAGGTATTCTATTAAGTCAGTCATGCGAGCAGGTCTACCTTTTCAAAAATACTGTACACAACGCTTTATTCACTTCGATATTCATATAAGAAATAAACATATATACGAGTTGAATCAGTATTATCTTATATTCAATCATAACATCAAGCCCTCATATATTCAAGTGCTATTCGTATTCCAAAACTTATGTATAAAATACTTATTATGTAAGCCAACAGGTATCGCTTTTCTCCATTTGTATCGCGGGTTGCGATTACAATATCTATGTGGCGAAATTGTTCCTGTGTTTACTGATATTTTTATTTATATTCTGTACGCGTGAATTTTGGTGATTGTCTTGTTTGGTCTATTTTTATATGCGAGTATTATGTGGGGCGTATTTACATATACGCTTTCTGGTAATGTTCCCCTATTCCATCCTGAGGGTGAGAGGCTTGTCGAAAGGAAATGACAAGGCCGAAAACCTATCCACCAGAGAAGGAAATCTTGATACGAAACCCTGTGCCAATCCGTCTGGCCAGCGTGGCACAGTAGGCTAATTACCCTCCATGTAATTGGTGGCGGCCTAACTCAGCAGTGGGTTATTATGGCCTGAATAGTAGTATTTTATCTCGTATTTTACGGATTTTACATTACTAGCTTTAGCTTATCTCCGATTCGCATATAGCCTGTCTTAATAAGAGATAATTTAAGATTTAAATTGAGAATGGTTTTTAAAAAAAAAATTACATCTTGTGTTACAAAATCGCAATTTTCTTACGGAACCCTAATATTTTTGAATATAGCCTTCCTCGATCAATTGACCATACAACAATGAAATATTTTTTTTCGCGACATTAGCGCGTTCTAACAGCAGCTTTATAATATTAGTATAGATTTAATTCCCGACGTTTCGAATGCTTTGCAGCAGTCGTGGTCACGGAAAAGACTAGGATGACAGTTGTCTTCAAAAGTACAAACAAACAGTTAAATCTACCGTTTACTAAATTTCCTTCCATGAATTTGGAGGAAGCCCGACTCAGTAGTGGGTCGTTTATGGGCTGATGATAATGAAAGACGTCTTGTTGGTCTAGGGGTTGCATGAGCCGTCTTCAGGCCACGGGTCTCTGGTTCGACTCCGGGATCGGGCAAGTGTCTTGTCCCGAGTTTGTGAACCAGAGTTACTTGGACTGGGTCTGGGTTTTTTTATTATGTCCAAAACTATTAGTAAAACTGTGTGTTATTAGTAAAACTATTCACTACTCAAACTTTAGTTCCCGTTCACATATTTCTCTTTGAAAGCATTGATTACTCCATTTGACCACGTTTGCCTTTGTACTCGTAGTTTAAACGGAAGATTGGCCTTTTGCCAATCAATACACCGTTTCTTTGTACGTGTATAAGAAAATATCAGTATTATTATTTGCTTAATCATCATCATTTCAGCCAAAAGACGTCCAATGCTGGACATAGGCCGCCCGCATCCATTACTTTCCAGCGACCTTAACCAGGTCGTTGGACCACCGTGCGGGAGACCTACCAGCACTGCGCCTATATTTGCTTAGTTTCCCTAAAAACCCTTTTCATAATTAGAACTCTTTAAAACAAAACTATCCAATACTTTAGTTCGTAATAATTAAATACTGAATTAACACAATGCTTTTTGTATTTAAAAAACTAGTTAAAAGATTTTCTGTAAGTTTATTGATATAGAATACACATACCTATAGTGCCACCAACACATCCTGAGGGTGTCGTAAGCACCGACAAAAGGAAATGTGGTCGGTCTCCGTTATTTTAATCTATCGTGGACGAGGCGCTTCAGGCCCTTGATTTGTTAGTTTAGTTTATTAGTAGTATTCGTAGATATTTTGGTTACAACCTCTATTCCGCCCACAAATATTTGTCCAAAAAGTAAGTTGGAGAATCAAAAACTTTTTTTTCAATTAGGCAAATGAAAGTTTAACTTGTTTCCAACCCAAAAGTCTCCTCATTATCGGAAAACAAATCACGGCTCCAGATTTGAGCACACAATTATAAAACAAACCCTGGAGACGAAAAGGGAAATATTGCGTTCAAAGTTTGTTGGACAGGGCCTTTCTGCCTGGGGCGCCCGCTGCCCTTGCCAATGTGCTTACACTTGCCTTAGTTGGTCTAGGGCTTAGATGTGCCTTTGTATCCCTGGTTAGATTCCAGGGTCGGGCAAGTCTCTTTGAGCAAACCAGAGGGACTTTCTCTGAGTCAATTACATTTTTGTAAAGAGCCCCTGCAGTATTAAAAAAAAATACAATTGTACAGCTTCAAATTTCACTTGACATTTGGGCCTGTGCGATCTGACATTATGGTTTCAAATGCCTGCATAGCCATTAGACTTGCCGTGGAACTAACCACATCTTATTCACATTCAGACTTCACCTAGCGTGGGACAAAGGCCTTAAGATGATATTAGTTATTTTAAATATGAAGATTTATATGAGTTTTGGGATAAAACCTACGTAACTAAAGTTCCTTTTGAGTTAGAGTTTGACTGAATCTTACAGTTATGTCAGTGTGAGTGACACTTTTGGTGTTGCCACATGGGTTACCACTAAGGCTGGTCTAGATCCGAGTATGGTGTCACATGTTACAGTCACGTGATTTTGCGTTTGAAATGTCATCACATGCGTTTTGGCGTGGCGGATACCGTTAGTAATGTTTTGGTCCGTATCCATCGAATTCTGGCGATCCCAATCAGGTCCACCATCGCTGCGGTTTCCATTACGTGCTCGCTACTCGAGGACCCTTTAGTCTCATTGGCCGTCAGCCCACCAGACTATGTCTTTCCCACTATCACTGAAGTTTGGCAATCCTGCGGGCAATGTCGGCAGCCCAGGGGCCTTACTCTCGAACGCGATTCCGATCGATCGGTATTGGAATTGTCACATTTCGTACTCTTGAGCACACTCGACCGCGACGCTAGCGCTAAATTGTTTCAATATTGTGTGGATATTGGATGAACTCATAATCACTATTGGATTCAATCCAAAATTCATTTGATAAAATAATTAATATTAATATTGCTATATTATGTGTGAAAACTTGTAATTGGCCTTGGTCTACTATTTAATGTTTTATGTTTATTCTAGCTGTAAGTTTTCTAAGTCAATAAAATAAAAATAAAATACCGGTTTTCGACTAACATGGGCGTCTCACAAACGCAACTTTATGTGTAATGACACATTCGCTAGCATAAACAAGAGCAATTCCGATTTCAATCCAAGGTTGTGAGTATTGTTTTCAAGAGTACGGTAATTTGACAGGATTGGTTATGAATTGGACCACAATTGGCATTGGATTGAAATCGTTATTGGATTCAAGAGTAAGGCCCGTGGTTGGTGTATCTGTGTATCCATTTGATACAAACCCTAGGCCAACCCGTTTTGCCAGCGTGGAACAGTAGGCTAATTACCCTCCATATAGTAGTAGTAGTACTCAATAAAAAGCAAAGAATAAACAACAATTTGTAGTCTAATTAACGGTGCTCTCAATTAAATTTGGCACTGACTTTGCATTTTGAAGTCGGTTTACATTTTTTGTTGAAAACCTATATTTCGTTCAAATAAGTTTATGCTATTTAAAAGAGTAAATTTCTTGATACAATTAATCTAACCAAACTTCTGAATCGATAAACATTTGTATGGAAAAAGAAATGGAATAGCATTCAATTTAAAAAGAACTTTCCAAAATTGTTTTTAATACGCGGTAACAGATTAAAAAAACATAAAACCTAATTGAAAGCTTCCTCCTTTTTGAAACCGGGTGAAAAGCAAAGCTAAGGAATACATTACAAAACAAATTCCAGAATCCGCCGAATGTTCACTTGATTTAACTTTGAAGATACTCATGTAATACCGCAACGAAGTGTATATCCCTTTGTCGCTTCAAGTTAATGGTTGATTGATGTTCGTACATTAATGTTATTTTATTTTCCGATTCGATTGCACATACATATTACCTTTTGAGGAAAGCCGACTTAAATACATTTACTTATCGATACAATATGTACGATGAAACATTTCGTGAAACAAATGTAGGTACGTTCAATGTAATATTTTAAACGGATATATCGTATGAAAAAAAAAACAAAAAAAATATATGTTTCCTCTACTACTTGCCAAGGAACATCTCGTTGGTCTAGGGGTTAGGTGTGCCGCCTTTGGATCAATGGGTCCCGGGTTCGATTTCGGGGTCGGGCAAGTGTCTTTGTCTAAACCAAAGCCACTTGCTCTGAGTCTGGGTATCATTTGTGTTCGTGAATTACATGACTGCCCCCGCGATACAGATTATAACCTAGTGCAGGGGTTTCGTTCTGGGAGTAGGGAACGCCCCCGCCCATCGGAGTGACTAGTTCCCGAGTTGGTTAGTGGTTTCTGGACCACTCGTGGCTTTCTACAGCCGAGTTCAGATGTGACCCGCACGATCACGGGTACACAATAGGACCAGAACACGGGTAGGGACACCCTGTTCTTACGCAAGGTCCTAGAGGGAAGCGCTTCCAAGCGCTTTGGTCCAATATCTGAGGGTAGAGCAAGGCCCCCCTCGCTAAGCCACTGTCGAATGGATCGATTACGAAGTTTCCCAAACGACAGATGGCCCGCGCAGACAATTAGTGGTAGGTTTTAGTGGGTGAACCGTTCGCAATCACCATCTCATCGCGACCGGGACTCCCACATACCCCAGCCCCGTCCCTGCGCTGGGGACCTATAAAAGGTTTCCCCCACTATAAAAAAAAAAGGTTTCGTTCTATTTCGGAGTTCCACATAATTGCCGATCCCACCCCAGAGGGGCGGCGGTATGCATAAAGCGCTACCAAATAAAAATTAAATTTAAAATTTAAAAAAACCCCCGACACAGTAGCCTTTAAAAAGTAAAAAATAAATACATCGCGTTGGGGGACCAGGGGTCAGGTAATAAATAAGTGGGAGCGGTCCCCCAACTCAAACCCAACGGGTTTTTATAGGTACACACTTAATATAATGTAGATTTTGTTAAATTGCACGTGATGCGCTTTCATTTGAGACCCCACTCGATTATATTTGCAGACATTCGGTTATTCTTCCCCACTTTCACCCCTCATAACTTTTAAACGGCTCAACCGATTTTCATCAAACATGTCTAAGAACACTCACCTTTCATACAAAAAAAACTATATTGAAATCGCTTCATCCGTTCGCGAGCTACGGTGCCACAGACAGACAGACACGTCAAACTTATAACACCCCTCTTTTTGCGTCGGGGGTTAAAAAGGGGCTTCGTTGTTTATAAAAAAGATTAAAAAAAGTTTTGTAGAAATGATATCCTTTTAGTCACACTTTTGACCGTGTGGTGACAAAAGGATATATCAAAGCCGATTACTTAGCCGCAAGAGGAGGAAAACTTGACACGAAACCCTGTGCCAACCCGTCTGGCCAGCGTGGCACTGTAGGCTAATTCATCATCATCATTTCAGCCAAAAGACGTCCACTGCTGGACATAGGCCTCCCCCAAGGATCTCCACAAAGGCCGGTCCTGGGCCGCCCGCATCCACTGCTTTCCGCGCCTTCCGGAACGCGGTCGCCACTCGAGGACTTTTCTGCCCCATCGGGCGTCGGTCCTGCGAGCTATGTGCCCTGCCCACTGCCACTTAAGTTTGGCAATCCGGTGGGCTATGTCGGTGACCCTGGTTTTCCTGCGTATCTCCTCATTTCTGATTCGATCTGGCAGGGAAACTCCGAGCATAGCCCTCTCCATTGCCCTTTGGGTGACTTTGAGCCTTCTGATGGAGCCCATAGTGAGCGACCACGTCTCTGTTCCATATGTCATCACTGGCAACACACATTGGTTGAAGACTTTTGTCTTCAGACGAAGATCTTTCGCAGCTTCCCGAACGCTGGCTAATTACTCTCCATGTAAAGCAAGGAGGCTCAACGTACAGTGGGTTATTTTATGGGCTGATTAGTCACACCTTTTACTCGATGTAACTGCAAAAACTGCACAGTTTCCAAATATAAATCTATACTTTAGCCCTTATTATCTAGGAACTAAAATGCAATTCGTCGTCGTTTCAGCCAACAAATGACCCACTACGGAGTCGGACCTCCCTCTATTCCATGGCGGAAAATTGGCTTACTATGCCACCCTGGCAAGTCTGGTTGGCACAGGCACCAAGATTTGACACTAGCGCTCCTTTGGTCGCCTCTTACCCTCTCAGGCTCGTATGGACTGGTGACATTTAGTATTCTAAATGCGCTACCACACTAAAAAGGCGATTACTCATATACTATTTACAAGAGCGCTTAGAAAGCAATAAAAACCATTTTTCAAGAAAATATTCTAAGAAACGTTTTATACCAACCATCTCAAATAAAGACCTAAAGATGAAAGAGAGTGTCTAGACATAATAGCCTCTATTGCCTTTCACGCCACTACAAATGTTTGTCTGAGGCTGATATTGAAAGCGTTATTTTGTGAATTTTCACCGTGATTATTCAACCCTACTTTGGAGGGGGGTTGGACCTTAGGAGGTGAAATTGAAAGGGCGTCGCATTTCGAATACTAAAATTGCTTACTCGTGCACAATTAAGCGCTCGCTGCTCGAATGTTTGATGGCACTATTACCTGTACAAGTTAGCTTGATCTTATGACAGATGTATTTTTTTCTGATCGATATAACTTTACAATGGCCAACATATTTACAGACGGGCTAGTGGTGGGAAACAGTAAATATCTAGTAGTCCATAAAATAACGTTTTAAAATACTTGTAACTGTGACGAGATGCTGTGGGTATAGTGGTGTATTATGTGTGAAATTCTTTATTGCACTAGACATAGAAAGGACATAATAACGACACACTCTCACTATTCCACCCTCCCATAGAAAACTGCTCGATCACGTGGTCGATTTCGTATGGTAGGTCTGAATTTTCAAGTCACAGTTACAAGTATTTTATAACGTTTATTTTTGGACGTTCAGATATTTTCTGTTTCCCATCACTAGCCTATCTGTCAAAAAGATCAAGCTAACTTCTACAGGTTATAGTTAAAGCTATTGTTGGCTACTGGCTGGTAAGAAAAGAGTATTTAAAAAATTGTGTTCGTTTTATAGTTTAAAATTGTCATTCAAACTCAAACTCAAACTCAAATCATTTATTTCAATTGAACCTATTTACTGGTGTTTTTGAAAAGTCAAAAGTGAAGTTAGGAATCTAGTTGCATGTTCCAAAAAGTAGATCCTATGGAGAAGAACTGGCAAGAAACTCCATGGACACTCTTTTTATCATATTTTCTGTTACAAGCATCTGATTGGGTTACATTGATTTCGTGTTTATTTATAGTAAGCTAAGATGTGAGGACAATGTAACATATTGCACAACAGAAGTGTCCAGGAGATCAATATAAAGCTATGTAGGTATGTCAATAGCAGTTAAGGGATGACCGGCCCCAACTGGCGGCACCCGATCACGAGCATGACGCATGTGCCAGCCATCCCCCAGCTCAACCATATTTTAGGGAACCGAAGGACCCGACACACACGACACCACCAGCATGACCTTTAAGCGAGCATGACATACTCTCAACTGCTTGTTTATATGATAAGTTATATAAATACGGTGACTACATAGTGCTCACATTTACAATTCCAAACTTCTAAACAATTATACAAAATAAAATGTTAAAGGTCCTGTATAATACGAAGGTCCTATATACTCGATATAAAAAAAAACAAAGACAAATTAGTCCTACTCAGTGGTAAAAAAAACAAGGAAAATGAATATTTAATAAATCCATGATGTCAAAGTAGTATTATGAGATAGGTACATGTCAATAAAAGACCTAGTGAAAGTCCGGAATTAAATAATTATTACAAAAAAAGGAGTAGCAATATATGAAGACCACTTAAGGCTATTTCAGTGTGGCTGCGGAGCTGGACCAGCATTTCGCCAAGCATTTTTATCATCTACAATTTCATCTAATTTATAATAAGCCTGCCTACATAGTGTGCGTTTTACACATATTTTAAACTTCTTCTCGTTTAATTGAAGGATGTTGGAAGGTATTTTATTGTAAAATTTAATGCAGTTCCCCATAAATGAAGTTTGCACTTTTGATAATCTAAATTTTGGTTGAACTAGTTTATTTCTATCTCTAGTAGTATAATGATGTCGTTCGCACTGTTTACTAAATAAATGCAAATTTTTCCTAACATACATGATGTTTTCATATATGTACTGACAAGGCACTGTTAGGATGCTGATTTCTTTGAACAGATCCCTAAGGGAATCGCGACTGCGTAGATTGTAAATAGCTCTATCATTGTTCTTTTTGTCAAAATATATTAAAGTCTACTGCTCAAATCGAACGGACGTTTTTTTTTTCAGCGATTGTTTGAACGAATGACGTATGGATTTTATTTTGGTGTTGATGGGTAACAATTATTTTACTCCACGTTGTTTATAAAATACAATTTTAAATAATAAATATAATAATAAATATAAAAAGTGCATGCTGTAAGGTAGAATGTAGCTGGATGTATCTGTAATATTCTGTAACATCTTATACATTATAATGTACCTTGTACGCAATAAATAATGATTGATTGAATTTGTCTGTCTATTAATATTATTGTTGTATGCATTACAGAAGAGCGTTCTTGTATGAATTGGAATAGGTGGATTTTTAAACCTAAGATTTCGAACCGCGAATTTATTTTCAGGCTGAAATTATTAAAATGGGTACATAAAAATATATCGTGCTACACTTTGATTTAGGTAACACTATCTGTAAGTATATTACTTTTTTATATCATACCAACCTACAATATTGCCTAGAAAAGTAATATTCCCACGTCTCAGCCCGTAAATGACCAGGTCGGCCTCTTCCAATTACATAGGGATTACCATACTGTGCCACGCTGTCCAGACGGGTTGGCACAGGGTTTTCAGCCTTGTCATTTCCTTTTGTTGGCTCTTACGACTCCCTCAGGATGGAATGGGATAGTGACACCGTATATTCTTAATCCTATTAGTTGTGTGCCAAACAGTGGCGGTTATACTAGTCGGTTCAGTAAGCTAAAAGCTACTGAACCGACTGGTATAACAACAAGCTACAGCCCAGGGCGGCAAATGTGGAGCAAAACTGTTTTTGTAAATACTTTAAAATAAAACACATTATTGTGGGTCTACCTTTCTGGTCATGTTTATGAGATTGATAAGCAAACAGTTGAAAATAGTAACTGTGACAATCTTACTTGGTCCTGTATTACTGTCAATTTAATCCAATAGGCTTCCGCGAACAGAAACCGATACCGAGCTTTTGTTTGTAAGGCTTACCTCAGGCGTGTTATCTCGCCAAACACAAGAGCAAGTTCGATCGACGAATCTACCTTTCACAGGCAATCCCCTGGGTAAATGTTTTTGTATCTCGGTGTTATTGTATTGAGGCAGACACATTTTCCGGTAAACTTTGACTTTGTTGTGACAGAGTAAAACTCATATATTTGTCGAAGCTTCATTACTGATACGCAACCTTTGCAGATTAATTTAGCCTAATTAAACTATTACCGATCGGTGACGTCAAGTTGTGCACTTGGGTGAGGTCGATACAATGGGTGGAAATACACCCCCTTTACTGTACTGCTACATTGCTGTGGTGAAAGAGCTTGTGTGCCTTTATGATCCGTTGGGGCCATACCGGCTGAAGGTCACCCATGCTGGCGGGCCCACGGGGAGAGGCCAGACGAAGAGCAGCACTGTGTCGTAGCGGGTTTGGGCTCCAGGGACTCCTCTGTCCTCAGAGTTGCCCTGCGAGTCCTAAACCGCTGCGGTGCATCAGTGTCCTCCGGGTGGCGGTCAGCCTGGTTGGTGGCTTACCCGAGGGCTGACATAGCTTCTTTCTGCGAGGCCGTTATGTCGCAGAAGGGGGTGGCGGGGTGGTTTGCAAAAGAGTGAGCTCTGGCTGACCAGAGGGGCGGCGGTATGCATTTCCCCAGCGAAACCAAGAAAAAAAGCAAGGGGATGGCAACACTGAATTGATAATTGTCGCTTGACGTTGACAGCTGACGTTAGCAGCCATAAATAAGAACGTGTGACGGCATTTGGGTTCGAGACACGTTTGCGATAGGTAGTCTAAACGCCATCCTGTCAAATTCACCGCGTAATCCGATTACATCTTTCTAATCCCATGATATTTTTGTGATTTGTGATCTATAGTGTATTAATAGACGTCTGTACTAACTGTTTTGGCTATTATTTTGACTGAATACCATGCCTGACCACGGCGACAATGACATATGGTACAGACACGTGGTCGCTCACTATGGGCTCCATCAGAAGGCTCAAAGTCACCCAAAGAGCAATAGGAACTCAAGGGGTATGCTCAGTTTCCCTGCGAGTTCAGTTTCCCATCGAATCAGAAATGAGGAGATACGCATGAGAACCAGAGTTACTGACATAGCCCACAGGATTGCTAAACTTAAGTGGTAATGGGCAGGGCACATAGCTCGCAGGACTGGTGCCCGATGATGCAGAAAGGTCCTCGAGTGGCGACCGCGTTCCGGAAAGCGCATTACTGGTAGGCCTCGCACACGGTGGACCGACGACCTGGTTAAGGTCGCCGGAAAGCAATTGCGATTAATGCCGGCGTCTCTGGGCTGGCCTTCGTGGAAATCCTTGGGAGATGTCCAGCAGAGGACGTCTTTTGGCTGAAATTACGAATAAAGTAATTAGTTTTAATTTTCAGCCACAGGCTATCCGAAATACTGCGGTATGGCTAATGTTAAATATATCTTTTAAGCTTTTAAACTATCAAGAACAATAATCCACGTCTAGGTAAGTTAGGGACATATATATAACTATCAACTTGTGAAAAATAAATCCTTCCAATATTATCAGAAGCAAACTAAAATCCCTTCGACCAACAACGCTAATCCAGCCGTGCTCGCCTCCGTTCGCCGTCCACATCTCCGTTTTAACTTATAACAAAGCTGCTGTGAACTAAAACTGATAGCGGTGTCAGCTTGGTTTCAAGCGCTGTTCAGCCGTTTTATCTCGGAACAAAAGCAAACTGATCGGGAGAGAGCAACTTGCTCGATTGGTGCAAATCTGTCGACCAATCGCTTCGGTAAACAGTGTCGCACCTCCACTGGGTGACACAATTTCCTAACTGTGTGCTGTGCCTATTCGATTACAGAATAATTGCAGACTCAGTTCTCTCTGAATTGTGACTTTGTTGGATTTGGTTGGGTTCATCCATTCTTCATCAAATTATTTCAGACGAATTAAGTCCACCGGTGAAGAAGGATCTCCCAAGGATTTTCACAAATTCCGGTCATGAGCAATAATCAAAATCAAAATTAATTTCATCAAGTTGGCTCATTAGAGATCTTTTGACAAGACAAACAGTAAAATAAAACCTAAAATTGAAAATTTACCACCGATTCGGAATACAGCTCTACAGATAAGTAGTAGAGAGCTAGAAACTAATTTTTAGGACCAGTCCGGGATAAGGCAGATTTGTGATAGCAAATTCAATTCAGCAAATTCGCGGAATAGTCACAAGGGCATACATGAGCAAAATCCAGCTAATAATAGTAAATAATAGTAAAAGTTTTAATGCCTGAGGCAACCGACCCCCAGCAACGGCACTGGTTCACAAGCATGATGCATGTGGGAGCCATCGCCTTCCTCAAACATTTTTTTATTTATTTTTTTATTTATTTAATAATTCATGTACACATACAAAACATAAGTTGAACACATAGAAATATAGGACACATTAGTACAAAGGCACAGCTTATTTCTAAAGAAATCTCTTCCAGCAGGCCCGGGAGTGGAAACATTGAAATAAAGCAAGTAGGGGTGTAGTGTATACGTACGCATGTATAAATATAAATATTCAAATATATATCGTATAATATAATAATAAATATAATCGTACAATGTAACTATATACTATTAACATACAAACTGAAATACATATAATTAATGACTAGGTCAAGAAGAGGTAAAATTCTTTAACTCGTCTTTTAAAGATGAAAATTGAGTCTGAGTTTCTAATGTCAGCTGGAAGTGAATTCCATAGACGAACAGCATGCACAGAAAAGGAAAATGAATAGAAATCAGTGGTGTGGGAACATATTGCAGGGAAGCAAACGATATGCCACACGACGCTACCATTGCCATGAGTCCCACTGACTCGACCACCAAGGAAGTAAATACTTAAAAGAGCTATAATAACGCGTTAGGATGCTCACACATACTGTGTATGATCATGGTACATTAGTTAGCGCCGCCTGTGCATCGGATTCTGGCAACGACTGGCCTACCAGCTCTGCATTGTCCGGTACGTTGTCAACACTCAAGAAACTTTCTGCGCCATTGACCGTCTGACCTGTAGGCTATGTGCCTACTAACAATTCAGTTCGGCACGAGGCGATTGGATTATGAGATATTCTTCTTATCTTGGCTTAGAAGTGTCTGTAGCATCTTAGCTCATAATTGAGACATTGATGCCACGGGCCTCCTCCAAGGGAATGAAGATTACTGTGGCATGTTAGCGAAACATGTTAGCATAGGATCTGTATTAAGTTTTCCTTAGCGTGTTTCTGCTTCTTGAATTCCATTAACCGCCTCTCTCAGGACGCAATGTGTCGGTGAAATTTCTTTTTCTAAATCCGCCCCAGTACCGGTGTTCTTCTATCTACATAATTGCAATAATTGCATAATGCATTTGAGCCGTGGGCCAAAGGTAGGCCTCACTGTCTTCAAATCCTGTGTGCTCCATTTGTATAATGTATTTAAGATTGTGTCACCATGGAAAGGTTTGTTTTTGAATTGGTTTTTGAAAATCAACTTCAGCGTTGATCTGAAAACAAAACTATTTTATTTGTAAGTTTATATATTCGTTGTAAAAGTTTTAAATATTTTAACTATATTGTACATGAAGAAATGTTAACAATAAAACTCAAAGATATAAAACTAGCGACCTACCGACTTATAATATCCCTCTCTGCTCGTCATTTAAATCATAATATTTATTCTAATATTGAGGACATTAGAATTAATACAAAATATAAATGAACGTCGAAATAAACGAATATGAAATACATTTATGCATTCAATGAATACGGATTATCTGGTAACGATTGTAACTACTTCTTTGACCGCAGAAAAAAACTTTTGAAGTAACTAAATTTATCACAACCCCGAAAAAATTCGATTCCATAAGACTCGAGCAAGAATTATAGTTATCTTACTAATAGGTATTATAAACGTGAAAGTTTGTAAGTATGGATGGATGGATGGATGGATGGATGGATGGCTGTTTGTTACTCTTTCACGTAAAAACTACTGAATGGATTTTAATGAAACTTTACAATAATATAGCTTATACATCAGAATAACACATAGGCTACAAGTTATGAAGATATTATGTGAATTACAACAATATAAACAAGTCGAATTCAAAATTTCTAAATGTCAAATTTTCGACCATATTAAACTATAGACAACATAACGTTTCGCTGTCAGTTGCGTTTTGTTAAAGTAGGTTTTATACGGACGGGATAAAAATCTCAGGTATCCTATGTCCAACTTTCTTTTTGTTTTAAATATATATAATGCGGAACAAAGTTCGCCGGGTCAGCTAGTGATTCATATTTCAAAAACCGTGATACTTTTTACGTCCTTATCGTGTAGTAAGACGTTTAGAATGTTTTTAAACGGCATTACTCTCCGTCACAGCCGCGTCAAGTTGTAAAAAAAATGGGAATATGAATGGGTGTACTTAACAAATTGCGAAGTAACTCGGAGAGCTCACACAGAAAAGAACGCCGTAAAAAGAATTAAATGTGTTAAATGAACCGTATCTAAGGCGTAAAACATTTTTATGTGTTTTTGGGGCTTGCTTTTCGCGAGGTTTTCTAATTATTTCCGTTTTATGGTTCGCCAGAAATGGTTTGTCTGTTAGGTGCTTGAGAGTTAGTAGAATGTGATGTGTTATTCTTTTCATAGTCTTACCCCTAGCTTCATAGGGGTTCCTACCAGTCTTACTTGATTAACCCCCGACGCAAAAAGAGGGGTGTTATAAGTTTCACGTGTCTGTCTGTCTGTATGTCTGTCGGTCTGTCTGTCTGTCTGTCTGTCTCTCTGTCTGTCTGTCTGTCTGTCTGTGGCACCGTAGCTCGCGAACGGATGAAGCGATTTCAATAAAGGTTTTTTTTGTATGAAATGTGAGTTACGGGTGAGTGTTCTTAGACATGTTTGATGAAAGTCGGGTGAGCCGTTTAAAAGTTATGAGGGGTGAAAGTGGGGAAGAATAACCGAATGTCTGCAAATATAATCGAGTGGGGTCTCAAATGAAAGCGCATCACGTGCAATTTAACAAAATCTACATTATAATAAGTATGTACCTATAAAAAGTCTATCTATCTATCTATCAGCCACAGAAGTCCACTGCTGAACATAGGCCTCCCCCATAGATTTCCACAGTGTGCGATCACGTGCTGACCGCATCCACCGACTTCCAGCGACCTTTACAAGGTCGTCCGTCCACCTAATTGGGGGTCTTCCCACGCTCCTCTTTCCCATACGTGGACGCCACTCCAAGACTTTTATGCCCCAGCGGCCATCTGTTCTTCGGGCCACGTGGCCTGCCCATTGCCACTTCAACTGTGCAATCCTTCTAGCTACGTCGGTCACTCTAGTTCTTCTACGGATTTCCTCATTTCTGATTCTATCACGTAGAGTGACTCCGAGCATAGCTCTTTCCATTGCACGTTGGGTGACTCTCAGGCGCCTAATAAGTCCCATTGTGAACGCCCACGTCTCTGATCCGTATGTCATCGCTGGCAACACGCACTGTTCGAAGACTTTTGTCTTCAGGCACTGAGGAATATTGGATGAGAAGATATGACGTAGCTTCCCGAACGCTGCCCAGCCGAGTTGTATTCGACGAGTGACCTCTTTCTCGAAGTTGGACTTACCTAATCGGACTAATTGTCCCAGGTATACGTACTCGTCAAAAACTTCGAGGAGAGAATTCCCAACAACAATCGGGTACAACATGCAACATGGACATTGGACATGACTTTCGTCTTATCCATGTTCATCTCTAGACCCACTTGTTGAGAAACTCTATTGAGGCCTCCAAGCATTGTACTTAATTCCTGCAGCGACTCCGTTATCACCACAATATCATCCGCAAATCTCAGGTGAGTGAGGTATTCGCCGTTGATGTTGATGCCAAGTCCGTCCCAATCCAGCAGCTTGAACACATCTTCCAATGCAGCGGTAAACAGTTTTGGAGAGATCACATCTCCTTGTCTCACTCCTCGCTGCAATTGGATAGGCTCAGTGCTCTGGTTCTGGATTCGAACTGACATAGAGGCGTTTCTATACAGACACTTCAACACTTCGATGTATCGCTGATCAATACGGCATCGCTGCAGGGAATGAAGCACGGCCCAAGTCTCGATCGAATCGAAGGCTTTCTCATAGTCCACAAACGCTAAGCATAGTGGCTGGTTATACTCCTCGGCCTTCTGTATAACCTGCCGCAGCGTATGTATGTGGTCCATGGTGCTAAAGCCTTTTCGGAATCCGGCTTGTTCGGGAGGCTGGAAGTCGTCAAACCTGCGTGCAAGACGATTCGTAATGACCCTCGAAAACAGCTTATAAACATGGCTCAGGAGCGAGATGGGTCTGTAGTTCTTCAGAAGGGTTTTATCCCCTTTCTTAAAGAATAATATCACCACGCTCCTGTTCCATGCTTCAGGCGTTGTTCCTTCAAGTATGACGGAATTGAAGAGCCTCTGGAGGACTACAAGTACCGGCTTTCCACCCGCTCTCAGAAGCTCTGTCGTAATTCCGTCATCCCCCGAGGCCTTATTGTTCTTGAGCTGTTTTAGGGCCATTACAATCTCATACAAGCTGACGTCCGGGATATCTTCGGTATAATGACGGGTTAGTCTGGATCTTGGGTCTGAGTCCAGACGAACAACTGGTTTGTGGGCCGAGGTGTATAGCTGTCCATAGAACCTCTCGACCTCTCTCAAAATCTCGGGTCTGGACGAGACGATGCTGCCACAGTTGGTCTTCAGCTTAGTCAACTGGCTTTGCCCAATAGACAGATCTCTAGCAAACACTTTGGAGCCCTTGTTTCGCTCAATGGCCATTTCAATGCATGTAGCATTAAAATGCCTAGTGTCGCGTCTAAGAGATTTGGAGATCTGCCTATTCAGCTGCCTGTAAACTGACATATCCGCTGAAGACTGCAACCTCATGTCGCGTCTTTTATCCAAGAGCTTGAGAGTTTCGTCGGAGATTTTTTTTAGGTCTTCCCTTACGTCGGGCCTTATAAAACTGAGCTCCGACAGTATGGACAGCTTCCACTAACCTGTTATTCATATCGTCCACCGTAACGCAGTCCCCTAGGCAATCGAAACGGTTCTGTAGCTGCAGCTGAAAGGCTTCGGGGTTTTGGATATCAGCAGGGGTGGGACGGAGCGTAGACCTCATCAATTTCGACCGTTCAAGTGCAGTATTCAGATTCAGCGTGCCTCTTACCATTCGGTGATCACTACCGGTTTTCACCCTGTTGATCACAGAGACATCGCTGAATATCTGCCTTTTAGTCGAAAAGATGAAGTCAATCTCATTTTTTACGGAACCATCGGGGCTTATCCAGGTCCACTTTCTGTGGGGTTTCTTCTTGAAAAAGGAGTTCATCGCGTAGAGTCCCTCCTTTTCCATGAAGTCAACCAGCTGTTGCCCCCTCGGGTTCCGTTGCCCATATCCAAAATGCCCCACTCTTTTCTCTGCTCCATTTCGTTTACCTAGTTTCGCGTTAAAGTCCCCCATCAACACCGTGTAGTGGGTTTCGGACGTATGTATGGCTCTAGATATGTCCTCATACATAGTCTCCACTTCTGCATCGGGGTGTGCCGTCGTTGGTGCGTAAACCTGTATCACCTTCAAACAGTACCGTTTGGTGATTCTGACTACAAGGCACGCGACCCTCGGCGACACACTCTCGACGCAGATCACGTTGTTGATGAGGTCCTTGTGGACGATAAACCCGACACCACCCTGAGACAGTTGATCGCCCTCCCGGTAGTAGAAAAGGTTGCCGGACTGTAGGATTATCGTGCCCTCCCCCTCTCTTCGGACTTCTGATAATCCGATAACGTCCCAGCGCACCTTCTCTAGGGCTTCTTCCAGCTCGTCGATCTTCTCATCGGTCCTCAAAGTGCGTGCGTTATAAGTTGCCAGGGCCAGTTGTCGTTGGTGGTAGCCAACACGCCTCCGGGGATTCTTAGCACCCCCTGCTCCGACGCTTGCCTGACCGCTACCGTAATCAGGGGCGTTGGAGCTACCGGAGACTGGGGGCCGTTTTTTGGTTTTCTTGTCTATGGGGGGGATTTGCCCTAATCGCCACGCTGGGCAGGCGGGTTGGCGATCGCAGTATTAAGATGACTTTGTATCAGAGCGTCGCTGCTGCCCAACGTCTGTTATCCCTTAGTCGCCTTTTACGACACCCACGGGAAGATATGGGGTAGTGATATTCTTACTCCGTCACCACACGGCAATAAAAAGTAAAAAATAAAAATAAATACTTCGCGTTGGGGGACCAGAGGTCAGGTAATAATAAGTGGGAGTTTATTTAAATTTTTAATTTTTAGGCTAACCAATTTTGTGTTACAAGATAAAGCGACTAGAATAAATAGAAGATAAAGCTACTGTGTTCACATTTCGGCATTTTCATTTACAGACACTATTTGTTCTTAATATTTTGGTCTAAAATGTCATTACTTGAGAAATAAGCACAAAGACCTGAAGAACCATAATGGAACACACACATTACTAAGCTTGTAGGATAATAATAACTATGGTTTTACATGAATTTAGCAATTTTATAGTCTTCGATTAATATGTGTCGCCAGTGATGACTTATAGTACAGACACGTGGTCACTAAAGGTCTGGGCAAACAGCGGACGGGGCGGGACGGCGACGCGACGCTGGCGGGACGTGAAGAGTTGTAATGTATTAGTTAATGTAGAATATGTCACACAGAGCCGACGCGACGCGACCGCTACTCTCGCGCCGAGCGCGACGGCTCTATGTGATCGCGTCGCCGTCCCGCCCCGTCCGCTGTTTGCCCAGACCTTTAGTGTGGGCTCCATCAAAAGGCTCAAACTCACTAGGTACATCAGAAATGAGAAGATACGTAGGTAGGCCAAACAGAGTTGCTGACATAGCCCACAGGATTGCCAAAATTAAGTGGCAGTGGGCTTGAAATGGGGCAGAAAATTATTCAAGTGGCGACCGCGTTCCGGAAAGTGTAGTGCTGGTAGGCCTCCCACACAGTAGACCTACAGGTGACCAGCCTTCGTGGAAATTGTTAGATGAGGCCTATGTCCGGCAGTGAACGTCTTTCGTCTACAATTAAATAGTTCCATTATTTCATTGGGGTGTCAAATGGACTATTTTGCTCTGCTCCGCAATGTAACTTTAGATCCATGAAATTAAATCGAATTAAACACGAGATCCAATTAATCACCACTACCGTTTGACCCGGATATTGCGAGTAATTATCATACTTATATCAATAGACGTAACCTAGCAGATAGTTGTAATATACACCAATGATGTAATGTAAAACTGTTGTGTATGCTCGGTGCCGATGCCGCCGTGAGAAACGTTTTTATTTTCATTGAATAAACGCAATCATGTCTGAACGCACGTGTTTCCTTTAACGAAGACCACACAACTTCACATGGCGACCCTGCCAGCTGAAAATTAAGAAGAAAGAAGATAATATTACTATGGGGAAAACATACTCCAAAGAAGAAGTAGTTATAGCCCAAAACGCGAATGGGGATGCTTCTGCTACAACTACAGCACCGACTCCATCCTGTTGGTCACCGTCGTCGTCCTTTTAGTTGCTGCCATTGTATACTTCCTCTTTAAGAAGTGTCATACCCACGCAGTACATACGCTACGACGCGAGCTCAACGCTACCAGTCTTAACTACGTATCCAGACCCGACCTTGCCACCACTCCGTAGTCAATCAAAAGACTGAAAAGATAAGACTTGAAAATCGAGGACATGCAGTTAGAAGTACCAAGCAGAGCCAAGCAGTACAGAGCGAGTCCGGTGTGTATACTGCGAGTTTATTAATTAGATATACGAGTTTACTATAAGTAATTAATTTCGCCTGTAGTCTTAATATAAATTTGATACATTTTATATACACATATATTATAATATTTGATTATATTCCGATGCCTGTAGCTGAACTAACGGCTACATATAATACCTTAAAAGATATCAAAGGTTACCTGGTAAAAATCGGACCAATCCGACGGCAGACATCAGAAACGTCAAAAAAAAAATTTGTCGAAGCTCAGGTTATCTATAGTCGTTTGGAGTTTATTTCTGCAGAAATCAGACAGAAGACCGACAAGTCCGAGATAAGCACCGAAAGCTTACGGTCTATCAACAAGTTAATTAATGATATACACTTATTGTATAGCACAATCGTGAGTTTAGTGTTAAAAAAAGGAGATTCAGTTACAGAAAATTTAAGCCACAAAGACGAAATGGCAGCCGAAAATTTTGATTTGAAATCTGCTATTGCGTTAATACCCGTAATGACAGGCCACGAACAAGTCACTTTGCAAACGATAGATAGCATCCAGCTCTACAGTAGCATGCTGAATGAAGATGGTAACAAGAAGCTTATCGAGTTCGTGCTTAAAACGAGACTGTCCCAAAGTGCCAAACTTCGGTTAAACCCGAAATATAGTAGTGTTAGTGAACTAATTTCAGCTATGCGAAACAACCTTATACAAAAAAAATCATCTGTTGCTTTACAATCACAGCTGTTTCATAGTAAACAAGGTCATAGGACTATAGAAAAATATGGTTGCGAAGTTGAGAGCTTGTTTGTAGACCTCACTTTAGCTCAAGCTGACGGTGACGAAGAAAAATATCGCGTATTATTCCCACTAAATGAAAAAACGGCCATCAAGCGGTTCGCGGATGGACTATCGGACCCGCGCCTTAGCACGATTATTGCTTCACGGACGTATACCTCGCTGTCGGAGACTATTAGAGCAGCTATAGACGAACAGTCCTTACGTGTCGACGACAACCTCGAGGTTATGCAATTACAAACCAATAGGCCATACTCGTTTAATAAGAGCTTTTCTAGGTTTGATTCGCGAGGTAACCGTTTTTCGCGCTATCATCCACCAGACAACTCATTTAACGAGAGCGGGAAATACGAACATAAAACTTATAAGCCCCGGATATTTCATAATGGTTCAACACGTCCCCACCGTGGCTACCGTGGAAGGGGCAGACCCAATCGCGGGGATAGTAAACCTAATTTTGGATACAATCTGGCTCATACGACGCAGGATCTTTATCAACCCAATCAGGACACGAATGAGCCAGAATCAGAATTTTTTCGTCCCGAAAATGAATAAAACATATGTTATGAACTTCAATAATAGTAGTTACGTTTCTATGAATTTAGGTATAAGCAACAAAAAACTAGATTTATTAGTAGATAGCGGGGCAAGTCTATGCGTATTAAAGTACGAATCATTGTGTAGGTTTAGCGAATATAAAGATCAAGTACATATAGATAAGATTACAATTAGAGGTGTTAGCGGAAAATTAACTTCCGAAGGATACATTAATATGGACTTAAAAATACATAATATGACTTTCAAGCAAAAGTTTTACGTTTTCAAAAACTTATCGTGCTCTGTAGACGGTATAATAGGTGAAGATTTTTTGAAGCGTTATAACGCCATTATAGACTATAGTCAAAATGTATTGCGACTCACACAAAACAATAAAAATATTTGCGTGAGAATTAACGACAATAGCTCCGTACATTTGATACCACCTCGTTGCGAAGCGATCAAGTTCGTACCTTGCACTACGCAACATGATACAGTTGTTCTGGCCGAGGAAATCCAAAACGGTGTGTTTATTGCCGGAATGATAGCAAAACCACATAAGGGTCGTATACCAGTTAAAATATTAAATACCTTAGATAAACAGGTTATGGTTGACTTGTCTATGTTAGTGGTTTCGTCCATTGATAATTTTGAGTTGTGTCATTTTCATGAGGAAAATAAGTCAGTAGACCGTATCAAAACCCTATTTGGACTTTTAGATATGAGCTATTTGAATAAAGAAGAAAAGATTAACATTGAAAAAATATGTGCTAAGTACGCGGACGTTTTTCATTTGCCCGGCGACAAGTTGACGGTTACAAACTTAATGCAACACAATATCGTATTAAAGAAAGACGCCACGCCAGTATACGTTAAACCATATAGAATACCCCACTCGCTTAAAGGAGAGGTGGATAAACAGGTCCGTGAAATGTTAGACAATAACATCATAGAAGAGACCGTTTCCGAGTGGTCCAGCCCAGTATTATTAGTGCCAAAAAAAGCAGATAAATCGCAGGAAAAAAAATGGAGACTTGTCATAGACTACAGACAATTAAATAACAGAATTCAGGACGACAAGTTTCCCTTGCCTAATATTACAGAAATATTAGACTCGCTTTCTGGGAGTGTTTATTTTTCCAAACTAGATTTATCTCAATCTTACTATCAGTTATCTTTAAATGATAGTTCGCGGAAATACACATCTTTCAGCTTAAATAAAATGTACCAACTTTCGTTAAGTAAAACTTCACGTAAAACCACTGCTTTTTCAGTGGGCAAGCAGTATCAGATGAAACGCTGCCCAATGGGGCTGAAAACAAGTGCTAGTGTTTTTTCAAGGCTGATGACCATCGCGATGGCCGGCCTTAATTACAACAAATGTTTCCAATATTTAGACGATTGTGTTGTGATAGGCAAGTCCATGGATCAGCATAATTCGAATTTAATTTGTGTGTTGAACCGGTTAAGAGAGGTTAATCTAAAATTAAATCCCATGAAGTGCGAGTTTTTAAGAAGGGAAATTATATATTTGGGCCATAAAATCACAGCAGGCGGCATATTTCCAGACCCTGATAAAGTAAATATTATGAACAACTTCCCACGACCAACATGTGCTGACGAGGTAAAACGCTTTGTCGCGTTCGCCAACTATTACCGGCGATTCATATCACGTTTCGCCGACATTGTATTCCCTTTAAATAAGCTTTGTAAGAAGGGAGCGAAATTTAATTGGACTACAGATTGCGAAACAGCATTTCAAAACTTAAAACACATTATGACAAGTCCGCCGATTTTAGACTATCCCGATTTTTCTGATTCCAATGTTTTCCAGTTACATACGGATGCATCAAAATTCGGCCTAGGCGCAGTATTATCAAACAGTAACGGTAGGGTTATCGCCTACGCGAGTAGAAGTTTAAAGCCGGCTGAAACACGATACCCCATCATAGAATTAGAATTATTAGCAATCGTTTGGGCAGTCCGGCACTTCAGACCGTACCTGTACGGCAGAAAATTTAAAATATTAACAGATCATAAGCCACTTGTATATCTCTTTAGCTTAAATGACCCGTCTAGTAGGCTGACTAAATTTAGGCTTTATCTCGAAGAGTACGATTTTGACGTAGAATATGTTCCAGGTTGTAATAATGCAGCCGCCGATGCATTAAGCCGTATATCAATATCGTCTTGCGATTTAAAGAATATGCACGATAAAGCAATCATGGCAATGACACGAGCCCAAAAGAAAAAGTTGCAACAGTGTGAACTTAACGAAAGTACATCGCAATTGCCTTTTTGTAACCCACACCAGCCCGCAACAGTAGAGGTTCTCAAAAGACCTCACGATGTAATTGAACTTATTTTTTGTGACAAAACCGTACAATCGGAGTTATCACATATTAATAACGTAACAACTTCGGAACATAATCACTGCATATTTTTACCTGCACGGTCATTAATTTATCTACGTACCCAATCGTTATCTACTCCGTCAGTGTTAGCGAGGGATCTAGAAAATTTGTGCAGTAATATAAAAATAAAGGAAATATTAATTATTAAAAGCAAAAGTAATGCTTTACAAATAAAAATGTTGTTGCGCGCTCTGAGAGAATCACAGGCCAGTTCTCCGCGTATTCTTATAGCAAGGGGCATCACACGCGTAACTGATAGCGAACAAATTAAAGTAATTCTAAACGATTATCACCTCCTACCAACTAGTGGGCATGCAGGTATAAACAGAATGCTTAGTAACATAAAGAAAAAGTATTTCTGGCCTGGAATAACTAGTGATGTCATTAATTATGTACGTAAATGTAAAAGTTGTCAAATACATAAATATTCAAATAAAAAGGTAAAACAACCTATGGTTATAACATCGACTGCCAACTCAGCTTTCGAGATCGTCAGTTTAGATTTAATGGGGCCTCTAGAGATAGATAACTATAGTAACAGGTATATCTTAACCCTGCAGTGTAATCTGACTAAGTTTGTAGAGGCGTATCCATTGGTACGCAAAGATGCACAAACAGTGGCTAAAGCATTTGTCGACAATTTTATATTAAGATACGGTATACCAAAACAAATTTTATCCGATAAAGGCACGGAATTTATTTCGTGTATTTTAGTGGAAATATGTGAAATTTTGAAGGTCGAAAAGCTTTTGTCCACCCCTTACCATCACGAAACTTTAGGCTCACTTGAAAATAGTCATAAACATTTGGGTGCTTATCTCAGAATTCAGTGTGAAGGCAATAAAACAGATTGGAGTAACTGGATACCATTCTGGTGTTTCTCATATAATACGTCAGTGCATAGCGAAACGAAGTACACTCCATTCGAATTGGTGTTCGGGAAAACATGTAATTTGCCCAGTAACTTACTTTTAGATGTCGAACCTTTATACAACTATGATGATTACCCTAAGGAACTGAAGTTCAGACTAGCAAAGGCTCAAGCCGAAGCCAAACAAAACCTAATACAAAGTAAAATATCAAGAAAACTTGCTTATGACAAGTCCACTAATTCCATGCATTACAAAAAAGGAGACCGGGTCTTATTAAAAAACCAGACTGGGGGTAAGCTTGAAAGTTTATATACTGGCCCGTATGAAGTCATAGAAGACTTGTCACCGAACGTAAAGATTTTAAAAAACAATAGGATATCTATAGTACATAAGAATAATACCAAATTGTTTTATTTGTGATTGTATCCCTTTTAGTATAAGCACTATAATAAGTTAGTATAATTAGCCTAGGATAAAACGTGATTTCTGTATACGTCTTTGATTTTTTTTGTTGGGAGGGGTTGTAGTCCCATCTTTTCGGGGGAGTTGTAATATACACCAATGATGTAATGTAAAACTGTTGTGTATGCTCGGTGCCGATGCCGCCGTGAGAAACGTTTTTATTTTCATTGAATAAACGCAATCATGTCTGAACGCACGTGTTTCCTTTAACGAAGACCACACAACTTCACATAGTACAAATTTAATCTACAGATTTACCAACGTTTAATGTTACCACCCCATTTTATAAGAACGGTCAAAAGGAAATGATACGGCTGAAAACCTACCACAAGAGATGGAAAACTTGTTATGAAACCCTGGCTAATACCTACTGGCCAACGTGGCACAGTAGGCTAATTACCTTTGTTTTTATCAGGGACTTGAATGCCTTTGACCCTATCGTTATGGAAAGCCACGCCAGGGTCTAATATGGAGGCAATTCAAGAAAATGCTCTGTCGGGCACCGGCTCTCACATACACACGACGAAACACAGTAAAACTTAGATAGATGTGAGGGTGGTAGCTAGCCGGGCGTACCTTATAGGGTTGCTTGGTGGTAGGATTTACCTACCACCAAGCAACCCTACATATAATGGGAGGACGTCCGACTCAATAGTGGGTAATTTATGAGCTGAGTAGTAGAAAATACTTAACCAGTTTGCTATCAAATAATACATGAAGAGTTATTTTAGGCATTGTGTAAATTATATTGTTGTCTCTGACGCTGGCGAGGTGAAAATACACATATTGAAGCAGGCCACGTTAAAAATTCATACGAGAGGGGTAGATTCTTGTCGGCTAAAGTTAGGATACAAGCTCGCCAGATTTAGATACTCGTCTATGCTGTAGGTATTGCAGTTGAACGTCTTCTGGTAGAGTTGGTATAGATTTATTACATCTACAACTCCAGATTATTTAATAAAACTAGCCGACCCAGCCACGCGATGCTGTGGCTAAAGTTTATTTTATATTTAACATTAACACACAATAATTTAACGTTTACTTATCGCCATCTATTCAATACTAACTCAATCTAGTCAGCAGATATCGCCATCGGCCATTATCGTTTGGAACTAACATATAATTGTGACTGTCAAATAAGAGACAAACAATTTGGAATACAATAATATTGCGACTATATATTGAGTTGTATTCGTAAGATATCCTATCTTTCAAGTTGAATCAAACTGCACACGGTGCTGGTCTGCAAATTTGATTGAACTTGGTAAAGTAGTTTAGAAGTTCATGGCGGACAAACAACATGACGCGTAGTTTATATTTATTATGATAATTAATGTACCTAGCTTACCCCGAGGTATAATTTTGCTCCGACAGTAGATTAGTGTGTGTTGATGATGATTTTTCTTGAAGTTTTTGGTCACCAGCTAGTAACGGAAGTAACGCACAGAGAACCTAAGAAAAATAATGAAACTGGGATTATTTAGCATGTAGGATAATAATAACAATTCAACTGTTGGTTAATTTTTACAGGAACCCATGCTTTGTAATATAAATCGAGTTCTTTCTGAACATCGTTATCTCACTCACACTTCAATGTAGAAAAAGTTTTTAATAAACCTGCAGACTAACCTTTTAAATACTTTCGGTATGTTATAATGTATATATCATATTTTAATATTTAGCTTATATATTATTTATATGTATTTTATATTTTATTAGTATGTAAATAATATATATTACTCATAATTATGTGTGCACCTACCTTGTTGTTCTCTGCACCACCTATAGGTTGACTGGTAGAGAATGCCTATGGCATTAAGTCCGCCTCTGTACATATCATGTGCACAAAGTTTTAAATAAATAAATAATAAAGAACTGCTTCTTTTGATTAGCTCTATGACCTCATTTCGGATACTTACATGTTTTATTCCCCTTAACCGACTCCAAAGTGTTGATATTAAACGGGCATTAAATAACGACCAATCTTTACTATTATTGAGCTAAACGTAAAATGTATAGTTCTAAGCTTATACACACTCCTAGTACTAAGTATACGTCTTTTAAACAGTTTTAAATAAAAAAGGTAAGGAATAGCATTTTGCAGTCTGTTCATAGTTTAAAATAGTTTTTTTTTCATTCCAGGTGCAGAAAAAAGAAGCTAAGGCATAATAAAACAAGGAATATATAGGTAAGTACATGTTTGTTCCATGAAAAAAATGAAAAATGAGGACACTGTGGATGCGGCAGTGGCGTATAATGTTCAGAATAATCATGATAAATATTCATTTAACACGGGGTCTGTGGTAGGGGAATATTTACATTTCTGTAGGGTTTTCTTCTAACTGTTAAGTGCGTAAGGCGTGTAGAAATTACATTGCAATAACATTTTTAATCGACCTCAACAGGAGGAGGTTCGTTTTTTGAATCTGTGTTACCACATAAACTCGTCGTTAATAAACCTCCTCAGTCCGTGTGGTGACTAATTTTGAGTACATATTGTTGCCACCCCATTTCACCCTGAGGGTGTCGTAAGAGCCGACAAAAGGAAATTACAATGTCGATAACCTAGCCACAAGAGAAGGAAAGCTTGATAAGAATCTCTATGCCAACCCGTCTGGCCATAGTGATACAATAGGCTAATTACCCTCCATGTAATTGGAGGAGGCCCAACTCAGGAGTGGGTTATTTATGAGTAAATGCGTAATTTGATTCTAATAAAAAAAAATTTTTTTGGTACAAAGAAAGGTATTTTTTCATTGCTTCACTGTGGCACGAGTTTTACGAGTCAACAGCGGATTGTTCAAGTATAATCCGGTTGTATGGCGGAAAATTCCGGATTCAAGTGGTATTGTGCAGTTTATTCACAATCGTAAGCTGCGAGCACTCTGTGTCATTTGGTGAATTGCGATGCACTTTTATTGTACGTGGTTTACCGTTTTATAGCAATCTTTTTTATTGGCGGCCCGATCCGCCTTCGCATGGTATTTAACAAAAAATACAAAACTCTGTTATAGTTAGATAATTATCCTTCATAAATAGCCTATGCATCATTCTGATGTTTACGCTATATTATTATAAAGTTTCATCAAAGTCCATTCGGTAGTTTTTGCGTGAAAGAGTACCAAACATAAATTCTTACAAACATTCATGTTTATTATATAAGTAGAGTTAGTTAAGTGATCCGAACGAGTCGGCCTTAAGATGAATATGGAGAAGACGAAGTGCATGTCTAATATCCATCGAATATCGAAGTTCAAGCCACTCCTGTTAACATCGGAGGTTCTAACAGTGGAAATCCTTGGGAGAGGCCTATGTCCAGCAGTGGACGTCTTTTGGCTGAAATGATGATGATGATGAGTTGTGTGATTATTTTTATGTTTGGTTTACTTTGTACAAACTTGTTAGCGTTTTTGTGTTGAACTTCCACACAAAAACGCATTCATGTCAAAGATTATGGTTTTGTCTTCCGAGTACTACAATTTACTGAGTGATTTGATTTGATCCTGTCGGAACATTGCAGTTCTTTTAGAGAATATTAAACAAGAAAACACATAGTATAAACATATCGTGTGAATTGTCCAAACATAACTAGACCAAGGAGTCTGTGTGGAGACGGACTTAGAATACATAGTGTCACTACCCCATTCCATCCTGAAGGCATCGTAGGAACTGACAAAAGGAAATGACAAGGCGAAAACCTAGCCGCAAGAGAAGGAAAACTTGACACTAAATCCTATGCTAACCCATCTGGCCAGTGTGGCACAGTAGGCTGGATATCCCACAATGTAATGAGAGGAGTTCTGACTCAGCAGTGTGTCAAAGGATTGGATGCGAAAGGCGCAAACCGGAGAGAATGGCGTGCATTGGAAGAGACCTACACTCAGTATTGGGTGGTGAAGAGTTGAAAAAGAAGAAGAAAGAAATGTGTCAATTATGGGATGATTAATAATAGTAGAGCCAATTAAAAATAACTGTATCTGGTAAGTGCACTACAGCACATTTTTATACAAAAACTGTTAAATGGCCTAAGTACATAAACATAAGCTAAGGAAGCACCTACTGAGAGTAGGTTAAATGAAACACCAATGTCCCAGGTGCCAAGGCGCTGGGTACGACAGACGAAAGAAAAAAAGAAGAGCAAATAATTACCATTAATTGCTAAAAAGAACACGGACTACAAGTCTGTGGTGTTGTAACAAAATAATTGTCAAAAAAAGAGTCCTAAGTAAATAAGGCTATATTTAAAACGGAATGTATCATTTGGAGCATAAAAAGAGCTGACCCAAATTATTATCGACTTGCCGAAAGACCAATTTCAAAGCCAATTATATTTAATCACCGATTAAAACTTTGATGAACACCTTAAATCAGCCCAAAATCTCCCCGAACACAATTTGTGAGCGCGTTTTGAACACGTTAAAAGTGATCAATATTTATTGGGCCTTCAACAAAAGCGTACTATATTAGTGAATGTTTGTGTCCTATAAACATATACAGAGTTGATATGACAGAGGGGCATTAAATAACACTACGTATACTAAGTATATGTGATTAGAATGAATTCGAAACGGTACAAAAAAATACACGTGATTTTTCTTGGGGGGTGGAGGGGTAGTCTTAAACCTCACCAGGTATCACCAAGGGGGAGGGAGGGGTTAAAAAATTTTAAAAAAATATCACGTGATTAATGGACAGCCCCTAACGTTAATAAACGATGCGTTAGGCATAAACATCTGTTAGGAAAGATACATGATGTTCAAATGAGGCAAAAAATTAAAAAATCATTTGCGGCTAAACTATTTCTCCAATTTAATTGATTTTTGGTACAGCCTGGAAATGATACCTAGTATAGGCAGTTAAAAAAAATGCCCCTATGTCGTATCAACCCTGTATATCTTAAACTATGCATTTGATCATGTGATGATCTTCAGCAAAGTGTTGTGCATGAAACGCGAGGGTTTTCTGAACAAAAAAATATATATTTGTGTAACACATTTGGTTAGTAGCGTAGCAACAGTCGCAGGGTACCCTTCGGTAGCTAGTAATAAAATAAAATAAAATGTTTAGTCTTTACCTTTACCACAGGTTCAGAATGACATTCCATACAGAAGAGCCAGCATGAAACTCCATGGTTGCTCTTTAAAGGGTTACAATGATGGTGGTACAAACAAGTCTAACAAATTAGTGGAACCACATTACACGCATTTTCCTTGTGGTGTGAATTTTCCGTGTGGTGATGGATTTAGAATACAAAATGTAACCAATGCATACTATCCTGCGGGTGTCGGAAGAGGCGACTAAAGGAACGTAAGAGGCAGATCCCCTAGCCGCAAAATAAGGAACACTTGAAAAAAACCCTGGGCCAACCCGTCTTGCCAGCGCTAATTTCCCTTCTTGTACTTGGAGGAGGCCCGACTCAGTAGTGGGTCATTTATGAGCTGAAATGATGATGATATATTATACGCATAAAGGTCGAGCATTTAGCCTTGTGAGATAAATCTTTTTGCAAATCCATCAATTTAATTTCACAGCGCAAGTAGTTCGATAGAGCGACGAGGGTACAATCAATGATCTTCTCGCAACAGGTGACAATCTCGCCTTTTTGAAGAATCTCTTTATCGTGAGCCTTACTGACTTCTGAAAGAGAATTTTCATTGAGATGAAGCAGCGGTTTTTGGCACAGATTAAGATGAGCGTTTGGCGGTACGCATGAATAAAACATGGCGCTTGTGGAACGCGGAAGCCTGATGGCTGGCGAGCCAACATTAAACATTTCTTGTTGTAATGGGATTTCCTCTTCGAATTTTAAAGTTGCCAAATCATTATGGTTTCTAAATGTAATTAGAAGAAGGTTGAATCAAAATATATAACGATTTCCCTAAATACTTGATGTATTTATGGAAATCGTTATATGGTTTTAATTTAGCAGTATATAATCAATTTGGTGACGGATTTAGAATACATTTTGTCCCGAGGGTGTTTAAGCTATCATTTTAACACCTATGGCAACCAAAATACACATTTTTAGTAGCGTGAATATCCAATTAAATACTGGTTATCAACGGTAACCAGGGGCAGACGACAATCGTTCCCTGTAATACTAAAGGTAAAGGTATGTCAAGGCAAATGGAAAATGTAGGGTTATAGGAAATTGTCATACAAAAAATCATAGTACTTCTCACCTCATGAATGGCCCACTACTGAGTCGGGACTCCTCCAACTACATGGAGCGTAATTAGCCTACTGTACCACGCTTGCCAGATGGGTTGGCACAGGATTCCATAACAAACAAAAAATCCCCGCACGGAAGGAATATTGGTACGACCTACAAGTATTTGTTCCGGGTCTGGGTGTTTTCTATCTATAATATGTATGTATTTACAAAAAAAAAATGTATATAAGTAGTTTATCATCCATCTCGTTACCATAACACAAGCATTAAGTTGTTTAGCTTGGGACGAGATGGCGTTGTGTGAAATGTCCAAGGATATTTATATTTATTTATTTTAACCTTGTCATTACCTTTTGTCGACTCTCTCAATAAGGAATGGGGTGGTGACACTATATATTCTAGATTCATCACCACACAGAAGGAACATCAGGTGCATATAAATCGAAGAATAAAAGTAATACAACAGTTGAACACGCTGAAATTTGCAGCTAAAAGCTTTCAAATTTGATTCTGGCATATAAAGTAGAAAAGCGTGGTCCGCAAAACTAGGTTATCCTGTAAAGGTTTTGAAGATAACTTTATTTTAGCTTCATTTCATATTTAGCTGTCTAAACCGTGCAAAAACATTACTACAAAATGCATTCAAATTTTTAAATATAGCTTAAATTTGCTGCAACCTTTTTTGATAAATAATATGTTCAAGAATAGCTAGAATAAGAACAAAAAAAATACTTTTAACTAAAAAAGAACTCGCATCATTATGTGTATATTCTTTTAGGAGCTACGATGTGACAACCAGACTCCACCTCTCAAAACTAACTGACTAATGATATCACCTAGTGCAGGGGTTTAGTTTTCTTTAAAAAAAGATCTGTACTTAAATAATTTGTCCTGTGATCACTGTAAGAGTTTTGTTGTCAAAAGTTGAAAACGCCCTATGACCTTTCCCGCCTCGGGCGCCATTTATCAAAGATCAATCTCAGTTCATACGAGAGGTCAATTGATAAGTTAAGCTTCTTTCCAATTATATGCACTGCGCTGGCGAAATAGGTCGGTATTTTTAGTCTTCCTTGCAGTTATTTTGTCTGCTTCTCGCGTTCGATTAATCAGTACCTTACTTAGTTCTCAGCCCATAAATATTACCCATTGCTGAGTCGGACCTCTTTCAACTACGTGGAGGGTAATTAGCCCACTGTGCCACGCTGGCCAGACGGGTTGGTACAGGGTTTCGTTTCAAGTTTTCATTCACTGGAGGCTAGCTCTCAGCCTTGTCATTTCCTGTTGTCTATTGTTGAAATGGGGTGGTGACACGATGTATTCGAAATCCCTCACCATACGGACATTACCTGTTATTAGGTATTACCAGGGAAAGGGGGTGTGCCATAATCACCACGCTTGGTAGGCGGGTTGGCTATTTCAGTATCGGGTGGTCGATGTTCAACAGAGCGTCGCTGCTGCCCAACGTCTGTTGTCCCTAAGTCGCCTTCTACGACACCCAAGGGAAGATATGGGGTGGTAGTATTCTTACTCCACTACCACACAGAAATATGTACCCCTTCGAATGAAGATGGTCAATTGGTATATTATACTAACAGGTACTTGTTATTATTTTTAAGTTAATTAGTAAATTTCATACGCGCTGTCCCAATTTGTTTGAAGTTTTGCTAGTCCATTTATTCGTGGCTCTCGAATGGCAAATTATTCTGTGATTTATGTTTATAATAGGAATTGCCACGGCTTAATTGCATTCCAGTGTTGTTAATTGGGAATGGAGGATAAAAATGACGCTGTGAAAATTATGAGCTTTGTTCGCATTTAAATATGTAATAGGAAGGTTTCATTCAAGAAAAACACATATAGGGAAGTGGATAAATTAAGTTATTTTTTTAAATAATATCGTCGTCAACTCAATCTCAAATAATAATATAATTTTCAAGAACATTATACTAGATTATTCAATTAAATGTTTTCTTAAAGACAATTCGCCAATTACAAAAAGCCTGTATCACACTGTAACACTTATTGACCACAAATTAAACCCAGAACAAGATTTGCTGTTTGTCCGACTCCGTCCGTCCATTCGATCTAAGGACATCTAACCCCTGTGGGCTTACTCTGGAACGAAGCTAGCGCCAAATTGTTTAAATATTGTATGACCATTGGATAAACTAATTATTATTGGATTCAATCCAATATTCAATTTGAAAAGTAATTACACTCGAGAGCAATGAATCCGGGTCACTTAAAGAATCCTAAAAATCTCGGAAACTAAAAATGCTAGGTTAATGCAATAAATCGTATTTAATAGACAATGTAATACTCCTTAAATGAAGGTATTAAAACTTCTTAGTTATTGTAAAGTTATATCATAAAAAAATCAAACTTGAAAAAGGGCCACTTTCGAAGATGGAACTACGAAATTACAGCATTTGGTTTTGCTTTTGTTTGTAATCTGTCATTTATGTGGGTACATAAACCATGTTGATAGTGCTCTATATTCATTATTCAAGCTGAAATTATGTCGCTTACGCCTGAAGAATGCACCAGAATACTTACAATGCTGGAAACCGGCCGGAGTCAGCGCGATACAGCCAGGACTGTCGGTGTGACGCTGTCAACAGTACAAAGAGTTCTCCGACGTTACGAAGAAACTGGTTCTAACCTACGCAGACCAGGAACGGGCAGAACCAGGTGTACCACAGCACGAGAAGACCGATACTTGGTGAACACCATGCTTCGAAATCGCTTTCTCACAGGAACTGAACTCACAAATCAGTTTCGACGCCTCGGAGGAAGTAACCCAAGTGCATGGACAGTAAGACGTCGGCTTGCTGAATCTAACTTAAAACCCCTTAGACCTGCAAACGGCCCTAAACTGGAGCGTGGGCATCGTATTTCAAGACTAAGATATGCCCAGAGCCACGTAAATTGGAGTATTGAAGATTGGTCAAAAGTTATGTTCTCCGACGAATCAAAATTTATGCTGTACAAGCACGATAGAAGACACAGAGTGTATCGAAGACCAGGGGAAAGATTCAAGCAAGCATGCATCGAAGAAAAAGTAGCCTACGGTGGTGGGTCTGTACTTGTGTGGGCCGGAATTTCTTCTGAAAGTCGCACAGAGCTGGTGATCATAGAAAACGGCTCTTTAACTAGCGTAAGATATGTGGAAGAAATCCTCAATGATCACGTTGGTCCATATATGGTCAATTTAGGTGAGGATGCTATATTTATGCATGACAATGCCCGACCTCATACAGGTAGGATTGTGAATGACTACCTTCAAGAGATGAACATTACTCGTATGGAGTGGCCAGCGCGCAGCCCGGATATCAACCCGATCGAGCATGCTTGGGACGAGCTAGGCAGATGCGTAAAACAACGAAACCCTCCCCCAATCACGCTTCGTGAGCTCAAAATTGCTCTCACAGAGGAATGGGAGAATATTCCCCAAAATCGTATAAGGAACTTGGTGTACAGCATGCCAAACCGCGTAAACGCAGTAATGGAAGCACGAGGAGGCAATACGAAGTATTAAAATTCAAGAAAATCGTAATAAAGTTCAAAAATTTCATGTTTCCTATTTTTGTTTTAAGGAGAGATCAGCAGTTTTTTTCTTCATCATTCTTCATCAGTCATTATTGTTTTCAAGACTACGGTTATTTGACAGAATCATTATCACTACAAATCAATACAAACTAAATTGGATCGGAATTGGCATTGGATTAAAATTGTTATTGGATTCAAGAGTAAGGCCCGTGGTCCAAGAAGACGTCATAAATGCTGAAGTCAGAGTTTTTTTTTCACTAAGACTTATAAACAATTTATTTGAATTTCTAAATAAATATTCACAGAATATTATTTATTGGATAATATTCCTGTTCAGATGGCAAAGTCACAAACAAGGGTTATTTATTTTTTGAATTGTTTACAGCACACTGAACTTAAATTGAACAATCTGCGAATGCTTTGTCAATATAAACCCGAAGTATTTCTTCAGTCGAAATTTGTGGAAGGAGAAATTAATTTTAACCCAACTTCAAATGCCAATAAAGTCTAATTGGTTTGACTTTATAAAAGGTTTACTGGGAGTAATTCAAAAACTTGAGGACATTCTTGGAAGGCTTTTACTAAATTATATTAAAGCTACCACCAAGATATTTGACTTCCAAGAGCGATAAGGCACGTATTGCGGTGCTGATATTCTAAGTTCCATTACATTGTGATAAAGTTCAATTTATTTCATAATAAATATACTGCCTCGTTGGTCTAGTGGTTAGATGTGCCGCCTTTGGATCAACGGGTCCCGGGTTCGATTCCGGGGTCGGGCAAGTGTCTTTGTCTAAACCAGAGGCACTGGCTCGGAGTCTGGGTGTCATTTCTATCTATAATATGTATGTATTTACAAAAAAAAATGTATATAAGTAGTTTATCATCCATCTCGTTACCATAACACAAGCATTAAGTTGCTTAGCTTGGGACGAGATGGCGTTGTGTGAAATGTCCAAGGATATTTATTTATTTATTATGATTTACCTATTATACTCGTAAAGTACTGAAATATCAAACGGCGTTCTTGCAATGTTTCATGGAAAAAGCGATTGTATAATATATGCGGCTTATAATGAGTGTGTTTCCGTGTGGTGACGGATTTAAGTTACACATTGTTACCACCCTATTCCACCCTGAGTGTATAGTAAGAGCCAACAAAAGGATATGACAAGGCCGAAAATCTAGCCGCAAGACAGGTTAAACTTGAAACTGGGCAAACCCGTCTGCCGTGCCACAGTAGGCTCATTACTACTATGACTGCCTCGTTGGTGTAGTGGTTAGATGTGCCGCCTTTGGATCAACGGGTCCCGGGTTCGATTCCGGGGTCGGGCAAGTGTCTTCGTGTAAACCAGAGGCACTGGCTCGGAGTCTGGGTGTCATTTCTATCTATAATATGTATGTATTTACAAAAAAAAATTTATATAAGTTTACCATCCATCTCGTTACCATAACACAAGCATTAAGTTGCTTAGCTTGGGACGAGATGGCGTTGTGTGAAATGTCCAAGGATATTTATTATTACTCAGCCCATACATGACCCACTTCTGATTGGGGCCTCCTCCAATTACATGCCTCCATGTATGTAATATGTACCTGGAAATTGGCCGTTTGACTAAGCTAGCAGGTAGGTGCGATCGTAGTACATACTAACACAGCTCAATCGTCTACATTACGTCCGTCAGAAAATACGTGATGTCTCTCGGCGATGGGATCTTGCTCTATTACATATTTAAAAACCTATTTATTAATAATCTTTCCATAATCTTATGAATATTTTATTTTTATTTATATAATTTTACTAGTCTTTTTAATAAGTTTATAGAAATACTTAGTGCAGTTTAGGATTCTATGCTCAAAATTGGCTTCACACTGTTGTAAAAACAACGAAGAAGAATAATATCTTGGTTTATTTGATGACTTGAAAGTCGGTTCTTTCATTTCACTTAATAGGTAAAGATGACCCTTGTTAAAAGAAAAAAATTAAAAGCAAGACCGCAATGTCTAGATTATTTTTTAAATCTTAGGTTGCGAAGCAAAGAACTGAAGCGCAACAGGTACTAGTGAATGCAGACATGAATGTTCTGTTTGTGACAATAGGAACGTTTCTGAGCATTGTCCCTCGGAGACGTAAAAAAAGGTTTTTCAATTTACAGTCGCAAGTTTAATTTTATCGTTGCATAAAGTATTATATTATGAAAGCTTAGTAGATAGTGAGGAATGAAATCGATGTACAGGTTAAGCAACGTCTGACCCTGCTGGATATTGGATAGGTGTCCATCAGTTGTTACATCTGACCAGAAGCCATCAGTCCCGGCTACCATTCTACAATATAAAGCTGACGTTGTATGTAGTCATCGGTGTGGTGACGGGTTTAGAATACGGAGTGTCACCACCCCATTTCATCCTGAGGGTGTCGTGAGAGCTGACAAAAGGACGAAAACCTAGCCGCAGGAGAAGAAAAACTTGAGACGAAACCCAATGCCAACATTTTACTAATTACCCTCCATGTAATGGGAGGAGAGACAACTGAGCGGTGGGTCATTTATGAACTGAGTAGCAGTAGAATACGTAGTCATTACCGGTGGTC
Organism: Clostera curtula; assembly: GCA_905475355.2. Taxonomy (NCBI): domain Eukaryota; kingdom Metazoa; phylum Arthropoda; class Insecta; order Lepidoptera; family Notodontidae; genus Clostera; species Clostera curtula. The sequence continues at coordinate 16,133,819 of FR997797.1, read as the reverse complement.
TCACTAGTTGGGCGGCGTAGGGCAGACGGCAATCGCTGCGTATAAATTCTGGTAGTTAGACAAATCAGGTTAGTTTGGTGCCCCAATGAACGTTCTACCAAATTATTGAGGCAAATCTACTTAGTGTGCCACTTACACACACCACTTACACACTTACCACTTACACACTTGCCACTTACACACTTGCCACTTACACACTTACTACTTACGCACTTTTGTTGTCGCTTGGTGGACCAATGCTTGTGTGGATACTCAAACTCAAAAGGAAATTTATTTACGTAGCTTTTATCACCATACTTTTATAAATCACCTTAATTAAAATTACCAATACCTATCTTCTTAAGGTCCCTGTCCCACGCTAGGTGGTAGTATGTCATATCACCTATCAGTCGCCATACCTACATTCACAACATTCATACACAATTCCTCATTCTTAAAATTGTTCCATCTCGAAACTACTCTGTAGTTGCATTTTTTTTTCAAATTATTTGTCTTTTTTACATAAATCACTAAAAAGAATAGTGAGAGCAAGTTCGCGAGATGGGAGAAACACTCTACACGTTTAATGTGCATGTAATGGATGATAAATAGGCTTTGATAGGGCCAATCAAATACAAATCCATGAAGTACCGATTTAAGCAAAAATGTTCCAAACCACACAAACCTCATTTCGAGATAATTAACTTTAAAGTCAATTATCTCGAAATGAGGTTTGTGTGGTTTGGTGGAACATTTTTGCCTAAATCGGTCCTAGGTACTTCTTACAGCTGAAAATGCATTGATAATATGACATGATGTATTCCAAATCCATCACCATTCAGACCCAGACATCATTACTCTCACAAATTTCATCATACTTGACCCACAGCCACGCATGTGTGCATGAAAGGGACAAAATGTATCCACGCAATTTTACCTTTTCAGTGGGCAAACATTGGGTCCGCACGTTGAAGGGGATTGAGTGTGTTCATTCGATTGAGACTGACATAACTGCCTATTTCGCCACTTCAATAAAAAAATAACAATTTCCACTTTATGTGGTTTTAGTTTTTCATTGACACAATATGTCTACATATGTCTGTAAAAACGTGATGCAAAAACGTTGTACCACCCCTTTTAACGGAAATTGCGCGAACAGAGGACTAAGAAATTTCCCAAACTTATAGTTCATGTGATATAGAAGTGCAGAATGCTAATTGTATTTTTTTTAAGGTGGATGTTCCAGGGTAGCCGCGAAATTCAAAAATTCTTACGTTTTTTGCATTTTGCAGGGCAGTGCTAGGTTGTATGATGATGAACATTTGATTCGCGGCTGGAAGACGTATGTAGTTACAGAGTTATAATCATCAAACTCATCAATACAACCCTCCAAGCTCATAAAGGTGCAAGAATGACTTTGACGTTGAAAAAGTTTTTCTTGCACCTTTATGAGCTTGGAGGGTTGTATTGATGATTTTTATGATTTTAATTATATAACTACATACGTCTTATAGCCGCGAATAACATTTTAATCAACATACAACCTAGCACTGCTCTGCAAATTGCAAAAAACGTAAGAATTTTTGAATTTCGCGGGCTACCCTGGAACATCCACCTTAAATCAAATATTTAACACACACACGCAAATAGACTCTTTTGTTTATCGTTAAAGTCTGTGGTAAAATTGAGAGTAGAACTATATATATAACTAGCGACCCGCCCCGGCTTCGCACGGGTGCAATGATGAACATCTAAATTTATCAGTGTTTCTCTCCAATATTATGCATGTATTAAACATATAAACCTTCCGCTTGAATCACTCTATCTATTTAAAAAAACCGCTTCAAAATCCGTTGCGTAGTTTTAAAGATTTAAGCATACATAGGGACGGACAGATGACAGTGACTTTGTTTTATACTACGTAGTGATAGTGATAGTGAACTGATAGTGATGAAGAACTATAGTACCAACCTATAGTATCCAACCATAAATTAATTATGGTTGAATTTCGACCGCTGGGTGACCAGTAGTAAAGGTTAAATAGGTATATCTATTTTTTTTTAATCCTTCTATGGTAAAGAATGCAAAGCAGCTTCCGTTAAATCGCAATACTGAGTCTTCGGGCAACATAGAAGGCAAAGTCTCGTAACCTGTTGCCAAAACTGTACAGGGAGCTATTTTATTACGAAATGATTTGGCTCTCCTCCTCCACGCGCCAAGAATCTGCCAAAAGTGCCATAAAAACGTAATCATAGCGGGCAGACGCGTCTTAGATGATCTCTGAATTCTGCGTATCGTATACAAATTGATTTATTTATTTCATCATAGAGTTATCATTACAGGTAACATAATACGTGTTCGTGTGACGGATTTTGAATAATAAATAAATAAATATCCTTGGACATTTCACACAACGCCATCTCGTCCCAAGCTAAGCAACTTAATGCTTGTGTTATGGTAACGAGATGGATGATAAACTACTTATATACATTTTTTTTTGTAAATACATACATATTATATATAGAAATGACACCCAGACTCCGAGCCAGTGCCTCTGGTTTACACAAAGACACTTGCCCGACCCCGGAATCGAACCCGGGACCCGTTGATCCAAAGGCGGCACATCTAACCACTAGACAATACATGGTCTCACCACCCCATTCCATCCCGAGGGTTTTGTAAGAGCCGACAAATGCAGCTGTCAAGGCCGATAACCTAGCCCTTTGTACGTAGTCCTTTTTTTTTTTTGTTCGCCCGGGGTAAAATCCTTTATGGACTTCCTCGCCGGCCACGGGGATGGCCAGCGAGGGGAGTGTGGGACTCTCCCCCATAGTGGGGGCCTACCCACTAAAACTCCCCGGGGTGCTCCAACTCGCGTCCTGTTGCGGCATTGTGGGATCTGTACTCAGAATCACGTTGTACGTAGTCCTGTGCCAACCCGTTTGGCCACCATGGCACAGGAGACTAATGACCCTCTAGGTACTAGGAGGAGGCCTGTGGGTCAGGTATGGGCAGAGTAGTAGTAGTAACCTACTACGATAGTCTAATAGTCCAATACATCCACGAGACACTGCTGCGCAGCATGCCGCGGGTTCGATTCCCGCACGTAAAAAAATTTGTAGGACCTACAAGTATTTGTTCCGGGTCTGGGTGTTTTCTATCTATAATATGTATGTATTTACAAAAAAATATACATAAGTAGTTTATCATCCATCTCGTTACCATAACACAAGCATTAAGTTGCTTAGCTTGGGACGAGATGGCGTTGTGTGAAATGTCCAAGAATATGTATTTATTTATTATTTATGTATGAGTAGCAAATTAAACACATCACATTTTCTCAAAAACGTTTTCCTTCATAATTATTTGTAAAACTACTATTACTACGGTCATATGACCCACTGTTGAGTAAGGTCATTTGCAATACATCGCGTTTTAATTTGTAAAAGTTACAGAGACGACGACAGCTATCATTATTTTGTATATTGATATTGATCCAGCGATAAGATACTGGTATTTTGTTTCTCCACCTTTCTTCCTCCTACACTGCTGCACCATCGACAATTTAGAACGCGATACGGTTAGTTAAACATTACCGATGCTTTTTTAATTACGTGAAAGTGAAGTTTAAAATTTACTTAAAAAATAAATTTATTACGAAATAAGCTCTTGTATGTACTGATGGCTGCACTTAATCAGACCTAAAAGGCTTACAATACGTGGCCTACTTGTTATTTTACTGCTGAATGATCAACGAAAACTTATTTTATGTCAGAAGCTTCGCAAATAGATTCCATATTTTCTTTTGCTAGTACTTCGATCGACAGTTTATCGGATATTTACTTACACTGTTTTATATTTTTCTTACCATTTCAAAAAACCAATTTCAATATCAATCTTCTACGAGTGTATATTCACGTCTTTATAGATAACTTGACGAGATCTCAACAAAATTTACAAGGTATATTAAAATTCATACAAAGATATCTTCAAGGTACAACTTCTTTTGTAAACTTATAGACGCTACGAAACGAGATTGAAAATATATATATTACCAGTGACGTAACTCACGCGAATAATTTTCTGCTTTGCTAAAGGTGAAACTTGAGTTTTATTACATTTTTCCATGTTGGAAAGAAACTTCTTTGTGGTCATTGTTGATTAACAAATAACAAGAAATAGTTATAAAAGGACAAATTAAAAATGTTGGTATGTTTTATTTTGATATAAGTTAATTAAATGAAAGTAGTAGTAGAGATTTATAATTAGTAACTAGCGACCCGCCCCGGCTTCGCACGGGTGCAAGCCGTCAATGATGACTATATTATGGATGTACGTATACGTATAAACCTTCCTCTTAAATCACTCTATCTATTAAAAAAACTGCTTCAAAATCTGTTGCGTAGTTTTAAAGATTTAAGCATACATAGGGACGGACAGACGACAGCGACTTTATTTTATACTATGTAGTGATGTGTCAAATTAAGTTTTTCTTCTTTTTTATTGAGTGCTTCACGTATTAATATAATAGATACTCTTAGATTGTGCGACGCTGGCCTTACAGCGTATATACCAAGATTTCCTTTTCTTGCGGCTAGCATTTCGGTCTTATTATTTCCTTTTTTCGGCTCTTACCCGTTATCTAAAGGCGGCACATCTATCCAATCCCTAGACCAAGCTTAGTACCTAGGGCAGTGAAGGCAGTGTTGAACTAAACATACCTGATACGAAATACACTTAAAAGGCTTGTTGATTTTAATCACTTAGCCAATTAATTATATTGATAAAATTATGAATGAGCTTTTTTCCGAATTCAATTTAAGATATCACAAAATGAGACCGTCTTGAACTTTTTAAGTACAGGGGTTCGTACTTGAAATGAAACAAGGGTCAAAGGGCTTTTCGTAGAGCGTGCTAAAGTACCCGATAGAGGGTAGGCCCTTCGAAAAGCTGAATATCTTAAAATTTAATAACGGTGGGTTGTGCCGAATCTCGCACAAAATTTAATGTCGAAATTAGTCCCTTTTTCGGGTTTCATACATTTTATATTATTATCCACAGTTTATTACCTGTATTATGTGAGTAGTTAACAAACATGTCATGTAATGCAGGAATAAAAATTTTATTTGGTTTTAATTTTAGTTTATTTTTCTCTCCTAGATTGCTCTTATTAGCAAACTTATTATTATTATCTATATCATTTATTAAAATAAAATACATACAAAATAGAAAAAAATCCCACCCATGGCGGAGCCGAAGGCCCAAACCACCGGTGGTCAGGGATCCAGAGTGAGGAACCTCCTCACAATACGTGCCGTATCTAAAAGTACTGCCTTTTGGATCAGGCTCTTCACCCAGGAGCCTAGCGAGAGCTTCTGTAGGTGTTGGTCAAAGCTCTTCGCAATCAGTCCGTGCACTGATATAACTATCGGTACAATGATTGTCGAATCCATATTCCACATGGCACCAACCTCGTGAGATAGATCTAGGTACTTGCTGATCTTCTCATGTTCAGCCTTCACGAGGTTGACATCATGGGGAATAGTGATATCGATAAGCATTGCACGACGCGTCGACCGATCTATTACCACGATGTCAGGCTTATTAGCCATGATGGTTCTATCAGTGACGATAGATCGGTCCCAGTAGAGCGTGACATGGTTATTTCTCAGAACTGGTTCAGGTTTATATTGGTAATATGGTATTTCTGATTCCACAATACCATATGGAAGGGCAAGTTGCTGATGGATTATCCCAGCTACTTGGTTATGCCTGTGCAAGTATTTCCCGTTGGCAAGACGAGAACAACCAGAAACAACATTTCTGATGGATTTCTGATGGATTCCGGGACAGTGACATGCCCGACAAATGCCGACTGTCCCGTCCTGAATGATGTATTTCCGGTAGTTGTTCGTCTTGACAACTTCGTCCATAATTGCGAAGACAAACCCTTCAGTTTCCCCAAAGAGGTTACCGAAGCGTAACCAGGAGACGGAAGCGAGTTGATCTATCTCTGGTCATTATATCTTATTCTCATGTCTCTTTATTTCTTATTTTTACATATATTTTTTAAAAATACAAATTGTTTAAAAAAATATACATAAATATAGACAAAAACCGTCGAAAACGAGGTCGATGACCTAAGCTACCGACGGTTCAGGGCTCCAGAGAGAGGAACCTCCTCACAATCCTTGCCGAATCTAGGATGACAGCCTTTTGAATCAGGCCCTTAATCCAGCAACCCAGCGATAGTTTCTTGAGGTGTTGGTCGAAACTCTTCGCAATAAGACAATTTACTGAAACGACTATCGGCACAATGATTGTTGAATCAACATGCCACATTGCGGTAACCTCGTGAGCCAAATCGAGATACTTGGTAAGTTTCTCTTTTTCGGCTTTAACGAGGTTCTCGTCATGCGGGATAGTGACGTCAACAAGCATTGCCCGGCTCGCCGATCGGTCAATTATCACTATATCAGGCTTATTTACATACAGGCGTCCGATGGTGTGGTGCATCGAGCCACTAATATAAACGAGGTAAACAGCATATTGCAGCGAGCTGTTTCATCGCCGGTGGTTTTAGCAGTGCCTACGCCTGTTAAGGCTACAAAGCCGAAGCGGGGCGCCGCAACAAAAAAATAACTTGATGATTTCATTCCTCCTAGTATAGACATTGTGTCCATCCCATGTTATTGGGTCGAAGTAGTAACATACGTTTTTCATTGATTGTAATGTAATTGAAGGTAGTATAATGATTAGCACTTATAATGTATTGCCTACGAATTGTAAAATTCACTTTTATCGTTAATTACATTGTTATCCTTATTTTATTTTGTCAGATTTACATATTTTTATTAACTAATTGTAAAACGTAACAAAACAAACTGTCACTTTCTCATTCATTTCTCAATTCTTTCATTTCTCTTTTAATCTTTTACTTCTTCTTGCAGTGGCAATTGGTAACACGAATGCATTTCCGCCAGTGTGTAACTATTTGTTTGTTGGTTCTTGGCTGGCGGGTATTTAAATTGGATTGGTTGATAAACCCGTGTATTTATTAATTATACTTATATATATCAATTTATTTATTTGTATATTATATTTATATATATTTTATTTGTTATTCATCGATGTCTGTCGGTAGTGATAGTGATCATAGTAATTTTGATGTTTACTTTTCTGCTGACAATAGTAGTAGTAGTAGTACTGACAGTTTTGTCAGTGTACCATGTCTCTCGGAAACTCTAAACACAACTTTCTCCGATGTAACTAAAAACTTTAATGCTGTCCACATTAATGCTCAAAGTGTCCCGGCTCACTTTCCTGATATTCTGGCCAGCTTTGACTGTAAGAACATCCATGCGATTCTAGTGTCTGAATCATGGCTTAAACCATGTCTTCCAAGTACTTCTTACAATATCCCAGGATTTCACCTCATTCGGAATGATCGCTCTGTTGGCAGGGGTGGCGGTGTTGCTATCTATCTACGCTCATATATTCCCTTTACAATTATAGATATTTCAGCGCAGCCACCACCGCAAAATGCAGGCGAACATCTTTTTTTAGAAATCATGCTCCAAAATAAGAAACTTCTTCTCGGTGTATTTTACTGTCCCTCATCAAATATAGACTACTTCTCATCATTGGATATCATTTTAGAAAAGTTAACCCCCTCTTACAGTCATTCTATAATCTTGGGCGACTTCAATACTTGCCTTCTTCAACAAAATCCTCGTTGTTCTAGACTACGTTCTACTGTCGCTTCCTATAACCTGTCCATTCTTCCCCTTGACGCTACCCATCATTTTCCTAATTGTATCCCCTCTCTTCTTGACCTTATCCTTGTTTCCTCTCTTACACATGTAGCTAAATACGGTCAATACACAGCAGATGCTTTCTCTTATCACGACTTGATTTTCCTCTCCTATAAAGTTCAACCTCCCAAACCCAAAGCCAAGATCCTAATGCAGCGTAATTTCAGTGGCATGAATATAGAGAATCTTTTAGAGGATGCTCGCGACACAGACTGGGCTTCAGTAGAATCTGCTAACTGTATTGACGACAAGGTTAGCCAATTCACCTCCCTTTTGGTACGGCTTTACGACAAGCATGCTCCCATCAGAGCTATAAAAATGAAGCACTTCCCAGCTCCTTGGCTTACCGAGGACATTAAGAAGCTGATGGCGAAAAAGGTGGCATTCAAAAGCAGGTACAAGAGTAGACCCACTGACACTAATAGAACTAAATATATTGAAGTAAGAAATCAATGCAATAAGGTGTGTAGAAATGCACAACGCCAACATATCCACGAGTCAGTTCAAAACGGAGAGCCATCTAAGGTATGGAAATTCCTCCGTGCAATGGGTGTTGGCAAATCAAGACAAAATACATCCCCTACAGATTTAAATATTGGTTTACTGAACCAACATTTCTCATCTTCGTCCAATATTGATGCGACAACAAAACACAATACTCTTCATTATCTTTCATCTTTGCCGACACCTGAATATCCCTGTCTCATTTTTGATCAGTTGGCCGATTGTGATGTTAAGAGGAGCATAGATTCAATAACATCCAATGCAGTTGGCAGTGACTGTGTTAGCCGTAACATGATTCTACCCATCCTTGACGTAATCCTTCCTACTATCACTCATATCTTAAATTATTCCTTATCCTATGGCGTCTTCCCATCTCTCTGGAAACAGGCACAAATTACTCCTATTCCCAAAAAACACAATCCTGTATCACTTTCTGAATACCGTCCCATTTCCATTCTCCCATTCCTGTCCAAAGTCCTTGAGCGCATTGTTCATGCACAACTCCTTAATTTCCTGAACAAAAATGAGCTCCTAAACCCGTACCAATCCGGATTCCGTCCAGGCCATAGCACAGTCACTGCGCTCGTAAGCATTACTGATGATATCAGACTAGCAATGGAGAATGGCAAGTTAACCGTCCTCACATTGCTTGATTTTAGCAATGCTTTTAACACAGTTGATTTTGACATACTAATCGGTATCCTTAGCTCACTTAACATATCTCCAACGGCCATTGATTGGTTTCGTAGTTACCTGTTTGGGCGCCGACAGCGTGTACGTATTGAAGATACTTATTCTTCATGGTGCGACACTAGTGCAGGTGTACCACAGGGTGGCGTGCTATCCCCATTACTTTTCGCAGTTTTTATAAATTCCATTTCCCATCAACTACACTCTTCCTACCACCTTTATGCAGATGATTTGCAGATTTACTCACATGCTCCTCTCACTAGACTGTCAGAAGCGGTGAATGCGACGAATGCTGACCTTACGCATATAAGTACTTGGAGCACAAACTACGGACTAACTGTTAATCCAACAAAGAGTCAAGTTATTGTTATCGGCAGTCCTAAACTGACTCCTCGTATTGACTGGGCTCATATTCCTCAAATAACCTATGAAGGAAACGTAATACCTTTTGCCGATAAAGTTAAAAATCTTGGAATTATTATTGACAAAAATTTTACCTGGGTCCCGCAACTCCAAGAAACTAGCCGTAAAATTTTCTCGTCTGCAGGCTCCTTACGGCGACTCAGGAACTTCCTACCAATTGCCACTAAAATTACGCTTGCACAGTCCCTTCTTCTTCCTATACTTGATTATGCTGATGCCAGTTATCCTGATCTCACTGTGGAGCAATATAATAAACTTGAGCGACTTCAAAACTTCTGCATACGATTCATATTTGGCCTACGCAAGTATGATCATATCTCTGAATTTCGTAACAAGCTCAAGTGGTTACCTATCCGTCTTCGCCGGGATTTACATATATTAAGTCTTCTTCACAATTTACTTTTCAGTCCAGCAACTCCTTGTTATCTTTCTGAACGTTTTGTGTTCCTGACTGACACGCATGATAGGTTTTTACGATCATCGGAGAACCTAATATTAAATATGCCAGTGCATTCTTCAAAATTCTTTGACCAGTCATTTACGGTTACTTCCATCCGCTTATGGAATGCACTACCGCAAAATATCCGACAAGCTCACTCATTGTCAAAATTCAAGAGACTAGTCAAAGATCACTATCTCGCAAACACAAATTAATCCTTTAATTAATATTATTATTAAATATGTATGTTTATATATATATTAATATATATATAAGTATGTGTGTGCATATATATATTTGTGTATGTCTACATATGTATAATTCATTAACAGTAATTATTATCATTTTTTATTTATCTTTATTTGTTTTTGTTTTAATTAAGATGATACTGAAACGTCCCACAATATTTATATATAGAGAACTCTCCTTGATGCCATGTGGGTTGCCTGGAAGAGATTGCTCTTTAGCGATAAGGCCGCCTATTGTACAAGTGATTTATAAATGTATTCTATCGTAAGTTGTTACTGTTGTCTTTAATGTACAATAAAGAGTTATCTATCTATCTTATTAGCGGGAATAGTCCTGTCAGTGATAATTGATCGATCCCAGTAGAGCGTGACATGACCATTGTCGAGAACTGGCGCAGGTTGGTATTGGTAGTAGGGCACTTCAGTATCCACAAGACTATATTTAAGGGCAAGCTGTTGATGGACTATCTTGGCTACTTGGTTGTGTCTGTGCAAGTATTCTCCGTTAGAAAGACGAGAACAGCCAGAGACGATATGCCTAATGGACTCTCCTGGACGATGACAGGCTCGACAGATGTCGGCAGTCCCATCCTTTAGGATATGTCTCCGGTAGTTATTCGTCATGATAACTTCGTCCATAATTGCACAGGCAAACCCTTCAGTCTCCCCGAAGAGGTTACTGAAGCGTAGCCAAGCCACAGAAGCGAGTTGGTCTACGTCCGGCCCAGTAAGGGCCTTGTAGAACCTTCCGTGTAACTCCTTGCTCTTCCATATAGTCGTGTGGTCCGAAATGCTTAACACCTGGGGCTTGCGCCAATTCTGTTTTGCCAAGGATAAAGGTGTGAAGGAATTGTCAACATTGGCCATACCCCGGTGCACACCCTCTGTTGGCTGTAGGAAGTATTCCCGCAGGTTGCATACCTCGCGGTTATGTAGGTTTTTGACGTTTAAAAAACCACGTCCCCCACATTTCCGTGGGATATACAACCTCATAACAGACGAACGGGGGTGGTGCATTCGATATAAGGTCAATTGTCGACGTACCTTTCTATCCAAGGCGTCTAACTCAGTCTGAGTCCACCTTAGAATGCCAAACGAGTAAGCAAGTGCAGGCATAACCCAACCATTGACAGCGCGAACCTTATTACCGCCAGACAAAAGACTTTTAAGTACTTTTGTAAGGCGGCTGAAGAAACATGCTGTCAATGACTGTTTTATCTCCTTGTCAGCTATACCTAGTCCTTCTGCCATTCCAAGGTACCTATAGGTTTCTATAGGTACCTATATCTTATTATTATTATTACTTACTATTATTATTGCCTTTGGATCAACGGGTCCTGAGTTCGATTTCGGGGTCGGGCAAGTGTCTTTGTCTAAACCAGAGGCAAGTGCCTCTGGTTTAGACGCTCGGAGTCTGGGTGTCATTTGTGTTCGTGAATTACATATTGTAAACTGCCCCAGCGATACAGGTTACACATAGTGCAGGGGCTTCGTTTAGAAAAAAATAATTGAAAACCGGCGCCAGACTACTAATTGTCTGGCCTATGATGTATTTGTTTCCGTTTGGCACAGCCATGGGGTATACAGGCTATGTGTAACAAATGTTGTGTACATTTTAAGTATTTTTAAGCCTTTTTGTGCCAATAAAATTACTATTATTATTTATAAATGACAGACAGACTCCGAGCAAGTGCCTCTGGTCCACACAAAGACACTTTTCCGACCCCGGAACCGAACTGGGGCCCGTGATAATAAAAATAACCACCGCGTAAGTATCATGTATACACAGGCCAAAATAACATGTGTTTAAAAATTTTTCTGTCTGTCTGTTTGTTTGTTCCGGTTTTGACCGATTTTGACGGGATTTTCACTGATTGGTAGCTGATGATATAAGCAGTAATTTAGGCTACATTTTTTACATTGCCCCACGGCGTCACCCGCACTACGACAATAAGTAACTATATTATATTCTAATCTCAACTTACACGTATTGAAGTAAAATATATATTCACGATAAACCCAAAGCCATTTAGTTTTCCAGGAACTACAAAGATAACTAATAATAAACAACGAAAAATATTTTTTGTCGTCGAATACTGTCGTCAGGTCCTGCAGGCACAGAAACACTTAATTGCTTTTGTCTGACACGGCAAATCGAGTTATTTCAACTACGTGCTTAGAATTATGTGAATGCAACCTTATTTCCTTCCATGTGTTGTCAGACTTAAGATTCATGTTTGTATTTTTATACTAAAATAATATGTAGTCATTTACACATGCTAACGGTTCCTGGTCATAATATCATTTTCACTTATACTCTCTACACACCTAAAAGAATTACGGACCAAGTATAGCAAAAGTTTAATAAAGAGTCTTTCAATAAGGACGGGTCGATGTAGAAATTAATTGAAACAAGCCTATAGAAGAAAATAAAAAATAAATTAGCAAGACCCATTTTTGGTATTTTATGTAATCTCCACCACGCCCAAAGCGGGACGGAGCCTGTAAGAAACTCCATGGTTCTTACAGGCAGGCCACCATAATCGTTAGTCTTTTAAATTAAAGGCTACCAATTATGGTGGTGCAAACACCTCTGACAGATTAGTGAAAGCAGTTACACACATGAACATGTAGCATAGTCAATATTAATGTCGAAAGACACAAATATTTTTACATTACTATGCGTTCAAGCGTTTTATTTTTCCGGCGAAAAAATGTGGAAATGGAAGACCATTGGTTAGAATCATTGACGTACTGTGGCATAAAACATGACCCCGAATATGCCTATCCGATAAATAATTACTCGGTTGGCTGTGTAATAAGCGAGCCCGCGTAGAAGACCGTGTATCGTGTAATATTTACAACTTGCTAGTAAATGAGATTGCCAAACTTAAGTGGCAGTGGGCAGGGCCGACGCCCGATGGGGCAGAAAAGTCCTCGAGTGGTGACCGCGTTCCGGAAAGCGCAGTGCTGGTAGGCCTCCCACACGGTGGACCGATGACCTGGTTAAGATCGCCGGAAAACGATGGATGCGGGCGGCCCAGGACCGACCTTTGTGGAAATCCTTGGGGGAGGCCTATGTCCAGCAGTGGACGTCTTTTGGCTGAAATGATGAGTAAATGAGAATTGTGGAATCACATTACGCATGAAATGCGGGGTGAAACATTCCGAGTCACCCTGTATATAAAGCACCTACGTACGCCTATATAAAGTTATGATGTAAAGTGATTTAATGATCCTCTAACTTTGGTAACATAATGTGGCGCGAGTTAATAGCTATCTGTATTCTACCCGTTGCTTAATAATACTGGGAATATATTTCTTCATTTGAAGAGGTCGTAATCTGTAGGTGGTAAACACATGGCTCTGCCGAATTTTGGATTACTACTATACTACTAAGCCCATAGATGACCTACTGCTCAGTCGGGCCTCCTCCAGTTGCATGGGGAGTAACTAGCCTACTGTGCCACGCTGACCGGACGGGTTGGCTCTTGCAGCACCCTCAGGATAGAATGGGGTGGTGACGCCATGCATTCTTCATCTGTCACTGCACGGACAAAGAGTGTTGGATTAATGTCCATCATTTGTAACAATAGTTGCACCTCCTCCTAGGTTTAGAAGACACGTAAAGCCGGTGCCTTCTGCTATTCTACCATCTTTGGCAATCGTTACACTTTACGATATATAACACTTGCTTCAGTTAATCATGATGGGCACGATAAAGGGTAAGCGACGAGTGGACTGGAATAAACAATGCAGAACAGCTATTCCAGTTAGCCTAGGATAGGACGAAATTTTCAGAACTTACAGTCAACCTCGTATGGAGCATTTTAAGAAGAGGAAGACAATAGGGCAGTAGTGTGCAAACTGGCATCTTGTCTCCATACAATTACCGGTTTTCCAATTAGCTGGGAGTGATGACTCTTTAACAATGCACAGATATATTAAGCACATAACAATGGGCACAGATATATTAAGAAACACATTACGGTCTTTGAACAACAGTAACGATTATATTTAGTTGGTATTCACAGGAGCCCATGTTTTATAATAAACTAGCGACCCGCCCCGGCTTCGCACGGGTGCAATTATGCATGTATTATACTGTTAAACCTTCCTCTAGAATCACTCTATCTAATAAAACAAAATCAAAATCCGTTGCGTAGTTTTAAAGATTTAAGCATATATAGGGACAGACAGACGACAGCGACTTTGTTTTATACTATGTAGTGATAGTGATAGTGAAATCAGGTTCAGAACAGTTCAACATTGATATTTGACTCATACTTGAAGATAAAATAGACACTATAAACATAGAATTGCTTCTATTGATTAGGTCTTATTTCTGGTCTTATCCGTATCTGTCCGTGTGGTGACGGATTTAGCATACATAGTGTCACCACCCCATTCCATCCTGAGGTTATCGTAAATATCAATAAAAGGAAATAACAAGGCTGAAAACTTAGCCGCGAGAGAAGCGAAACTTGATATGAAACCCTGTGACAAGCGGCGTTGCACAGTAGGTATTATCCTCCCTGTGATTGGTGAAGGCATAACTCAGCAATAGGGATTTTATGGGCTGAGAGTAGTAGTAGTAGTAACAATCGAAATAGAGATCGAGATCATGATAGAGATGACGTCTCGACCGGTCTCGACCAGTCGTAGCATCTCGCACGGCTTTCCATAGACATATATCGGAATCGACATGGCGAGAATAGCTATAATAGATTTACGCTCGTGATGACGTCAATCTCTACCGTTATCTCGAATAGAGATGTATCTCTACTGCACGTGAATTGCCCCCCAGGCATCATATCGGAATCCACGCGAATAGAACCGTGAAAAATTACTAGTCACTACATAGTATAAAACAAAGTCGCTGTCATCTGTCCATCCCTATGTATGCTTAAATCTTCGGATTTTGAAGCAGTTTTTTTAATAGATAGAGTGATTCAAGAGGTAGGTTTATATGTCATAATTGAACTTCCGAAGCCGGGGCGGGTCGCTAGTATTTCATAAACGTATGGAATTCCAGTTTCAAATGTGCAGAAAATGTGTTTTTTATTTAAAAAAACTAGGAATGAGTTCCTTCAAGCGAGCATTTCACTCGAAGTATTGGCAAACTGACTATTCATCTCAATGCAACCATATGAAAAAGTTTAGAAAGTTTAACCTTAACTGAAGGCACGAAATACTTTCAGGAAGTGTGAGAGTGATGGATTGAGATAAAATAAACTTTTCTCACGTTATGTAGATCGTATACTTCGCATAGATTTTACTAGCAAGGCTTTTGAATTTATTTCATGGAAACATAGCTGTCGTGTCCCAATAAAACGGTAAATTAATTAATATGGTTTATTTTATATGAGATACCTATTAGCACACCTTACTAACACCGACGGCACAGCACGAGAGAGCGAGACAGAGCATTAACAGTGAGGGGATGCGTTCCGGTTAGTGTTGTAATTCATACGCCACAATAGTATTGTGATTTTCGATGCTTTTTTTGGTACTTAAAGAAGATCATAGGAAGTTAACAAAAGCCAATTGGTGTCATCGGCTTCCTCCAAATTCATGGAGGGAATTTGCCTACTGTGTCACGCTGGCAAGACGGGTTGGCACAGGGTTTGTATCAAGTTTTCCTTTTCTTGCGGAAAGGTTTTTGGCCTTGTCATTACCTGGTGTGATTTCTGTCCCAATGTCCACGAATAAGTTTATTTTTACAACTTTCAAACGTTAATTTTTGGTACGTGATGTAATTTCTAAATATCTTACCTTAAGTAGAAAATATGGCTGCTGTTATTAAAAGTAAGGATGTACCGAGTCATTTGTATGAATTTTAAATGGTATGTGATGAATATACATAAATTTTATATGAATTATTCAAAGGTCGGTGTGTTTCCTGCAATGGTGTATGAATCTGATGTGATGAAAGTATACAAATTAAAACGGAAAATGAGTTTTTTTGTAATAAAAATGTGCCTAACCGTCCATTTGGGGGAGGTAAGAAGAAGAATGCTAATAATTTGACTGCCTCATTGGGGTTAGCTGTGCCGCCTTTGGATCAATGGGTCCCGGGTTCGATTCTGGGGTCGGGCAAGTGTCTTTGTCTGAACCAGAGGCACTTGCTCTGAGTCTAGGTGTCATTTGTGTTCGTGAATTACATGTTTGTGAACTGCCCTCGCACATAGTTCCGTTTTAAACAAAAAGTTATAGTTACAATGTATTTTTTTAGACACATAAACGAGTCTTTTGATACAAAATGTGTCTGCGTTGGGGATTGAAATAAAAACAACACGAACGAAATTCGTTAAAAGCATTATTTACCACAAGGGCAGGATGTGTAAAAGACAAAAATGAGACAGAAGACTCTGATAGTGACAGATGATTGACACTTTGTTATTTTTGTGGTAAAAATGTGACCTGAAGGGCAAAAGGGGATGAAAGTGAACGTCAAGATGAGGACGGGTTGTACAAATACGAATATTATATCAACAACGTGTTATCCCCAGCAAAACGTGACAGGGTCAGCTGGTTTAAGATAAATAGTTAAGGTTATTTTCTAGTTAATTATGTCTGCGGCACTGTCACTGAGATGCGATGGATATAGAATACTTAGTGTCACCACCCCATTTTATCCTAAGGGTGTCATTACCCTCCACTTTGCTGGAGGAGGCCCAACTCAGCAGTGGGTCCTTAAGTAGTAATAGAGTGTTAGCAGTGTAAGCGGCTTATAGGTAATGAAAGACGTATTTACTTGTAACATGTATCGCTGGGGCTGTTTACAAACAACAAACTGACGTTAAATGGTGGTCATATAAGAGACTGAATTCATTGTTTTAAGGTGGATGCTCCAGGGTAGCCCGCGAAATTCCAATTTTCTTACGTTTTTTGCAATTTGCAGGCCAGTGCTAGGTTGTATGATGATGAACATTTGATTCGCGGCTGTAAGACGTATGTAGTTACAGAGTTAGAATCATCAAACTCATCAATACAACGCTCCAAGCTCATAAAGGTGCAAGAATGACTTTGACGTTGAAAAAGTTGCACCTTTATGAGCTTGGAGGGTTGTATTGATGATTTTGATTCTTATAATTCTATAACTACATACGTCTTACAACCGTGAATAACATTTTAATCATAATACAACCTAGCACTGACCCGCAAATTGCAAAAAACCCTGGAGCATCCACCTTAGAGCATTTTTCTAACTGAAATATTTATTTATTTAGGACAACCAGTAATTGTTACATTATTATTAACAAAAAGATAGATCTTAATCATATAGGGTAAATGCACAATAATTTAAGGTGCCACAACAAGCTTGTATAAATATGACCGTAAAACAGTGACGAGTTTTACGTAATTTCATTTACCCGTTTCGCGACGTCATTTGAAGAAACATAATATCCCGCTCGTCTACATAGAACACATAATTATGTTGCATTCGTTTCCCACGTAAATGTGAACCCTTGCACAGCTGAGGTTGCGGTGCTTATTTTACCAATATAGATTATTCTTTTTCTTATATATCATCATCATCATTTTCATCCAAAAGACGTCCACTGCTGGACATAGGTCTCCCCCAAGGATCTCCACAAAGGCCGGTCCTGGGCCGCCCGCATCCACTGCTTTCCGGCGACCTTAACCTTTTTTTTACTAGTTATAGACATAGTTTTAATCTTTTATATAAAATTCTCGTGTCACAATGTTAGTTCCCATACTCCTCTCGTTCCCGGGTTTGGCAAAACAACGTTTGCGGGATCAGCTATATTATATACTAGCTGCGCCCCGCGGTTTCACCCGCGCTTACTTATTGTCGTACAGCGGGTGACGCCGCGGGGCAAAGCTAGTCTAAAAAAGTGGCCTAAGTTACTCCTTATATAATTAGCTACCTATCAGTGAAAGTCCCGCCAAACAGACAGACAGAAAGATAGACAGACAGACAGACAAAAAAAATTAAAATGTTGTTTTGGTCTACGTACTGTGTTTACATACTTACGCATTTAGTAAAAAGTGGTTATTTTATTATTCCAATTTTATTTATATGTATAGATGTATAGATTTTTTGTGTGATAGGTACTGAATAAAAGTAAATAAATATTTTAAATAGGTACGTAAAAGTCGCCTTTGGGTCAACAGGTCATCGGTTCGATACTGGGATCGGCCAAATCTCTTTGTCTAAACCAGAGCACTTGCTCTGAGTCCGAGTGTCAGTTATGTTAATGAATTAAATGTTTGCAAACTGCCTCCACGATACATGATATTTCTAGTGCAGGGTTTTGTCAATAAAAGTAGAATAATTATTTTAAAACATTACCTACTTTAGACACTTAGTTAAATAAATAAATAAATATCCTTGGACATTTCACACAACGCCATCTCGTCCCAAGCTAAGCAACTTAATGCTTGTGTTATGGTAACGAGATGGATGATAAACTACTTATATACATTTTTTTATTGTACATACATACATATTATAGATAGAAATGACACCCAGACTCCGAGCCAGTGCCTCTGGTTAAGACAAAGACACTTGCCCGACCCCGGAATCGAACCCGGGACCCGTTGATCCAAAGGCGGCACATCTAACCACTAGACCAACGAGGCAGTTACATGTTATTAATTTGTGTACTTAAACAACTAGTGACAACACTAAGTAAATATTCATGTTACAAAATCAAGACATGACTGCCATTTTGTACTCATGTTGCTAACTTTATTTATGACTAGCAGGGAAGGGACGGTTCATTTAAGAATTTATGTAGCTCTGTACCTTATCTCTGGGAAAGGACAGGGTTTTATCCAATTTATGACCAAGGAGACTCGAATAATTTATTTACTGCTGATTGAGAGCTTTTGAGACATCTAAGAAAAGGGTTAATCTTTTTGGACTGGACAATGATATTTCAAGGTCAATTTTATTTTAAAGTCAATAATATTTCGAAAAATATTATTTCAACATCAAAGTTCGTCATCTGTCTAATTATCATATTTGAAAATAATATACATAAACTATTATATTATATAATTTACGTACTTCAAGTAATGTATAAATTAAACGGGTATTTATATATTTAGATGTATTAATAATTTTTGCTCTTGTGGTTGTGGTTAGTTGGTGGTATTTTATTTGCGCCTACCGAGTTGTTCTCTGCATCGCCCAAATAAAGGTTGACTAGAAAGAATGCCTAAGGCATTCAAGGCGGACTTGACTTGTTAACTTCGAACACTTCCCTTTGATATGGTTGAGGAGATCGATGGCTGCCATATGCGTTTTGCTTGTGAACAGGTGCCGCTGTTTGGGGTTGGTTGGCTCACTAGCTCCAAGACTTATAATTTCATTTTTAATTATTCTTTTTTTTTATTATAAAATTCATATTTCAGTTGAGCACCTTCCGGAACCAAACGAAACTAGCTGTTAGAAAAGGATTATTGTAATATGGCGATTAAAAAAAAAACGAGCCCACCGCGTTCTTCCACCAGGTCTTCTCGGTTGGTGCCGCGTTCCGACCTGGTAGTAGTATTTTATAAGTGATGTATCCGATGACGATTGTGAACGCCATAATTGGTTTGGTTTATACAATAAAGCAGTTTTCTATTCTATTCAACTTATTGTTGCATAAAGAATAAATAAAGTTAAAATTGCTATATTCATATATTATGACTGTAACAATCGCTTAAGAATTGAAAATATATTTCAAAATCACGCTCGGTTCAGAAGGCTTTCTACAGAGAAGAACCGGCATGACAGTGAAAATTACATAGATGTGTAATATAAATATTAAGATAATGTACTTATTATGTAAAGCCTTCAATATTATCAGACTAAAAGAGTTAACAAGTAAAAAAAAATCGGCTGGTGACGCATTCAATATTCATAACCACAGAAACAATACCAGCCGAAATGTTTCCTAATAAAAACATGACAGTATTATTTTATGTAAGCTTGAAAATACATCATTATATATTACCAGTCAGTTATACCAAAGTTATTACAATGTAAACACAAGTCACAAACGTTATTTCTGAAAAAAAAAAACAAATATGTATCATTCGTTTATTTGTGTACACAGACGTATTTAATCTAACAAATCCGTATGTAGAAGAATGAGTTAATTAAAGGGCAATACGGGGTGTGACACAACCTATAGTAAAGGCTTAACGAAAGGATTTATAGAATCCATAGACTATAAAGTATAGCCCTCCATGTAGTTGGAGGTAGTCTGACTCCATAGTGGGTCATTTGAGCTGAGAAGTAGTATATCATGATGAACACCAATCTATAATCCAGTACAACCAGACATTACCCAGCTGGAAAGTCCCAGCTGCTAGGGACTTAGCTGTTCAGTGTCAATATTCTATTATTCTTTATTTGAGATTTGAATTTAGAACATGAATCGTTCATTGAAATCGAACGCAAATTCCCAGTACAGCAATAAGGTGCGAGGAGGCGCGGCAACTTAAAAAAAAAAGCGCGCGATTTACTTCCCTGTTCCTGTCTTGTAAGGTACGGGCTTCATTGTATTTTGCAAAAATATAAATTTTTAATAGACTTTTTACGTTCATGTTTTTTTATTTATTTATTCTTTATTTATGTTATTGTAGATAGGGTTATATAGTTCGTGTGGTGACGGACGGTACATAGTATCGCCACCCCAACTCTTCCTGAGGATGTCAGGGAAATGATAAGGCCGATAACCTAGCCGAAAGTGAAGGAAAACTTATTAAGAAACACTATGCTAATCCGTCCGTTCGACGCAGTAGACAGTAGAGTTTTTATTGTATAATTTGTTACGTATAATATGTTTACTATTTGTAAGTCTCCATCGTGACCTAAACAAAATAAATGCTTTGAATTAATTGTCCTTCACATCGATGGCGGTTTACATTGTCCGCTAGACTATTTAGATACGGCGGCTATTTCTGAGAATATTCTCCACGTAATGGATCATTGGCTTAGGCCTCACAATCTATAAGTGGCAAAGTTGTACAGTTTCTGCACGTTATTTTCCCATAACTGGTATCATGGGACGTTTTAGTTGCGCATCAAAAATGTATATTGTTTTCTCATAGGGAAGTATTGGTCATCTACGTATATATTAATACGTGAAGCGAAGCTTTGTGCCCCTTTTTACGAAAATTGCGGCAACGGAGGAATATGTCTTAAACTTTATACAGAGGAAGAATGCAGAACGCTATTTTTCTATCTATATATGTATATAAATAAACAATGAGTTGCTGTCCGTCAGGATGGACCGATTTGGCTAATTTTGGTATTGAAATGTTCGTGGAAGTCCAGGGAAGGTTTAAATGAGAAAATGGGAAAAAAAAAAACATTTAGGTTTTTTAATATGAAAAACATTTTTTGTTTTTATTGATTCTGAGGCGGTACGAAGTTTGCCCGGTCAGCTATTTATGTATAAAAAGTAAAGTAAATCAATAAAAAATCATTACACATAGTACCATGTATTGCACACACACTTAACTACTCTTTTGTTTATTGTCAAAGTGTCAACTGTGGTCAAATTGAGAACAGAACAATAATTTAAATTAATTATGGTCGAATTTCCACCGCTGGACAACCACTAGTTAAGTTTAATCAGCGATAAATAAATAACTTTCTGTTTTAATCGAATTTAAAGAGAAGTTTTTGTATCGGTTGTATGTTTTTTTTAAATAATTGCTTCAGCGTATAGGCGTCATTTAAAAAAAGAGGGAAATTCTCATGGATACATGACCGTAAAACGCCAGCCGGGTTATGTGCGCCAACGGATTCTAAAGGCCCGTCACCACAACTAGGTGGCAGCACGGTCGAGGGGGGGAAACGAGCAGCTGGTGTAACCTTATAATTACCGGTAGTACTAAATGGATCGTGGAGGGCAGACGGCAATCGCTCCGTATAAGTTCTGGTAATTAGCTAAATGGTTTTAGATCGGTACTGACCCCAATGACATTGGGAAAAACAGCAAGGGTGATAGAGAGTACGAATTATTTATTCTCGTAGATCGATGCTTTCCACGACCGTGAAGAAATATGATACATTGCATGTAGCAGTGGTAGTGAGACTTACCTGAAACTTCCAGTTACCTGAAAAAATCTGTTCAAGTTTTGAAATACAGTACTGAAATACCAATCTCTATCAACATCATTAAGTTAGACCCATAAAGTTTGACCAAGAGGACCCTGTTATAAATTTAAAATTAAACTAAGACCACTAAGAGAAGTATTGGGGTACACGGCAGAAGGTTTCGCCAAGTTCCCAAGCTACCTGGCCAAATAGAAAAGTTTATATTCTAGACTGCATAACGCACATTCTGTGGAATAGTATCGTACTTTTTAACAAAAAAAATAGGATTTCGGTATCAAAACACATGTAAATATCTCCAGTCTTAAAATAACACACAGAGCTACAGAGGGCTAATAAACGAGGCAATCACATGACCCATAACACAAAATATTCCCAAGATTAATCTTGTTTAGGGTAGTTTAGGTCTGTGTAAATTGTAACATATTATAAAGCTTCTCATATTTTTAATTTTATGATCCAGCAAACGGAATACTCAATTTTAAAAGTAAATTAGCTTGTTGGTTAATGTCATTTACTTCATGTAATGAAATTGAAATGTTTATGTGATTCCATTTTGTAGAATATATATATGGCTAATTATCTTACCATTAATATCTATCAAATGATGACGTTATAAATGGTAATAAAAAAAGGGTCAATATTCTAAATTCTTTAGTTATGTTAAGGTACATAATATGAGATAGGACCGCAGGAAAAATTTGACAAGGCCTCTGAGTTTCTTGCCAGTTCTTCTCAGCAGTGGTCGCGATTCGAACTGGTGGTAGACGGTCGAATGTTTAATTATATAATACTAGCGACCCGCCCCGGCTTCACCCGGGTGCAATGATTAACATCTAAAATTATGAGTGTTTCTCTACAATATTAAGCATGTTTTATACACATAAACCTTCGTCTCGAATCACTCTATCTATTACAAAAAACCGCTTCAAAATCCGTTGCGTAGTTTTAAAGATATAAGCATACATAGGGACGGACAGACGACAGCGACTTTGTTTTATACTATGTAGTGATGATGTTATGTTTAAGTGTCAATCGTGACCTAAACAAAATCAATTATTTTAATTTGAATTTCCAGCACATTAAAACCTCATTGGAGAGGAAGATAATATTTTAGCGACATCTATAAACATTTATCATGCAATTCATTAGACCTGTTTTATCATAGTAAATATTTCATCGTTTGGTTTGGAATTGGTTAGTCGTCCGAAGTTACCATTAAGAGTGTGGTGACGGGTTTTGAATGCATAGTGTCATCACCCCATTCCACGCTAAGGGTGTTGTAAAAGCCGACAAAAGAAAATAATAAGGCAGAAAACCTAGCCGCAAGAGAAGGAAATCTTGATATGAAACCCTGTGCCAACTCGTCTGGCCAGCGTGGCATAGTAGGATAATTACCCGTGTGTCATTTATTGACTGAGTAGTAGTATAGTAGGTGCCTTTAATATTTACTGTATGAGACTTTGATCAAACGGTTTACATCACAAATGTTTACCCAATAATACAAGCTCTAGTGGCTGGATTCGGTTACAAAGCCGTTAATTAGCATGAAACTAATTAACAAGCTAGAGTGGGTTTGGGAAATTTCCGGAACTCGGCACACGCAAAGTGACCGCAACTTTGGTAAGTTTCACTATCCGTATTAATTTTAGGAAGACATTGTTCCACTTCGACCTAACCAATGGCGCGGCGTTGTGGTGTACCGCGATTGGTCACATCATTAAGGCAATTGTAATTGATAACCAAAAGTGCCAAAACGTAGGCCACGTTTGTCGTCAACAAGAAACAATTCTAAATTCAAATGCATTTATTTGTAACTAGCGATCCGCCCCGGCTTCGCACGGGTGCAATGATGATCCTCTAAATTATATATTATAAACTTTCCTCTGGAATCACTCTATCTATTAAAAAAAACCGCTTCAAAATCCGTTGCGTAGTTTTAAAGATTTAAGCATACATAGGGACGGACAGACGACAGCGACTTTGTTTTATAATAAGTAGTGATAGTGATGATAAATAGTGGTAGTAATAGTGATAGTGAAGTGATAATGGTAGTGATAGTGATGATGATAGTGATAGTGAAACATAAGTATACTTAGTGTGTGGCTAGCCAAGGCTCCAAGAGTCGCAGAGCATGCTCCCCCATCAGGGAGCGACACCCGTGGCCCTGGTTCGGGAAGTCCCGGATTCCCGTCGGTTTTAGTGGGTAGGTCGAGGCGCAATTTGCCACCTCCACTTAGTAGACTTAGTTTGTGGTGTTAACAAAATATCATTAGAAACACTAACTTTGGCCAGAAAATTGCATAGAAATTTATGAATAATAGTAATAAAAATCTTATCTTATATTTTAAAGGAGCTGTTCTATAGATAGATTGACTCATCACCATATCCCTGGAACCAAAAGACATAGAGACTTGAAATTTGGTAGGAATATTCTTTTCACCGAGTTGAGGTCAGCTAAGAACGGATTTTACGAAATTCCAAAAGAAGGGAGGTTGCGGGGGTTTCATTATTTGGCAAAACAACGTTTGCGGGATCAGCTAGTAACTAATAATAAGGAAAAAAAATATAATTATAATTACTCCAATTAATCTCTCCAGTGCCAATGTCTTTTATGAAAGTGCAGTGTTGCAATACCCTCAACTATATGACTGACTGTATCTCCACGGGGACGGCGTGCTGGGGAACTAGCCTACAGTGCCCCGCTGCTGTCCAAACGGGTGGACTCATGGATTTGTATCCAGTTTGCCTTCCCTTGCGGCTAGGTTTTCATTTCCTCTTATCGGCTTTACGACACCTTCAGGCCGGTATGGAGTGTATTCTAAATGTTACAATATTAAAAAAAAACATTAAATCAATATAAAGAACATAAATCACGCCCATAATATAAATATTTTTGTTTATTTTTAACTAGCGACCCGCCCCGGGCTTCGCACGGGTGCAATGAAGAACCTCTAAATTTATCAATGTTTCTCTACTATATTATGGATGTATTAAACATATAAACCTTCCTCTTGAATCACTATATCTATTAAAAAAACCGCTTCAAAATCCGTTGCGTAGTTTTAAAGATTACGGGACGGACAGACGACAGCGACTTTGTTTTATACTATGTAACTAGTCATAGTGATACTGAAGCCCGTGGTCAAATTGAGAATAGAACTTTAATTTAAATGAATTAAGGTCGAACTTCCACGGCTGGGCGACCACTGGTACAGATAACATAACCACTTGGTTTGAAATATGGAATAACATAACAGCTTGGTTTGAAATATGAATTTATAATACCGGGTTCTGCTCTAATTCTCGTTTTAGTCCATTACTAACCCACTACTGAGTCGGGCCTCCTCCAAATTCATGGAAGGAGATAAGCCTACTGTGCCACGCTGGCAAGACGGGTGGGCACAGGTTTTGTATTAAGTTTTTCTTCTCTTGCGGCTTAATCATTTGCCGCTTCTGTTCCCTTAGTAGCCTCTTACGACACCCTGGGGATGATGTGGGTTGGTGACACTGGGTATTGTAAATGTCCCCACGTGGATAATTATTGCTTCACTGCTCTAATTAAAATATGTTATTGCCACAGCTGATTGTTCTCGAGTCTAGAGACTCAATTATAGATACATTAAAACAAATCCCCACATTATTTATTCAGTATACTAGTAGGTAAACGTTGCCATACATTATTCATAAATAATCATATTATATGTAATTATGTTTCGTATAGATATTATAGAAAAAAAAACTCGTTTGGCCCTTTTGTCGGCTCTTGCGATACCCTCAGGATGGAATGGGGTGGCGACATTAAGTATTCTAATCCAAAATTGTTGCGAATATTCGTCTTACCTCCGCGTTTATTGTCTGTGTATCTTTACAACAGAAAAGTTCAAGGCAAGAAAACACTGTTACCGCGTACCCACCTGCCGATCAATACCGACCCGCCGCCACATCTCTCTATAATTATCCGATACTCCGCTGTGAGACGCTTCGCGACATAAGCTTTATATAAAATTGCCTTGTTGTCGTAAGGTTGGCACAATCTACTTCTATTTATGAGATTATTTTGTTCTGAGGGTGAATTGAGGGATCAAGACATAGAAGCTGTTTGTAGAGTTTAGAAAATATGTGGTAGCGAATCTTAAAAAAAAAACTATCTTGATTAGGGTTTATCCGTGTAGAATTTAGAGTACATACTATCACCACTAGGGTTCATGGTTTCTCGAGCTGTTCAATTTCTCGGGTCTCGAGAATTCTCGAGGATAATTTCTCGGGACTCTCGGGTTGTCGAGAAATTTACATTTACGTACGTTTTCTCATATTATTTGGTTCCAATTGCGTCAAAAATTCAATGGTTTTCCACTCATATAAAAGTATAAAATTAATTATAAAACTTTCATCGATTTTATTCAAAAGCATTAATCATATAAATATATATTTTTGTTTAATTACAGAAATAAATATTATTCATGCTCATAATCATAATGACGGCACCATTTTTAGTTATTTATTTAGAAATTAAACTAAACAAAAAATCAACACGAAAGAAAACTTTAATATCTTAAACTCAGGTAGAAAGTAAATGTAAATTATAATTACATTACAATCATTGCATGTTAATAGATTATAAACAAATTAAAACTCTGCATGTTTATTTTCTACAAACATACCCTAATCACCACGCTATTCCATTCTGAGGGTGCCATAAGAGCCAACTAAAGGATTTCCTTTAGTTTGTCAAGGTTGATAATTTAGCCGCAAGAGAAGGAAAACTTGAAACGAAACCCTGTGCCAACCCATCTGGGCAGCGTGGCACAGTAGGCTAATTACCCTCCCTGTGATGGGAGGAAGCCTGATTCAGCAGTGGGTCATGAATGAGCTGAGTAGTAGTAGTAGGGCATAGATGGCGTAATGAGCGGTTTTCAAACACGAAACCGTTTTGCGTGGTTAAGTACGGTTTTAGTTTTGCTAGAAAACATGATAACAGCAAGATTACATATATACATTTTTGTAACTTATTTGTGTGTGTATCTGTGTGTGACGTCGTGTATGTGTGTGTGACTGCTGAGTTGGGCCTCCTACAAATATAAGGAGAGTAATTAGCCGACTGTGCAACGTTGGCCATACGGATGAACACAGAGTTAGTAGAATAATGTTATTGGCTCAATGAAGCTATCCCTAAGCCATACATAAATATTTAGTAGCTGTAAGTCCTCCATGTATTAATTAAATAAATAATCACTACATATAATAACACAAATTCGCTATATCTATCCGTCCCTATGTATGCTTAAATCTTGAACACTACGCAACGGATTTTGAAGCGGTTTTTTTTATAGATAGAGTGATTCAAGAGGAAGATTTATATGTATAATACATGCATAATTGCACCCGACATAAGTCAATAATTCTTTTTCTTGCGGATATGTTTTCAGCCTTGTTATTTAATTTTGTCGACTCTTACGACACCCTGAAAACGGAATGGGTGGTTACACAACGTATTAAGATATATGTACTCGTAATGAATCAGTTCCCGAACATATTTTAACGTTTTGTTGTCTGTCTATCATCCGAATATCGAAGACCTGTCGAGATTTTTAGAGAAGACTTGTTTCTGACGGATAAGTTATGGAATTATGATGATTATTTTGTTGAGGAGAACGATTTTAATAACTACCTTAGTTTATTGAATAACTGTCCGCTTTTAACGTCGCTTAGTCGCAATGATAACCAATTATAAGATTTCTATATAGAAATCTATGGCCAATTGGCATTTGAATCAAGCTTTCCTTGTCTTATTGGGATAGGGTGTTTGCCTCTTACAACACCCTCAGGAGGGTATGGGTTGGTGACTTTGTGTATCTTAAATCCTTCACCACAGGGACTTAAGCTTCAATATATCGCTAAATAGCATAACTCGACGCTATGTTACGATCACTCCTCTGGGAGTACAGACCTTTAAAATTAATTTCGTGCGTTGACCGATTTAGTTAATGTAATCAACCCATATATAATCAAGGGCAAAGGGCAATGGAGAGGGCTATGCTCGGAGTTTCCCTGCGAGATCGAATCAGAAATGACGAGATACGCAGGAAAACCAGGGTCACCGACATAGCCCACCGGATTGCCAAACTTAAGTGGCAGTGGGCAGGGCACATAGCTCGCAGGACCGACGCCCGATGGGGCAGAAAAGTTCTCGAGTGGCGACCGCGTTCCGGAAGGCGCAGTGCTGGTAGGCCTCCCACACGGTGGACCGACGACCTGGTTAAGGTCGCCGGAAAGCCGTGGATGCGGGCGGCCCAGGACCGGCCTTTGTGGAGATCCTTGGGGGAGGCCTATGTCCAGCAGTGGACGTCTTTTGGCTGAAATGATGATGATGATGATGATGAATCAACCCATACCATACCGAAGGGAACATACGAAGCGACTAAAGGAATTCAAGAGGCGGAAGGAAACCTTGATAGAAATCCGCGTAGTCTGAATTCCCTCCATGAATTTGGAAGAGGCCCGACTCAGTAGTGGGTCATTTATGGGCTAAAACGAACGAACGAAACAATGTGAAAGCAACCATCCCATGTTATTAACCTAAAGACACGGAAATATATGTTCAAATAGCGTGTAACCTTGTACTTGACGTCGTCAAATAAATGTTTGTAATAACATTTGTTGCTCCTATCAGTGATCTAGTCCCCCCGGGGTCTACCGTGCCCGACCTATCGGGCACAGTTTAATCTTCTAATCAATAAGCCTGTGAACTGGATGTGAAATTGCCAATATATTTTGACTTATTTAAATTTAGGTTTATATTTGCTTCGGCATTAATAAATCCGTCAGCTGTGCGTTTGGGAAATCTATTTTATACTTCGCACGGGTGCGATGTTACCCGCGGGCGACGCCACGGGGCGAAGCTAGTCAAAAAACGCCTAAGTTACTCCTTATATCATCAGCTACCTATCAGTGAAAGTCCCGTCAAAATCGGTCCAGTCGTTCCAGAGATTAGCCGGAACAAACAGACAGACAGACAACACATTGTAAAAATGTTGTTTTGGTCTATGTACTGTGTATAAATACTTACGTATTTAGATAAAAGTGGTTATTTTATTATTACAAACAGACAAACCAATTTTATTTATTTGTAGTATGTAGTATATCTAGTTTATGTAGTATAGATGTATAGATTTGTAGTAACATACCCGGCCACGTGGTGTGGTGACACTACCACTACCGTCCTTCGGCTATTCCTGGAATAAAACACATAATTTTCATACAAACACATACGAATTGATAAACAATTTATATTAGTGAAGTGGCAA
This sequence comes from Clostera curtula, assembly GCA_905475355.2. Taxonomy (NCBI): domain Eukaryota; kingdom Metazoa; phylum Arthropoda; class Insecta; order Lepidoptera; family Notodontidae; genus Clostera; species Clostera curtula. The sequence goes on along the minus strand of FR997797.1, from coordinate 16,104,327 downwards.
TGGGCGAAGAATGTATGGGTGAAAAAGTCTTGAAGACCCTCTAATAGGTGGACAGACGACCTTGTACAGGTCACTGGGATTTGGTAGATCCGGAAATCTATGAGGGAGACCTATGTTCAGCTGTGGACCTCTGTGGCTGATAGATAGATAGATTGTACTAGTGGCTGTTTTTTTAACTTGATAGTTTGCAAAATATGGTAAACCTAACTATTTAATTACGGTATTTTATAGATAACTAGCGACCCACCCCGGCTTCGCACGGGTGCAATTATGCATGTATTATACATATAAACCTTCCTTTTGAAACACTATATGAATTTTAAAAAAACACTTCAAAATCCGTTGCGTAATTTTAAAGATTTAAGCATACATAGGGACGGACAGATGACAGCGACTTTGTTTTATACTATGTAGTGATGATGATGATAGTGATTCAAAAGATTTTGGCAAATTTTACTCAAAACTTACACAGATTTTCCGATTTTGTCCTAAGTCCAATAATGGACTTAGTAATATTTGAAAAATACACTCGGTCCACGGAGACTATAAACTTCAGAGTCCTATCAGATAAATATTACTATCATGTACATAGAAGTTTTTTCTCAAACCCGCGACGGTACAAAATGAAGCTGGCAAAAGCGAAGTCTAATATGCAGTGAAATATTAAAGTCGAACCTTTTACAGACGGTCGGTTAACAATACTTGAACTACTCGCTCGCAGTTTCAAACTCCCTTTGTCTGCATACCACTTCTCTCACAATTACCGAGCTATTATGGTGGTTATTCCGTGTGTTGACGGATTAAGAATATTTAGTGTAACCACCCCATTATATCCTGTATTGTAAGACACAGTTAATTTTCAGTATTCAATTCACTCAATATGTTATGTGTACTCGCATAATGTACTGTCAAATTAATATTTTGCGTAGCTCGTCTAGTTTGTATGCTTTACCAACTACTGATTTATCAATGAATGATTAAATTCCATGCTTGGTAACTTCGCGTCTATTTTGAAACTGTCTGTAGTAAAGACGATTACAGAAGTTTATCTATACATCTATACAAATAAATAAAATGGGAGTGTCTGTTTGTAATAATAAAATAACCACTTTTTACTAAATGCGTAGGTTTATACACAGTTCATAGACCAAAATAACATTGTTTTTAATTTTTGTCTGTCTATCTGTCGGTCTGTCTGTCCATCTGTCTGTTTGTTCCGGCTAATTTCGGAAACGGCTGGACCGATTTTGACGGGAGTTTCACTGATAGGAAGCTGATGATATAACTTTTTTTTAGACTAGCTTCGCCCCGCTGCGTCGCCCGCGGTACGACAACAAGTAAGCGCGGGTGAAACCGCGGGGCGCAGCTAGTTTAGTTATATAATATTTACTGTAATACACGCGTTATTTGTTTAATTTTCCTTTTCTATCAAATAAATCGTCATTGTTTTGTCCATTTTAGTATATTGAACTTTATATAATACATGATAAGCTCCCGATTGGTAAATTCATAATTATGTACGTTACTACTTTGTAACCAAAGTATAGCGATTTGAGAAAACAACTACATGTTACTTACATGTTACTTGTTGGCTCCATTCTGAAGAGCAGCGCTCCAAACTTGTCATCCGATCATGACTATTTGAATATAGCTTAGGAAATTTACTTAATTAAAAAAAAATTAACCGGCATGGACCAATTCCTTTTTCCTACTTAGATTGAGCCAATCTTCTGAACACCATAGCACCTACTACTATTTACTGCTCAGCCCACATATGACCCACTGCTGGGTCAGGCGTCCTCCAGTGACATGCAGGGTTATTAGCCTACTGTGCTACGCTGGCCACACGTGTTGTTACAGGGTTTCGTGTCAAGTTTTCCTTCTTCCGTCATACGGCTCGGCTATCGGCCTTAATTAACTTTTGTCGGCTCTTACAACACCCTCAGGATGGAGTGGGGTGTTGACACTATGTATTCTAAGTCCGTAACGTCACGGAAAATGTAGTACAGATGGATAATTTCGAATTAACGAATAACGGAGACGGCATGACTTTACAGTCATTCATGAGCGACTTAAACTTTGCAAACTATTTTTAAATTTGATAACTAATTTTAAACTGAACCGCAATTCTAAATTGTTTTTCCCATTTTTCATTTCAATCACGGGTTCAGCGGTCTTGACACCTTCTTAACCAGCTAATATACCACGTAAACTTATCACCGCGACAGTACTCGACTTACTCGCACAATGACTCGGTCCTAAACGGAGATGGCCCATCAAATGATAATGGAACATGATCGAACGAAGGGGCCTGGACAGTAAACCGACACGGCTGTGACGTTGTGCGCAGATAACAATTGACAAAAACACTGGCCAGTGTTAAAATAGAATAAAATAAAAAAGAAGAAAATCAAATTCGAAAAAAGAAAGTGCGTTCCATTTTTATTGGTTTAGCCTCTCGGTGTTGAGTGCGTTATGCTATAAAACAGGGTTGGCTTCTGTAGTGCTCATAAATGTTACGCAATACTTGTGTTGTGAGGTGATATTAGAAGTGTATGCGATAGCAACTATTTAATGACACCCCTGTGCGTGTAAGGTGTCGACCCAACTGTTGTTTTCTTGTTTGAGTAGCGAGTTCGGGTGAAATTTACGTGGTTCGCTCGAGCCGCTAAAGTTTGCCTCGGTAATTGAGGTTTTTGCACCTACGAGATTGTGTGTCCTCGCAAAGGTAGGTGTGAGGTTAGAATAAATAAGAAACTTTGTGTGATTTTGTGGATTTCGAACACCGGCTTTAGGGATAACTTTAGAAGGATTGATTTGTCATTATCTTTAAATTAATACGTGAAGTAAAAACGTCGTACCCCTTTTTACGAAAATTGTTCGGAAGGAGGAGTATAAAGTTTATTTATAGAAAGAATGCAGAATGCTAATAGTTCATTTCAATTAAGCATATAAATACATTAAATTAAAAAAAAACATTACACACTACCTACATGGTAGTGACAAACACACGCACATATACTTGTTTGTTCATTTCTAAAGTCTTATATCGAGTGCTGGGCAACCACTAGTAAAGTTTAATTCCGTATCTGACACAACAAACAACCGACCAACAGCCACACCAAAAAGCGAAATATAAATTTATAAACTATAAAAATGTTTCTTACGTTATTTTTCCCAGTATCTTCTTTTTTGAAGTTATTAGCTATCTTTAAACAAATATACTGATTACCAAAATTCCTGTAACCTAAGGTCATCTTCATACCAAAATTACTTTCAAGTTTTGTAAAATAATGCTTATCATCCTAACATGAAACACCAACAGGAACTTATATCTTATTTAACACTTTATTCAATTTTACTTATCATTTCTTTGTTTCTATATGTACCAGGTATTTAAAATGGGTATCATCATCACTACCTATTATTATAAAACAAAGTCGCTGTCGTCTGTCCGTCGCTATGTATGCTTAAATCAACGGATTTTTAACCGTTTTTTTTTTAATAAAGTGATTCAAGAGAAAGGTTTTAAAGTAAAATACATGCCTAATTGTACCCGTGCGAAGCCGGGCCGGGTCGCTAGTAAATATTTGCTTGTGTATATTTGTGCCAGAAATTAGCAACAGGCGTAGGTGAAACACGCGTGGGCACACATAAATTTAAATTAAATTTGCGACTTGAAAACCGATAGCGATGATTTGAATATTCATAACGAGGTTTCGGTAGGCGATGTGGGGGCATGAAAAAATGGCTTCGGGTTTTTGGAAGAGCATTCATTTCGCGATTGTTTGCCCTTGTACCAGTCTAAAAATAAACTAATTTCCTTCGAATGAAGGTACAATATCCTTTGAACCAAACGAACGATATTATTTTTTTGCAGACCCAAAGTACCAATCTCAGAATAATATTAACTTAAGCTACTGAGAAAACTGTGGAAATCTACTTCTTTCACTTTTGTTCTTTGACGATTTAAGTGAACATACATACATTGTGGCAGCATTGTTTTCATAAAGGCCGATTGTGTTTTCAAATAGGTTTATAACTGTTAATGTTTGCCTCAATAAAATATTTGGTTAACTATTACAATGGCATTCACCGCAATATGGATGAAAGATAAAGATAGTAATGTTTATCCAACCAATACTCCACAATGTTTCAATGCAATGGAGGAATTTTATAGCTATTACTCAACCCATAAATGACCCACTGAGTGGGGGCTCCTCCCATCGCAGGGAGGGTAACCTACTGTGCCACGCTGGTCAGGCGAGGTGGCAAGGGTTTCGTTTCAAGTTTTCCTTCTCTTGCGGCTAGGATTTCGGCCTTGTCATTTCCTTTCTCTCAGCATGGAATGAGGTGGTGACACTGTGTATAGGCAGGCTAAAGGCACTGCTAAAGATCCAAATACTTAGCGACACAACTTGTGAAACAGTATGGATATTTTCCTTGCATCATAAATCGTAAAAAGTAAACGACAACAAAGATTGTAATCAGAACTGTAAATAACTTAAAGTATACGAGACCAATTAGGGGCGTCATCTGGTAAATCTGTTAATTTATAATTCGAGCTTCCGCTATACAAGCGGTTGATTGTGCGCTAAATATTATACGGGATCGTACGATAAGCTGCGATAGATAATACCAACTAAATTGGGGTTTAAACGCCTGAATTTATAACGGCACTCTGCTATTTTATTGGAATTAATTGACGTCTTTTATTTGTCTTATTACAACCCGACGAATAAGTTATAATTATGATGTGTCTGTGTTTCTATGTGTAACATCGTGGATCTTAAAATAATGTACCCATTTTATTTAGAAGATTAAGAATACATAGTGTCACGATGCCATAACATGCTAAGGGTGTCGTAAGACCCGACAAAAGGAAATGACAAGGCCGCAAGCGAAGGAAATCTTGACACGAAACCCTGTGCCAAAACGTCTGGCTAGCGTGGCACAGTAGGCTAATTACCCTCCATGCAGTCGGAGGAGGCCCGACCCAGCAGTGGGTCATTTATGGGCTGAGTAGTAGTAGTTTAAGTATATGACAAAATAAATACTAAACGCTCTATGTACACATTTCCCATTTCTCATCATAGTATGTAGTTAATAATGTAGCATTTAACAAGATTATACATAAATTACATTCATCATCATCATTTCAGCCAAAGGACGTCCACTGCTGGACATAGGCCTCCCCCAAGGATTTCCACAAAGGCCAAAACATTATGTATGCTTAAATCTTTAAACCTACGCTACGGATTTTGAAGCGGGGTTTATTAATAGACAGAGTGATTCAAGAGGAAGGTTTATAAGTATAATACATGCAAAATTACATTAATGACACTTAATTAAATTACTAAAATCACTTCCCATCAAAGCGAAATCTCTTCAGGTTTCCATCAAAACAATAAATATTCACTCCGAAAATATTCCAAGGTTCTTTGACCACTCAACTTAAGCTCGTAAGGGCCGACTGTGAGCAAAATTGAATCAGAATCATTTAAATTTCCCAAACGGAAGCAAGTGGCTCCCTTGAATTCACTTTATTCGGGGCGAAATAGCTTGGAGAATTATATTCATGGACGGTCCTTAGATCTATACTAATCTATACTTAATATATAAAGCTGCAGTTTGTTTATTTGTTTGTTTGTTTGAACGCGCTAATCTCAGGAACTACTGGATTTCAGGAACTTGCAGTGTTAGATAGTCCATTTATCGAGGAAGGTTATAGGCTATATTTTATTTTCAAAAGAATTAGGGATCCGTATGAAAATTGCGATTTTGTAAACCAAGGTGTAAAATCGAAAACCTATTTATGCGTGCGCTGCAAGAACTATTGACAATAGAACAAAATGATGTACTACGGGTTTGTAGGTCTTATAAAGATCTAAAAAAAAGTCCTTGAGAGCACATATCTAACTATCATAGTTTAGACAAAAACCGATTTTATGTTCATAAAAAATATGCACGGGTTCGAAGCCCACGCGGGCGAAGCCGCGCGCAAAAGCTAGTTGTATATATAAATATATATATACTACTACTACTCAACCCATGGATGATCCACTATTGAGTCAGGCCTCTTCTTGTTACATGGAGGGTAACTAGCTACTATGCCACGCTGGCATTGGGGTTTGTATCAAGTTTTCCTACGTTTGCGACTACATAGCATAAAACAAAGTCGCTGTCGTCTGTCCGTCCCTATGTATGCTTAAATCTTTAAACCTACGCTACGGATTTTGAAGCGGGGTTTATTAATAGACAGAGTGATTCAAGAGGAAGGTTTATAAGTATAATACATGCAAAATATTGTAGAGAAACACTCATAAATTTAGATGTTCACCATTGCACCCGTGTGAAGCCGGGGCGGGTTGCTAGTAGAATATATAGTGTCCATTCCACCCTGAGGGTGTCGTAAGAGCTGATAAAAGGAAATGGCAAGGAGGTATATCATTTTTTTTTATTAAAATATAAAAACGTGAAGCGAATTGTTTATTTTTTTGTGTTGTTACATTCCTTAGTGATGATGCAATCTATGGAAAATATTTTTGGAATAGGGCTATTTCTTCGGAGTGATTCTTTAGTTGGGCGTTGAGTTCTTGGGATGCGTATAAAATGTCAAACTCGCGTCAGGACACGTGACCTGATCAAATATTCGTACGAAGGCGTCAGGACACGTGACCTGATTGAAACTTTGTAAGAGGGAGATAGAGTAGACCGTTCGCGTGGCGTAGGAGAGGAAGTAATAGAATAATAATAAATAATTGTAGTAGTTCTAAAGTGTTACACTTTTCGCCATTACGAACTATGCTTGAAACCATAGATAACGATAAGATTGACAGACGCCTTTCGAAATTCCGGTTATTCAACATAGAGTGTTTGTTTGATCTAATGCTGGCTTGCACTTGACATTACTATTCGTATGCGGCATATGCGTTGTCCGTCTCTATAAATCTAGTTTTTTTTCTTAATGTCAAATATGACATATACGCATACGCATTACATTACATTACGCGCATTACATGTAACTTAACTTTTTATACGTTTTTGGTTTTTTTTTATGTTCTTTTTTTAACCCGAAAAATAAGATTGCTGTAAGTTTGGCACGTCAGTCTGTGCCATCGCAACTCCTAAAACAAACGGATTATTATATCGGTCGGTAGAATAGACATTTCAAGGTTGTCTGAACTATTATTGCTGTATCGGGAGTTTCTAAGTAAACAGTTTGTCATTAATTTTGATTAAATGATAATCTATGTTGGTCGGAAAAGGTTGTCTGGAAGAAATCGCCTAGTGCGGTAAGACCGCCCATTGTACATTTCTTTGTTGCATTTCTCTGTTGCCATGTTAACTTTTAATACTTTTGGTGTACAATAAAGAGTATTCTATTCTATTCTACTCTATCTGGTAACGAATTTACATATACATAGTGTGACCACGCCGTTCCTTCCTGAGGGTGTTGTCAGAGCCGACAATAGCAAATAGCAGTAGGTCATGTATGGGCTGAGTAGTAGGAGGGCCGTGTGGTGACGGATTTAGAATACACAATGTCACCAGCCCACACTATCCTGAGGGTGTCGTAAAAGGCGACTAAAGGAGCGTAATAGGCAGATCACCTATCCGTATGAGAATGAGAACTTGATGCTAACCCTGTGACAACCCGTCATGCCAGCATGGCACAGTAGACTAATTCCCTCCATGAATTTGGAGGAGGCCCGACTCAGTAGTGGGTCATTTATATGCTGAAACGACGACGACTAAAATTTTAGACCCTTTAGCATTACTTAAGGGACGTTGACGTCTATCGACAGTTGTGAATCTTTCTACTTGACTGGGCAGCTTTGGTTCCCCGGAGAAAAACAACTTGATCCCTAATACTACTACTACTGGTACTCAGCCCATAAATCACCCACTACTGAGTCGGGCCTCCTCCCATCCCAAGGGAGGGTAAATAACCTTCAGTACCATGCTGGCCAGACAGGTTGGCACAGGGTCTCATATCAAGTTTTCCTTGTCTTACGGTTAGGTTATCGGCCTTGTCATTTCTTTTTGTTGGCTCTTACGACACCCTCAGGATGGAATGGGGTGGTGAGGCTATGTATTATAAAACCAATAGCGTTTCTCTAATGGTACCTAGTAGTAATGATATATGTAGTCGAACCTTGAAATCTTCCAAAATGTTTGTTACCAACTAATTGATCCAATTTGGCCCACAGGGCGAGCCGTGGAGGACTCCTGTGAACATGACCTAGTTGCCTCATGACATCGGCGCGCCTCTCGCCCCCACGTAATCGCTCACCGACCTGACACGCACACACAGAAACACGTAAGTACAAGAAAATTTATTGTATTTAAATGAGGACAATTTGTAAAGAAATGTCCTTTTTATTTATAGCATACCCTTGGACATTGGTATTGTGGGGAGCAGGCGAATGAATTAATGTGTTTTTTAATTGTAAAATTATCTTATTTATGTAGAATATTAAAGCTGGTCAGTTGTGACTATCGTTTGTTACAAAATCAACGTTATTACGTGAGTGACAGAAAAAACATGTATTCACGATATATACTAAAAAAACAACATCGTTTTTCTTAAAAAATAAAAATATAAAACAGGCCAGTGCCCAAACTATAACACTTTTTAATACGCTTTTATTATCTTATATATGTATGTATCTATGTATGTATGTATTTAAGTATGTAACGGAATGTTTGAACATGATTTTGACCCAGTTAAAAACGTCGGATTAACGCGAAATTTGGCATACTTATTATGGACCGATGACAATTCAATATTTTAAACATTTTGACCCGTTATCATTAATAGAATAATAGTAATAACGGTGATCAAGGTGGAACACCGCTCTTTGATGCAATAGCTAATAGAGGTGTAAATATCATAAAGCTATTGCTATATTTTTAGTGATTATTTAGCAATAGCTTTATGAAATTTAACTAAAAAATAAAAAATAAATAATAGTTTAAAAAAAAATAAAAAAATACGCTTTTATAGAAAATCGAACTAAAAAATAGAAAATAAATTTTAATGACTGAATTAAAAATTGTGTCAGAAAAAATGATTTTATTGTAAAAAGCGTGAGGTGCTTTTCAGGATATTATCAAAATAACCCTTCTAGTCATATATGTTCATAAAATATTTAGAACTATTGATACAATGCACCCCACGCTTTTACAATAAAATCATTTTTTCTGACGCTATTTTTAATTCAAATTCATTAAAAATAATTTTCTATTTTTTAGTTCGATTTTCTATAAAAGCGTATTTTTTAGTTTTTTTTAAACTATTATTTATTAAAAAGGAGTATGTAACAATCGAAATTACAGTCGAATCAATATACCGCTTGGAGGAAATCTCATATAACAAATCAATGTACCTTTTTAATTTCGCAATAATTAGAATTTACTGATCACTATACTACCGCGCATTATTATTATTCGGCCTAAAAAAAAGTAGGAGAGCTTGATTTGGAAGTGCCTTAGAAATTTATCGAAATCGGTTCTACTTCTGATTTAACTACTTCTCAGCCGATAAATGTCCCACTACTGAGTTGGGTCTCCTCTCCTGCAACTACATAGAGGATAATTAGCCTACTATGCCACGCTGGTCACACAAGTTGGCATAAACTCAAACTCAAAATTAACTTTATTTACGTAGGTTTTATCACAAAACTCTTATAAATCGTCATATTTACAGTTACCCTTGGACATTGGCGTTACCATTATCATCATCTTACGACCCCTGTCCCACGCTAGGTGGCAGTCTCCACACACACCTATCAGTCGTCATATCTACAGTCACACCTTTCATACACAATTTCTCATGCTTACAATCCATCCATCTCTTGATCTTCCATAACCCTTACGCATAGGGTTTCGTATCAAGTTTTCATTAACTTGCGGCTAGGATTTCGGCCTTTTAATTTCCTTTTATGGCTCTTACGACACCCTCAGAAAGAATTGCAGTGGCGACACGATGTATTCAATTTTTTTAAATATATTATTGACCCCAGGCTTGTGTGATGGAATGCAACGCCAGGGTCTAAGATGGCGCAGGAAATTCACCGGCTCTCACGTACACACGACAAAATAAAGTAAAACTGTTTGGCGCCAACTGTGAGGGTGGTAGCTAGCCGGGCGAAAAATTAAATCCTACCACCAAGCGTGCTTGGTTTTGTTGACTTTTACAACACGCGTTATTTCCCAGCGTGCGGTGGGGAAGTTTTATATTCTGCCCGTCCCCCCACGGGGTGAAAGAAATCCTCAAAATTAAAAAAACCTTCACCACACGGATACGTCGGTTCAGTAGTTTGCTATAAAACTGAGTGAACATAATAACCATTTGTCAGAAGGCAAACGTGGGAACTCTCGGGCGATTTACTATTTGATGGTACCCAGTTATTTGTTTTAAAATTAACAAAAGAAAAACGTTATAACCAAGTACACAAATATGGACTTCAAAAACTAAATAGTGAACTATAGTTCACTATTTAGTTTTCACTATTTAGTAATACAGAACCATTTAAAGTCGACGTTCATTGAATTGACACCGACGTTCATTTGGCATGCAAGGACCATAATATTTATCCAAGGCTTTAAATGTATGGGATAATTCGATTACGAATGGTTTTCATAAATAGTTGCACAATAATTAAATAAGGGACAAATGTAGGTTAATATAAAGCTTTTGTAAGTTACTGAGTTTTCGCTCTTTTATTTTGTAACTCTTTTTTCGCAAACAGTACTCACGCGCGCAATATTGGCCAATATTGGGTGCAATAAAGGCCGGATGACCTTTTTTCTACACTTTTTTGACCCTGGCACAGTGGAGGAGCCAACTATTTTTTTTGAGTACCGTACTCTTTTCCAAAGTAAAAAGGGCCATTCAGATAGAGCAATGCTTACTTTAAGGTGACCAACCTTAAAGTCAGCATTGCTCTATCGGAATGGATGGATTTAAATATAAAAAACATAAACTTTAAAACCAAATCAAACTGTATTTTTATCAAACTATATTAGTAGAAATTATACGAAACTGTCAAAATGAAATATTAAGTCTATACTGAGGCTATAAATTGCTTCTGCTGTCAACTGGATCGTTAATTATAACAGCCTTAATTAATTAATAACATGGCTGATGTTATTAAAAGTTAAATATTAACGGCGAAATCGCATGGAACACTCAAAATTTACAAGTAAATTCTGCATAATTAAGCATAAAATATTAAAGACTATCTTGGAATATAAAATATTACAAAGCCTAACGTTATTTTTCAGGAAAAGGGAATCTATTTTATTAATGTTGTTTCCAAACATGCGGTAAAATTTGTAACCAAGGTAATTAATTTAGTTAGTTTTACGGGCTAGAATAAAATAGAAATAACAGTGTTAGCGATGGTTAGCAGCCAGAGCCGTTATTTTTTCAGTAATATAATATTTTAAATCCTTTTTTATATTTGTCTTATTTTATTTAGTTAAAATGTCACTTTTGAGATTGCCTCGATAATTTTTGGAGTGAAAAAAGATGATGTGAATTTTTTAAGCACTTATTTTTTATTTATTTTTTAATGTAATGAAAGGCTAAAAGCAGGTTTAGTTTTAATGCTTATATTATTTTTTGTTCTTCGCCGTTGAGTCGAGCCAGCACCTAATCGCCTACATCGCTGGTCCTTCGAGCCGGATTCAGCGATGTAAATGTGAAGGAGCTGGGCATGTTCGCCCTTTATTACTTTAAAACATTAAAAATAAATTTAATAATATGGTTCGGATATAATTTCAAACTTGTTTCATATTCTCTGTCGTATAACTTCCCGAGAAGTGCTAGAACCATTAGCCGTGTGGTGACCGTGGGTTTAGAATACATAGTGTCACCACCTCATTCCGTCCTAAGGGTGTCGTAAGAGCCGACAAAAGGAAATGTCACGGCCGATAGTGAAGGAAAACTTGATACGAACCCCTGTGTCTGGCCAGCGTGGCACAGTAGGCTGATTACCCTCCATGTGATTGGAGGCGGTCCGACTCAACAGTGGCCCATTTATGGGCTAAAAAGTAGAAGTAGTTACGATGCCCGAAGAATAGGAAGACAAACTGATAATAAATAGAATAATATAACGAGACGCTTTCTTTGGACAAGTTGAAACGTTTAGTTAATGTTGACTCTATTTACGTCGTGGAATTACGTAGGTAAACTCAGTTCTTTGCTTGGCTTTGACGTCATAGCTTTCGTTCAATACTATCTGTACTTAGTAATGAAGTATGTTTTTGAAAGAATTTGGTGTTTTCGGTGCAGTTTCTAGTTGTTGTTTCTGAGTAGTATGCACATAAGCAAAGAATGTATTGAACAAAAATCTTAGGCCGACTTCAAAAATAATCTAAAAAGCGGAAAATAACCAATAATTATATTGGTTATTTTTTGCTTTTTAGTTATCTTATTGTATTTGCAGTCAATCTAAATTAATAATAATAATTTATTAGCAAAAAGGTACAACATTACATTTGCACTGTTAACAAAAAAACTCTCCATCTCAAACTAAGCTATCTCAAACTCTCGGTCTCAAACTAAGCTTAGCTTGTGCGATGAGACACCTGAGTGCAACTTATGTGCTAATCCTATTCAATATTAATATTATTAAATATATTTCAATATTAATATTATTAAATTATGTCCATGTTTCAAATTTTGCTGTAGCTAAAGAATCAAATTCCAATACTTATTCTGCCTGTTATTTACGCTAAAACGATAAGCTATAAAGATGCTTGGTTCATTGAATGTGCTAATCTCAGCAACTCCTGATCAGATCAGAAAAATATGTATGTAGACAGCCAGTTTATTGAGGAAGACTCTATTATGTAATTTATCATTATATTAATACTCAAAAAAGCAGTATCACACATGTGTTGAAGATATAAAAGATCGGGCAGACACGTAGGTCTAGATAAGCTCAGGTATAAATCCCGCCTTTGAGTCGACGATCTAGTTAAGACTAGTTCTACACTGACCTGCAATACTAAGTACTACACTTTTAATATATAATTTTTTTCTATACTATATATTATAAGTTAGAGATTTAAAATAAAATACGTTTTATAGCAAATGTTATCAGCTTTCTATGTAACTTAAACTTTCGAGTCCTTTTTATTTCGAAAGTGTATCTTGTGTCCTTAAAAAGTTATTACAATTTTAAAAGTGTGATACTTAGTTTTCAGCCTAGTGTATTTTTTCGCCTTTCTATTTTAATAACATTGTCTTTAGTAAGTTGCAACACGTTTTAGTACGGGACCCCTAGCCTACCACTGGAGCGTCTTCAAAATTACTATTCCCAAGTCGATCCACGCCGATAGAATATTCAAGTCGCCAATAATGTACGTCTACTTCAATCTAAATGTATAGGGACGTTACTTTTCCGATACGTGCTTCGCCAACGGCGGCCTTAACGGGTCAGATATATTTGGTTTTTGTAGATATCACAGTCAGACGAAACATTGTAAGTCAGCGATATAGTTCTCGCTCTGTGGCTTTGCATAAATATAATGTAACTTTATTTAATAGTATTAGTACTTTGCTCATACATGACTCATGCTGGCCAGGCGGGTTGTTATTTCCTTTTGTCAGTTTCTTCTTATAAATCTGACAATATATGGATAAAAAAACATCTAGTCCTATCACTTCTTAGCCCATACATGATCCACTGCTGAGTCAGGCCTCCTCCAATAACATGGAGGTTAATTAGCCTACTGGCCAGACTGGTTGGCACAGGGCTTCGTATCACCCTCCTCGACCGTGCTGCCATCTTGTTGTGGTGATGGGGCTTGCGTGCCTTTAAGATCCATTGGGGCCATACCGGCTTAGGGTCACCCATGCCGGCCCCCACGGGGAGAGGCCAGACGAAGAGCAGAACACAGAGGCGTGGTGGTTTTGGCTCCGGGGACTTCTCTGTCCTCAGAGTTGCCTCGAGAGCCAAAAATTGCCGCGACATAGGTGGGCCAGGGCTGCTGCCGCTAGCAGCGGAGGCTTGGCTAGGCCGGCGGGCCAGGACTGCCAACGCTTGCTACGGAGGGGTGGCCAGGCAGGCGGCCGCATGCAATGTCTCGTACGCGTCACTCAATGGGTTGGGGAGCATCCAAAGCTCCCCATTCAAGCGTGGGGCCTGCTTGTTAAAGCGGGCCAAGGCCCCATCAGCGTCACGGAGCATGCTTCCCATTAGCGAGTGAAACCCGTGGCCCTGTTTCGAGCAGTGAAGGACACCGTTGGTTATAGTGGGTTGGTTGGGGCGCAATTACCATATTTCCGCGCCTCGGAGTCCCACATAACCCGGGTGGCGTTTAGAGGTCGGGTATCCATGAGGATTTCCAACGTAAAAACAAAAAAGGGTTTCGTATCAAGCCTTCCTTCCTTTGTGGCAAGGTTTTCGGCCTTTTCATTTCTTTTTGTTGTAAGTGGTAAATTTAATTTTTTTTTGTTCGCCCGGGAATGCCTTTATGGACTATCCGTCGGCCACGGGGATAGCCGAGGCGGGGCGTGTGGGACTCTCCCCCAGAGTGGGGGCCTACCCACTAAACATCCCCGGAGTGCTCCAACTCGCGTCCTGTTGCGGCATTGTGGGATCTGATGCGGAACCACGCCGCAAAACGCGCGTTGTCAAAACAGCTCCAATGAGAATTAATGAAATTGATGAAATTAATTTTGATTCCGTCTGTCGGTTTTTACGATGGAATGATATGGAGAAAATAATATGTATTCTAAATTCATAAATTAACACAAATTTTATTGCAGATTATCAACGATGGTGCCTCGTTGGTTGCTGGTCTGCTGCCTAGTGATGTGCGCTAGGCCGGCGTACCCTCAGGGCGCGCAACAGTGTCCTGCTCCCAACACCATCACTCCTTGCAGCTGTACCGTCAAGAAGAACGGCCTAGACATTCTTTGCGAGTTCACCGAGCAACAGCATATACAAAAGGTACAATATAGGTTATTGAAGATGCTTAATAACTTGACGCAGATTTAGAATACATAGTGCCACCACCCCATTCCGTTCTGAGGGTGTCATAAGAGCCGACAAAAAGAAATAACAAGGCCGATAGCCTAGCCGCAAGAGAAGGATAACTTGATACGAAAGCCTGTGCCAACCCGTCTGGCCAGCGTGGCACAGTAGGCTAAATAACCTTTATGTTATTGGTGAACGCCTGACACAGCAGTGGGTAATTTATGGGCTGAATAGTAGTAGTATATTTGGTCTAGGCCTAATACTCTAAGGATTGCAGACTACTTTGGATTCAAGGGTTGCTGGCTTAATTCCGAAGACGAGCTAGTTTCTTAATAAACCAGAAGTATTTGAACCTGGGTGTCATTTGTGTTTGTAACTTAGACTGACTGATCAAAGGCTGTCCATATCGTTAATGGTCATAATTATGTAACCAACAAAAATATAATAAAAAGGAATACACAATGTCACCAACCCATACCATCCTGATAGTATTGTAAGAGGCGACTAAAGGAACGCTAGAAAACACTTAGCCAAAATAGAAGGCAAATCTGATACAAACCCTGTGTCAACCCATTTTGGCACAGTAGGCTAATTCAGGGAAGACCCGAATCAGGACTGGGTCATTTATGGGCTGAAACGAACTTACTTAAGGAACCGAAATAGCAATTGTAACTAGGTCACATTTTAGGTATATTTATATGATCGTACAACCTATTTTTACATATTGGGTTATTTTAATTTCACTCTATCAATTGGAAGGCGTATCAATTGTGTACCTAATAACGGTTTTAGAATACACACACAGTTTTACTACCCTTTTCCCTCCTGGGGGACAGCCGCCTTAAGGAAATTACAAGGCAGAAAATTTTCCGCGAGGGAAGAAAAATGTTTTAAAAACTGAGCGACAACGGGCGGGCGTGGCGTAGTAGCCATATCGGAGTGAAACGCGCATAATGAAATGAATGATGATTTAAATTTAGAGGAGACGGGCTAATCAATGTTACTTTCACTATCATCATCTCTGCCGTTAAAAGACCAATTAAATAGCGAGCCAATGTGGTACGATGGCCAGGGGCCCTACTCTTGAATCCAATAACAATTTTAATCCAATCCCACTTCCGATCCAATTCATAACCAATGCTGTCAAATTACCGTACTCTTGAAAACAATACTGACAACATTAGATTGAAATCGGAATTGCTCTTGTATAAGCTAGCGATTGTGTCATTACACATGAAGATTGAGCGATAATAATTACCATCCGACATTCGTCCCGCGACTCGATTTGTATGGCGGTAGTAGCTTGAAGACTAAAATCGTTGAGTATCGAAGATTTGCGTAGCCTTGTGTACGAAGGGCCATAGTCCACAGATGCGTTGGGTTGCGTATCAAGTTTTGATTATCTTGTGGCTAGGTTTTATGTCATATCATTTTCATTACTCGGCTCATAAAGACTCGGGTCGGAATGGGATTGGTATCACTATGTATTCTAAACCATGCGCCAATAAATATAAGTCTCCTGAAATTGGTGCGCTGCAAGAATATAAAACTATTTATATCATGACATGCAACGCAAATTGCATGGCTTCAAAATAAATATTTCATCGGGCTTTGCATATTTGTTCAAAGTAGTTAGATATTCAATGAAAATAGAAACTTTACTTGAGAGCTCTCCTGCATTACCAAATAGCTGCACGCTACGTAAATGCAGACAGTTTAAAAACTCTTTATTATGTGCATAAGTGTGCTTGGCAAGTGCTTTAAATATCAAATGAACATTTATTTAAATAAGATGAAAACTATTGTGCACTGATTTAAAATAATCTGAATGTATACTAATATTAAAAACAGGAATGTGTTATTTTTATTTTTGTATATTACTACAACTCAGCCCATAAATGGCCCAATATTGAGTCGAGCCTCCTCCAGTCACGTGGAGGACCACATTCTATGCTGAGGGGTCGTAAGAAGCGACAGAAGGAAATGACAAGGCCGAAGACCTAGTCGAAAGAGAAGGAAATCTTGATACGAAACCCAGTGCCAACCGCCGTCCATGTAATTGGAAGAGGCCCAACTCAGCAGGTAGTCATCCTATGGGCTGAGTAGAGTAGAGATGCATCAACAAACGGTCTGGACAGCTTTATATAGCGGTTGATTTTACGTCCGTCAATTAAGTCGCATAAAGATTAAACTTTAGATGCTTTAAACGCATAGAGACTATAATTGTATGGAATTTCAGAAACATTTATTAGCATATGTAAACAGGTTTACTGCCACGATCAGAATAAGAATACCGACCTTATCTACAGGCCATGAATACTCTCCGCTCGAAGCCAATGATCATTTTCTACCTGAAACTCCGCCACAACAACTTAGCCAAGCTGCCGTCATACATATTCCTGGGGCTGGATATACGTCATCTGACAGTCCATAATAGCAGTTTGGCCGTCATTGAAGACTCTTCACTTAGCTCTATTGGTGAGTTTACAATTTCATAATCGGAATAGTCAACAGTGCATGTTGACTATTTCGTTCCATCAATCCAGCCTGTATCGTCTTTTGCTACTAAAATGTGTCAGTTCGATAAGGAAATAGAAATATTATTGCTGGCTCTTTCTTGTACAATTCAAAGCCAGTGCTTAATCGTACTCGATTGATTCAAAGACGTTTTTAAAGGACTTCACTTGGAAACACTTTTTATATTTTGTACAAAGAAGTTTGTATTTAATTTGGTATGCGGCGATGCTATGTTACTTTGTAGTTTATAGAAAATTACATTCTTCTTCGACAGATTGTTTTAGCTCTATGTTTTAATGGAAAATCAATATTTATTAACTATTCTCGTACTTAATGCAAACCATTTCGTTTATTTACAATAGAATGTAAAATGATAAGCATTGTATTGCAATGTTCACGTGTATCACAATACAATTATTCAAAATATGACTACCTAAACTATCTTAAAATCATAAATAAACTAAAAACATTGGGGCAGAAATATTAATTCCATCAACTATTCATACATTTTGAGATTTGAAACATCGTTGATTCTATTTTTAGGATTAATACTATTTATTAAGATTTAGCAATGAATTACTTATGTGTATTGTCGATCATTTTATTATTTTTATACATATTTGACAGTATGCATACATATGCCTAATTATAGAGCCATGTCGTTATTAGAGACCACACAAGGCTTAATACCACGCCTATTTTATGTAATAACAATGAATTCAAGTCTGACACGTGCGTGTGTTAACTCAAACTACCGCCGGGTAATGTAAACCTACTGAAAAGATTAATTGTATAACAAAATTATTAATTTAAAAGCGTTGAGGATATTACACCTGGTATTATTATTACGCCTTGTACACGACTTCTGTAACAAGTAAATATCCATTGTTAAAGAAACTAAAGTCGATGACCTCTTATGACTTTAGATATTATATGAAAATCATAAAATTCATGCAACATACATTTATGTAATCAACGAACTCGTGTTAATCCAATTAAAACAAATCCCTTGTATTAGCGTGACAGTTAAGCCACTGTCACATGATTAGGTAACATTACTAACATCGGTTTAACTCTCAGCATATTGCCGTGTATTCTTATTATAGTTCATCCTACATCCCGAGGGTGTGGTAAGAGGCGACTAACTAAAGAACGCAATCCGCAATAAATCCTGTGCCAACCTGACTTGCCAGCGTGGCGAAGTAGGCTAATATCCCTCCATGAATTTAAGGCCCGACTCAGTAGTGTGTCACTCATGGGCTAAAACGACGATACAAAACATGACTCTACTAAAATCTAATTACCTACCTTAACCTTGTTCTAGATGAGAGAACATACAAATCATTTATTAATAAATGTGTTACAAGTGTTACATTCTGTCATAATCATGTTAACTTACGAAAGTCCTTAACACGAGATTAAGCATATTTGATCATTTTTATGGAAACTTGGTGTTAGTAAGTTTTATTCAGAAGTCGAATGTTCGTGACTCGTAACATTACCTACCACGTGGAAAGCAGGAAGCATTACAACATTAAAGCATAGATTTTGGAGCGTTATACCTAATACACTACGAACAAATACATCATGTTACAGTTTAATAGTAGCTTAAAAATATGTGATACTTATTGTTATTGCTGATCCCGCAAACGTTGTTTTGCCAAGTAATTAAACTCCCCCGCAACTTTCAAGTCTCTAGGTCTCTAACCTTAGGACTTAGAGATCTATCTATCTTTATAGGTAAAGGGTTTTAAATTTCATGAATTGTTTTTTTAATGTTATTAGTACTGTCATATTGTACTTTCAGTTGTAGTTGTAAAGAACAGAAATGCATTTAAAAAAAGAAACTATTTTCGTGTATGACGTGTGGACTTCTTTTAGTTAAAATGATGATGATGATATTAATCATTTGCGTTTATCAGTGATAGACAAAAGCTGTCGGTCAATGTAGATATAGAACTCCAATATTGATTTCAGAAATTAAAAACAAAGTACAATACTGTCTTAGTTTATTTGGGCTCGTTTCCACCCCCAAACATGAATTTTTGAGTACCTTTTAAAGTGCTCGAAAATTAAGCTAGGTACTTCAAAGTTTAAAGTGACACTTCTATTACTCTAGGTAACAAATTGACGCAGCTGGATGTATCTCAGAACAGTTTAGCTACAATTCCAACCTCGTCGTTTACCCACCTAAACCACCTGCTCATCCTCAACATGAATCATAATAAGGTATGTCGAATTTATCCTGCCTTTGAATAATCACAATGTGGACCGTTATTTTTTTTTCTCTCATCAGCTAGTGGGACTGCGTAAACTGTAGCAAACGTAAACTGTATAACTTATAATTTTCTTTTCAACCGACTTGGAGAGGGTTTTAAATTCACTTACATGTTTTTTTATGTTTGTCGCCGCGTAACTCCAACATTTAGAAACCGATTAGATATTTTTTTTATTTGAATGAATGATGTTCCTTGTCAGACCCATTGAAATTATATAAAAATCTGTTCAGTAGTTTTGTATACAACTAGGTAGGTAAACACGAAGATTTTCCTGACGGAATCGAAAAATCGATGATTTTGTTTGACATAATATTTATTGTGGCAAGAAAAATACAAAAGTAATAAAACTAGGCGCTAAACTAATTCTATGGAAAGCCTTTCTTCCACAGTCGGTCCCAAACTCAGCACGATGCTGGTTGCAAGCAACCAACGCTGGTCAAATTAATATATTCTAACAATAAATTTCTTTTAGAAGAACTGTAAACCGATTTTTAAATATTATCTAAAAAGGTGTTGTTTCTCGTTATTTCTCAGTTAACAATAAATTTATCAATCGCTGCTGAGTCCAGCTTCCATCAATGAATCGAGGAAATTTACCACTGACCAGGGAAGAGTTTCATTTCGAGTTTTCCTTCTCAAATGAAAATGTAGATGACATTTTCTGCTCTTCTAGTTGGTTTATTCGACGCCGTGTTCATTATATCTTTTCTAAATGTTTTCACAAGATTAACAAAAGTCCCAAGCCAGTTTAAAATACAAGTGGCTCTTCAATTTAGCGATTTTTTTTTGTAAAAAATGGATTTCTTCATATTATTTTAATATGTTTATTAATGTAGGTGACTGCTGTACATAATCGAGCATTCGTGGGCTTGGACACGCTGGAAATTTTGACTTTGTATGAAAACAAGATATCTGTGGTAGACGGGGAGGCATTTAAAGGTCTTGAGAAGTAAGTCACACTATAAACAAAATTCTTGTAATAATTTGTAAGAATGACATTATTTTAATGATGGATTGACTATAGGCTGTGTTTGTAGATTTGATAGCGGGAGTTTGGAATTCGAATATGCGAATTCGAATAATAATATGTTAGCCGAATAGTAATTTTCATATCTATTGACTTTCATAAAATTTCGTCTCGTCTTTCAAAGAGAAAGGAAAAAGGTAGTCTTAAGAACGTGATGTTTTTTCTAGAAAATTAAAACGACTGAACCTTGGAGGCAACGATTTGTCAGCGGTACCACAAAAAGCCCTCGCTTTGCTCGAAAATCTGAAGAAATTGGAAATGCAGGAAAACCGTATCACTTCAATTTCGGAGGGAGATTTCGCAGGTAGCGTTTACCGAATTGTAATTTTCTTATTAATATTCTATGAAATCTGGAACGAGCTTTTTCCATGTCCGTAATAAATAGGGATGGGAATTTGTGTAAAATATTCTTGTGGTGTGTAATTTTTACCTCGATTCATTTCATTTTTATTTTGTGCTCGCAGTTACTACACAATTAAATTAGTATAACTCTAAAATTGAGATTCAAGTTTCGTGACCGGTTTGGTGGATTGTTTAACATTTTTTAACGTGACCGACAGTACATTTTTTATTGATTTTATCAGGCCATCCTAGATACCATTTTTCCCAGTCCCCTGTTGATTAATTAATGTTTATACCATGTTCAACCTTCTTCAAATTGTATAAGAAAGACATACACTAGAGGCCTTTTTGGAAATCTTACGTACCAATTTAATTAAAAAATGGAATAGCAATACAGCAGACATATAAAAATAGACTTGATTTGCATAAATACTCTGTATCCATAATAATACGATAATAATGTAAAACATAAATTTTTTAACGGTATATTAATATATTAACTAATATATTTTTAAATTGATAATTATTTTTTTAACTAGTTTTAGACATCGTTTGAAATAAAATATAAAATTATTTTAATAATATAAATTTTATTTCAATACATCGTAAATTTTTGTTGTAGGTCTGAAAAGCCTAGATTCATTAGGATTGGCTCACAACCAGTTACGCGAAGTACCATCTCAGGTGTTTTCCCATTTGACGTTTTTGAACTCGTTGGAGCTGGAAGGAAACCAGATACAGAGGATCGACGAGAAAGCCTTCGCTGGACTTGAAGGTTTTTAACATTATCATACTGTATACTTGTGGAACATTTATATTCCTTAAGCGTAACTTATTGATGGGGTTGGAGAATTCTTAGAGAGTATTTTAGGAGTTAATTCTGTTTCTTAGGATAATTAAGGCAACTACTAAGGAATAACTTCCACGTATGACTTCGCTCCAAATTTCCAACTTCACTTACCGGTATTCTACCAACACTAACTTTCATTTCATGGTTTCCATGTAAATGTGAAATGTGATTGTCGGTGGGGTGACGGAGTTTGGTTTGAAAAACATACACACAAAAAGATTGAAATTTAAATAGTTACCAGCCATACACAACAGGTACGCTTCGACGAAAAAGGACTTAAATAAGTTTATTTTTCTTAGAAAACCTGCAATATCTCCGACTTGGGGACAACCGCCTTCACGAGATACCGTCCGAAGCCCTACGCCCTTTGCATCGTCTACGTCATCTCGATCTTCGCTCCAACAATATCACCTACATCAGCGAAGACGCTTTCACAGGCTACGGAGACTCCATCACCTTCTTGAACCTGCAAAAGAATATGTAAGTACTTGAATATCAGTACAAGTTAGTAGTTACTCAAACAAATAAACAGCAAAAAAGGTATATCTTTTTTTTTTTTTAATAAAAATTACTAAATCGTTCCTTAGTGTTTCGGTTAGCTCAACAAATTATAGGTAAAATAGTTACTTATTTATTTATAATGATCTGTGTGAGCACCGGACAGACGAGTCCACTCGCTGGACAGACGAGTTGGTTGGTACCGTATCAAATTTTCCTTCTCTTACAGATTTTTTTATATAATAAACGAAACCCCTGCACTAGGTATAACCTGTGTCGCGGGAGCAGTTTCATCATCATCATTTCAGCCAAAAGACGTCCACTGCTGGACATAGGCCTCCCCCAAGGATCTCCACAAAGGCCGGTCCTGGGCCGCCCGCATCCACTGTTCTCCGGCGACCTTAACCAGGTCGTCGGTCCACCGTGTGGGAGGCCTACCAGCACTGCGCCTTCCGGAACGCGGTCGCCACTCGAGGACTTTTCTGCCCCATCGGGCGTCGGTCCTGCGAGCTATGTGCCCTGCCCACTGCCTCTTAAGTTTGGCAATCCGGTGGGCTATGTGGGTGACCCTGGTTTTCCTGCGTATCTCCTCATTTCTGGGAGCAGTTTACAAACATGTAATTCACGAGCACTCTGGATTAGACAAAGACACTTGTCCGACCCCGGAATCGAACCCGGGATCCGGCATCTAACCACTAGTCATTTAATTGATTCTTAGGACACGACACTCAGGATCCAACGGAGTGGTGACACTGTGTATTCTAAATACATCACCACAAGCAGAAATGTTCTTACATAATTTATCAATCCCAAAACCTTGAACTTAGCTGCACTTAATAAGATTTATACCTTCCCAAAAAGACGTAACAGTTATGTTGATATTTTTTTTGTTTAATAGGATCCACCAGTTGCCGACTATGGGTTTCGACAACTTGAACTCCTTGGAGACGTTGAATTTGCAGAATAATAAGCTACAGCACATCCCAGAAGAAATAATGGAGCCCATACTGGACACACTACGCGTGGTTGATATTATGGGTGAGCAAACTCAATATTGTACATATATTATTGCGGATGGTGACGGATTCAGAGCCCAAGTCGCCACCCAATTACATCCTGAGGGTGTCGTAAGAGCTGACGAAAGCAAAGGATAAAGCGGAAAACCTAGCCACAAGAGAAAACTGGAAACCTTACAGTAACCCACCTGGCTAGCGTGGCACAGGCTAATTACCCTCCATGAAGTTGGAGGAGGCCCGACTCAGCAGTGGGTTATTTATGGGCTGAGAAGTAGTAAGTAGAAGTAGTAAGTAATTGCACAAGTTAAAGTTAAGAACACAGTTTTTAGACAGCTGTGAGTCAGAGTATTAGGCCACCTATCCTACTAATATTATAAATGTGAAAGTTTGTAAGTGTGGATGGATGGATGGATGTTTGTTACTCTTTCACGCAAAAACTACTGAACGGATTTTTGATAAAACTTTGCAATCATATAGCTTACACATCAGAATAACACATAGGCTATAATTTATAAAGATAATTTGTGAATTATTCAAAAGATAACGATAAATGTCAAGTAAGCGCGGGTGAAACCGTGGGGTGAATCTAGTGACTTTATAAAACTCCAGGGAATTTATCCTACTTTTTACAATCCATGATACAGAAACACTGATTTCGGGCTCAATAAAATGTTTTATTACTTCACAGTCAGCACTTAGAAAACCAGCGTACTTTAATTGTCTGGTCTCGCCAAGGTTGGCAAATATTTGCATATCAAGTTCTCATTTTCTTGTCGCTATATTTTAAACCCGGCGGTATCCAAAATACAAATCAGTTAGTAGTACCGTGTTTCCATCAACTTTATCGGCTTCAAAAGTACTTACTACAAAAAGAAGTCTAAGGCCAATTATGGTTTTAAAGTAAGACCATTCGATAACCTAGTATAAATACTAACTAAAACTATATACGTGTTTATAGTTTTCTCTGTTATATCTACATATACATATATTTATAAATTATAGCCTACTAGCGACCCGCCCCGGCTTCGCACTTGATCAATTATGCATATATTATACATACAGGGTTGATACGACATAGGGACATTTTTTTAACTGCCTATACTAGGTATCATTTCCAGGCTATGTACCAAAAATCAATTAAATTGGAGCAATAGCTTAGCCGCAAATGATTTTTTAAATTTTTGCCTCATTTGAACAAGATGTATCTTTCCTAACAGATGTTTATGCCTAACGCATCGTTTATTAACTTTAGGGGCTGTCCATTAACCACGTAATGTTTTTTAACCCCTCCCTCTCCCTTGGTGATACCTGGTGAGGTTCAAGACTACCCCTCCACCCCCATGAAAAATCACGTGTATTTATTTTTTATACCGTTTATTCATTTTTTATTTTTTTTAACCGACGACCTGGTTAAGATTGCCGGAAAGCCGTGGATGTGGGCGGCCCAGGACCGGCCTTTATGGAGATCCTTGGGGGAGGCCTATGTCTAGCAGTGGACGTTTTTTGGCTGAAATGATGATGATGACATATAGTATACGTAGTGTAATTTAATGCCCCTCTGTCATATCAACTCTGTATAAACCTTCCTCTTGAATCACTCTATCTATTAAAAATAACCGCTTAAAAATCCGTTGCGTAGTTTTAAAGATTTAAGCATACAAAGGGACGGACAGACGACAGCGACTTTGTTTTACACTATCTAGTGATATATATAATCTCTGATGAATAAGCTATTGTATTATAAAGTTTCATCAAAATCCATTAAGAAGTTTTTGCGTGACTGCTACTACTTACTACTTCTTAGCTTATAAATTATCCATTATGCTGAGTCGGGCGTCTTCCCATTACATGGAGAGTAATATCCTGAGTGCCACACTAGCCAGACGGGTTGGCACAGGATTTACTATCAAGGTTTCCTTCTCCTGCGGCCAGGCATTCAACCTTGTAATTTATTTTACGCCACCCTTAGGATGAAATGGGTTGATGACGCAATGTAATCTTAATCCACGTTACCACACGGAGGGTTTTTGCGTGACAGAGTAACAAAGATACATTCTTACGAACTTTCACGTTTATAATATGAGTGGGATGTAATATATCTATATAAATATTTGAGAACTTTCCCACCCACACCCTAAAGATAGAAAGAGTTGATAGTGATATGTCTTTTAAACCCATCCACGTCTCTATTAGAAGCTGGAACTAGGAAAGGACCTCCACTTTCTAGGGTACCGTACCAAATAATATTATCCTCTAAAGCTATGTAGCATTCCTACGCGTGATTAAGGCCATCTTAAAGGTCTATCAGGGCAAGCTAGTGTTGGTATCATGAGTCATGTTTTAATTCTTTAAAATTTTTTTTTAATGACACCCATTCACTATGCTGCCGGTATCGCAGATGCTGTTTACAAAAATGAAATTCCGAACACAAATTACACCTAGACTCAGAACAAGTGTTTCTGGTTTACACAAAGACACTTGCCCAACCCAGAAATCAGAAGTTGGTGACATGTTAGTGGTACTTCCAGTGTTACACACCCTTAGATGACTGTTAGGGTCGTAAGCTTGAGCACTATCTAAGGGTATGAAAAATAAATTTTCTACATTTGCCCAGATAATCCACTTGTATGCGACTGTGAATTGGGCTGGTACGAGGGCTGGCTAGCTGGCTTGCGAGACAGGGACGACGAAATGATGCAGAAGAAACGCACCGTCTGCGTAATGGTCAATGAGCAACACCGAGAGTACAGCGTCGCCAAGATGCCTCTGGAAAAAATGAACTGCAAAAGGAAACCACCGTACGATCGTACTTCCGATGCACCTATATGCCGCGCAGTCAGCTTCACGACCAACGCTTTACTCATTGTCTCAGCAAGATGGCTTTAGAGCAATCTTGGATGAGTTTCAGTTCTTTCGATCCCAAAGTTTATTTCTCGAAGAGTAACTCTTGCGCCAACTGTGGCCGGGTGGCGCGACTGTCACTCTTCATCGTTATATTCAGTTCGAAACTTCGTAACGTGATGAATTTGTGCGATAAAATACGATACATATCAATATGTGCTGATCAATTAGGTAATATTTACGGAGCGGTAGCTTTTTAAGCGAGCGGTTTTTTCAATGGTGTATAGTGATACAATATTTTTACAACTTGAACTGTGCGGTATGCCTTACTATTAGTTATATACCAAGATGTACTAAAAGGCATTCTAGTATTGTTAGGTATCACTGAGAAAGCGTATTGAGTATATTGGTAGAATTGAAATTAAATTTTAAAGCAATGTGATCACTTGAGCTAAAAGTATTTACGCGATCTAAGCGAGAACACTAATTTACAATCCCCTTTGAATTCAATGGAGGACTTCGGATATTTTTTATCATTTACCCTAACGGAATGTTTGTACACCTTATAAATAAGCTTTTGTGAATTTACAATGTTGAATACTTCATGTTACAGTTAAGTGCGGCTCGGTGTAACTCTTCGCATAGATAATATACTACAAGTAATAAAAAAGTATAATATTGCTGTTTAAAATGTTTACTGTTCACTCTATTTACAAGCAGGTCTGTTTAGCTTCAAATTATACATTTGTTTATATGCAATAATTAGAGTCCATGTATGTTCGATTTGATGTAGAATAGTTGTAAGTAGTTTCGTAAGTGTTAGAAATTTTCCGTAAATTATATTGTTATTTTTAGAGGTACTAAGCTGGATTAGTAGCATTTATTCGTTTATTTATAGGTATGTACACTAATTTGTACTCAATTTATATCATTTTTAATTATACTTTAAGATTTTATTTATATTTTTAAATATTTAAATGCAAACGTATATTTTAATGAATCAATGAGATTTTTTTAATGTACCTTGAGTCATTTCCAAATGGAATTTTTCAACTCTACGTATTTGATGTCAAATATTGTTAGTAAGTCGAGTAATAAATGTGACTTTGAACACGTTTCTGCTTCAAAATCGTTTCAGCAAATAAACTCATTAATATAATTATATATTTGAGATTATTCTGAACCCTGTGATCAATATATAATCAAAGTATATTTTAGTAAGTGATAAAATTGTAACCTAAACATATCCTTTAGTCTGAGTAAATAATTTTAAGGGTCTTTATTGTATACAAAATAAAAAAGTGTACCTATCATTATACTTTAGAAGGCATGTAAGTTTGAGGAGTAGACTGCATATGGTTGCACGCTGATGGAAAAAAAACTGCCGAAACTGAAACAGTAATGTTTCCACTTGCGTTTGATTATATAACTTACTAGCTGTTACCCGCGACTTCGTCCGCGTGGTAATTAATTTGGTCGTAACAACTCGGAAACCGTGGGCTCATGCACAAAACTTTGCTGAAGATCATCACATGATCAAATGCATAGTGTACGATTCTATATAGGACACAGACAACCAAACATTCATTTATATATATATAATTTTAACTTTTTATTTCGATTGTTAAATTATATAATCTACATAATTACAACTTACACTTTACACACAACCCATTATACACGGTAATGAAAGTTTTCCAGGATAGTAATTTTGTTTGTATTAATAACATTACCATATATTCATAATAAGTAAGTATGACATATTTAAAAAAAATGTGTTAATTGCGTAAGACGCGAGATTGGATACTTTTATATTCAATTTATGTAGATTAACACATTTTTAAAGAAACTATTTACACATAATTAAAAGCTTGTGTGGTATTTATAACACTTTTATCTTATATTCATGATATTATTATATACTAAACATTATGACATTAAATTAGATATTGCACTTTACACAAATTAAAATGCACAATTTAAAATTATATTATATACGTAGACACTTTTCAGTATAGACAATCAGAGTCAAGACAACCTGATAAATTTAAGAGAATATTTATAACACTGTCTTTCAATATTTCTTGTAATCAACAATTTATATATTCTATGTAGTGTTGCATCAATTTATGTCTTAAACTTTTGAAACTCTTGTTGTTCTAGGGAATCCGACGCAAGTACAATTATGTAATTAAAATGATATCATTTTATTATATTTAAATGTTATATAATTTGGTAAACAATTTTATACTTTCATATAATTAACTCTAGTAGCTCTATATTATTAGTAATGTTACAATGTATAATATTAAGTTGCTTCCTTGGGTTATTGTTTACTGATATACTCGTACAGGACATTTACGTTCTATATGCGTTGTTATTCTATTGAAGTATTTCGTAGTAATAATTACATGTATCGATAAATCTATACTCGTAATATTTCGATTAATAGTTTCACTAATATACCGAAAGAACCATTATAAGACATATCGGGGCGGTGGGGCTTATTGGGAGCTACCACGGATCCATTTGCATATCAATTTAGGATTAAGTATACACGTTAAATAGCTTATTAAAGTTTTCACTGTTATAAATGTGTGTGTGTTGTTTATATAAACATTATTACTGTTAACTGTTTAATCAATGAACGTCGCTTATAAAATTTGCATGTCCAAAATATTCCTTAATTTAAAAAGTATGTAACATTGCAGAGGTAATATAATAAATGGTACTCAAAATACGAAATTGCAATATGTTTTTGTTAAAACTTTTAGCAACTTTTTCATGAATCACAATAAAATAATCATGTTCTAATAAACATCTTAAATATTCTTAAAGTAAATCAGTATTCCACTGCCCACAGCTAAATCATAGCATTATCCACTAATCCTTGATTTATGTACTAATACTTCGAAGAAACTGTGTAACTTTATAGTGCGTTTATAGTCACATTTGTTATTATTAGGTAATCATAAAAAGTAGGTAATTTAAATCTAATATTGAAAAATTGCTGTAAATGTGTATTTATTTCATTTCAGTTTTAATAAAAATTTAACTATGGTAATGTGTATTTTTAATTGACAACCGATGCGCGAGGTGCTTGATTGCCTAGTGCATTCAAGCCTCTCTAAGCGCCTGTACGCATTAGCCGTTTTTTAGTTTAGCCTCTGTACTCACTAGCGGTGCGTACAGACATAAGCGGTTGCATATTTAAATAAGAAAAGCGGCAGGCCGCGCGGCTAGCCGCCTAGGCAGCCAACCGCTAGTTCATACATATTATGCTAATCTTGATAATTATGTATACTATGTGATGACGCATTTAGAATACACAGTGTCACCCCATTTCCTCATGAGGGTGTCGTGGCAGCCGACAAAAAGACATGATAAGGCCGATAACCTAGGCACAAGAGAAGGAAAACTTGATACGAAACCCTGTGCCCTGTGTGTTATGGACTGAGCGAAGAAGATATTATACAAATGTTCTGGTTTAAAAATTCTGACATTTTTCGGAATTCGTATAAAATCAAAATCAAAACTCATTTAATCAAGTTGGCTCATTAGAGCTCTTTTGACAGGCCACACAAAAAAAATAAAATTTAAAATTTACCATTTAAAATTAATTATTTCCCATCTACCACCGGTTCGTAATGCACCTGTACAGAGACAAGCCGGCAAGAAACTCTGTAGTTGCTCTTTTTAGATCGCCATTTGGGTACAAGACTGGTTACAAGACAGATTTGTGAGATCAAACTCGCGTAATAGTTCCAAAGGGCCAAACATCAGCCAGATCTAGTCGACAATAGTAACCTTGTAATGCCCAAGCCAACCGACCCCCAGCAACGTCACCTGTTCACAAGCATGACACATGCGGCAGCCATCGCCCTGCTCAACCATATTGCAGGAAGAGAACGACCGTAATAAGTCGTGGTACCCTTTTTTTTTTTTTTTTTCGCGCGGGGTAAAATTCTTTATGGATTTCCTCGCCGGCCACGGGTATGGCCAGCGAGGGGAGTGTGGGACTCTCCCCCATAGTGGGGGCCTACCCACTAAACCTCCCCGGGGTGCTCCAACTCGCGTCCTGTTGCAGCGAGGCGAGGAGGCCCTCCTCCTCTCCTCAGGCTCCTAACGAGCACTCGACTGTGCCAACCCGTCTGGCCAGCGTGGCACAGTAGGCTTATTACCCTCCCTGTGATGGTAGGAAGCCCGACTCAGCAGTGCGTCATGTATGGGTTGAGTAGTAGTATAAGTCATGGTAAGTAGTTTTTTTCTATTGGCCTTTAAGACCGGGCTAAACACTTTCATTACACAAGTTAACTTTTATTTTGGGTACCCTCTCTGACGGACGGACTCTCTGATAGTCGCTTGCCCGCGTCGGGGCGTCACAGAGGAATGCTCCTACGCGAACATTTGGCGCCCCAAGTGTGTCGTGTGAGGGTATACCGCTGGGGTTTTAGTGGGTATACGAGTCGTGTCTCGGGAGTCCTACATAATCACTAACTTCTCCCCCGAGGCGCGGTGATATATAAAAATCAATTGCCCAGCGACAAAAAAAAAGGACAATGTCTATCGAGTCAGCTAGTAATATGCTAATATAAAATATAATGTAATGTTTCAACAGGCACTTTACCAATGAAACCAAATGAAACAAGAACTCCGTCCCTTAATTTTGCCAGAACATCGGGTCAGTTCTCGGGGGTATTATAAAATAGGCAAACCATGAAAGGACTGTTACGAGCTGTAGTCACATTAAAATGGTAATTAGGTGTTAAATTGTAAGTAATGACGTCACTAGGCCTGTAGCGTTGGAGGCTTTCAACAAAATGATGTCTATTATAGAGGACAAAGGGTTTTATATGGCGGGTGGTATTATATTTGGATAAGTCATTTATGTGACTTAAATTTTCCCTTAGTATCAAAACAAAGGTTCAACTATGTGGTCACACATGTAGTTTATCGTCATCATTACAGCCAAAAGACGTCCACTGTTGTACAAAAGCCTCCCCCCCCCCCAAGAATTTCCAAGAACGCCGGTCCTGAGCCTCCTGCGTCTATTGTTTTCCAGCGACATTAACTAGGTTGCCGTTCACCGTGCGGGAGGTCTGGCTAACACTGCGCTTTCCGGAACGCGATCGCCACTCGAGGACTTTTCTGCCCTTTCGGGCGTCAGTCCTGCGGGCTATGTGCCCTGCCCATTGCCACTTAAGTTTGGCAACCCTGTGGGCTATGTCGGTAACTCCGGCTGTGAGAATTTTTGGTTTCAATGTAGGCCAAACAAATTTGAAATATACATCCTGTATTAATTGTTTGGTGTTGTCAAATTATTAAATTTCAATAACCTTTTCAATAACCTTTATTAAAATTTTGACGCTGCAATTCAAATAATCCTCTACTACTACACAACTTATCCACTGCTGAGTCGGGCCTCCTCCATTTATATGATGGGGTAATTAAATAAATAAATATCCTTGGACATTTCACAAAACGCCATCTCGTCCCAAGCTAAGCAACTTAATGCTTGTGTTATGGTAACGAGATGGATGATAAACTACTTATATACTTTTTTTTTGTAAATACATACATATTATAGATAGAAATGACACCCAGACTCCGAGCCAGTGCCTCTGGTTTAGACAAAGACACTTGCCCGACCCCGGAATCGAACCCGGGACCCGTTGATCCAAAGGCAGCACATCTAACCACTAGTAGATTATTAAATACTTGTAGGTCGTACAAATATTTCTTCCGTGCGGGGATCGAACCCGTGACATGCTGCGCAGCAGTCGATCGCTCAACCACTGCGCCAACCGTGTCGTCAAATTAGCCTACTGCAACTAACTTTATTGTCCGTGTGGTGATGGATTAAGTATACACAGTGTCACCAACCCATACCGTCTTGAGGGTGTCGTAAGAGGCGACTAAAAGAACGCAAGAGGCAGATCGCCAAGCCGAAAGAGAAACAAAACTTGATACAAACCCTGTGCCAACCCGTCTTGCCAGCATGGCACAGTAGGCTATTTCCCTCCATGAATTTGGAAGAGCTGCGACGCAACATTGCGTTAACTATGGGCTGACTAATAGATATATCAAAAGGGTTTTACATGAAGTCTTAATTGAATGGCTTCAGAAACTCCCGTGACTTGTCGGAAAAATGCTCGCATTTATCCGTAACTGCAGCGAATAACCATTCCCGGGGCTCGTGATTGCTACATTGCAGGCGTCTGATGAAAAATATGGCGAGATTTCTTTTTTTTGCAATTGCCCTGATGACTGGGGAAAGCGATGAAGTATTATTTCCAGTATGCACTATTTCAATTTTGTAGCAGAATGCATATTGTTGTGAATCTGGTAGAGCGCGTCGAAAACAAATTAAACGTCATATTTTATAGGGTCGTTTCAGCCCATAAATGACTCACTACTGAGTCGGGCCTCCTCCAAATTCATGGAGGGAAATTAGACTACTCTGCCACGCTAGCAATATGGCTAGGAGATCTGCCTCTTACGATCCTTTAGCCGCCTCTTACGACACCCTCAGGATAGTGTGGGTTGGTGACATTGTGTATTCTAAATCCGTCACCACACGGACAATGTTTTTTATTGGGTAACAAAATTCATATTGTAATAAATCTCCATTGCCTTTTCCTGATTCCATTAAGGTCAGTACCGGTCTTATTTGATAGACTTACTACCGGTATTTAAACAAAGCGATTGCCAGCTGCACTTCGTGATACTACTTATCTCCGTTTTAGTACAACTACTACAGCTACTCGGCCCATACACGATCCATTGCTGAGTCGGGCCTCCTCCAATTACATGGAGGGTAATTAGCCTACTGTGTGTGAGTATGAAAACTTGATATAGTTTTCCTTCTCTTGCGGCTAGGTTTTCGGCCTTGTGACTTCTTTTGTCGGCTCTTACAATACCCTCAGGACGGAATAACATTCTAAATCAGTCACCACATGGACGTTTTAGCACTGCTCTTCGATAATCCGACAAGCTCTGGTCCATACATGCTGCCCTCCCAGCCCTTCCTTGCCTAGTTCATCAGCCTTTTGCACTCAGACCAGCTTTAGATTATTTTCCTTACCCAGTATGTTATAATTACAAATTATTTACAGAACGAAACGGAATGCAATGTAATTTTCCGTGTGTTAACGGATTTAGAATCACTACATACTATATAACAAAGTCGCATTCTTCTGTCCGTCCCTATGTATGCATAAATCTTTCAAACTACGCAACGGATTTTGAAGCGGTTTTTTTTAATAGATAGAGTGATTCAAGGGGAAGGTTTGTATGTATAACCCACCCCCGCTTTGCACGGGCGAAGCCGGGGCGGGCCACTAGTATACAATATAACCAACCAATACCCATCCTGGTGGTGTCGTAATAGCCAACTAAAGTAGAGCCGACTAAAGTAGAGCCGACTAAGGTAGAGCCGCTAGAGGCAGACAACCTAACCCCAAAAGAAGGAAAACTTGATACAAACCCTGTGCCAACCCGTCTTGCCAGCCTAGCACGGTAGGCTAATTTCCCCCCTCAATGAATTTGGAGGAGGCCTGACACAGTAGTGGATCATTTATGGGCTGAAACGACGATTAATGGAATACTGATATACATGGATATTGTATGTCGAAGGGTTTGTATATGTGATTACGTTTGGGACTTCCCATTCCCCGGTGTTGCAGGGAATACGATAAATCAACTGTCACCGAGAGATATTGCAGCACCAGTACTGTTTGTGTTTCATCATCATCATCGTCATTTCAGGCTAGAACTGAGTCCGACACCCAGTAATGGATGATGTAGATAGTCACCAGCTTTATCACGGGAATCAGGTTAAGACGTTAGAACGCTTTTCCATTTTACCGCCAGCGTTGTGCTATTTTTTATGTACCAGCAGGCATGGGTAACCGTTAGTATTACAAAGTTTCACGCGACGATACCTGCTAACCATCTGGTGAACCTTACGCTCGAAAACCATTTTTTGGTATAAAGAATTTTAATCATGAGGGCACATGATTAAAATGTTTTATACCGGGATCTGAAAGTGTAGTTTCCCAGCGTAATAAAGAAACAGCTGAAGGCTGAAGCGCATGACCATAGGCTTCATCACCATGTGAATGTCGAGGCCGATATCCAGCTCCTCGACACTATAGACATTATAAAACGGTTAAAAAGGACTAAGCCTTTCGAACTTGTGTTGTGTATTAAATATTTTGAAGAACACGTGAACAAAGTGATTTATTCATTCTAGAGGCAATAAGACGAGTGTTAGTGGACTCTGCCTTACTTTATTCATTTCCGTAGTAACGTAGGACAGATACAAATTATTTATTAGCCCAGGCTAGATTGTAATAAGAACGGTGCTGCTAATTATTAGTTATTTATTTATTTGTAGGTTATAACTATAGATGAAGATTGCCGTCTGAATATTTGGTACAGTCGGCATATTATATTCTAATAATATTCACCATCAAATTTGTTTGTTTGTGTTTCTAAATCGAAAGGCCAGAGAAGCGTTTACAGCTGATGAAGACAGAACTACTACAACTAGCTCAGGATGATAATTTTGACGATATACCCCATCATCATCATCATTTCAGCCAAAAGACGTCTACTGCTGGCCATTGGCCTCCCCAAGGATTTCCACAAAGGCCGGTCCTGGGCCCCCCGCATCCATCGTTTTCCGGCGACCTTAACCAGTCATCGGTCCACCGTGTGGGAGGCCTACCAGCACTGCGCTTTCCGGAACGCGGTCGCCACTCGAAGACTTTTCTGCCCCATCGGGCGTCGGTCGTCAACAACTTCGAGGGTAGAACCTCCGATGTTAACAGGAGTTGGCTTGAACATGGATATTAGACATGATCTTCGTCTTCTCCATGTTCATCTTAAGGCTGACTCGAACGGAGGCTCGACAGAGGCCATCGAGAATCGCATTGAGGCCCTCCATGGTCTCAGCCATTACGACTATATCGTCAGCGAATCGAATCGTATACCCACTACGTTAGAATTAACTAATCGAATGGGAACATTACAAATGCGATATTTAAACCGTAATTCAAAGTCATAAAGAACTTTATTTTATCGTAGGTTTAATCATAAAACTCTTATAAATCGTTATGTTTATAAATACCGTGATCATGTATCGGCCCATGTCTCAAGCTATGTGGCAGTCTCCATACACTCCTATCTGATTCATATCTACATTCACGTCTTTCATATGCATCGTCACATTCATACAATCCATCCATCTCTTTACCCACAACCATTACCTTCATCTACGTTCACAATGAAACTACCACCGGTTCGGAATGCCGCTCCCCAGTGAAGACCCGGCAATAAACTGTATAGTTGTTTTTTAAATAGTTAATCTGTTTTGTTTAAAAATGGCAAGAATCGCAACCACTGCAATAAAAAGTCTACAAATATTATGTCCCTATATGCTACCAATTATTCTATGCAAATGGAACCTTTTTCTTTTAAAAAGTCACAAACCGCCTTACTTTTTAAAAGACAGTGCGAAATACACTGTTTTGTGTTCTCGTGGCTTAGAAGTTATTCTATCCTTTCTAGACTCTTCCTATTACGTCGCTTTAGACGCGGAAAAGCGACGCTAAATCGCAATTCGTCTTACACTTTATTGTTTCAACCTGCCTGAATTTACCAGAGAAAATCCTAGTAACAATGTTGTGTTTGTACGTTTTTAGAATGTTTAGACCAAATTGCTATTTTATTGAATACAAACGTTGTTGGACTGTTTTGCCGTTGGTTTCGAGACCAACGGCAAAATGTTCTGGTTAATTTTATTAACGCGTAATTCCTAATTTCCATTAACATCTTATACCACCATAATATTTTTAAATTTAGAAGGCATTGAAGTCTTAGGTTTAAGCGATTATTACACATTAAAATTAAACACTTTTTATTGGATTTATTACGTGTATTTTAATTTATTTATACATCAAAATATCAATAGAGATGATGGTTGGCCAGTACCATCTTAGTCCAGTCATCATAGGGGGTTTACACCGGAAAATCGACAAACCCAGTATATTACAACGTAAAAACTTGTATTTTGGCATCCTATAACTGTTCTCAAAATACACATATCTTCTTACACGTTTTCTTCTTCTTCTCAGCATATAAATGACCCACTGCTGAGTTGGGCCTCCTCCTACAAGGAGGGTATTTAGTCTACTGTGCCACGCTGACCATGGATGGTCACAAAAGTACCATTTTTTTTTACATTTTTTTGCGAATTCATTTTTTAAGGTTTTTATCGCCATTTATATTTATGATCAATATCATATTGAATCATATTTTGTATGATATTTTGTATTTAAATTTTTTCCTCCCTTTAACTCCTTTCGAGGCAGAGGGCGGAGAGCGCGCGGTCAGGAAATCATGTGGGTCAACTGGTAGTCCCGATCAAAAACTCATAATATTTATGTTATAAATTATAGCTAAGTATATAATTATCATTTATTATTAACTTTCTTTCTGATAATCCTAAAATTTATCCTCCGGGTGGGGACGAGGGGAATTCCCTCACGCTGTAGGAAAGTAGCCCTGGGGCGAATGGCGCCATGCTACGTATACCAGGCACGGCATCGTCGGAGCCGTAGATCTCCAAGAGGAGGGTGCTTCACAAAGAGCCACAATTAAAAAAGAACATTCTGACCCCGCGGAGATTCAGTCAGGACCCACGGTGTAGTCACTGCGGGATGGTACACCGGGGTACATATATTTAGTGGGTAGGATCTTCGCAGCACGCGCAGTGTGAACCTAACCGCAGTGTCTCACACGGGCTGATGTGCATCGTCCAACAAAAAAATGAACCCTGAAAAAAAAAAAGTTTCGTATCAAGATTTCCTTCTCTTGCGGCTAGGTTTCCGGCCTTGACACCCTCAGGATGGATTGGGGTGATGACACGACGTTGATAATTTTCTAAAGGTAGATGTGTAACTACCATCAATCGACCTTCATCTATAGTAGTGAACATTTTATTCAGCATCAATGTATTCCAAACCGCAACGGGATCTGAAATTCTCGTTACAATAATGTCGGATTAATTATGCCCTAGAGGCGTATTACATTATTTAATTTCTGCATAATGTAACAAAACTATCCGTAATTTGAGGATCGTTAGTACTAAATTACTCGTAGATAATTCTGCAAAAAAAAATTTTTTACTTTTCATTTCATCTCATTAAATTTCATTTTCATTTCATATCCATAAAAAATGTCTACTGAAGACTTGGCTGTAATATAGTTGCTTTTGCCTACTAGAATGGGTGAAGAAAAAATAAATCTCTGCTTATATTCTACGGTTGGCGCCATTTTACAGAAATGATTAGTTAGTTGAGTTTATTGTGTTTTATTATTTTATTAAATTGCTTCATTTTTTCGCAACTGTATTAAAAATAGTCGTTCAGTACACGTGCGGAACCGTCATTGCAACTGGTTCCGACTGTCAACCCTCGCCTTCGGCTGCGCCTCGGCTCGGGTAGACATTTGTCGGAACTCTTTGCAATGACCGCCTTTCCGCACTTGTAATGAAATATACTATTAAACATAGAACTGCTTCTATTAGTTTCACCGCCTTAACAGATTTCAATGGTTGTAAAGTTTTCATTGCACCCTGTAGTTTAATAAATTCATTTTCATAATTTTGATAATAACAAGGCTCCAAGAGAAGAAAAACGTGATGAACCAATCCAACCATGTACCAATCCAGCGTGGCATTGAGATTGCACAATATTTTTGTTTTACCAATCATCATCATCATCATCATCATTTCAGCCAAAAGACGTCCACTGCTGGACATAGGCCTCCCCCAAGGATTTCCACAAAGGCCGGTCCTGGGCCGCTCGCATCCACTGCTTTCCGGCGACCTTAACCAGTTCGTCGGTCCACCGTGTGGGAGGCCTACCAGCATTGCGCCTTCCGGAACGCGGTCGCCACTCGAGGACAATGCTCAATGCTAATCTAAAATGTCATTTGTATAGTTCTTGTAAGCTCGCCGCAGGACTGGCTGAGCCTAGTGCAGGTAGATTCGGTATTATAATCAGCTTTATCCTTATCAGAGTTAATCAATACTGAATAATTTATATTGTGAATGTTTTTCAGCTAATAATAAATTTCATTTTATTTCACAGTAGGCTAATTCTCCGCCATCTGAAGCCCGACTCAATGGGTCATCTATGGGCCCGCCTGGAGAAGGATGGACAAATGACATTAAGTTTATGTAAGTTCATCAGAGTAGGTTCTATGCTGTCGGTGGGTGAAGTATCCATTTTCCCTCTGCTGGCATTGCTTTGTATATATTTTATTAATATTTTGACAATTTGTAAGTGGTTGTTGTGTCATAAGCAAAATAAATTATTCGACTTTGACTTTGGTTCTGAAATCAATAAAAACCAATATTCCACATGAAACCTTGCCCGATAGCTGGAGCCTTGCCCGTGAAATGAAACTCACTCAATCATTTCCATGTTTACAGAGTTTATCAAACAAACGCTAATGGATCACTGTTATTGCCATATTTATCTCATTGAGGATTACTGGAATCCAGGGATGTATTTAGAAGCACAAAATAGAGCCCAAATAAGTTTTTTTTTAATTTTTGCTCCTGTTTTAAATTGTGGTAGGCACTTGAAGGCCTTTATATTTTAATCGGACTATCCGTACACTACGCGCGACAGTACGCCATTAACTAAAATAAATTTGAAGGACAGATTTTTTTGTTCAGAATCCTTCATGGGTCATGCACAACACTTTGCTGAAGATCATCATATGATCAAATGCATAGTTTACGATTCCATAAAGGACATACAGACAAACATTCATTTTTATATAAGCTGATAGCGTGGTAGCCTGAAAGTAGAAACATACAGGAATCCGGGGGGACGGTTTTTTGTTTGGTTTGTGTGAAATACGCTATGAATCGCCCGTCTTTCATACTAATTAGAGCATTGCAAAGAAACCGTCATCACCACGTTTCCACATCCTGTTGTCTGTAGTGTTTGCTCTGCTTAATGCTCCATATTTCAAAAGAAAGAGATTCACTAAATTTCTTGTTAAAGATATGTGAAATTCCTTCCAAGAATTTGTAGTTTTATCATAATCTGATTCGGAACTCATTCGAGCGCTTTATAGCGCCCGGTCATGACACCATATTTGTTGCTAGCCTAGGCGGACGTTCTAGACCAAATCAGGGACGTCTTGAAAAAAGGCCAGGTCAAGAGTACCCTAAACCGAAGAGCATGTATGAAGGGAATAATGAAAGTGGACGAAGCGAAACAAGTATGTAAGGATCGTAGCAAGTGAAAGAAGCGGTCTCTGCCTACCCCTACGGGAAAGAGGCGTGATTATATTTATGTACTAAATCCGTTCCTGTGAAACTGTTAAATATAGCAAACTGTCTAAAAGCTTATTATGCTCCGGGAAGTAACCTGCGTGCAAAATGCGCGAAACGCAACTGGTCCAGTTCGGTGCTTTAGGAAAACATAATACTGTTTCTTCTGCTCTCAGGTAAACATTTTTGGTTGGTATACATCGTTCACCGGTTATTTTTGGAACTTCATTAGATACAGACCTTTACTAAAGTGAGCTTGGCCCTCTTTGAATTCAACTGGATTCGACAGACGCTTTCCAATCCAATGAATATAACCCATCACGGTATGAAATTTGCCAGTAAGCCAAATTTCTTACTAATTTCATTATTTTATTCGTCATTTGTATCTTAAATTTGTATAAATATGATTGGTGATTGGTGTCTCATCTAAGCTATGGTAAACCTATCTGAGTTAGAGGAACTTCCCTAAACTTTTGATTGCTTACACAATCTCGAGACATAGCGAAGCAAAATGAGTACTAGTAGTTTTATTTTTAAACCTATTATAGTTTAACTTTAACTTTTAACGGGTCCCGGGTTCGATTCCGGGGTCGGGCCAGTGTCTTTGTCTAAACCAGAGGCACTGGCTCGGAGTCTGGGTGTCATTTCTATCTATAATAAGCATGTATTTACAAAAAAAAAAAAATGTATATAAGTAGTTTATCATCCATCTCGTTACCATAACACAAGCATTAAGTTGCTTAACTTGGGACGAGATGGCGTTGTGTGAAATGTCCAAGGATATTTATTTATTTAATTACTAAGTTTTTCTTCACTGTATTACTATCTGCTGAATACTCAAACCATCATTCACGCATTTTAATAAGAATAAATATTTCTGGTGTAATGATAGGTGAAATCCGCATTTTATTATTTCAGAAATACGTCATGCAGCCACGGCTGGTTACGTCTCTTGGTTCAGACAGTATTTGCCATTATCATTGTCACGAGCTTCGTATTGATTGTGTACATGGTGGTGCAGAACTCTTGGAGCCCCAAGCCGGCACGTCCGGCACGCCTTCCAAGATGTCAAGTCACAAACTGCAGAATAGTGTGCCTGAATACTCCCTATTATGGAATGTATGAGGAAGATATCGTTCAAGCAGTGACGGTAATTCATATTTATAATAAAACACTACCTTTAGTATATTGTATCCACCCCATTCCATCCTGATGGTGTCGTAAGAGATAGATAGCTAGATAGATAAACTCTTTTTTGTACAAAAGAAATAAAAACAGAACATATAAACAACAATTTGTACAAAGGGCGGTCTTATCACTAAATGCGATTTCTTACAGACAGTTGTTCCAAAAAGGGGGTTGCGCGGGGGGGGGGCTTTGGTTTGCGCGGGGGATGGTTAATTATTTGGCAAAACAACGTTTGCCGGGACAGCTAGTATTTTATAAATTCATTACCATACGGACTAATTCGTTTTTTAGTATTTTTTAGTACTAAAATTAAATAATAAAGTAAGATTGAAGGACAGATTTTAGACAATTTCGCCTTAAATTAAAAGGGCGATAAATGTTTGTATGTAATTATAGGCTATTGATTATATCTTATTTTTGCAGGAGACAGATCCGTTATGCACGAAAACATCATTAACACTTAACAACCCAAAGTTTATTAATGGCAGTTTTCCCGTCAACTGGTTTTCCGGACTACGTGCATATATTTACGAACTGGTCATAGCTGGTGGTAACCTCGTGACTATTCCACCGGAAGCTTTTATGAGTCCCAGTGCCAGATATGTACACACATTGGTATTCTACAATATAACCATTGAGTCCTGGGTCGCAGACAGCCTCGTAGGGTTAGCAAATTTACGAGAGATATACATCAGAGATAGCCGCATCATTAATCTATCGTCGGGTGCTTTGAAAGCTGTTGACGATACCCTGGAAATTCTCACAATCAGTAGCAGTCAAAATTGGTACCCAACCAATGTCACTGGTGCAAGCATAATGCCTAGAGTGACCACGGTCGACTTCTCCGGAAACATTTTTTTCGATGTGCTAAACAAGGACAGTTTTGTTGGAATTCAGAAATGTAAAACGTTATACCTGAATGCTTGCAGAATCACAGTTATCGGTGCAGGAACATTTGATAATTTGCTGAATCTTGAATTATTGTTTTTAAACAATAACTATCTTGTCACCATTACCCCGGGACTTTTTAGAAATATTGTTACACATAATGACCCGAAGCCTAGAATAAATTTACATGACAACTTATGGCATTGTGAGTGTACATCTAAAGATATGAATCTTTTGGTATCCAAAGATGTATTAATTCTCGATCCAGTATGTGTTTATCCAATCGAAATGCTCGGTAAAACGTTTTCAGAATTTCATAAATATTGTAAAAATACCAAAATTGTTAGCAATGCCGATTCAATCGGGAGTAGTATATCTGCAGATACAAATACTGATTTCATTACTATCACCGGTGGCTGTCTTGGTGGGAATAAAACTGCAGTATTTATACACTCTCACTACCGCACTATCTCACCTGTACATACGCATAGATGTAATTCCCCAATAACAATTGCAAATAATATTTATGACATAGCAAGAAAAAATAGTGAGAATCCAGATCAATTTGAAAACGATTGGATAACGTTCTCCTTTTTCTTGAAAACTGATCACTACTCAATGATTCAAGTTGCCGCATCTGGAACAAAACACAATGAAGGCCTCCTATGGTACGAGTCAGCGTGTCCTAGTGAAATCTATTGTATTGATATGGTGCCCAATTTTCTGAGGATGTACAATGCCGACTTAAGTGCTGATTATGTGTTTTGTCCAGTATCTTTAAGCTCTGGTAATGTTATCGACAGAAAATGCGTGCTATATAACCTTACACAAGACCGCGCTCTAAGAATCTTCAGTAACGTAATGATCATAATTTATGTATCGACTATATTAATTTGTTTAATATTTGGGGCTATCATTGTATATGCTTTGATCCGTAGAAATCCCAATCTACTTAAAGGCAGTAAAAGAATAGTATTTGTAAAACACAAAACTGTTGAAGCTCTAGTTTTGCCACCAAAAGTACCTTTGCGAAATGTAAGCGATGTGAAAGAATCCAATAGTAATGATGATAAGATCTTCGTAGTTCCAACGGCAAATTTAATCGTATCGCAATATAACACAGTGAAGTCAACCAAAAGCAGTAAAAGCACAGCCCCGAGTTACGTTTCAGCAATTCAACCAACAGATGAGCAGCTTGCCGAATGGCGAATCAAACATTATATAAATAGTGACGTATCTATTACAACTGTAAAGTCTGAACGTGCTTACGCCTGGGTGCGCAGTACAGACCCTTCTTACTATTCA
This sequence comes from Clostera curtula, assembly GCA_905475355.2. Lineage (NCBI taxonomy): Eukaryota > Metazoa > Arthropoda > Insecta > Lepidoptera > Notodontidae > Clostera > Clostera curtula. Next base: position 16,061,220 of record FR997797.1, on the reverse strand, counting down.
TTGGATCTTGATAATGATATCACCCATGAATATTTGTAAATTAAAATACCTAGCAGTACGAAATGATGCAGTACCAAAATTATTAATAACCCTGCTGGCATCGGCTAACTTAGAAAGGCAAACCATTTAAAATGATTGCATTGTTAGTAATATGACATAATAATCAGATGCACTCGTTTATCTAAAAATGATAACAAATCATTTAAAGTATTTTTCTCGTAAAGGAAAATATAATAAATAATAATAATTCAATGATATAAATCCAGAAAGTATAACACAGCTAAAATGCAGCACTAAAAGCAACACTAAAATGTATGGAAATGAAGGATCAACACGATAAGCGTTTGGAAGTGTTGGAAACTAAACATTGGGAACAAAAATATTAAAGCTCCAGAAATTTCTACACAATGTCACAGGTACAGAAGCAGAATCAGTAACTTTGTTTAGGATTATGTCAAACCATATTAAGTTAAAAGGATCTGTGTTATAACACAGATCCGTTCTATAGAACGAAAGTCACAACTTCAATTTTATTAGATCTAGTTACATATAGAAATTTTATTCGATCAGCTGTAACACATTGCTTCACAGACAAGACATTCATAGAATCGCAAAATTTATAAAAAATACAGTCATATTAACGCACTGTTAGGAATAGTGTGATATTATGAATGTCTTGTCTATGAATCAATGTGTTACAGCTGTTTCTGACTGTGCGCCGGCGCATGAGAGGCGTGCATTGTCTTTGCTATTCGTCATTTGTTCTATTTTTGTAGACGTTGAGAAGCAACTGTAGGCCTAGCAAAAGTAATTAGTAATCGTGTGGCTAGAATTATTCGTCGTGATTTGAGTTGCATAACTGTCCAAAAGAGCACTAAAATGGAACAAACATTTATTGTTGGTACATATTAGACATTTCACACAACGCCATCTCGTCCCAAGCTAAGCAACTTAATGCTTGTGTTATGGTAACGAGATGGATGATAAACTACTTAATACATATTTTTTTTGTAAATACATACATATTATAGATAGAAATGACACTGGCCCGACCCCGGAATCGAACCCGAGACCCGTTGATCCAAAGGCGGCACATCTGACCACTAGACCAACTACAATTCCTAAATTATGCTAATAAACTGGGCTATACAATATTTTATTTGTTTTATTTAAACTACGTACAAATACAAATAATTAACATATCCGCCACCCCTCTTGCGGGTTAAATTATATCTATAACTAGCTTTTGGGCGCGGCTTCGCTCGCGTGGACTTCGAACCCGTGCTTATCTCTATGCATTTTTTTTATGAATATAAAAGTGGTTATTGTGACTAAACTATGATAGTTAGATATGTGCTCTCGCGGACTTTTTTGTAGATTTTAATAAGACCTACAAACTCGTAGTACTTCATTTTGTTCTATTGTCAATAGTTTTTGCAGCGCACGCATAAATAGGTTTTCGATTTTACACCTTGGGTTACAAAATCGCAATTTTCATACGGATCCCTAATTCTTTTGAAAATAAAATATAGTCTATAACCTTCCTCGATAAATGGACTATCTAACACTGAAAGAATTTTTGAAATCGGACCAGTAGTTCCTGAGATTAGCGCGTTCAAACAAACAAACAAACAAACAAACAAACTCTGCAGCTTTATATATTAGTATAGATATCAAATCTCGAAGCCTTATGGTTCCGGAGATATCGTGATGATTCAAATTCAAATCATTTATTTTGTTTAGGTCACGATGGACACTTACAAAAAGTCAACACATTATTCATAATGATGAGAATAAAAAAATCTACCACCGATGATATCACAATCATAATATCAAATGTTTATCATGATTATTCTATGAATATTTGTAGTGGAACGACCCGTATAAACGAATTCTCCATAATACTCACTTTATAAATTAGTTAACCTTATTTGTGAGGCTTTTTGTTCTAACAACTTTCCTATTTAGTCAGTGTTTTGATAACAAACTTGCTATAAATTTAGTACAGAGAGATAGAAACGGACTGCAATGTTATTGGCAGTCTTTGTCTTCCTAGAACAATGCACTTGGCAGTGACATTGTAAGGGTTGGCTGCCATTGAGTTCATTTACAAGTCACAGATCGTATATCACCAGTGAACCCTGACACTTTGTATGATGAACATTCATAAATTGTGTAAGTTTCTAAGTGTATTGAATAAACAACACGAGTTTTTTAGGTTACAGCCCATAACCCACTACTCGGGGCTGTAACGACGACGATCAGCTTGCACCTGCAAATATGCTTTCTGGCCTCTGAGAACCATCTAGTGTGACATCCGGGGGGTTTTTTTTAGACCAACTATCAGTAACCTCTTTATTATTGGTGTACATTAAAGTGTATTCTATTCTGTTCCATACAAGCTCCTCCGTATAGAAAAAGGAACAAAAAATTACATGACGTACGCATACTCGTAACATACAAAAGGCCTAAAACAAATAAAGGATATAATAACAAAGAAATATATTTAAAAAAATCAATAGAATGTGATATATGCAATGATGTTGGCTGAGTCTCCGAACGAACAGTAAACCCTCAAAATCCCCGGTTGAAATCTCAAAGATTTACTTCCATACAAAGAAAAATATCGCTACCTATTTCAGAACAGAGATTCGACAAGCGACAGACATAATCAAATAGATTTACGGTGGCGTGTTCGTTCTTCTGCTGCAGAAATATTTATGCAAAATTTAATATAATACTAGTTTGGTGTAAGTATTATTAGTAGCAAATAAAAAACAGATTTTTCAACTGCCAATAAAAAAAACGGATATAAAAAAAATTTAAGCACGATTAATTTTCTTTTTCTTCTTCTCAGCTCTTTAAAGACCCACTGCTGAGTCAGGCCTCCTCCAACTACGTGGAGGGCAATTAGCCTACTGTGTCACGCTGGCCAGACGGGTTGGGACAGGGATTAGTATCAAGTTTTCCTTCTCTTGCGGCTAGGTTTTCGGTCTTGCCATTTCCTATTATCGACTTTTACGACACCCTTAGGAGGTAATGGGGTGGTGACACAATGTATTCTAAATCCGTCAGCACACGGAAAATAAACTGTGTGTGTGTTTCTACATGTCGTATAACTTTGTACACACAGTTACAACATAGTTACATTACATGAATTTCCAATTACTGAATTTACCAATCAGACGGGTTGGCACACGGTTGTTTTCCAAGTTCTCCTTCTCTTGTGGCTACATTTTCAGCCTTGCTATTTCCTTTAGTCGCTTTTACGACACCCGCAGGACGGAATCGGGTGGTGACTAAATATATTATGAATGCTTCACCACACGAACAATCATATTGACTCGTCGTTTCAGCCCTTAAATGACCCACTACTGAGTCAGGCCTCCTTCAAATTCATGGAGGGAAATTAGCCTACTTATATTGAGTAACAGTAATAAATGTTCTGCAACAAATCGTAAACAACGAGTGTGAGAAAAATAGAAATAGGTGTGTGAAAGCGACTGTAATCTCATTGTGGGCCTGCCAGAACGGTTTCGAGTTCCTCAACTTACTGTCAGAAATACGATCAACTAATTCCGTGACAAGCGGACGTTATTGTGGTATCATTTCTCGGCTAAAATAACTGGGAGATTGTGTCAACCGTAGATTAACAGGATGATAAATCAGCACGAAGCCACAATTTATTCATTTTGAATATATTCGTGTGATTTTGACATTATATTATCTGGAGACAAACATTTACCGTTACTGTTTAATGTGTCTGTGTTTCATCATCATCATCTTCATTTCAGCCCAAACACGACCCACTACTGAGTCGGGCCTCCTCTAGAATGGAGGGAAATTAGCCTACTGTACCACGCTGGCAAGACGGGTTGGCACAGGGTTTACATAAAGTTTTCCTTCTATTCTGGCTTCTCTTGTGGCTAGGTGGTCTGCATCTTGAGTTCCTTTAGTAGCCTCATACAACGCCCTCAGGATGGTGTGGGTTGGTGACATTGCGTATTCGAAATCCGTCACCACATGGACACGTGTTTACAAATAAGGGACAACGCACACTTATCAACTCGGTAAGGGATCGGCACCGTATCAACTCGAGGCGTTCAGTATTATTTGTATGAAACTCCCTACTGCTGAGCACACTAATCGGATTCGTAACGTAAACGCCTCGCCTCGGGACCAGCTCACGAACGCCGTACGGCGCGTGGTCAACCAGCGGTCGCCGCGCTTACGCCTCTCCGCCGCCGCCGCGCTTGCGTAACATATTCGTAACTTTATCCGACGGGCCATCCGTAAACGCGGCGTCGCCTAGCCGTAGCCGAGGCGACGTATCGGAGCTACTGATCCGCTTTGCTTACGTGCTTACGTTAGGTTGACGCCTATTTGACGGAGAGGCGAAAGGCGATACGGTGCCGATCCCTTTCCGAGTTGATAAGTCTGCTGCGTCCTTTAACGTGTCTGTGTTTATTTGTAATTAATTTGAGTGATAAAAAACTATGATTTTCTCACTACTCGTATAAGGTGGCGGAATGATATTACAAATTTCTCCAACCCATACCATCCTAAGAGTGCCGTAAGAGGCGACTAAAGTAACGCTAGAGGCATGTCACTTAGGCCCAAGAGGAGGAAAATTCCCTCCTTATAATTGGAAGAGGCCCGACAGTAGTCGGTAATTTAAGAGCTGAAACGTTAATGATACACAATAAACCTTACCCCGACTTTGCCCACGTGTATTACATACTCTATGGAAAGCTACATTACAAATGTATCCCATGAGAACCGAACTTTTACAGACAACCATCCTATGTGGTATTCCACACTATTAAGCTACATTATCTTCTGGTTTGAATGATTGATTATATTAATTTGTAAGAATTATCGCACACTGTGTCGGACCGCAGCGGCTCGCATGCCAAATCGGCGTCGCAATAACGCCGATTTGGTTCCGTGCGATGCGGCCCGTCCCGCCCCGGTGCGCCCCGCAAAGTGTGTATTACCGTGTTCCTGTGGTGTGCAGAAAAATGAATGAAGAACTCAAAATCCGTCAATGCACTGCGATCCGGCCCGTCACTAATGTGCTAGGTACGCATATTGCGCTGCGCTGCGGCCCGACATAATGTGCTTGAACCTTTAAAGTGCAAGTTGACTCTTTGACATTAGGAACACACCTACATTACTTAGATAACAGTGAGTGGTTGTCATTTAATATGAACTTTATACAATAGCATTAAAGCTCAAATTGTCTATATTTTAGTTAGAAAACGTTTGTATGGGAAAAAGAAAAAGGCTGTTTTTAGGGTTTTCCCGACAATTATCCGAATTTTTCTCGCCGTAAAAACCATCCTTGAACTTCAACGAACATTTAAAAAATGAATTGGTCAAATTGGTCCGGGCGTTGTTGAGTTATGCGGTTACCAACACATTTTGCGATTCATTTTTATATAATAATAATAATAACCTAGGCAACCGCCTGTCAAAACGGCCGTCAATACGAAAAATATTGTGAAATTATTTTAAAATGTTGTTTATTATTTTCAAATACGTGCAATTTTTGTATATTTATATTAGAAAATTAGGTGGTGTTACAATACAAATATATTTTTTGGAAATAAATGAGCGATTCCGCCCCAAGAAGGAACCCGTCACGACGTTGCCGTTTGCGTGCTGCCTACGGGACTAATTGCGCACGACCAACATCTTCATCCAGCTCGTCACCAACGTCGGGAAATGAGTACCACACGCCGCCAGTCACCGCGGCTTCCAGTGACGACGCTGGATCTCCAGTGCCTCCTGCAGCGCAAAGTTCTGCGCGTAGGGGTCGCCCGCTGCCGGCAAGCTTGAGGTCTACGGAGCACACTGCAACGTCGATGGCCTCCGCTACCGGTGGTTCAGTGCGCCGCATGAGATGGTCTCAAGAATTAAATGAGAAAGTCATGCGAGCGTATTATGGGGCGACAGAGGGGGGAACCAACCTCACTGCCTACCGTTCCAGAATGTTTGCCTTGTTTCAGGACCTTAACCCAGGAACGACAGTTACTGTACAACGGCTGTCGGACCAAGTGCGTGCTATCCAGCGGCTTCAGCTGCTCGCACAGCCCGTACTTGATCGTCTACGCCTGGAAACATTATCTTCTCGTCCTGTTGTACGCCCGCAACCTGACCCGGCGGTATCGGCTATTGCTGTACAGCCGGATCCACCGTTAGTCGCACCAGCGGAATTGGTGCAGAACGAGGAGGTAAATGTTAACAACCAGTATGATGAGCAATTAAGGAGGGCTTTGGATGATGCGATTCTGGTATACCGCGATGTCCCTGCATCTGATCGACCGCGGTTACCCCGTTTGCCCATGAACAAACATATTCTGGCTTTAACATCCGTTCTCAACACATTTTTACAATCCCATTTTGATAAATCAGAAAACTTGACAGAAACGCATTCAATCCTATATTGCGGTGCTGTCGCCGTTTGTAGAGTAGGTGGTGTTAGGTTCCCAAACCAAATCCGGCCTACTACACAAATGGAGACTATCCCAGCATGGCAACATAGAATTGAGTTGCGAATTAACACAGCCAGAACAATTATTGCCAAATTATATACATATAAAAACGGAAATAGTCGTCCAAGGGTCATGCGTTTCGTACATCAGGCATTCAATGGGACTGGGGTCAGACCCCAAGACTATAGTGCCTGGATTACGGAACGCATTGACTTTTACAAACAAAAGGTACAAGCATGGGCTAAACGGATACGACGCTTCAAGGAGCGTTCCGATAGATACAAACAGAATCGCCTCTTCCAAAGTGATGCAAAGAAGGTATATCGAAACTGGGAGCAAAATAGTCGGCAAATCAGTCTTGGTGTGACCCCGGATCCAGTCAGAATGTATACATTTTGGCAGGATATTTGGGCACAACCAATTAATCACACTGAAGGCGAATGGATGACTATTGTTAGGCGTTCATGTGAACATATCACGGCCATGGAACAAGTAATTATCAGCCAAGCAGATATAGCCCGTGCACTCCGTCTGGCTCCAAACTGGAAGAGCCCGGGACCAGATGGCCTGCACAATTTCTGGCTTAAACGGTTCCACAGCTCACATGAACGTCTGGCAACACAATTCCATAACGCTATTTCATCAAAAACTTTGCCTACATTTTTGACTAACGGCGTCACATACCTTCTTTACAAATCCGGTAGTACCTCGGAACCGAAAAACTATCGACCTATAACTTGCTTGCCTACAACCTACAAGCTGCTTACTTCTATTTTAAAATTCAAAATTATGGATCACATTTTGGCTAATAATATCATGGCAACCGCACAAAATGGATGTAAGCCACGGTCTCGGGGTACTAAAGAACTCCTCCTTATTGACATGACTATTTGCCAACAAGTCCGTAGAGTCAAGAAAAATATTTCCATGGCCTGGATAGACTACAAAAAGGCGTATGATTCGGTGCCTCATTCATGGCTAAGTAGAGTACTAGATTTGTACCGTCTCCATCCAAATCTATGCTCTTTTCTTAGCGTATGCATGAGCCAGTGGACCACACGTCTCTGTCTGCCAGACATGGCGGGGTTTTCTGACTCCACAGGCTTATTAAGGATAAAGCGTGGAATTTTTCAAGGTGACAGCCTGAGTCCCTTGTGGTTCTGCCTAGCTATGAATCCATTAAGCACGCTACTAATGGATTCAAAGATAGGCTACCTACTCCGCAGAGATGGTGAAGTCATATCACATCTTTTATACATGGATGACCTCAAATTGTATGCACCAAAGAAATCTGATTTAGTATCACTATTAAAGATCACAGAAAACTTTAGTAATGATATTAAAATGGAGTTTGGTGTCGACAAATGTGCGGCCATTCATGTACAGAGGGGCAGAGTTGTAACTTCGGAAGAATTACAACTCTCTGAAAATATGTCATTCAGATGTCTCTCGGAGTCGGAAACCTATAGGTACCTTGGAATGGCAGAAGGACTAGGTATAGCTGACAAGGAGATAAAACAGGCATTGACAACATGTTTCTTCAGCCGCCTTACAAAAGTACTTAAAAGTCTTTTATCTGGCGGTAATAAGGTTCGCGCTGTCAATGGTTGGGTTATGCCTGCACTTGCTTACTCGTTTGGCATTCTAAGGTGGACTCAGACTGAGTTAGACGCCTTAGATAGAAGGGTACGTCGACAATTGACCTTATATCGAATGCACCACCCCCGTTCGTCTGTTATGAGGTTGTATATCCCACGGAAATGTGGGGGACGTGGTTTTTTAAACGTCAAAAACCTACATAACCGCGAGGTATGCAATCTGCGGGAATATTTCCTACAGTCAACCGAGGATGTGCACCGAGATATGGCCAATGTTGACAATTCCTTCACACCTTTATCCTTGGCAAAACAGAATTGGCGCAAGCCCCAGGTGTTAAGCATTTCGGACCGCACGACTATATGGAAGAGCAAGGAGTTACACGGAAGGTTCTACAAGGCTCTCACTGGGCCGGACGTAGACCAACTCGCTTCTGTGGCTTGGCTACGGTTCAGTAACCTCTTTGGGGAGACTGAAGGGTTTACCTGTGCAATTATGGACGAAGTTATTATGACGAATAACTACCGGAGACATATCCTAAAGGATGGGACTGCCGACATCTGTCGAGCCTGTCATCGTCCAGGAGAGTCCATTAGGCATATCGTCTCTGGCTGTTCTCGTCTTGCTAACGGAGAATACTTGCATAGACACAACCAAGTGGCCAAGATAATCCATCAACAACTTGCCCTTAAATATAGTCTTGTGGATACTGAAGTGCCCTACTACCAATACCAGCCTGCGCCAGTTCTGGACAATGGTCATGTCACGCTCTACTGGGATCGATCGATTATTACTGAGAGGACTATTCTCGCTAATAAGCCTGATATAGTGATAATTGACCGATCGGCGAGCTGGCAATGCTTGTTGACGTCACTATCCCGCATGACGAGAACCTCGTTAAAGCTGAAAAAGAGAAACTCACAAAGTATCTCGATTTGGCTCACGAGGTTACCGCAATGTGGCATGTTGATTCAACAATCATTGTGCCGATAGTTGTTTCAGTAAACGGTCTTATTGCGAAGAGTTTCGACCAACATCTCAAGAAACTCTCGCTGGGTTGCTGGATTAAGGGCCTGATTCAAAAGGCTGTCATACTGGATTCGGCAAGGATCGTGAGGAGGTTCCTCTCTCTGGAGCCCTGAACCGTCGGTAGCTTAGGTCATCGACCTCGTTTTCGACGGTTTTTGTCTATTTTTATGTATATTTTTTTTAAAACATTTTGTATTTTTTAAAAATATATGTAAAAATATGAAATAAAGAGACATGGAGATAATAATAATAAATATCCTTGGACACTGCCGAGTCGGGCCTCCTCCAATTACATGGAGGGTTATTAGCCTACTGTGCTACGAGCTAAACGGGTTGGGCAGTCCTGGATTTATAAATAGGCCGATTCGGCAGATTTCAGAAAGCCTACGGGCGGCAAACCTGTGAATCCGCCACTGGGGTTGGGGCAGATTGGTGTGGTGCGTGGTTCTGCATCAGATCCCACAATGCCGCAACAGGAGTTGGAGCACCCCGGGGAGGTTTAGTGGGTAGGCCCCCACTATGGGGGAGAGTCCCACACTCCCCTCGCTGGCCATCCCCGTGGCCGGCGAGGAAGTCCATAAAGGATATTACCCCGGGTAAACAAAAAAAAGATTGGTGTGGTGACACTATGTATTCTAAATCCGTCAACAAATGGACAAGTAATATTAATACTCTAAGTACTTCTCAACTACTTCTCAGCTCATAAATTGCCCACTGCTGAGTCGGGCCTCCTCCATCTACATGGAGGGTAATTATCCTACAGTGACACGCTGGCCAGTCGGGTTGGCACAGGGTTTAATATCAAGTTTTCCTTCTCTTGCGGGTAGGTTTTCGGCTTTGCCATTTTCTATTGTCCACTCTTACGACACCCTTAGGATGAAATGGGGTGGTGATACAATGTATTCTTAATCCACACATCCACCACTGGCTCCTTTAAAAAGGTTTTTGGCTTTTTCCATAGAAACTGCAAACGTCTCTCAGGGTTGCCAGCTGAGGCCACAGTCGTCGACTAGGTGTTTTGGCAAGCACTCACGCAACTGGGCACATCCAATTAATGTGGCCGCACCATAATCACTGGTACAGGTGTTTGGCAATTAATAGCGAGGGTATATTGGTTGATTTATTTATAGACAGCTAAATGAAACTGTATAATTTGGATGATGAAAACGGGATTAGTAATACAGTAAACAAACTAAAACAGCAGTACATAATAATATAGTCTTGTATTATCTTTTCACAAACAAAGTACAATAAACCTTTGACTGTTGGTACCTAATCAGCCTCGGGATAAAAAATCGTTTATATAGTAAAAGTACATTAAAATTAATTTATTAGTAGTGCAATTTTTAACAAGCTTATTAAACGTAGGTAACAGTTAAACATTGATTAGTATTACAAATTGGCAATAAATAATAGTTGGAATAGACACAAACATAGTCGTACATTATTCCCATCCGGTATTATATTCATTGTAAACAATTTAAAGACTTTTGTAAAAACCTTCTTCGATATAGCATGTTTGAATTTGTGTTTAATTGACTTAAAGAGTTAGCCAACGGATATGGCAAAGAAAATATACCGGACGTGCGATAGCTATGACAATGTTTTCCCCAACAAAATTTAAGGATTCTATGCAAGTTTTTCAATAAGAAGTAGGCACTGTCACCAGTCATAGTGTCCTGAGGATGTCGTAATAGCCGACAAAAGGCCGGGAACCCAGCCACAACAGAAAGAAAAATTTGATATTAAATCCTGTCTCACCCTTCTGGCTAGCATTTCCCAGTACGCTAGATACCCCTTATGTAATTGGAGGAGATCCGTTTCAGTAGAGCCTAATTTATGGACTGTAGTAGTAGTTAATGTTGAATTTCGGAATTGAACTATGATAAGCTATAACTATGGGCTCCATCAGAAGGCTCAAAGTCACCCAAAGGGCAATGGAGAGGGCTATGCTCGGAGTTTCCCTGCGAGATCGAATCAGAAATGAGGAGATACGCAGGAAAACCAGGGTCACCGACATAGCCCACCGGATTGCCAAACTTAAGTGGCAGTGGGCAGGGCACATAGCTCGCAGGACCGACGCCCGATGGGGTAGTAAAGTCCTCGAGTGGCGACCGCGTTCCGGAAGGCGCAGTGCTGGTAGGCCTCCCACACGGTGGACCGACGACCTGGTTAAGATCGCCGGAAAGCAGTGGATGCGGGCGGCCCAGGACCGGCTTTTGTGGAAATCCTTGGGGGAGGCCTATGTCCAGCAGTGGACGTCTTTTGGCTGAAATGATGATGATGATGATGATGAAGCTCAATTAGATTTGTGGCAACTCAGTAGTAATTAGCTTTTGGCAAATCTTTCTTTTCTGCTCATGATATATTTTCTATGGTAAGAATGAAGACTGTCTTGCTGAAACAAAGTAAGACACTAGAAACAAACAAAATACTTTGAATATTAGGCTTTGTGATTTAGAGATTAACGTCTAATTTCCATTAAAAATATTTTATAACAAAACTATTTTATATTTGCTTAGACCAATTTGTGTGTCTACAAATTTACTTTTCCTAGGAAAATTATAGTATACTATTAGCCTAGAATTATAGTATATTATTATATTTTTAGCCTGGTTTTTTTTAACGTGCGTGTTAAGAGATGAGATTTACATAGAACAGTGTTTAGAGTACATAATGTCAACCCTTTATGTTTCTTTCGTTGAGGAAAAAACTGAATTAATGAATTTTTGGTAAATCGTTACTCGATCGTCGTTATCGGTTTTGAAAAGAACAGACGCGTGTGGCATACGATACTTCTCAAAATGTGTTCCTTATCAAGGATACTGTCAGATGGTACAGGGTGTGATATATTTTTTGAAATTTCCAAATCAGTATAAGATGCAGTTTTAGTTTTCATCAAAATCAAGCATGAGTCTCTTGTGCGTTTTTAAATATTCCTTAGAGTTTAGATTTAGGTTATCAACGCAAATTAGGACAAATCCCCCTATACTCATTTTTTTTTCTGAAAGCTGCCCTGACATTCGGTGTGTTTGTATCTTTTTTTTTTTTAAACGAAACCCCTGCACTAGTTATAACCTGTGTTGCGGGGGCAGTTTACAAACATGTAATTCACGAGCACAAATGACACCCAGACTCCGATCCAGTGCCTCTGGTTTAGACAAAGACACTTGCCCGACCCCGGAATCGAACCCGGGACCCGTTGATCCAAAGGCAACTGCGACATCTAGCCACTAGACCAACGAGGCAGTATTTTCAAATAGGCTATGTCTATTTAAAATGGATATTAAATTAGCGATAACTTTTAGACTAAATTTCTATCCGTACGAGACAATTTCTTGGTCCATAAAGATGACTTTAAGACATAAGCTTTAAATGCCACTGGCGATAGAACGTCATTGGAATGGCTCGTTATGAGGATTTGTGAAGCAATAACAATTATTGCGTTTTATGTGGCTGTGTGGCGTTTAGTGTTCAAAGTACTTAGGATCCTCTTCCCATCCTAGATAGAAAAATAACTTTATTTAAAGAATTACATATTATCGTGTGGTGACGGATTCAAAATACATAATGTCACCAGCTAGTCCTAAGAGTGTCGTAGGAACCGACTACAAGAGTAGTGGGTCTTTAGTGGGCTATTAATGATATTGATATTGATGTTAAAAACCAGCTCATCTGGCCTGCAGCGTGGCGCAATAGGCTACTCTCCCTGTATGAATTTGGAGGAGGGTCGACTCAGCATTCGGATATACTGTGACTCAGCATTCGGATATGTGTGAGCAACGACGCAATGGATGGCTATTTATTCGCGGACTTGTATTTGATTGGCCCTAACCCAAGGCCTAGTTGTCATTCATTGCGTTAACGTGTTGTGTGTTTCTCTCATCTGGCGAACTTGCTCTCACCATGCTGTTTAGTTCTTTTTGTAAACAAACCCATTGATTTTAAAAAAGCAACTACAGAGTTTCTTGCCGGATCTTCTCTGTAGAGCAGCATTCCGAACCGGTGGTGGTTTCAGCATGAATGTGGGTGGACGTAAGGGTTGTGGAAGATCAAAAGAGATGGAGGGATTGTAACCATGAGAAATTGTGTATGAAAGGTGTGACTGTAGATATGACGACTGATAGGTGTGTATGGAGACTACCACCTAGCGTGGGACAGGGGTCGTAAGATGATGCTAATGGTAACTGTAAATATGACGATTTATAAGAGGTTTGTGATAAAACCTACGTAAATGAGGAGGAGCCAGGAACAACAAGGCGATCGAAAACCTTGATCAGCAGAAATTACACGGACACGGAATATAATTTAAATATCAAGACCAAACAGCTATTACCAAACATAAGCTAAGGAAGCACCTACTGAGAGTAGGTTAAATGAAACACCAATGTCCCAGGTGCCGAGGCGCAGGGTACGACAGACGAAAGAAAAAAAAAAGAGCAAATAACTACCATTCATTGCTAAAAAGAACACGGACTACAAGTCTGTGGTGTAGTAACAGAATAAATAAAAAAAAAATAAAAAAAAAAAAAAACCTACGTAAATAAAGTTAATTTTGAGTTTGAGTTTGACTTCTACTTCAATGTTTACAACGATAATTCGAGTATTTGAAGAACGAATTTCGCTCCGTTCCAATTTCAACCATAAACAAAGTATTCGAGTCCATTTCTGCCACATCTCATTAGTTTTCCCTTGCGTTTGGCGCCGATTCGAACGAGGAAATATGTTAGTGTCTCGAGGTATACTCACCTGCCTACACTCGACCTCTTATCTATATACGAATGTTTTTATTTACAACTAGCTGACCCGACAGACGTTGTCCTGTCTGAACTATGAATATTGAATTCGAATTGGAATAATTAATAATAAGTTAATATACCGCCTTTTCTTATCGATTCCAATCCCTTATTTAATGTAATTAAAAAAGAAAAAAGTAATTATGCCAAAAATAGCGAACCGTCGGGACGAACGTCAAATGTTTGACAGGTAACAGTTCGTATGGGAAAATGAAATTGTTGTTTTTATTATTTTACTTACAATATCAATGTTTTCTCTAGACTCATAAACCTTCCCTGGACTCACACGAATATTTCAAGACCAAAATTAGCCAAATCGCTCCAGCCGTTTTCGAGTTTTAGCGAGACTAACGAACAGCTATTCATTTTTATATATAGAGATGTACTTACATTAGGAAAACAGGATTCTCTTGTTTCGAATATCGCAGAGCCTTGCAATGAATTTATCTTTTGTTTGTTGTCTTTAAGATAACAAAACCACGAGATTCTTTTATATCACTCTAGGGTTATATTCTAAAAGTAAAAATAATACAAAAAGTTCAATATGTAGTCCAAAAATGTACGGTTCCAAAGATATCATCAATCATAATTTAAATAATTGTAGCAACTTGTGAAGGGATAGTTAATCATTAAATTCTACCATTAAGTATTACAATATTGTATTCATATTATATTTATTCATTCATAATCATCATCACTACATAGTATAAAACAAAGTCGCATTCTTCTGTCCGTCCCTATGTATGCATAAATCTATAAAACTACGCAACGGATTTTGAAGCGGTTTTTTTTAATAGATAGAGTGATTGAAGGGGAAGTTTTATATGTATAACCCACCCCCGCTTTGCACGGGCGAAGCCGGGGCGGGCCACTAGTATATAATATATTCAAAGCTAAGAAAATGCGATGTTGTCATTTTTCACGTAAGGTTATTTGAATTTCAGTATAAAATTAATTTAAATTGAAAACTTAAAATATGTATATAACTAGTTTATAAATAATTCATATGTCAGTTGATTGTTTGAAATGGTCTCATGCATGCATACTTTGGAGTCATTATATAAAAAACAGGTTGTATAACAACAGAGGTACCTACGGTTTTTTTGCCTTTATTTATGCTGAGCGTTAAGTTCCCGGATTCATTAACAATGTTGTGTTTTAACAGACTGCGAACTTTCGTATAAAATACTGCTTAGTAGCCGAATTCAAGATCCCTGACTCTAACCATGATGTTACCTCTATCCTTAAATCTTTTATGTCTGAATTACAAATAAAATTTATAACTACATTTAACTAGTTCAGGCGTAGGCTTTTAGGCGTGTGCATCTATTTTCTGTTTATTGTTTAGCATTGGGCTGAAATGATGATGATGAAATGAGGTCTTAATAGTTTGATGTTACTGTTTCTCTAGTGTGTTGCTCTTTTTGTTAGTATCTTTTCTTTTTTTTTTTTTTCCTTTTTTTAACGAAACACTAGGTATAACCTGTATCGCGGAGGCAGTTACAAACATGTAATTCACGAGCACATATGACACCCAGACTCCGAGCCAGTGCCTCTGGTTTTGACAAAGACACTTGCCCGACCACGGAATCGAACCCGGGACCCCTAGATCCAAAGGCGGCACGTAATGTAACTACTCTTTTTTTTTGGTCGCTTATGGATCCTATAGCCTTTCTTACTCTTACATTGTAACATTTGAATTAGCTATACGTTTTCAGAGTAAAATAAAAAATACTATTTTTTTCGTTAATTCGAAGTACGATAAATATGTAACAACTAATGTCTCCAAATTGCCACAGTTAAGATCTTAATTGCAATGAGATAGCTAATAACAATAATGATCTTATAGCTTATTCCACATCTATTTCGTACACAAAACTTTTATTACTATTGTTTATAAACGCAAAAGTATTCTACAAATGGCGTGGCAGCGATCCAAAGTCGTTTGATATCTTAATTAAACCGTAATTAATTTGAAAATGGAATTGATCTAAACATAGTGCAGCCCTCGGGTTTCCTGGCAGAGATATTGCGGTGCATCGTGTTTTCAGCCAGTATCATTGCGACCTTAGCGGGAATTGTTTAAAAAGTTATGAGGGAGTTGAAACTAGGGATTTGTTTCTGAGCCACGTGTCAAAGCATATTGTAGAGGCAACCTGGGGGATATTTGTGGTCGTCTCCGTAGTTTAGTCGCTCAGACTCAGATAAAAGGGCTTGTCTTTGTGGTTGTCTGGTTCAGTATAGCGTACGCCTTCGTACAATTTCTTTGAACACAGAACCCGGGCTGTGAATAATGGTGAGATTTGTGACAGTGCAAGTGAAGTGAAACATTGCTGTAAAATGTATATTATTTTTTTGGAATTGTTACTAATCGTATCTAATACTTGGCCTTTTCAGGAGGAACTTGACAAGGAACAGATTATAAGTGAGTTTTTTATTTTTTAAATAATTTTATGTGGTTTTTGTTTTTGTTACTACATTTTTAGTTTTTAAGTTTATACTTTACGAAAGTTATTAATAAAGTTTCAATAAATTAAATAGATTTCAATAGGTATAAATATATATGCCGATGGATGCAGGCGGCCCAGGACTGGCCTTTGTGGAGATCCTTGGGGGAGGCCCATGCCCAGCAGTAGACGTCTTGTGGCTGAAATGATGATGATGATGACGATGATGATGATGATGGAATATATAGCTATTGGTACTAGAAGTTATAGTAATACCTATAAAGTAGAATATTAAAAAAACATGCCTATTTACAAATTGGTACAAAAACAATTTAACCATAACGAAAGTATCTATACTACTAATAAAGATACTGTGTGGGGTTTTCAGGCAAAATAATTATTTTTTTTGAGATTTTTTTTTATTAGGCTGATAACCTAGCCGCAGAGAAGGGAAACTTTTAACCCTGTGCCAACTTGTCTGGCCAGCGGGGCACAGTAGGGTAATTACCCTTCAAGAAATTGGAGGAGGCCCGACTCAACTGTGGGTAATTTATGGGCTAAGTAATAGTAGTAGAAACAAAAAAAAACTACTTTGATTGCCATCATCAAATTGTTCAGCTCGGCGCATTAAGGTCCTTCCATTTAGCGAGCTCAACCTACATAGTGCTTGCCATTATTTGAAAGTCAATTAGTTCACAGACTGAATAATAAATCTAAACCTACTCTAGTTCAGTACAAACCAACAAAACTTTGCCTACAGCTAATTTTACGCATACCTATTCGATTAGTTTTGTTGGAATAATTAGCCACCAAAATGTCCTTAATGATAAAATTGGTTGGCGGTTGGCGCAGTGGTTGAGCGATCGACTGCTGCGCAGCATGTCGCGGGTTCGGTCCCTGCACGGAAGAAATATTTGTACGACCTACAAGTATTTGTTCCGGGTCTGGGTGTTCTATCTATAATATGTATGTATTTACAAAAAAAATGTATATAAGTAGTATATCATCCATCTCGTTACCATAACACAAGCATTAAGTTGCTTAGCTTGGGACGAGATGGCGTTGTGTGAAATGTCCAAGGATATTTATTTATTTATAATGTAGATAATTATGGATATAGGCTACCATATTTAATGTTTTTAAGATATTTCTTTTTATTAAACTTTTACTGTACCATTAACATAGTATATGGCAATAAAATGGGTTCAGAATACACAATTTTACCAACCCATACCATAATGATAGTGTCATAAGATGTGACTAAAAGGACGTAAGTCGCAGACAACCTACTTGCAAGAGAAGGAAAACTTGTAACATATCATTTTTTTTTTTGTGCCAACCCGTGTGGTCAGGGTGGCACAGTAGGCTAATTACCCTCCTAGTAAATGGAGGAGGCCCGACTCAGCAGTGGGTCATTTATGGGTTGAGTAGTAGCAGTATTAGATTAGAATCGTTTAGTTATCTATTAGCAGACTACTAAGGTACTACTAAGCACACGTGCGAACCTGAGCTCTATTTATTTATTTATGTACACACATAGAAAAAGTAAAATAACATTTAGGAAACTTATGTACAAAGGTACTACATATTTCTATAGAAATCTCTTCCAGTAGACCCGCAAAAGGAGATGTTGAAAAAGTATAATAGGCTTAGTGCCTAAAAAACTTAATATTAATAATATTACAAATGTTTAAACTTAGTTTAATGCAAAATAATAATAAGTTATAATAGATACTTAAGGTGAATGTTCCAGGGTAGCCCGCGAAATTCAAATTTTCTTACGTTTTTTGTAATTTGCAGGTCAGTGCTAGGTTCTATGTTGATTAAAATGTTATTCGCGGCTGTAAGATGTATGTGGTTATAGAATTGTAATCATCAAAATCATCAATACAACCCTCCAAGCTCATAAAGGTGCAAGAATGACTTTGAGCTTGAAAAAGTTTTTAGTTACCCTGGAACATCCACCTTAAATACGAAATATTAATACTGTACATACATACATAATAGATACAATAGATACTTAAATACGAAATATTAATACATACATATACATACTTAATAAATAAATACAACAACTTTGACTAACAGGAGGAGAGATAATACTCTATCTAGGAAAGTATGATGTAAACCGAGGAAGGAGTTTTAACTGACTGTTGGTCATGACGTATGAATCATTACCTAAGGTGTCAACGTCAGTCTTGCAAACGTCCATAATACCAACTGCCGGGCTGTATTGAGTGCGACTCTTATTGGCGTGGTGACGGATTAAGAATGCGCAGTGTCACCAATCCCTTCCAACCTAAGGGTGTCGTAAGAGCCGACAATAGGAAATGGCAAGGCCGAAAACCTAGCCGCAAGACAAGAAAAACTTGATATGAAACTCTGTGCCAACTTGTCTGGCCAGCGTGGCATAGACAGACTCAGGAGTTAGTCATTTATGTGCAGAGTAGTAGTTATTGACTGCCTCGTTGGTCTAGTGGTCAGATGTGCCGCCTTTGGATCAACGGGTCCCGGGTTCGATTCCGGGGTCGGGCCAGTGTCTTTGTCTAAACCAGAGGCACTGGCTCGGAGTCTGGGTGTCATTTCTATCTATAATATGTATGTATTAACAAAAAAAAAAAAAAGTATATAAGTAGTTTATCATCCATAACACAAGCACTAAGTTGCTTAACTTGGGACGAGATGGCGTTGTGTGAAATGTCCAAGGATATTTATTTTATTTTATTTATTGGTATAAAAGACGTGAATTTTGCATAGAATCACACAGCGTTTTATTACTTTTCAGTCCTGAAGAAAGCCTTCGAGGCCTTCGACCATGAGAAGAAAGGGTGCATTGGCACCGTGATGGTGGGGACTATTCTGGGCATGTTGGGCCACCAGGTCACAGACGAAACCCTCAAGGAGATCATCGATGAAGTTGATGTTGATGGTTTGTACTAATAATTTTACAAACATACATACATTCATACCTTTTTCCCGCAGGGGTAAACCGAGATCATATCCTTCCACTTACTACGATCCTGGCTCACTTTCGCTTCTTCCACGTTCATCAACTTCATCACCCGTTGGACCTTTCATTAAGATATCACCTATTTTGTCATGAAATGTCCTTCTAGGCGTGCCCCTTCCAACGTTCCCATTCACATTACTGCTAATTTTACAGGCGTGATATCAAGATTTGGTATCCCCACTTGAGGTTTCATCTACATTGACGACACGGTTGGCGCAGTGGTTGAGCGATCGACTGCTGCGCAGCATGTCGCAGGTTCGATCCCCGCACGGAAGAAATATTTGTACGACCTACAAGTATTTGTTTCGGGTCTGGGTGTTTTCTATCTATAATATGTATGTATTTACAAAAAAAAAGTATATAAGTAGTTTATCATCCATCTCGTTACCATAACACAAGCATTAAGTTGCTTAGCTTGGGACGAGATGGCGTTGTGTGAAATTCCAAGGATATTTATTACTTCTGCGAGTTTTAAAATGTCACCAAATTCGGTTGTATAGAAATCTACAAAATAAACATATCAATTAGGTAATATAAATTTGTATTGTAATTATATGGGCTTCAAATGGCTTTTGAAACCAAACCAATAAGTTGATACACATGAACAAGGAAATCGCTTAAGAAGGACCATTTTTTTAACACTTGGAAATCAGATGCTTTATGTCAAAATTAATCCATTCCATTATATATGGCAGTCATTACAGTAGTAGGTGACGGATTTAGAATACACAATGTCACCACTTTAGGGTGTCGTAAGAGGCGACTAAAAGAAAAAGCCCCAAGAGAAGGAAAACTTGATACAAACCCTGTGCCAGCGTGGCACAGTAGGCTATTTTCCCTCCATGAATTTGGAGTAGGCCCGACCTAGTAGTGGGTCATTTATGGGCCGTAACGACAGTAGTTAGTAGCGTGAAAACTGTAAACCTGTAATACACATTAGTAGACATTCGAAACGACGGAAATTAAATAATGTAAACTATATGCGATAAATCGCTTAGAAAGTGTTTAATTTCAATATATATATCCTTGGACATTTCACACAACGCCATCTCGTCCCAAGTTAAGCAACTTAATGCTTGTGTTATGGTAACGAGATGGATGATAAACTACTTATATACATATTTTTTTTGTAAATACATACATATTATAGATAGAAATGACACCCAGACTCCGAGTCAGTGCCTCTGGTTTAGACAAAGACACTGGCCCGACCCCGGAATCGAACCCGGGACCCGTTGATCCAAAGGCGGCACATCTTTAGGGGGCAGAGCTGCTCGCGTCCGTAGGCTTTACTCTAGTTACCCTACACGTGCCCCCTGGGTAGTGCTAAATGAGCAGCCAATCCTGGTGGTAGGTTTCGGCCGCAGCTAGTCACCACCCTCCTGCCTAAGCCATACCGCCAAACGATTTTGGTCGTGTTCCGGTATGAAGACAGGAGAAGCTATTTGAGAGGACGGGTCTAAACAAATACGCCGAGTTGGGAACCGGTCTCAGTGCCATTGGTTTGCCACGCCGGGTGCCTGGTCGGGAGGGTAGCGGGATCCGAAGCACGGTGCTCCGCTGGCCGACCGCAGGTAGTTGGGGGCCCAAGTAATGGTCTCGCCAATCGTGAAAGGCTGCCCCGCCAACTCGCGAAAAATCCCGAAGATGCGCTATCGTGCCGGTTGGCGACCGGATGAGAGGACCCGATAGACATCTTTGGGGGGGTTCGGGCGTCCCCGCAGTCTCCAGCCCAGGCTCCCACACGTGTGGTTGACCTCTGTGCATTGCTGGGTGACCAACTCGGCGCTTGTTTAACTTCCGTCTTCTCCGCCTATTCACACTCACAAAATTTAATGGTTAGACAAAGGATAAAGAGCAAGTGTTTACAGCGGAAGCACGTCCTCTCACTTAAAGTGCACCTCTCAAACATCCGAGGTTTGCACTCAAATCTCGTAGCAGTCCATCACCACCTTGAGACTGAGAAGCCACACTTGCTCTGCCTCACTGAGACGCAAATCAGATGTCCATTAGACGCGTCATACTTGCAATACCCAGGGTATACCCTGGAGCACTCTTTTATACCACACGCTGGTGTTTGCTTGTATGTTCGCGATGACATCTGTTGTAAGCGTCTCCGTAACTTTGAGGATCCTAGTTTTTCTAACTTATGGTTACTGGTGGACACAGGCGTTGAACAGATTGTTTACGCCTTGGTCTACCGGTCGCACAGCGGTGATCAGGAGACAACGAGACTCTTCGAACGGCTCAGTGATATGACTGGTGAGGCTCAGCAGCGGTACCCGCGTGCGCAGTTGGTCTTTCTGGGGGACTTTAACGCTCATCATAAAGAGTGGTTGTGCCCATACCAGTTTACGGACCATGCTGGGAGGGAGGCGCGCAAGTTTGCACTATCGCTAGATCTCACTCAGCTGGTCGTCGAACCGACACGCATTCCGGATGTTGCTGGCCACACACCTAATTGCTTGGACCTTCTGCTGACAACCGACCCGGACAGGTATAATGTGTCAGTGTCAGCCCCTTTGGGAACCTCTGACCACTGTCTGGTGAAATCTGTATCGCACTACTCACCGCCCGATCCCAGCCCAAGAGGCTTACGGCGGGTGTGGCGATACAAGTCAGCAGATTGGGACGAGATGCGGCATTTCCTTGCGTCTTATCCCTGGCAACAAGCCTGCTTTTCCTGTGATGATCCGTCGAGCTGCGCGGAAGCCATTACCGATGTCTTGCGTCAGAGTATGGAATATTTTATTCCTTACTCTGATATCGCACTCGGTGGCAAAGCACGCCCTTGGTTTAATGCTGAGTGTGCCAGTGCTGAGGCACATAAACATTCGGCATACCTATCTTGGGCGGATGCTCGTAGCCGCAAAGCTCCGGATGTACACCTTAAAAAGCAGGCTTTTAACAAAATTGCCAAGTCCTGCAAGAAGGTTTTACGGAAAGCTCGTTTCCTCCATGTTGGTCGCATCGGGACTAAGCTTGCTTCGTACCCAGTTGGGAGTAAAGCATTCTGGTCCCTCGCCAAATCGGTGGAGACGAACTTCTGTCAGTCATCACTACCACCATTGCTGAAACCTGATGGGTCGCTAGCTCACACTGCGAAGGAGAAGGCAAATCTATTTGTCTCCCTCTTTGCTGAAAATTCGCGTCTAGATGCTGGTGACGCTGCACCTCCTTCAATGCCTCGCTGCGACACGTCGATGCCAGAGATACGCATCCGTCAGAAAGAGGTGCTTAAAACACTACGTTGTCTGGATGTGAATAAATCTAGCGGCCCCGATGGTATACCAGCAATTGTGTTAAAGACCTGTGCCCCGGAGTTGTCTCCTATTCTTACACGCCTGTTCCGCCTCTCCATGCAGACGGGGCATGTTCCCAAGTCCTGGAAGGTTGCCAACGTCCAACCAATCCCAAAAAAAGGCAATCGTGCCGACCCGTCTAATTTTAGACCCATTTCGATCACCTCCATACTTTGTAAAACTATGGAACGTGTATTGAACACCAAACTCCTTGCATACCTTGAAGGTAACGATCTCCTCAGCGACCGACAGTACGGTTTCCGCCGAAACCGGTCCACTGGGGACCTTCTTGTGTATGCAACACACTTTTGGGGTGAAGCCATCGAGAGACACGGTGAAGCTCTTGCTGTGTCTCTTGATATTACAAAGGCTTTCGACAGGGTCTGGCATGAAAGTCTTTTGGGCAAACTTCCAGCTTACGGAATCCCCGCTAGTCTGTGCTTCTGGATCTCTGACTTCCTGAGGAACCGTTACATCCGAGTAGTCATTGATGGCTACTCATCGGATCAAGTGGCAATTAATGCCGGTGTACCTCAAGGGTCCGTTCTCTCCGCGACTCTCTTTTTGCTGCATATTAACGACCTGCTTAAACCCGGTATTTTTGGGTATGCAGATGACAGCACGGTCACGGAGAGATACGTATCTGATGCCCGGACCACCAGTAATGAGATTCAGTCGCTTAGGGAGGCCATGGTGGAACGTCTGAACCTGACTTTAAAGTCAGTGTCCAACTGGGGCGATGACAATCTAGTCGGGTTCAATGCGACCAAAACACAGGCGTGTCTATTCACCGCAAAGCGGAGTCCGTTCAACTTGACTCCCACTTTCCGAAATGTGTCCGTGCCAATTGCGGGTCGACTCGAGCTTTTGGGCATGAGGTTATGTTCAGACCTTAACTTCGGGAGTTCCATAGAGTCCAAAGCGAAAACTGCAGCAAAGAAACTTGGTATCCTATTTAAGGTGCGTCGGTACTTCACACCTGGACAGCTTCTCACTCTTTACCAAGCTCAGGTCCGCTCAGGTATGGAGTACTGTTCCCACCTTTGGGATGGCTCAGCCAAGTATCAGTTAGCCGCCTTGGATTCTGTGGAGCGCCGGGCCTACAAGCTCATTGGTGATACGCGGTTGGTGCAGGCAAAATTGCAGAGCCTCGAGCACCGACGACGAGTTGCTTGCCTCTGCGTGTTTTATAGGATACATTTCGGTGAGTGTGCGCAGGAATTGCACGAATTAATTCCACCATCCCCTTTCCATCATCGGACATCCAGGCGTGGGGAGCGACTTCATCCTTATGTGGTTGAAATTCCACATATTCGCACTAAGCGTTTCGCTTCCTCTTTCTTGATGCGGACCGCTAAGGAGTGGAACTCGCTTCCTACGTCTGTATTTCCAAGTAAATATGACTTGGATGCCTTCAAGTCTGGAGTGAATAGGCTTTTACTGTCCCAGCGGGTTACACCGTCGGCCTCATCGTCACTTACCATCAGGTGAGATAGAGGTCAACCGCCGGACAGTTGTTAATAATAAAAAAAAAAAAAAAAAAAAAAAAAACATCTGACCACTAGACCAACGAGGCAGTTTAATTTCAATGTTTTTAAATTTCGATAACCTAAGACAACTACTACTACTATTCCTCAGCCTATAGAGGACCCAATTCTGAGTCGGGTCTTCTCCAGTTAAATGGAGATATCAATCATTGAAAAGGAAATATCAAGGCCAATAACCTAGCCGCAAGAGAAAGAAAACTCCATGAAATCCTATGCCAGCCCGTCTGACTAGCATGGTCCACCTTCCATGTAATGGAAGAAGGCTTGACTCAGCAGTGGATAATCTATATGTGCTGACGGATTTAGAATAAATAGTGTCAGCACCCTATTTCATCCGACAAAAGGAAATGATAATGCCGAAAACCTGGCAGCAAGAGCATGAAAACTTGACACGAACCCCTTTGCCAACCCGTCTGGCAAGCGTGGAATAATATTAATTATGATCCATATAGTTGGAGGAGGCCCGACTCAGCAGTGGGTCATTTATGTCATGAATAGTATTAAATAAAGTGAATAACAATCATTCAAGCGTAAATACACTGCTAGGCATGCCAACTTTACCAATTTGTAACTTAATATTTCACTAACGGTTAAGCTCTAACTACCGAAGTTCGGCTCTTTAGATCAAAAATAGATGTAACTTGAACCAAACTCGTTACGCATGGTTTGATTTAGGGACCTAACATCCAATTTAGTAATCGTAAAAACATCGTCTTATGATCCTGACTCGATTCACAAAAGTATTATATATGCCATTCAATTGCCATAAGCTATGTAGTTATTTCATTTAGAAATACGTGAAGGATAAACTTTATACCCCTTCTTATGAAAATTGCGCAGACGGAAGAGTATAATATTTCCCGATAGATTAGTTTAAATCGAGACTAACATTCGTAGTCTCCATCGGAGTCATTTGTATGCAGTGCATACCTTTCATACGAATGTCCTCCTTCACACAATCCACCCATCTCTTTACCCACAACCTTCACGTCCATCCACATTCACACTGAAACTACAACCACTTCAGAATGCTGCTATACAGAGAAGAAATGGCAAGAAATTCTGTAGCACTAAAATACATTTTTTTTAACGTATAAACCAATTCTGACTTTCGCAATCGTCAGGACACATCTTTTTTCGACACTTTCATATCTTAACGTGGCACTAACCATGAAGACTCAGTGGCTTGTCTATACATTCGGTTACAAGCAGCGCTCTACCGAAAAATGAATTTAAATTATGAATAACTAGCTGACCCGGCGGACTTTGTTCCGCATTATATATATTTAAAACAAAAAGAAAGTTGGACATAGGATACCTGAGATTTTTATCCCGTCCGTATAAAACCCACTTTAACAAAACGCAACTGACAGCGAAACGTTATGTTGTCTATAGTTTAATATGGTCGAAAATTTGACAATTAGAAATTTTTAATTCGACTTGTTTATATTGTTGTAATTCACATAATATCTTTATAACTTGTAGCCTATGTGTTATTCTGATGTAAAGTTTCATTAAAATCCATTCAGTAGTTTTTACGTGAAAGAGTAACAAACATCCATCCATCCATCCATACTTATAAACTTTCACGTTTATAATATTAGTAAGACTTAATGATACATAGCATAAGAGATGAAGCATGCTCGGTGGCCCTTGTTGTTTAAAAAACGGTATAATCTTTTTAAGTCAATTTTCATTGAACCACGGAGAAAATCTGATATAAAAAATTCTCGTGTCACGGTGTTTGTTATTAAACTCCTCCGAAATGGCTCGATCGATTTTGATGAAATTTTATATTCACATTTGGTAGATCTGCGAATCGGACATCTAACTTTCATCCCCCTAAAATGTTAAGAGTGGTCCACTCCCATAATAGTTTTTTTTTATTTTTAGACATTTTTTTTATGTTTATTGTTTTGTTATACAGCATACAAAAATACATACTACCCTACATTTTCAACCCTCTACGATCAACCCCTATTTTAATAGAGATATTTATGTGGCAAAACAACGTTTGCCACACAAATCAATTATGGGAGGGGACCACTCTTAACATTTTAGGGGGAGCCAAGGAAGGCTTCTGAATAAAAAAAAATAATATTTGTGTAATGACATTAAATTTTAAAAAATTAATAATAAATTTAAATAAATTTTTAAAAATTAATATTTATGTAATGACATTACACAAATATATTTTTTTTTTATTCAGAAGCCTTCCTTGGCTCATGCACAATACTTTGCTAAATATCGATTCTACAACGACGATTCTGTAAAGGACTTAAAGACTAACATTGATTTTTATATACAAGAAGATATTATTGTTGGCTATGGCCCAATACAATGTTTAGAAAATATGGATACATGGATACACAATGACATTCGTATAAAAGTCTTGTTGAAATAATTTCAGGATCTGGAGAGCTGGAGTTCGAAGAGTTCGTAACACTAGCGTCCAGGTTCATGGTGGAAGAAGATGCGGAAGCAATGCAGCAAGAGCTCAAAGAAGCCTTCCGGTTATATGATAAAGAAGGTATTATGTTAACATTTGATTACCTACTGAGGTTTTCGCGATTATTACACATTGAAATTAAACACTTTTTAACGGTTTTGTCGCATGTATATTCCTTCAAAGCATTCGAAACGTCGGGAATTAAATACTGTAATATACACGCGATAAATCCGTTAAAAAATGTTTAATTTCAATTTTAACATTTGACTAAATTGGCAAGATTTTATCGTAAAACTGTTCTGTTTACCACCGGTTGCATTAAGTTTTCCTTGACTTGAGGCCCTAGGTCGTCGGGATCTTGCTTTACTTAGGACACCTTCCGGATAGAATGGGTTGGTGACGTTTTCTATTCTATACCTGCCACTATAATAAATAGATGCAATCTATATTATATTAAAACTAGTCATAAGTAAAATAGGACGGAAGCAACATGACTTGGCAGTAATTTTTCAATGCCGCGTACAGTGTATGATATAAAATTAGTTTGACAAATGTTGAAAAGGAAATGAATGCATGAATGACAGTTGTCATTCTGGCATTCCTATTTAAACTGGCAACGCAATGTATTATCAACTCAAAATGTATGTCCTTTACGACAATTTATAGGCCTACTTATTGCGTTTTAGTTACGAGCATTTATTGTAGTTTGATATTGATGGACTTAGAATACAAAATGTTACCAAACCCATACCATCCTGATGGTGTCGTAAGAGGCGACTAAAGGAACGCAAGTGGCAGATCCCCTAGCTGCAAAAGAAGTAAAACGCGAAAAAGACCCTGGGCCAACCCACCTTGCCAGCAATTTCCCTCCTTGTACTTGGAGGAAGCCCAACTGATCTCCTGAACACTTCTGTTGTGCAATATGTTACATTGTCCTCACATATTGGCTTACTATAATTAAACACGAAATCAATGTAACTCAATCAGATGTTTGTAACAGAAAATATGATAAAAAGAGTGTCCATGGAGTTTCTTGCCTGTTTTTCTCCTTAAGATCTACTTTTTGGAACAAGCAAATAGCTTCCTAACTTCACTTTCGACCTTTCAAAAACCTGTAGATAGGTTCAATTGAAATAAATGATTTGAGTTGAGTTGAACTCAGTAGTCGGTCATTTATGAGCTGAAATGATAATGATGATGATTACAGGCAACGGTTACATCACGACGGATGTGTTAAGAGAGATTCTACGAGAGCTTGATGACAAGATCAGTGCCGAGGAGTTGGATATGATGATTGAGGAAATTGATTCTGACGGCTCAGGGACCGTGGACTTTGATGGTTAGTACACCATTTTCATACATACATACACATAATCACGCCTATTTCCCGTAGGGGTAGGCAGAGACCACTTCTTTCCATTGGATCGATCCTTACAAACTTGTTTCGCTTCGTTTAAGGTTACATGCTCTTCGGTTTCAGGTACTCTTGACCTGGCCTTTTACAAGACGTGCCTGATTTGTTCTCGAAACGTCCACCTAGGTCTACCCCTTCCAAAACTTTCATTTACACTCGCCCTAAACACTTTTTTCGTCAATCGCTCTTCATTCATTCTCTCGGCATGGCCAAACTATCTCAGCATACCTTTCTCAATATTTGTCACTACATCTTCTTTTACCATTTTCATACAGGTTCTTTATATTTTGTTTATGAATTTGGAGGAGGCCCGACTCAGTAGTGGGCCGAAATGACGTAATGACGATACAGGTTGTATACTATAGAGTAGGGCCTCCTCCAATTACATGGAGGGAAATTAGCCTGGCTAGACGGGTTGGCACAGGGTTTGTTTCAAGGTTTCCGCCTCTTGCGGCTAGCTCTTTAACCTAGTCATTTCCCTTTGTCGGCTCTTATGACACCCTCATGCTGGAATGGGGTGATGACAATATGTATTCTAAATCCGTCACCACACGGAATAGTAGTCATCGTTACAGCCCATAAACGACCCACTACTTGGTCGGGCTTCACAGGCTGGCAAGACGGGCTGGCACAGGGTTTGCATCAAGTTTTCCTTCTCTTCGCGTTCCTTTAGTCGCTTCTTACGACACCCTTAGGATGGTATGGGTTGGTGACATTGTGTATTCGTCATCACACAGAATAGTAGTCGAAAATCAAGGTGTTTGTCAACTTTGATTCCGTGGAGTTCGGGGTTTGGGGCCTTGATTGACATTGTAGGTTCATTTGTTACCTCTGAGTTGGAGCATGGTTGAGTCAGTAGTTGGTAATTTATTTCCTGGGTAATTAATGGCTCCACCAACTCGGTAAAAGTTAATCTCGATTGATTGATACTTACTAGATATTGATTAAACTTTAACTATAGTAGTATACTCAGTGTGGTGACGGATTTAGAATACAAAATGTTACCAACCCATACCATAGCTTAAAGCTAAAAAAATCTTGAAACAAACCCTGTGTCAAACCATCTTGCCTCGTTGGCCTAGCGGTTAGATGTGCCGCCTTTGGATCAACGGGTCCCGGGTTCGATTCCGGGGTCGGGCAAGTGTCTTTGTCTAAACCAGAGGCACTGGCTCGGAGTCTGGGTGTCATTTCTATATATAATATGTATGTATTTACAAAAAAAAATGTATATAAGTAGTTTATCATCCATCTCGTTACCATAACACAAGCATTAAGTTGCTTAGCTTGGGACGAGATGGCGTTGTGTGAAATGTCCAAGGATATTTATTTATTTATTATTTATTTATCTTGCCAGCGAGACTAATTTCTCTTTACGAACTTGGAGGAGGCCCGACTCAGTAGTGGGTCATTTATTTATTTAGTGAGAAAATAGCCTACTGTACCACGCTGGCCAGACGGATGGCATAGGATTTCGTATATTTTTTTCTTTCTCTTGCGGCTAGGTTAGGTCTTATCATTTCCTTGTGTCCGCTCTTACGACACCCTCACGAATAAATGGGGTGGCGACTGGCCAAACAATAATAAAAGAAAATTATTTCTGTTGCTGTTTGACCAAGCTTAAAATCGCCATAGTCAATAATACACATATGACTGCATACATTTATCTTCTAGGGCCCCATAAAGCATGTCAAAGGATAAATCTAAATAAATAAAATAATAAATCCATTACAGAATTCATGGAAGTCATGACTGGAGGTGACGACTAAGCGATTAGCCCAATGCAAGCTACGAGTTACATATCCAATCTGCGTCAGAATATCAGCGGAACATTACCAATCATATTTAATTTATAAGTTTACCAATAAATAATTTATTCACTAATTGAGAGTGGCTTATTTAAACCCCTTAAATAATATGTACCTCTTAAGACTTAGTTATTCCTTGTTAAAGTTTCATTACTCGTCTTGGTAACCTCGGTTTTACGTTACTATTTACATAAATTTGCAAGTGTATTATGACTACACAATTTATTTTATTTGATATCCCATAACACTTATGTTATATTCTTATAAATACAAAATAATAAAAAGTTAAAGAATATGCTCCAAAAATTCATAGTTATGAAGATATCGTTAATCATAATTAATTTAGTTAAAAAAATTGCAAAAAAATAAATTAATTAATTAGTTTGAAAAATCCAAACAAAATTAGTGTAGGACATAAAAACAAGTTTTACAATGATGCGGGCTGACAAGACTGACTTTTTGGAAATCCTTAGGGAACGCCTATGTCCAGTGAACATCTTTTGGCTGAAATGATGATGATGATGAAATCTTAGATATTAGCAATAGAGATAGAGAGATAGATAACCAAACAATTTCGAATAATGGAGGTCGCAGTGGCTGTCAAAATGAATAAAGCTTAATTACTTCGAATTATGTTCAGTGGAACTGTAACTGATTAAAAGTATCATAACTCAGTCTGAAAATATCGTTCGAAGAGTTCACTACTGAAGAAGAGCATTAGGTATCAGTATGAACACAAACAGATATTGATGTGTCTAGAATAGTTTATTTCCGTTGATTTTCCTAATGGCATATTATGACCTACGGGATACTCCTTTTGGGATGCTGTGTAGACATATTTATATTAAGAGGTATCCAAAACCTTGCATCTAGAACTTCTCACAGAAAAATTTAAAGAAATAAATATTCTAATTGCACCATCTCAATAAATCCTTGAACATATCGTACTCAAAAATATTAATAACTTTGGATATAACTAAACATAACATGATACACGGATACAGAATAATTTTGCTGTGCATTGTACACGTCTCCAAAGAGTAATAACACTTTCATAGGTACACGATTTTATAAGTTTATTATGCCCATGCAACTTAGAGACTGTGCTTTTAGAAAGACTGTCAATATCAAACCATCTCAAAAAAGCTTATTACCGCATTGCTGATTGTGTAAATTACTCAGCTGCCTGTGACTAAGCAGTGTCAATATACTTTCTTTATGTTATTGTAAATATAACTAAGAGTTTCATATCAGTTATTTTTAGCAATTGTCTCGTTCTGAACTAGAAGTAAACAGCCGAATGTTGTATTATATAAGTATTACAATAATATGTTGGCAATTTGAGAGCGTCTATCGCGATCGTGAAATAAATGATTTGCATTAGAATTAAAGAAAATTCTGAACGAAACTTGATACGTCATAATCTAGCCAGCGACTGTGCTACTTTATATACTTTATTTTTAACCCCCGACGCAAAAAGAGGGGTGTTATAAGTTTGACGTGTCTGTCTGTCTGTCGGTCTGTCTGTCTGTGGCACCATAGCTCGCGAACGGATAAAGCGATTTCAATATAGTTTTTTTTTGTATGAAAGGTGAGTTACGGGCGAGTGTTCTTAGATATGTTTGATGAAAATCGGTTGAGCCATTTAAAAGTTATGAGGGGTGAAAGTGGGTAAGAATAACCGAATGTCTGCAAATATAATCGAGTGGGGTCTCAAATGAAAGCGCATCACGTGCAATTTAACAAAATCTACATTATATTAAGTGTGTACCTATATAAATAAAAATTAAATTTAAAATTAAATTTTAAATTTAAAAACACACACAGGAACCTTTAAAAAGTAAAAAATAAATACATCGCGTTGGGGGACCAGGGGTCAGGTAATAAATAAGTGGGAGCGGTCCTCCGACGCGATGTATTTATGTAGGATTGGATTGGAGGTCGGAGACCAGACAAGATAGAAAATCATGATTTAAGTTGACGAAGTTGAGAAGACTAACCCACGATAATCTTGTTGTTTACTACAAATTCGCACTGTTTCGAAGCGCAAGCTGATATAAGCTTCTTCGCTGCCCGAAGCTCTGGTGACTGTATCTACTACAACTACTGCTCAGCCCATAGATGACCCACTGCCGAGTCAGGCCACCTCCTACTACATGACGGGTAATTTGCCTACTTTGGCACGCTGGTCAGACTGGTTGCTATAGATAGAGTTGCGTAACAAGTACTTCTCTTGTGACTAGGTTTTTGGCCTTATCATTTCTTTTTGTCGGCTCTTACGAGAACCTCAGGATGAAATGGTGTGGCAACATTATGTATTCTAAATCCACCACCACACGGAATTATCACTATCACTATCACTACATAGTATAAAACAAAGTCGATATTTTCTGTCCGTCCCTATGTATGCTTAAATCTTTAAAACTACTCAACTGATTTTGAAGCGGTTTTTTTTAATAGGTAGAGTGATTCAAGAGGAAGGTTTATATGTATAACGCACCCCCGCTTTGCACGGGCGAAGCCGGGACGGGCCACTAGTTGTATCTAAATGAATTCAAATAAAAATCTTTGTAACAAAATACGGAAACTGACTTCAAAACAGACACTAAAAACCAATAAATTCATAAATATTTATTTTTAGAGCCAACTTGAATTGACAACGACAATCATTTATGATAATATAGGTATCTCCAACCGATTTCAAATGGTTGTATATTGATTATATCGCTTATTTTTTTTATTGTTTTTGAGGTAGATTTCACACAATTCTGCCTCTACGACGTTATGGGATAATTAAGTTAAGTCATTAATTTGTATGTCTACAATGCGACGCAATTTCGAGTTCCAAAACTTGAGTTGTTTTGAGGAATTCTAATTAGTTGCGAAAGTTAAAGCTTGTTAGTTGTCATTCCATCTCAAGAACAGATGGCCGTTGGTTGAGACCACATATGGGAAAGAGCAGTGTAGAAACAGTTCACAGTTCAATACATTCAACAGACCTTAGGGACAGCCCTAAGATCTGTTGAAAGGACGTTTTCATTTTATGAATGGATGTGATGTATAGACTGAGGGTGTCAAAAGAAATGACATAAGGAAATGATAAAGCGAAAAACAAGCGGCAACTAGCGGCAAGGGAAGGACAACTTAATACGAATCTTTGTGCCAACTCGTCTGGCCAGCGTGGCACGGTAGGCAAATTACCTTCCACGTAATTGGATGGGCATCATGATTTATGGGCTGAGTAGTAATGTCTTACTGTTAATAATCAGGTTAGTATAATTTCTGCGATACGGTAAGATCCCATTGTAATGGAAAGAGCTTTTGTAATACCGGGGCTGTGGTATTTAACAAAAAAATAAAAAATATTGATATCCTATACAATATTGTAATACTTAATGTTCTTAATTATCGTTATCGTTCTCTCTCTATACAATAATGTTCTTCAGGTGTAATGTAGGATTCTTATGGTAGAGGGAGTGGGTGTTGGCCTCCCTAGTCCCAAATCACAATCGCGATCGGCGCTGGAGAGCGCAGGATGACCTCCGCCCGCCGTAAGTGGGTCTGCCGGCGACGGGGTAGGCTGCAATGGCTACCCCCTACGTAATCGAAGGGGCTTGCAGCTTGGGGCTCAACTAAACGAGGCAGGCCAAGCTGGGGGCCTTGGTGCCGAAGCCTACGTGAACAGACAATCTTCCATCAAGCGAGGTTGAGGTGTTTGATCTAAAACCAAGTGTAAACCTTTTCTTATAAAAATAGCTAAGATTGGATTTTACAATATTTCAATATTAATATGGTTTTAATTATTACTACACCACTCGCAGGACCGACGCCCAATGGTGCAGAAAAGTCCTCGAGTGGCGAACGCGTTCCGGAAGGCGCAGTACTGGTAGGCCTCCTACACGGTGGACCGACGACCTGGTTCAGGTCGCCGGAAAGCAGTGGATGCGTGTGGCCCAGGACCGGCCTTTGTGGAGACGGACCCGCCTTTGTGGGGAGGCCTATGTCCAGCAGTGGAGGTCTTTTGGCTGAAATGATGAAAAAAAAATGAATTATTAATTATAATGCATAACATCGTTTGCTATATTACGACGTGAAGACGAAGAAGGACGCGTCTGTTTCCGCAAAGTACAGCAAAATAAAGTTGCCATTTTTCTATTTGTATTACGACACAGAAAATATTACTATTAGACCTCTCCCTTTGCACAAAGTGCTTGTTCGGCTCACGCGGGCACCATAAAAGCACTGTGGAGTATGTTATGCATGAATAATAAAACGTTGTACCTGCATGTGACAGCCATATCTCTCTGGAACCATTTGTGACAGATCGGGAAGAAAGTTGAAAGAATGTTCTAACTTTATTGATGTTATGTTGTTTTAATTTGACAAATTTTAAAAACACAATTGTAATTTTGACATTCTTTTGTTTACATTCAGAAAATTTTTATGGCAAAGTTTAATATTGATAGAAATCGGGAGATACATGGATAGCCTCACGGACTGTGCGTATTGCAATCGCTCTGCAGGTTAAGCAACGTCTGGCTCTGCTAGGTGTTGGATGGGTGGACCAATATTTGCGTAATATTGTGTTGTCCCCCGTGATTCGGAGTGCGCGCGTAAAGTCCATGTGGTGACCCCATTCCACCCTGAGGGTGTCAAAAGATCCGACAAAAGGAAATGACAGCTGTTAACCTAGCTGCAAGAGAAGGAAAACTTCAAATCCAGTCTGGCCACCCCAATTACCCTCCATGTAACTGGAGGAGGCCCGACTCAGCAGTGGGCCTTCTATGGGCGACTAGTAGATTAGACAAATCAAATCGGACCGGTGCTATCACTATGATGTGTGCAACGTCTCATCACCATCAGCCCACATTATTGCACAGCTGGACATAGGCCTCCCCTAAAGGACGCCACAGCGTCCTGTCTTCAGCGTGACCCTTGGCTAGATGGAGCTACGATCAGTGCAACCTTTCGCATATCGTAGCTCCATCTAGCAGGGCGTCCTAATCTATGTTTGCCGATTCGCGGTCTCCGCTCAAGTCGTCTACCCTAGCAGTTGTCGGTTCTTCTACAGATATGACCAGCCCACTGCCATTACATTTGCGATTTCTCTGAATTATGGCGGTAACTTTAGCTATCGGATAGTCTCGATTCGGATCCCAAATTTCAAAGAGACTTCGAGCATAACTCGTTCAATAGCATGCTGAGTGACTGATTTTAATGATTTCTGGTGTGTTTGATTTGTTGAGTTGAGTTGACACTTAAAATATATGGAAATATCACAAATAAAAATATATTCTCCCAAATATCCATGCGAAGGCGGAGCGTCTTAATTTACTCATTATTAATACGGAATAAAAAAGGAATAAAATTGAATTTGGAGTTCCTAACCTGACGACAGATTATGCGAGACGAAAGTAGCCAGTTTGACAAAGCGCCAATTTCACTTCTAAAGATCTAATAAATTTAACAGCAAGATCACTTGAATAACTTGTATTCAAAGCGGATAATAAATACGCAGAACTGTACTATGGCCCAGACCTGGTTACGGTCGCCAGATCCCGATGGTTGCCGCCGGCTCAGGACCAGCCTTTGTAGAAAAATTTGGGGGAGATCTATGCCCAACAGTGGACTTATATTGGCGATGAAAAAATCTACATCAACATATAAAGCGGATAGCTGGTAGAAGAGATACGAACGGATGAATTGAAAAATACTAGGTTCCTATTCTCCAAATTTCTATGAACTTCTCAAACTAAATTAGTTTGAAGACTATAATAAAACAGTTTGTAAAGTTTGACTGCTTTAATTTAGAGAACCTATTTCAGTACCTGTTTTCTTGACATTTCAAATCTGAAGACCAAAGAAAATTATAAGTTACATTACTTTTAGATATGAAATATCTTGAATAAATACATTCACTCTCACTACTCAGCCCAAAATTGACCCACTACTGCGTTTGCCTTCTTCCATTGCATGGAGGGTTTTCGGCCACGTCATTTCCTATTTTCGGCACTTACGACACCCTCTGGTTGAAATGGGGTGGCGAAACTATGAATACGTCAGCATTGTGTCATGTATGGGCTTAGTACAAATTACCCGGGATTCTATTACAAAATTATTAACAGCAACCGTCTATGCGAAATTAAATTGTAACTTTGTCTATGGTCTACCACAGACAGGTGTAGACCGCAGGACAGATCCAGGTTCAGGTAAGACAGGAGGAAAGAATCACTGGACAGGTCTTGCATGCCTCAACTATCAACCCAAAATCGTCAACCTTAACGTTATCAAAACATTCCCAACTAATCTCGCGTAATAAATTAATCAACATTAGAGCGTTAGAAACCCACTAGAATTAAAGTGGTAAATAACTAGATAAATTTAGGAGCGGCTGTAGCAATGTTTCGTATGATTTATTATTAGAACTGCCGATAAAATGGCGTGTCACGATCCATGGATTCCTACCGTCTTGTCCATATGACAGACAGGTGTCTTCAACGCTAGCGCCAGATTTATTGCAACACATTCATGGTTTTGGTCTATTTATCCATTTATTTTCCTCTTTTTTCAGGATTTTTTTTTGTAATTTAAGTTTTCAACAAGCGTTTTGTGTAGTTATGTGTAATGGAATGGATAACAATCAGCATCATTAATTAGGAGGGTATTATTTTTAAAACAGATCCTTGTTATTTATTGAAATATGGTTTAGAACGGTGTTTAGAGAATTTCCCAGTAGTTCGTATGGT
Organism: Clostera curtula; assembly: GCA_905475355.2. Lineage (NCBI taxonomy): Eukaryota > Metazoa > Arthropoda > Insecta > Lepidoptera > Notodontidae > Clostera > Clostera curtula. The sequence continues at coordinate 16,024,582 of FR997797.1, read as the reverse complement.
GTTGTATTTAAAGGTAGTAGATGAATTTGTAGAATTTAATTATGTAATCAACCGAATTTTACCTATGATATTTGTGCGACTAAAAGAGCTGAACAGGCGGACATGAGCTTAAAAATAAAACCTGATATAAACTCTGGGGCAACCTGCCTATTCTTTTCGTCTGAAATCCTCATGCATACCCGGCAGCTGGGGACTGGCTGGGATGTGAGCTCCGGGTCGCGTAGATATGTTCGAACTTGACTGCCTGAACTTGTAACCCGATGTAACTGGCCAGCGTGGGAAAGTAGGTTAATTTATTTCCATGAAATTGGAGAACACCCACTGAGCAGTTGGTCTTAAAGGGCTGAGATGAGAAGTAATGGCACATTTCCTAGTAATACATTTTAGATATTATAAGAATATTTGATAAATTTTAATAATAGTTGCTTTGTACTATAATAGGTAACTTTACGACATGATGTGTCAACATAATTAAGGGTTCCAACCTAGGATAGATCCGTGTATTAGATATTATGTTTAGTTTTTAGTTGTTACCTGTTTTGTTGTCCAATAAAATAAAATAAAATTATACCCAAAAAACAATTGTTTGATTGAACAATTGATTGAATTGAGTGCTATGATAACAAAAAAAGGGGATTTGCATTAGCATAGCATTAGCATGAAACAGCCATAATATTCTTAAAGCGGGAATATTATGGCTCAGCCCATAGATGACCCACTGTTGCGTCGGGTCTCCTCCAGTTAAATGGAGGGTAATTAGCCTACTGTGCCACGTAGGCAAGACGGGTTGGCACAGGTTATCGTTTCCTTCTCTCGCGGATAGTTTTCGGCCATGTCTTTTCCTTTCGTCGGCTTTTACGACACCCTGAGGATGGAAGGGGGCGATGACACTATGTAATCTTAGTTCGTCACCACACGGTACCTCCGTATGGTGACGAACTTTTAAGGAACGAACGAACGCTATAAGGAAATAAAATTCAGTGTACGTTGATAATCTCTGAGTTATTCCAACTAGCCGCAACTACGATGTACCTGAATATATATAAGCATGTCACATCCAGTAATTCTGGATCAATCCCCTTTCATCCATTGAGAGTTGGTACATTGTGCGCTGTGACCAGTAAGCAAAATGGTGCGTGTCACTTCTAGTCACAAACTATTTGTGTCACAGAAATGACCAGTAACAAGGCTGTGTTTTTGCAGAATTCCCATTTCCAGTCTAACTTAATCGAATAATAGTTACGCTTTTTCTGTGCTTGGTCATTTCTATGCAGTCAAGTGAATCGTGTCAATGTTTACTTTGATAAAAGTGTCGTTAATTTATTTATTAATATGTTTGTTTTGTTTCTTTGTGGGTGCACAGGAGGAACTGGACAAGGCACAAATTCAGCGTAAGTCACTCTTTAATTTTTTTAAACTAAATTCGGTGTGGTTTCGTATGTATAAATTAAGCAAAATATCCTAAGCGTGCTGTAAAAGCCAGCAAAAAGAAATAACAAAGCTGATGAGCTAGTCGCAAGACAGGGAATACTTGATACGAAACCCTTTTTTTTTTTTTTTTTTTTTGTTTTCGCTGGGGTAATGCTTTGTGCATACCACCGCACCCCGGGGAAAGGTCGGTGATTATGTGGGACTCCGACAAGGGTCGTCTACCCAAGAGTCGTTTACCCACTAAAACCCCAGCGGCATACCCACACACGACGCGCTTGGGGCGCCACAAGTTCGCGTAAACGCATTCTACTGTGACTTGATACGAAACCCTGTTCCAACCCAGCCCGGCGTGACACAGTACCCTCCATCTAAATGGAGGGGGCCCGAGTCATTTAAGAGCTGAGTAGTAGTATTGTGGAGTATCTTCACACAACAAACAATTCTTTCGTGGCTATACCAATTATAACATTTTGGTATGGTTGATAAAGTTGCTGTTGCTGCTCAAGCTCTGCTTCTTCACAGCTACACAGGGTGGTTTAATCATGTTGATCATCTAACAGAAAATTGTTGTGCATAAGCCCACGATAGATTCTGAACCAAAAAAATATATATATGAGAATCTGTGTAAGGAAATACTCCTTCAAATTTATTTTAGTTAGTGGTACAACTAGTTATTGTATTAATTGCACAATTATATGAACAATATGTAGTATTAAAAACACTAGTAATTAGAAAAGCAGAATTTCTTGCCGGTTCTCGTCTGTAGGTACCTTCAAAAGCTGTGGCAATTGGTAAGTTGGTACCCGTGGTATAAATATTAGTGATTTGTAAGGGCCTCCACGCATTATGTGGACAGGCCGCGCGGCCAAGTAGCTGCGGCCTGGCCGCATAATGCGCGGAGGCCCTGAGTGGTTGTCTGAGTATGGCGAGACGGGTTGGCATAGGGTTTCGGCTCGTACGACACCCTCAGGCTTAAATGGGATGGCAACACTATGTATTCTAAGTCGGTCACTACACGGAATACATAATAACATTAATATTCCCGATGTTGTGGTTTACGATTAAATATTAAATTAAACAGACTAAGTAGAGTCGTGTGTTGACGGATTTAGAATACATAGTGTCATCACCCCATTCAATCACAGGGTGTCTGCAAGAGAAAGAAAACTTGATACGAAAACCTGCGACCTGTCTGGCCAGAGAAGCCTATTCGGCTAATTACCATAAAAAATGTAATCTCTATTACATGTGCCAACCTGGGGCTTAATTGAAAGAAAGAAAGTAAGAAAATACCTTAATCACACAGGACACACAAGAAAGACATTAACAATATAAGTAACACGTTTTAACAATTGAAGTATGTTGTTGCAGTTCTGAAGAACGCCTTCGACGCTTTTGACCATGAGAAAAAGGGAGTTATCAGCACCGACATGATAGGTACAATCTTGGAAATGTTGGGTCACGAGCTTGATGAAGACACATTGAAAGAAATTATAACTGAAGTTGACGTTTCAGGTAAATCTTCTATTAAATAAAATGCTCGTGTCACGGTGGTTGTAATGAAACTCCTTTCGTTAAACCAATTTTCGTGAATGTCGGTTTGTGTGCATGTCGGTTTGTTCTGCGAATCGGACAAAATCTATTTTTCATTCCCCAAAATGTTAAGAGTGGTCGACGCATATAAAATTGCATACAACCCTTTTCACCCCTCTACGATCAACCTCTGTTTTCTAATCTTTTTTATAGCGATATTTATATGACAAACGTTTTCGGGGTAAGCTAGTCTAATATATAAAATTCTCGTGTCAAGTATTGAACTCCTTCGAAATGGAACGCCAATTTTGATGAATTTTTGCGGGGTCAGCTAGTATCTATACTAATATATAAAGCTGCAGAGTTTGTTTGTTTGTTTGTTTGTTTGAACGCGCTAATCTCAGGAACTACTCGTCCGATTTCAAAAATTCTTTCAGTGTTAGATAGTCCATTTATCGAGGAAGGTTATAGGCTATATTTTATTTTCAAAAGAATTGGGGATCCGTATGAAAATTGCGATTTTGTTAACCAAGGTGTAAAATCGAAAACCTATTTATGCGTGCGCTGCAAAAACTATTGACAATAGAACAAAATTATGTACTACGGGTTTGTAGGTCTTATAAAGATCTACAAAAAAGTCCGCGAGAGCAAATATCTAACTATCATAGTTTAGCCACAATAACCGATTTTATGTTCATAAAAAATATGCACGGGTTCGAAGCCCACGCGGGCGAAGCCGCGCGCAAAAGCTAGTTTGACTATAAAAATCTCAGACAGACAGCTACAGACATAAAACAGATAAGTATTGTTGTGTAGCGACATCTATTATCAAATACATAAACTATAATAATGGTTTCGTTGTTGATGGTGACCGCCCTGTGTAGTTCAATTGAGCAATTATGTTGAAAGTACCACGTGAAAAATATAGATGGCGCTTTACCAAAATAGGTGAAGCTAAATAATTAATTTACCATCATTATTCGTAGTTTACCATTCACATTTACTAATTACTTTAGATAGATGCTATTTTATAATATACTTTCATCACGCTAAAACATTTAAATTTTATAATGTAGACAAAATGGAAAAGAACCGATTATTTTTTTTTACATAATAATTTTATGAACAATATTATTGGCAAAATTTGTGCAATTTTTATTACGCTACAAAAAATATGAAATAACGTGTAAACAGTTAAAAATATTTACCTCACCGTGACAATGTTTGCACATTGCCGTGACCAGGATTCGAACCTGGGTTACTACGGCCACAACGTAGGGTCCTAACCACTAGACGATCACGGCTACCGAGGCTTATTAGTCACGTGCGAATTTAAGGAACGCTTTCATTATTTCAATATATTATTGATTTTCTGATGACGTAATTTTCGACGGTGACGCACAAAAGTAAGCTGTGTAGCATAATTATTATTATATACGAATACAAAGCAGCGTCTGTTTGTAATAGCTGATCCCGCAAACGTTGTTTTGCCAAATAATTACACAATTAACATTTGGAAGTATACTCGGTACATTTTTACCAATACGATTTTTTTACTATTTTATATCTGACTGTCTGTCTGTTTGTATCGGCAAATCCCTGAAATTACTAGACCCATTTTGACGGGACTTTCATACCAAAAAGTAAGTAACTAGTAAGTAATAAGCTACTTTTATTGTTTTTTTTTTCAGCCTTTTTATGAGCCCTTAAAACTTTTTTGTTAAATACCACGCGGGCGAAGTTGCGGGTAACAGCTAGTTTCAATAATGTTCACATTTCACAATCACTTAGAGAACAATTTTTAAATATGATTTGTTATAGATGTCGGGAAGAAATCGCCCTGTGCGTTAAGACCGCCCATTGTACATTTATTAGTTGTATTTCTCTGATGCCATGTTAACCTTTTCTGATATTGGTGTACAACAAAGAGTATTCTATTATATTCTATTCTATAATACAATATTCTATAGATGTAAAATTAGGTTTTTATCAAACTCAATAAAATACCGAACTAAACATATTTAAATGTCAAAGTTGGATACCCACCCCCTAATAAGTCCCCTAATAAGTCATTAATGTATACCTACATAGATCACATATTAATTTATGTAGGTACCTACTCGGGGAACTCTTGAGTTCTACGAGATTTTTAAGAAATATACATTTTAGGATCGGGCCAGCTGGAATTCACAGACTTCTGCACATTAGCCGCTAAATTCCTAACAGAAGAAGAAGAGGATGACGAAGCTATTATCAGAGAATTAAGAGAAGCCTTCAGATTATACGACAGGGAAGGTAATGATAACCAAGATTTAACACCCAGACTTATGATTCCACATCTATCTACCCCAGACTGCCGGAAATTACCCACTACTGAGTCGGGCCTCCTCCAAATCTAGGGAGGGATTACTAGCCGATTAGTCAGCCGGGTTGGCACAGGGTTTGTATCAAGTTTTCCTTCTCTTGTGGCTAGGTGATCTGCCTTGTAATTTCCTTTTGTCGGCTACTATGACACTCTCAGGATGGAATCAGGTGACACTCAGTATTCTAAATCCGTCACCACACTGACTTAATAGTATTTTATATATGTTTAATTGTATGTTGTACCGGAAATTTAATACTCTACGTAATCTTCGAAAAAGGAACTACCATTAAAATGTTTTCTTATTAGAACAGTTAAGAATGGATAATGTCTCAGGTCGCTGGGAGTCGGTGTATGCGGTCTGCACGATTCGTACATTGTGGAAGATTTCCACAATGTACGAATCTATCAGCCACAGAAGTCCACTGCTGAACATAGGCCTCCTCCATAGATTTCCACAATGCACGATCTCGTACAGAACGCATCCACCGACTCCCAGCGACCTTTACAAGGTCGTCCGTCCACCTAGTCGGGGGCCTTCCCACGCTTCTCCTTCCCAGACGTGGACGCCACTCCAAGACTTTTAAGCCCCAACGGCCATCCGTTCATCGGGCTACGTGGCCTGCCCATTGCCACTTCAACTGTGCAATCCTTCTAGCTACGTCGGCCACTTTAGTTCTTCTACGGATTTTCTCATTTCTGATTCTATCACATAGAGTAACTCCGAGCATAGCTCTCTCCATTGAACGTTGAGTGACTCTGAGCCGCTTAATAAGCCCCATTGAGAACGCCCACGTCTCGGATCCGTATGTCATCGCTGACAACACGCACTGTTCGAAGACTTTGACTGCCTCGTTGGTCTAGTGGTCAGATGTGCCGCCTTTGGATCAACGGGTCCCGGGTTCGATTCCGGGGTCGGGCCAGTGTCTTTGTCTAAACCAGAGGCACTGGCTCGGAGTCTGGGTGTCATTTCTATCTATAATATGTATGTATTTACAAAAAAAAAAGTATATAAGTAGTTTATCATCCATCTCGTTACCATAACACAAGCATTAAGTTGTCCGCAAGTTGTCCAAGGATATTTATTATTTATATTTATTATTTATTACTTTAGCTTCACGCACTGAGGAATATTCGATGAGAAGATTCCACCCTGAGGGTGTCGTAAATCCTGACAAATGGAAATTACAAAACCGAAGACCTAGCCGCAAGACAGCTCAAACTCAAACTCAAATCATTTATTTCAATTGAACCTATTTACTGGTGTTTTTGAAAAGTCAAAAGTGAAGTTAGGAATCTAGTTGCATGTTCCAAAAAGTAGATCCTATGGAGAAGAACAGGCAAGAAACTCCATGGACACTCTTTTTATCATATTTTCTGTTACAATCATCTGATTGGGTTACATTGATTTCGTGTTTATTTATAGTAAGCTAAGATGTGAGGACAATGTAACATATTGCACAACAGAAGTGTCCAGGAGATCAATATAAAGCTATGTAGGTATGTCAATAGCAGTTAAGGGACAGCGTAGCACAGAGGATAATTACCCTGCATGTAATGGGAGGAGGCCTGACCCGGCAGTGGGTCATTTACGGGCTGATTATGTAAAAACTTAGTAACTCCATGGCAGAATAACGGATTCAAATTAAAAAAAAAATGAAATCAGTGTTATAGCATTACTTCGAACTAATCTGTGACTCAATTCTACAACTTTCATAGAACAATATGTTTACAGGAAATGGTTACATCACGACAGACGTTTTGAAAGAGATCTTCAGAGAGCTGGACAACACTATTACACCCGAAGACTTGAACACGATGATTGAGGAAATTGATTCTGACGGCTCCGGCACAGTAGATTGGGATGGTAAGTAAACATCATCATCAGGTCTATGGGTTAGATGTGCCACCCTTGGATCAACGGGTCCCGGGTTCGATTCCGGGGTCGGGCAAATGTCTTTGTCTAAACCAGAGGCACATGCCCGGAGTGAAAAAAAAATCTACTTTGCTCATGTATGTAGTTTCATGTTGGTTTTACATCCTAAAAATACGTCACTTTTGAACCCCACCCCCGGCCTTGTCACAGGTTGTCACATTTTTATAACCCCCCCCCCCCCCCTGATGTGACGTCACATTTTTTTTATATACATACATATTTATGCATGAATTTAAAAATAATCGAGAGAAAACAGCTATTGTAATATTTTACTGATTTTTATTAATGTTTTAAATTATTTAACATGTGACGTGACAAAACTATTGACCCCCCATGCCCCTTGTCACACTGATTTGTTTGTCGGTAAAAACCCCCTCCCTCCCCATTAACGTGTGACATAATTTACGGATCATCAGCTTTTGACAATAATTGTCGCTAGGTGGTAGTCCCCATTAACTCCAATCGGCGTCATGTTTAAAGTCATGTCTTTCTTTACAAGTTTGATAGCGCCATGTCCTCAGCTTGAGGCATCTGTTCCGAACACCTCGTAGGAGATAGAAAAATAGCGTATTAACATACTCGTTTAGGCAAAACCTTTACTGTTTCGTTTTGTTGCAGAGTTCCTGGAAGTGATGACTGGTGAATGAAAACACAATTCCTTCAACATAATCTTGTACATAATTTTATTAAGACTTAGTAAGGTATTCAATTGTATAAATACTTAGCTGCGCGCAGTGTTTTTTAATAAAAAGAAATTTTAATTTCTCTTTTGATTTTGTTTTCATTCCTTTTTGTCTTAAAGTTTAGCGCCATCTACATTTGCTCAGTAGCTATTAAATACTATGATACAAAACCACGTTTCTTACGTAGTAATATTGTAATTTAAGAGATGGCGCCACTTTTACAGCTCATAATGTTTCTTTCCTTCCGACACTGTAATTTCCTTTATTTACTATTTTATTTCATAAATCTGTCTGTAACTCTGTGGCCTGTCAAATTGTCCTTATTTTAAGTCTGAATTTTATGGTGTGATTAATTAGTTATATAAATGGCCAGACTGACACGACAGACACGTTGTTTATACCACCGTAGAGTTATTACAAGTCTCTACCGAAGTACAAATCAAATTATGTAGAGCACAATGCGTTGCTATCTTTTAATCCACATTATATGTGACTTGGAAGGGATTGCAGAATAGCGATAAGGCTGCCCATTGTAAATTTATGTTTGTAATTTGTGGAATAAAAAGTTTAATTAAGAAAATAGTGTCTTGTCTCTTTTTTTCGTCGGAAATCCTCGAGGATACCCGTCCGTTCGGGGACTGGTCGGTTTATACGGGCGGGACTCTCAGGCGCGTAAATCCGGCCAGTTTCATGCTATGCCTTTTTCTAAATCTGATTTTTTAATGATGTTTACCAATATCTCTGACACTGGACACTCAATTATGCAAAAATTAAAAGGTATAGGCGTAGCGTTAGTCATTGTACTTCAATAGGTATAACAAGTAATTATATTATGCTGTAGTGAAAGACAGACATTCTAATATCAACATTATCGACCGTTGACCAAAAACAAAAGTGTTTTACGTGATCGAGGACAGCTGCGAATAAATTGTTTCAGTTGTTTTTGTCTAAAATAAAAAAAAAAGGAAAGTTAATAACGGACGGCGGTCGTGACTGTCATAACCTGTCGTATAATAGAAATTATGTAGTACCTAAATAGATTATCGATATTTGCAACTTCATCTCTGAATTTTGGAACGTAGCAACAGGATCGATTTGATATATTTGTACACTATTTTCATACTACTAATACTCAGCCCATAAATGACCCACTACTGAGTCGGGCCTCCTCTCATCACAGGGAGGGTAATTAGACTAAATTTCCTCCATGAATTTCCATAGACCTGATTTTGTGTTCTGCGCAGCGTAATGCGGCTACATTCAGAGCGGCCATAAAGTTTGGCGAGGACTGTACGTGCAGATTTCAGAGCGCGTCTATTACGTTAGCAAGTCCACCTGTATCTCAGTCACGTACGAAACAATTCTCGTATAGTTGATTTCCAATTTTGATGCAAACGAAATAACGAGAGCGCCTGTATTTGTTTAAGATAATGGCATGAAGTGTGGCATTGTGCCAAGTTCTGTTTTTAACAAAGAATTTTGGCTCATTTTATTGTTATTGGTTAACTAGGAACGACTATAACTCGTTTTAATATATTTTTTAATACAGTTTCTCAAAAAGTGGCATATTGCAGGGACGTATAGCGTGAAGGGAAGTGGGCTATTACACACTCGTGCTTTTTTTTTTGCCATTCCCAAAATCGCATTTTTTCCGCCCACTGTTTTCAGTGAGCAAACCTCCATGTTTGAGCCACTGAAGTGAAAATAACTATTTAACTTAGATGTTTGAAATGCGTCACGTCTCACCTCAACAAACCCATACATAAACCCTACATACATGCATAAATAAATTCTAGATAAAATACCTTTTTTTACGTTGGAATTTCTCAGGGATACGCAAATGCAACCCCATTTCTGGTCGGGTTATGTGGGACTCCAGGGCGCGGAAAAATGGAAATTAGCACCCTGACCTAACCACTTAAACCAACAGTGAACTTGCCAGTGACTCCCCAAACTAGAGCCATGGGTGGCACTGCCTAATAGGAAAGCTTTGCAAGCGCTCGAGTAACATAGAGATTAGTGTCTATGTGTAGTGTTTTCAAGGCTTATTCGTCATTACATAAACGTGTATGTGTTCATGTTCTCTCATCTGGCGAACTTGCTCTCACTATGCTGTTTAGTACTTTTCCTAAACAAGACCGATAATTTGAGAAAATGCAACTACAGAGTTTCTTGTCGGCTCTTCTCTGTAGAGCAGCATTCCGAACCGGTAGTAGTTTCAGTATGAATGTAGGCGTAAGAGTTGTGGGAGATCAAAGGTAAAGGATGGATTGTGAGAGTGAGGAAATGGGAATGAAAGGTGTGCATGTAGATATGGCGACCGATTGGTGTGTATGGAGACTACCAGACAGATGATATTGGTAATTTTAAATAAGACGATTTAAAAAAGCGTTGTGAAAATCCTACGTAAATAAAGTTACTTTTGAGTTTGAGTTTGTAAGTGTCGACGTCTAAAGTCCGCTTCTATCACCACAGGAGCTTATAAACATTGACCTAATGTATTACAGATTACAATGGTGTCGTAACATTACTATTACATTACTATACTAGTAGAGCAATGAAAGTGTTACCCTGCTCACGTACTCTAATCTTTATAGCTGCTGCCATAAAGCCCTAAGTTATTACAAAAAGGAAATTAAGTTAGCACTAGTAGGCTTGTTACAGGTTGCCAACAGTGTCGTAAAACTGGCCACAAAAGTAAAAGTATTGTAGTAACAGCATTATACAATTAGTGCTGAGTTGATTTAAACTATGTACACTTGTTGATATTTCTGATCACGGTGAAACCGTGGTTAACTGAAGTTCGATGTAGAAGAATCGAAACTACAAACTTTTTAACGGTTTATCGTGGGTATTTTTTATTATTTAATTCCCCGTGATCACGCTTCAAAGCATTCGAAACGTAGGTAATGTGTATAAAAAAGCATGCTAATATTTAATAATCGCGAAAACATTAGACGACTATATTTTTACGGTAGATTGAGATTAACTGGGAATTCATCAATCACATTGGAATTTAGTTATATAGAGTATTTTTAAACATCAAGTTCTAGTCGTTCCAGGGACTATCAATCCAAGTATTGGGGTTTATATTAAGGTACAATCTCTACACGCGATAAATAATAGGCGGTGGATTATACTGAACTGCCATCTAATCTCTCCCGTGACCACGACTGCTGCAAAGCATTCGAAACGTCAGGAATTAAATAATGTAAAATACATGCCATCAATCTGGTAAGAGTGTTTAATTTCAATGGGTATAAACGGAAAACCCTAAGATATCATTAAGTACAACCTTTATCTTGTAAAACGGAAAGACCTTGGAAAGACACATATAATTTTTATTCTTCATTGTCGTAAGATATATAGTTCGTTGATTTTTTATTTACCCTAAACGAAAAAAAGATACGTCATAAGATTAAGTTATTTAATAAGATGCACTTACTTTGCTTAGTAAATAAATGATGATTCTCTTTACCTGCAGTCTAGTAACTCATGTACTTATTAATGTTTCGTATTTTTTTCTTATTTAATGGTCTCGATAACCATTGTTCACTTTATTTTTTTTATCATTATTTTAATAGTTTATTTTGTCATTGTTATTTTTTGTTTTAAGTAATTCGTTTAAGAGTAGTAGTATCTATGTGGTGTCGGATTTCGAATTAATGGTGTCACTACCCCCATTCCAGCCTGAGGGTGTAGAGCCGATAAAGCATATTACAAGGCCGATAACCTATCCGCAAGAGAAGGAGAATTGGATATGAAACTCTGTCTGGCCAGCATTCCACAGTAAGCTCCATGTAACTGTCCCCGTGGAGATACAGTCAGGGCCCACGGGGCAGCAAGCGCGGGACGGTACACTCTGGGGACGTTACACCCTGGGGAAGTTTAGTGGGTATGCCTCTGTCTCCTCACAGAGGCGGAGGAGACTGCCACACACCCCCTGTTGGCCATTCCAAGGCTGGCAGGTCCATAAAGGATATTACCCCGGGTAAAAAAAAAACAAAAAAATGCTCCATGTAACTGTATGTCGCGACTCAGTAGTAGGTCATCTATCGGCTGAGTAGCAGTGTAGTAGTTGGTGCAATGGAGCTAACATGCCAAAATGCGATAAAAGTCCATTAAAATATATCCGTAACTTAACAGCAGGACATGTCACTAAAATAAGAACACCCAGTACCTTGCACAAAACATTCTAAACTTAGCTACGATAAAAAATATCATTGTTGTTCCTTCAGAGCTTAGAATAGAAGCATTTTGTGTTCATTCCTTTATGTACGTCGAAGAATAGATTATAGCATCACCACTAAGTGATACAAAACGTACAATAACTACCGAGTTTTTACAGTTCGATTCTGAATAGATTCTTGAACATTGAAATTACTTAACAGGTATATGTTTCGTAAGTTCGATCAAGTATTTTGTAAGTCATTTCTTGACAATGTAGTGCTGTATACGGATTGCGATATTTTGGTCTAGGTTTTAAAACTAGTTTGAAGTTCTACAGTGCAACACAAACCCTATACGTATAAAGAAATTATTAGTAGTAATGCAGATTTAATTATGTACTCTCCGTATAATTTCAAGAATAAGGATTTTTTAGTTAACTTGTGTATGAATAATTCTATATTATAGCAAAATGTTCATGTAATAAATATCGTTGTTAAAAGACTTTAGCGCATTAAACTATCATTACTAAAAAATAATAATAAGCACAGAAAACTGAACTGCCTTTGAATCAAAGATCCCCGGTTCTATTTCTGGGTTGGGCAAATCTCTTTGTGTAAGCCAGAGGCATTTGCTCTTGCTGAGTCTGGGTGTCATTTGCATTCGTGAATTACATGTTTGTAAACTACCCCCGCGATATAGGTTTGAACATTGTGCAGGGGTTTTGTTGTTTCAAAGAAAAAAAGTACAATGAGACACACAATTTACTAAATGAAGCCAGATGGATTGGCATACGGTTTCGTATCCAGTTTTCCTTCTCTTGCGGCTTGTGTTTGTTTAGTCGCTTCATACGATACCATCAGAATGGTAAGCGTTGCTGACATTAAGTATTCCGTAAATCCGTCTCCACACTATGCCTAAAAGGTATACTTGATTATAAAAGGTATACCTTTATAGTCGAATAGCTGCATCCCGCGGTTTCACCCGCGCTTACATGACATTTATCATTACATTTTGGATAATTTTTTGAATATCTTTATATATTATAGCCTATGTGTTATTCTAATGTTTAAGCTATACAATCATATTCCTCATGTATCTTTATTTCTTATTTTTACCTAAATCTCTAAAAAATACAAAGTGCGTAAAAAATATACATAAAAATAGACAAAAACCGTCGATAACGAGGTCGATGACCTAAGCTACCGACGACGGTTCAGGGCTCCAGAGAGAGGAACCTCCTCACGATCCTTGCCGAATCCAGGATAACAGCCTTTTGAATCAGGCCCTTAATCCAGCAACCCAGCGAGACTTTCTTGAGATGTTGGTCGAAACTCTTCGCAATATGACCATTTACTGAAACAACTTACTTACAATTTACTTAAGCTATATTATTGTTAAGTATCATCAAAATCCGTAAAGTAGTTTTTGCGTGAACAAGTAGTTTTTACAAACTTTGGAATTTATAATATTAGTAGGATACATCATCACTTTTTCAAGAGTGCGTGGATAGTGTTAGAATACCGCTGATTACTAAATGTAGTGATTGCCCTATCTGCTAAACACCCTCAGGATCTAATTGAATGGTAATATGTATACTAAATCCGCACACGCGGAAACCAACGCTTCCCTTCATAGTTCAACTTTAAATATAGAGCTACTCACTTTAGTTAGGTCTATGCCGTATAGTCAAATGACTATAGGTTTTTAGTCATGACCTGTATAAGTGGATACTGATCTCCTTTAAATATTTAAGGTTAAGTATCTCAACTAGACTAAAGACAGTTCTTGGGCTGTCATATTATATATCATTTAGTAGTTAAATATCATTTTGTGATCTAAATGATTAATATTTTCCGGTGAATTATTGCAATTAACAGACTTGTACCTACGTGCCATTTTTGCAATCAGGTAATAGGCCTTAGGTACCGTTTAGTAATGCTCTAGATTATTTGACCTTCAATTTAAGTATGCCTAGGTTTCCTAGGTGCAAATATTTAAAAACATCATCTGATGCTGAATTAGTAAAAAAGAGTGGCAGATTTTATGAACTGAACTAAAAACCAATTTAAATACGTCTAATATTTAAAACCTCAGAAGATTTTGAGTTCTGGACATTGAGATAATGTTTCTTGATTTTTTTTAAACAACGTGTTTCTCTCATCTCGCGCACTTGCTCTCACTATGCTGTTTAGTGTTTTTTGTACACACGACCAATATTTTTTTAAAAAAGCAACTATTGAGTTTCTTGCCAGCTCATGTCTGTTGAGCAGCTTTCTGAACCGGTGATAGTTTCAACATGAATGTGAGTGGACGCAGGGATTGTGAGCGATCAAGGGAGATGAAGGGTTTGTAGGAGTGAGTTTTGTGATAAAACCTACGTAAATAAAGTCCCTTTTGAGTTTGAGTTTGAAATGAATTCGACAAAGTCCTGATTTTAAAACACCCATACGGAAAAATGATAACGCGGCTCTTTATTAGCTTTAATTAAAACTCGTATTTATCAATGAACCTTTCCCTTCACTATGATCTCTCTAAAAACGACAATCCGACATGACGCATTTTTGGACCACGCATTTTAGGAAACTTGTAAAAAAATAAATGATCAAATCTCAAGCTCAACACTTATCAGCAAGACCTTTATATATAATAATGTAATCCGTTAAAAAGGGTTTAATTTCAATGTGTAATAATCATCATGTCAGGAATATAACCCTAGAGTTAGGGCCCCCGCGCATTTAGGCGGCCAGGCCGCGCGGCCAGTCGCGCGGCCTGGCCGCATAATGCGCGGATTGGTCGCGGCGGCCAATAGGCCGCGTATGTGACGCGATGTTTTTCGTTGGCCGCGCGACCAAAACTTAGCCGCGCGGCCTGGCCGCGTAATGCGCGCAGCTATATACATCGTAGAAGAATTAGTTGGCCGCAGCGACTTGGCCGCGCGGCCTGGCCGCATAATGCGCGGAGGCCCTTACGGTGGTATTTCGTATTGCTAGAAAGTTCTAATTTGGAATCCATTTTCTTTCAAACGTCATTTGATTACTTTAAACCGCGAATGACGTAAGTTAAGATAGCAATCCCGATTAAATTAGATTTCGTCTAATGGTGAGCTCATATTAGGGCTAGTTTGTGGGCCCACAGTAAATTCCTTCCTTATTTTAGTAACTAGCTACCCGCCCCGGATCCCACGGGTGCAATGATGAACATCTAAATTTATCAGTGTTTCTCTACAATATTATGCATGTATTATACATATAAACATTCCTCTTAAATCACTCTATCTACTAAAAGAACCGCTTCAAAATCCGTTGCGTAGTTTGAAAGATTTAAGCATACATAGGGACGGACAGACAACATGGACTTTGTTTTATACTAACTACTACTATGTAGTGATAATAGACACTTGCTCTGAGTCTGGGTGTTATTTGTGTACGTGAATTACATGTTTGTAACTACCGGAATACACAGATTTTACTTCAAAAATTTAAATTTTTTGTTTATTTTTCTCTTTTTCCCAAATCCTTATATAATAATAATAATATTTTATTTCCAATGCCAAATATAATTGATTGAATTTACAACTAAGCAAGTAAATTTACACATTTGACGGCTCAAATGTCTTATTAATGACATCTGACGCCGAACTAGGTATCCCTGTATTTCAGCAAACAGCGCCATTCCCAAATATTTTCTTAAGATTGTACAAACCAAAGGTGATTAAGCAATGTATTTAAATATATCTTAGGTACTTAACATAGTTAAGTTAAAGGATATTTTAAATATAATAAATTGAAACAACAGTTTAAATTTCATGCAGTGCCTTGGGAGAGGCCTATGTCCAGCAGTGGACGTCTTTTGATAATGGTAACTGTAAATATGACGATTTATAAGAGTTTGTGATAAAACCTACGTAAATAAAATTAATTTTGAGTTTGAGTTTGAGTTTTGGTTGAAATGACGATGATCATGATCATGGAAATATCCATGGCATTGCTTCGATAGTGATACAGAAAAACCGACGATAATGTCATGAAAGAAACACGACATATACCAAATATGAAGTACATAAAAATTGTAAACAAAACATTGAAATTACACAATGACAAAGCTTTTACGATAATTTGCGTAAAATATTTTGTAATACACACATACTCCAAGGCAGTCATTAAATTAAGCCATAAAAACTATAAACGTTAAAAGCCTTATTAATTTTATTGTGTTGCATAAATTGCACATTTCATTTTCAACATCATCATCATTTTAGACCATAAATAACGCATTCCCGAGTCGGACCTCCCCCGAACTCATGCAGGGGAATTCCCCTGCATGAGTTCGGGCTAATTAGCCTACTGTGCTACGCTAGCGAGGCGACTTGGCACAGGGTATATGTGAAGATTTCCTTCTTGATTCGACTTGAATCAAAACCCTGTGCCACCCGTCTGGCCAGCGAGGCACAGTAGGCTAATTACCCTCCATGTATTTGTAGGAGGCCTGACTCAGTAGTGGCTCATTTATGGGCTGAGAAGAAGAAGAAGTAACTGGAAGAAGCCCGACTCAACAGTGGCTCATCTATGAGTAGTAGCAGTTGTATTGGTTCCAATGTATTTTCACTAGTATCTTTATTACCATTAGACTAATTACGTCAAGCTCAGATTCAGTTCCGTCCATTCTAAAATTTATTACAACCGCAGCCTATTTAATATTGCTCTATTAAATCATAACTTCGTATTCATAGGAAAATGCTTAAACCACTTAATAGTTACTTGAGATTTATTACGTACTGGCAGAAATGTTGATACAGAATATTAGTGTTGTTGATATCATATGAAACTATATCCGAAATAAGTTCGCTGTGCACACATTTCTAATTAACCCGTTGGATGTGGTATTATTGTATAATGTCTTTTATATTTCGATGGTAGATTAGTTTCGGTATCGGTTCGGTGCTTAAACTTACATCTACCCCAAGCTATTCTCTGCTACACCCAATGGTTGAGTGTCAGAAAATGCCCATAAACATTTAGTCTGCCAATGTAATAATATCTAGCGTGAATAATTAAATAAATAAACATAAGTTATTTTTTTATACTCTTTAAACATATAGGCAGCTGTAGATCCTTGCAAGTAGTCAACGTTGTGATGTGGCGTAAATAATTCTACTATAACCAATCTCCTAAATTGGTTTATGAAATATCCGCAACATTCGACTCGACGTAATACATATCCGAAACAGTAGTTTGTGCGTCCCTAAAATATTTGGTCAGTGACACCGTGTATTTTGTCACAATTTTATAGCAACATTGTCTCATGGAAATACAGAGAGACTGCTGATAATTGGCTGATTGCTGTCTCCCCTCTGTTGCCAAATGGGACCACCGGTAATTATACAGAGTTGATATGACAGAGGGGCATTAAATTACACTACGTATACTAGGTATATGTGATTAGTATGAATTCGAAACGGTAAAAAAAAATACTCATGATTTTTCATGGGGGTGGAGGTGTAGTCTTAAACCTCACCAGGTATCACCAAGGGGAAGGGAGGGGTTAAAAATGTTAAAAAACATCACGCGATTAATGGACAGCCCCTAAGGTTAATAAACGATGCGTTAGCCATAAACATCTGTTAGGAAAGATACATCATGTTCAAATAAGGCAAAAATTTGAAAAATCATTTGCGGCTAAACTATTGCTCCAATTTAATTGATTTTTGGTACAGAGCCTGGAAATGATACCTAGTATAGGCAGTTAAAAAAAATGCCCATATTTGTGTTAAACTATACGTATAGCACTAGCCATTCTCACCCTGCCCGCAAGATATCTCTTCTCGCTTCGTTTGAAAGACCCATCTTGTAGGTCTTCCACAATCATGTCCGTATGGTAACGGATTTAAAATACACAATGTCACCAACCCATACCATCTTTAGGGTGTCGTAAGAGGCGACTAAAAGAACGCAAGAGGCATCAATCATCTAGCCCCAAGAGAAGGAATCTTGATACAAACCCTGTGCCAACCCGTCTTGCCAGCGTGGCACAGTAGGCTAATTTCCCTCCATGAATTTGGAGGAGGCCCGACCCAGTAGTGGGTCGTTTATGGGCTGAAACGACGAACGACGATCTTGTAGGTGGGTGGAAATACGTGTGCAGGGAGAGAGATCCACGCTTGTGAGGTGCGACAAAGAAACGAGCTGCCAAATTAGTTTGTTCGCGATGGAATGGCGGCTGCTACAGTGAATCGGTGGCATCGAAGCCCCGCACGCGCATGTTTGATTTTTTTTGGCGTTGATCGCAACCACGTTGTCGGAACCCCATTCTGAAATGTGGTTCAACGTCTGGTTAAGTTCAATTATTAGCCATGGACTGTACTGTCATCAGTGTCATCTACATAACAATATATGTTTCCTAATGGAAGAATATCATTGATATGCAGAAGAAACAGGGTAGGAGAAAGCACGGAACCTTGAGGCACACCACCGTTAACTTCCGTAGCTTGTGTAGTTGTATAGTGAAATATATTTTGTTTAATAAAATTGGTGTCTTTTTATATCATTAAGTAATATATTTTGTTATTTAAATGATACTACACTAGGCCTTTGTGGAAATCCTTGTGGGAGGCCTATGTCTAGCAGTGGACGTCTTTTGGCTGAAATGATAATGATGATGATGACACTAGGGATATCATTACATTCATCGTCATCATCAAGGAATTTCACAAAAGCCGGTCCGGACTGTTTACATCTATTTATAAAAATGTTATTACCATTTAATTGTTAGAGTTATCTGTGTTACTACTCCGGTTACGAATGATCCGTATGTCTGTCAAACAACTTCCGTTTGCAATAAAAACATATTTTCATAGAACTCAGCGCGCTACAACATGACTGCATTATCTAACTTATAATCGCAGTTGATTGTTTTTTTTTATTGTAACTTCATGTTCCGGTTCAAAAACCCAACGCATGGGCGCAGTCAATTAAATGTACCAGCATTGATTTGTAGTCTAAGCTGCTCTACGCTAAAGCTAATGTTATAATTGAAGAGATAATCAATATAATCGTCTACATCAATCAGTAAATTACGTATACTATTCAGCCTATCATGACCCTGAGTAGGGCCTCCTCCAATTACATGGAGGGTGTTTGGCTGATGGTGAAAATCGGCCAAAGTTTTGGCGGCGCTGCGACTGTCGTATATTAGGAAATCCACACCGCCGAATATATAGAAGGGTTACTATGTATATTCGAAGAAATGACGAATGCGTATTAAAAAACAATAACATATATATTATGACACAGAAAAATTACATACATGAGCAACCCGTTTTGTAAAAAATCAATAACCGAAAGAATAGAATTAATATTTTTTAGTTTTCATATTTCACGCGCTCGTACGCTCGCGCGCCGTGAATCTTTTATGTAATTAAGAATTAAGATCGCAGCCTACAGGTGATTAGCCTACTGTGCCACGCTGGGCAAACGAGTTGGCACAGGGTTTCGAATTAAGTTTTCCTTCTCTTTTGGGTAGGTTATCGGCTTTGTCATTTCCTTTTGTAGGCTCTTACGACACTTTCGGGATGGAATGGGGTGGAGACACCCCATTTCGTAGTGTTGCGCCACGAAATTATTTTGTTTTGCTACAGGTTTTTGTAACACCCGGTATAGACACGAATGCAGTTTAATGAGCTAAATTGACATCCACTCATGGACTATTAATTATAACTATAGCTACAAGAGTAATTATGTACATATTTTATTATACGGACCTTTAGTTTAAGGATATTAAACTGTTTTCTTTCCAAGGAAAACCCGTTTAGAAGGTTTGTGCAATGATCGTAAAACTTTTTTTTTAATTGTTGATTGGGGTAGCCCGGTTCGTGTGGAGCATTCCTATGAGTCATCATGCGAGGACAACAGGGTTATTAAGGGAACCTACGGAATTTCTACTTCATGAGTAGTCAGAGATGGAATAAAAATACTTTATTATATCTCAGCCTATAAATTAAGTTACTACTGAGTCAGATCATCATACATGACTCACTACTGAGTCGAAAACTCAGTACTTCTCAAAGTTCTTGGAAGGAAATTGGACTGTACCACAGTGGCCAACAGGGGTTTGTAATTTGTATCAATGTTTCCTTTTCAATAGGTTGTTTCGTCTGGTGTTCCTTTACTTGAGGCAACTACAACTCATGACACCCTCAGGATGAAGTGGCTTGGTAACATTGAGAATTCCAAAAAAAAAAAACTTAATGCTACAAATAAAATAGATTAAAAAAAAATGTATTGGTTCAAATTTTTATATCAAGGGATGGTAGAAAAAAATAATTCATATTAAAAATGCAAATTTTCTTAATTGTGCTGTCGACAGTAAACCGTATAACACTCTTTAAAATACGAGTTAAATTAAATACCTTAGTTGAATTCCTGGCCTTATTTCGAAAAGAACTTACTTCAGAATTGCAGATTTGTTAATAAATTCCACGATACAGGTTATAACTTAGAGTAAAGGTCGTGTTAAAAAAAATGACACCAAACTTTTTTTTGCATATGGTATACGTAGCCATCGATAAGTAATACATGCATAAAATAACCCAGCAGTCAACTATTGGGTGCATGATTCGAACTACAAGGCTAAGTGACGAAGGTCACCACATAAGCTGTCAATATGACATGACCACCGACTTTGCGACAAGGCTGACCTCACATCCTATTGTCAGAGATAAAACTCCAAAATTATATTAAGGACCACACACATTTATACGATACTCAGAAACTTCAGAACTTTTTATACGTATTTTACATAATTTAATTCCCGACGATTCAAATTATTATTAGCAACCTTTGCAGTAATTTGGCGCAGTGCTGGTAGGCCTCCCACACGTTGGACCGACGACCTGGTTAAGGTCGACCGAAAGCAGTGGATGCGGGCGGCCCAGGACCGGCCTTTGTGGAGATCATTGGGGCAGGCCTATGTCCAGCAGTGGACATCTTTTGGCTGAAATAATGATGCTGATGATAATGATGACATATAATATGATATAGCGGGTAGTTTATTTGAAATTGCAATCGTGGAAATTCAAAGCAAGTCACAATGTCCTCTGTCCTCATCATCCGCGTTAAGCATAGTTGTTCCGAAAAGACATATTTTTTAGAGGTTGGCAACACTGTTTTTAAAAAGGTTAGTTCTAGTTAGTTCTAAGTTTGTAACTGAAGTAAGTGGCTAATAAAAGTAATAAAACAAGTGAAAGTAAAGTTCCAATATCTTTTATTATATTAAAAAGGTCGTTCCCAAAAGTCCCACAACGTGGCGACCGTGAAACATGG
The DNA here is from genome assembly GCA_905475355.2 of Clostera curtula. Taxonomy (NCBI): domain Eukaryota; kingdom Metazoa; phylum Arthropoda; class Insecta; order Lepidoptera; family Notodontidae; genus Clostera; species Clostera curtula. The sequence goes on along the minus strand of FR997797.1, from coordinate 16,003,150 downwards.
AAAAACACAGAGCGATTCTACGAGGCCAATTTACCAAGAAAGCCAATCTAATGGATGGTTTACTAATGGCGGAGAAAAATTCTAATATTGAAATGGAACTTAAAGCCACATACAAAGGACTCATCAGCATAAAAGAAAGAATCGATAAACTGAGTGAAGAGATTAAAAATAAGATTTTACTACAAGATGACGAAGAATTAATCGAAAAGGAATTTGACGAAGCAGAAAAATATGATTCAAGATGGCTTCTGCTAATCGAAAAATATAATTCCACAATACAAGAAAATATAAAAACAGAAATTAAAGAAGATAAACATAACCTACAATTGAGATTGCCAAAAATTGAAATAGTCAAATTCGACGGTAATATAAAGAATTGGTTACCATTTTGGGGACAATTTCGAAAAATTCACGAAAATGTTAATATGGACACAGAAGACAAATTTGTTTACCTATTACAGTCCATTACACCTAACACCGAAGCTCGAAATCTTGTGGAAAGCTACCCAATTAATGCTGAAAATTATATAAAATGTGTCAACCATTTAAAATCTAGATACGCACGAGAAGACCTTCTGATACAATTATATGTACGAGAATTGCTGTCACTAATATTACAACGCGAAAAGCTAGACTTAGCAACATTATACGACAAAGTGAGTGCTCATTTACGTGCCCTTGAAACACTTGGCGTGACAAAAAACCATGCAGCATTCATTCTCCCTATGGTTGAATCAGCACTACCATGTGAAGTATTAAAAACTTGGCAGCGTGCAGGCACACATGAAAATAAAATGGAAGACGAGCTTGGAAACTTACTTATATTTTTACAAAAAGAAGTAGAGTGTGACCAGCGAATCAAAATTGCAAGTACCACATTTTCACAAGAAACCCCAGAATTCAAAATGGAAGACAAACCATCATCAACAGCTCAATGCTTAGCCTCAACACTTAATAGGAAAGAATATATAAAGAGGTCATGTATTTGGTGCGACAAAGACAACCATACCAGTTTGGAATGCTATAGACTATATAAATTATCAATACAAGAAAGAAAGAATATATTGTATGAAAAGAAAGTATGCTCAATTTGCCTTAAGAAAGGACACTCATTTAAGACATGCAAAGCCTATAACATAAAATGCCTAATTTGCGGAAAAAGACATTCAACTGTCATATGTAATGCCCAGAATAAGAAAATAGAGACCACAAAAGAAATCACCACTACTACAGCATCCTCAACATCTGATATTCCTGTACAGAAATCAACAAATTACACAACACTTTTGCAAACAGTAGTTGTTCAAATTGAATACAAAGGAAAGCAACTACCTATCAGAGTACTGTTTGACAGCGGGTCACAAAGATCATACATTAAAAAAGAAATCATAGAAGAGTTACAAGTTCCAGAGGTGAATGAGGAGATATTATCACATAGTTTGTTTGGCGGTACAGAAACTAGTTCTAAAACACACAAAGTATATAATTTGAATATTTCTAGCTTAAATAATTCTTTTAGTACTGAAATATTGGCATTGGGTCAAGATATTATTTGTAAAAATGTTCCTAGATTTAAATCTAATAATGTACTAAAACAAATTTTGATAAATAACCAGATATCTCTGACAGATCAACATAATCACTCAAATGACATAGCGCTACTAATTGGTGCTGACTATTTAGGTTTTTATCTGACAGGAGAGGTAAAGCAACTTCAACAAAGCGGGTTGGTAGCTATAAATACTAAATTTGGATGGACATTACAAGGGAAACAGGTGAGTGCAAATTTTAGTCTTACTACAACATCTTTATTTATCTCTAATAATGACAATTTAGATTTAACAGATTACTGGTCATTGGAGATGATGGGTATACAGGATCCAGCTGAAACAAAATCAAAGGAAGAAAAATCAGCTGAGATAATAGCATCCTTTCAAGAAACTATAAAATACAACAGAGATGGCAGGTATGAAGTAAAACTTCCTTTTAAAACAGGTTATGAAGATTTATTGCCAAATTATGAAAAGGCTAAATTAAGACTTTCCTCAATTACAAATAAACTCATATCTAATGGCAAGTTTCAAGATTATCATAATTGTTTTCAAGAGTGGCACAATTTAGGTATCATAGAAGAGGTGCCACCAATAGATGGAGAACATGATACAGGTCATTATCTGCCACATAGACCTGTTATTAAAGAGTCCAGTCTCACTTGTTCCATGAGACCGGTATTTGATGCATCAGCCAAAGATAAAAATAGACTGAGTCTCAACTCCTGTTTAGAAAAAGGTAATAATTTAATTTCTCTAATACCGAATTTACTTACGAGTTTTAGAACAGGAGCTATAGGGATAACAGCTGACATACAGAAGGCATTCTTGCAAATTAGCTTACCCCCTAACGACAGGAATTATTTAAAATTTTTATGGTGGGAAAATGACAGCCTTCAAAATATAAAAACATATAGACATTGTAGGGTGGTATTTGGTCTAACATCTAGTCCTTTTCTATTGTCAGCAACTCTCTTACATCACTTAAACAACATAAAAGGAGACTTGCAAGGAACTGCAATATTGTTAAGAAATTCTTGGTATGTGGATAATTGTATTACTAGTTTAGACACGGAAGAAGAGACACATAAATTTATTACAGAATCCAAAGCTATCATGCAAAAGGCCAAGTTCAATTTACGGATGTGGGTTACAGCCCCAATGAAAATTAATGAGTCAGGTAAGGAGGTAATATCAATTTTGGGACTCAACTGGGATACAACCTCAGATAAATTATATTGTAATACAGAAAACTTACCTGAATTCAAAGATCTTGGCAAAATCACGAAAAGAGCTTTATTGTCAATTATACAAAGAGTTTTCGACCCGATTGGTTATACAACCCCCGTCATGTTAACCCCAAAATTAATTGTACAAGAAACATGGCAGCGACAAATACAATGGGATGATGAATTACCTTCCGACTTGCTACACAATTTTAAAGAATGGTATAAATATATACATTATTTGAATGACTGCAGAATTCCAAGGAGATTAACAGCAGATAAACTACCAGAATGTCAGTTAACTATACATTTGTTTTGTGACGCGAGTAAAAACGGATATGGCGCAGGTATACTACTCCGTGCTGAAAAAGACTACAAAGTATCAGTGCAATTAATCTGTGCCCGATCACGGGTTACACCACCTAAGAAGATTAGCATCCCACGATTAGAATTATTGGCTGCATTAATGGGTTCACGTTTATTAATACAAGTAAAACAAAATAATAATTTTAAAAATTGTATTGTATATTGTTGGACAGATTCTAGTGTTGTGTTGACATGGATAAAGCAAGAATTACCATTAAATAATTTTGTGGGAAATAGGATTAAAGAAATAAGACAAAACACTAATATTGAACAATGGTATCATATCCCAGGAACTGAGAATTGGGCAGATATTGCATCCAGAGGTTGCAATGCAAAGACACTCTTGGACAGCCAGTGGTGGAAAGGACCAGCTTGGTTACACCAGTCATCAGACTTGTGGCCACAATCTGAAGTGGTTGTCGATGAGCAACAGGTACACCTGGAAACAAAGAAAACATTAGTAAATGCTCAAGTATGTACAAAAGAAAGTTTATTAAATAGATTACAAACTTATTTTTCTAAATACTCAAAGTTAATCAGAATGGTAGCATGGATACTAAGATTTACATATAACATGCAAAATAGAAATAATAAAAGAAAATCTGAATTAACATATAATGAGTTTGAAAAAGCAGAAAAAGTGATAATTAAATTAATACAAGGTGTGAATAAAGAAAAGTTAGAGAAAGATTGTGGTAAACTAATACATTTCCACGATAAAGAAGGAATATTAAGAATTAAAACTAAACTTACCCTTTCTTCAGAATTTCCAGAAATCACTAAAATACCTTTTCTGCTCCCAGCCAAAAATCTGATAGTGGCAATGATGGTGAAACAACGTCATGAACAGCTCCAACATGCAGGTACCAACCAGCTCATTGTAGATCTACGGGCGAGATTCTGGATCATCGGCGTTCGACGTCTAGTAAAAACGGTAATATCGCGCTGTGTAATATGTAACCGTTACCGATCTAAACCAGTACAGGCGCCGACCGCTCCTCTACCCCCAGAACGAGTAACATGTTCAGCACCATTTCAAACAACAGGTGTTGACCTCGCCGGCCATCTATTTCTACGCAGTGGAGAGAAATGCTGGATCGTATTATATACCTGCGCTGTTTATCGTGCCGTACATTTAGAATTGACAAGATCCTTGTCCACCGAAGCATTTATAATGACTTTAAGAAGATTCATCGCGAGACGAGGCCGCACTTCTTTAATGATGTCGGATCATGGAACTAATTTTCAAGGAACCAAGAATCTACTTTCTTCTTTAGATTGGGAGGAGGTTCAGAGACATTCCACAATACGTCACATCTCATGGAAGATGAACGCACCTACAGCAGCCTGGTGGGGCGGCTACTGGGAACGACTAATAGGAATAATGAAAGAACTTTTAAGAAAAATTATAGGTGGCGCTCTTTTAACTTATGACGAGTTAACAACCGTCCTTTGCGATTGCGAAGCGGTGATGAATGGACGCCCACTTACATATATAAATCATGACAAAGGCGATTGTTTAGAACCATTAACACCAGCACATTTTATACAGCCTATCCCTAACACTGATGTCACCGATCTTGATCAAATTGACACTAACAATTTAAATAAAAGACTACAGTATTTACAAACAATTAAAAACCAATTCAAACATCGTTTTAAAACTGAATATCTCACATTGTTGGTACAGAAAAGTAAAGAAAAGAAGGACATTTTAAATATCGGCGATGTCGTGTTAATAGAGACAGATGAGAAAAGAATTAAATGGCCTTTAGGTATTGTTGAAAAGCTATTTACAGGTAAGGATGGAGTAGAGAGAACCGCACAAATTAAGACCTCCACAGGTATCAAAACTCGACCAGTCCAAAGATTGTACAAACTTGAGGTTACAGCAGATCAGTCAGGTAACAATTTTCCATTATTAGACTCTAAACCCCCTGATCCTGAAAATATAGCATCTCCTACAGCAGAAATTGATTCTCTGACAGAAAATATTTCATCAGAGCAGAATATCACATCTGGGCAGTCTACTCGCAGCGGTAGAAAGGTAAAAATGCCGAGTAAATTTGATATTTATGTATAGTTCATTTTCCAACTTAAATTTATAAACATTGAATTGAATCTGCCAGAGGTATCGAAGTAAATTTTTTGTGTAACAAGATTATAATATTTTTTCCTTTTATTACCTAAGAAAATATTTTGTTATTGATAATAAATGATTACTGATTGTATTGATAAGAAATTGTAACTACTAAATTTAACACAACGCCACCTAGTAGTGAATAAGTGTTAATTTTCTTTGTCTGGTTTGGAGGATGTTCCGAAAAGACATATTTTTTAGAGGTTGGCAACACTGTTTTTAAAAAGGTTAGTTCTAGTTAGTTCTAAGTTTGTAACTGAAGTAAGTGGCTAATAAAAGTAATAAAACAAGTGAAAGTAAAGTTCCAATATCTTTTATTATATTAAAAAGGTCGTTCCCAAAAGTCCCACAATAGTCTTAACGTTATTCATGTCAACGAGACTGAGACAGTAATTGTATTTTAAATTCTTGAATTTCTATTTAAGACATGGGTCTCGTGAATGTGGGAGCACATTCACTTTTTTAAGTATTAATTGAAGAAAACATCCCAACATCCAACCTACAATTGAATCAAAAACAGTCGAATGCGAACAAGTGTGTTTAGTCTTTAACACTGCAGCATGTCTAAGCCGCAGAGGTAATTCGTACTGACATGTTTATTTAGCAGCGTTGAGGTATGAGGTCCATTATTATCGATCAGATAAGAGGCAAATGATTACAGTGCCTATACTTTTAATGAGAAGGTAATTTATTTTTCTATCTAGGTTCGGCTCACATTCGCAAAAGCTTAATGGCACGCGCTATAGCCAGACTTTTGGCTTTGCATTTATTTTTGCTGTATTTGCTGGCTTTGTTTTGGCGTTGCATTTATGTGCGCTCGTGTCTACGTCACTCGTCTAATATGACCAGTGAACCAGTGGTAAATAATATCTTTAACATTCTGTTTTTTTTTCTTCAACAGTTACTTGAATGCCTTTGACTCTAGGCTTGCGTGATGGACCCACTCGACCATACCGGCTTAGGGTCATCCATGCCGGGCGGGCCCACGGGGAGAGGCCAGACAAAGAGCGGCACCCAGAGGCGTGGCGGTTTTTGGCTCCGGGGACTCCTCTGTCCTCAGAGTTGCCTCGCGAGCCTTACATTGCCGCATCACAGGCAGGCCAGGGCTGCCGCCGCTAGCTGCGGAGGGCCAGGAAGGCGGGCAAGTGCAATGTCCCGCACGTGCCTCTCGTTGGGTTGGGGGGCGTCCAAAGCTCCTCATGAAAGGGTGGGGCCTGGAGGGTCGCGGAGCATGCTCCCCGTTGGGGAGTGAAACCCGTGGCCTTGTTTCGGGCAGTTGAAGGACACCGTTGGTTTTAGTAGGTGGGTTGGGGCGCAAATACCATCTTTCCGCGCCTCGGAGTCGCACATAACCCGGTTGGTGTTTAGTGTTTAGAAGAGTTGCGGGATATATAGCTACACCAGGGTCTGAGATGGAACAGGCAATCAAGGAAATGCACAGTAATGCTAGACGAGCGGACCATTAGATCCTACCACCAATCCAACGTTAAGATTTTGAGAACATAAGAATGTACTAGCGAAAATCTTTTTGTGACGTCGTATGTTTGTACTGTACAGGATGTTACACAAATACACATCAGGCTGTATTGGAGAACAGAATTATTAGTAACTGTTATGCAACCCAATATGGCTAATATGCGTGCTTTTGCATTAGATTAATAGCTAATGACCCTCCGACTGTCAGAATAATATCAGCTGCAATACTAAACAGTCTTGTCTACATGGATGATAAGATCTACGTTAGCCTCTGTTACATACTAAACTTGTGAATGGTAATAGAGTATATTAATTCTACTGCCAACAAACTAAATTAAATGTACATGTAGGTTTTATTCATTGATCTAACTGAAATGCTATATTCTTCTTCATTCTCGCCGTTTCCCGGTTTCGGCACCTGTCTATCTGAGTTAAGAAGGTCGTAAGCAACATCTGGATGGACTCAGATCCTATCTTCACTACATAGTATAAAACAAAGTCGATGTTTTCTGTCCGTCCCTATGTATGCTTAAATCTTTAAAACTACGCAACGGATTTTGAAGCGGTTTTTTTATTGGATAGAGTGGTTCACGAGGAAGGTTTATATGTATAACAAACCCCCGCTTTGCACGGGCGAAGCCGGGGCGGGCCACTAGTTAACAATATAACACACTTAAATATCCTTCTTTATCGCTCAGGGGGTAAGATCTCACAAGCGGACAACAACCCTATTTATTCTCCTCAAAAGGAACCTGCAAGCGAAGGAAAACTTGACACGAAACTCTGTGCCCACCCGTCTCGCCAGCGTGGCACAGTAGGCTAATTACCGTCCATGTAGTTAGAGGACACCTGACTATACAGTCTGTTTTTATTGGCTGCAATGATGACGAGTTATGAACCCTTTATGTGCTCTCAAAAAAATGGCAGTTTCCTTGTAGACCCAAAAATATAGAGGGCTGTTTTCCGCTCGTATCTTACCTATTGAGCGAATTAACGAATTCTGATTTAGTTTTAAGGTGGTCCTAACTCATCATCATTGCAGCCCATAAAAACTAAATAAATATAAATATCCTTGGACATTTCACACAACGCCATCTCGTCCCAAGCTAAGCAACTTAATGCTTGTGTTATGGTAACGAGATGGATGATAAACTACTTACATACTTTTTTTTTGTAAATACATACATATTATAGATAGAAATTACACCCAGACTCCGAGCCAGTGCCTCTGGTTTTCTTTTATTTGAAAGACGTTTAGACAAAGACACTTGCCCGACCCCGGAATCGAACCCGGGACCCGTTGATCCAAAGGCGGCACATCTAACCACTAGACCAACGAGGCAGTCAAAACTGACTACATGGACTACACTCCTCTAAATACATGGAGGAATTATCCTCCTAATAAGTCTACTGTGCTATGCTGGCCAGACGAGTGGGCGAGGAATGTCGTACCAAGCTTTCCTTCTCTTGCGATGACTCTCTTAGGATGTAATGACACTATATATTTTAACTCCGTCATCACGCGGAAGGCATGGAGCACTACACCACGCAACGTCACGTTGCAGTAATCGGTCGCAACGTCGCTTGCAGCATCATTACAGTAGGCTCAAGGGCGAACAGTTGCATTTTTAGACGCAGCTATTCAGGGCAGCTCGTGCGTATTATTACGGATTAGTATTGCTTTGTAACTTGGTAATTGGTAAAGGAATTTCTGAGACTGATGTCGTTTCAGTGGTTGCTTAGTTTATTGTGCACAAATTGACACTGGCCGAACAGTCGGAAGTAAACATTCCGCTGCTGTAAGAATTTAAAAGTTTAGTGAGAAAAGAATTGTGTCGGTAAGTGAATGAAACATCCTTTAGAATCTATACCGTATCAATTGTCCTTGTGATGACGGATTTAGAACACACAATGTCTGTAACAGGAATGGGTGTGTATCCAGAGGATGTCGTAGGAGAAGACTAACGGACGGCTAGAGGCAGACAAACTAGCCTCAAGAGAAGGAAACTCTGATAGAAACCATCTGGGCAACGTGGCACTTGTTCAATGTTAAATGCGCATTTGTTCGCATTTTGTTCAATGCAGACTAAGCAGTGAGTCTGTTATGGGCTAAAATCATGATCCAAATCAGAGCAAAAATCTTGTCCTGTCGTAACACATATTAGTCGGTCGATCCGGTCGATTGATAGTAGATTTGGAGTCATTGCCGATACGATAACTTAGTAGAATAAAAATAGGTATATCATTTAATGAGATAACAGTAAGTAATATAGGTAACTTTTAGAATTTCTGATATTGATGAGAAATCTTAACGAACAAAACAAAATACTGCATCATTTATATACCTATTTCGATATGAACTTTGAACATTGCGGTAACCGATGCCTTAACGGTGCTGATTGTGTTAATGTTCAAATCAAACGGTTCAGACACTTGCAGTGTGCGTGGTTGCGGGACGACTGGGATTCAAATAAAAGAATACCATCAGAGCATGGCACATTGCGGTATATGATGTCATTTACCGCAATGTTCTTAACTTTACCCGAACCCTTCGTAGAATGTGGAGTGTAATATATACATATTCTAGAGCAAAAAGATACTGGTTTAGGGTCAACGTAGCGAGGTTTAAAATTGACCCAGGTACAGTGCAACAACCAACAATAAAATGTATGCAGAGCGTTAAACGGCGACCAAAGAACTTTGTGTGGACAAGGTAAAATTGCAAAATAGCTATAGGGTTGTCAATCGTTGAAAATGGAGTTTATGAGTCTGCAATGTAATGACATAAGGACAGATTGAATTAAATGCCTTTTATTATTATTACGGTGACAATTGAGTGTTTTTGTGAAATTTACGAGTTGTCTTACAATCGCAGAATTTAGGGCAGCAGCTTTGGGTTGCTCAAGAGTTGGTTTGGATATAATTTTAAGCTCATACTTTTCACATAATATTTGTTACAGTTGTTGGTTCTTTTGATCACGGATCAAGTGTGTTTGTGTACATAAGAGGCACTTGCTCTGAGTCTGGTGTCATTGTGTTTGTGAATTTCAAGTTTTATAGTACAACGTGATACAGGTTATATTATTATATCCTAGTCCAGGGATACGTTTTTATAGAAAAACGAGAAAGTTTTTGTACCGTTTAATTTGAGTTATGAATATATTGTTCGTTATACAATGGGTTCTTGAAGCGATGAGTTCCATTATTTGGGATCCTTTTCGACTGTATAATTAAACACTGTATAAATAAGTGATAAAAAAAAAACCTAATTCAAACTTGAGTATATTGTTAAATTATACGAGTAGTTCGTATAATTTAACAATATACTCAAGTTTGAATTAGGTTTTTTTTTATAAAATTAAAGACGAGTAGATTAGACCGTTTCTTCTCGTTTTCTTATCTACGCCCTACAACCAGGCAAAGCTATCACGCTTCGGAACGTTCTTTTGTAATCGTTGTACTAAGTTTTATTTATTTAAATATATTAAGTGTGAGTAATGTAATGTAGGTACCTAATGTTTTCTAGTAGTACTACTACTGAGCCCATAGATAACCCACTGTTGAATTGGGCTTCCTTCCTACTGTGCCACGCTGGTTAGGACAGGGTTTCGTATCAAGTTTTCCTTCTTTGGCAGCTCTCTTCTCTTCTGCTCCCTATACTTGACTATGCCGATGTCAGCTATCTTGATCTCACAGTGGAGCAACTTAACGGACTTCAGCGACTTCAAAATGTTTGTATTAGATTCATGTTTGGTTTACGCACATATGATCATGTATCGGAATTTCGTGACAAGCTAAAGTGGCTCCCAATTCGTCTTCGTCGGAATACTCACATTCTTTCACTGCTTTACAGTATTCTTTTCCTTCCCACTACCCCATATTATCTTATCGGTTTCAGTTCTCCTGTGATACATATTCATTGTCCTTAACATTATCAGAGAGATTAACACTGGGAATACCAATGCATTCCACGCGATTTTACGATAAATCTTTTACTATCCAAGCTGTACGTCTGTGGAATGCCTTGCCATTGTCGGTGAGGTGCGCTCAATCCTTGACGATCTTCAAGAGTATGGTGAAGGAGCATTACTTGACCTTCTGTTTAAGTCCAACTTAATATGTTTAATTATTTATATGTATATTATATTTTCTTGTTATTATCTATAATATGTACACTATAATTACCCTAAACGGATTCTTGTTCCAGCTAAGTTCATCCAACGGTTGTCTGGAAGAAATTGCTTTAAGCAATAAGACCGCCATTTGTACTGTAATGTTGTATTTAAGTTCATGTTTAAGTTTCTTTTGTGTACAGGTACAATAAAGAATATCTATCTATCTATCTTACGGCCCCGTCATTTCCTTCTGGCGGCTCTTACGACACCCTCAGGATGGAATGGGGTGGTGACACTATGTATTCTTAATCCGTCACCATACAGACCCTATTTGTCTACTTTATATTATCGCATAAGTTATGAATTGATTAAATTAAATTTAATTTGTGTATGATTTCATTCACATAATCGCAAAAGACAACCCTAGGTTTGCGAACACAATTCAAATATTGATCGAGCACAGTAGAGCATTAGCTATGCTTTTTCATCTAGGGTCTAGTGCTCTTGCATAATACCTCAATAACAACTAATCGCAATTTATAGCAAAATCGTTACCATTTCCGACTGAATAAATACAAAAAAAAAAGGTATTTTGCTGTTTTATAAAGCGCCAATTTACCTTAACCGTAATCGCCTTGGGGAAGTTGTAGGTAGTCTATCGGATAGAGCGGAACACCAGCGTATCAAGTTTTCCTTCTATTGTCTAACCTAGACAGGTTATCGGCCTTGTTATTTAATTTTGTCGGCTCTTACGACACCCTCAGGATAGAATGGGGTGGTCACACTGTGTATTCTAAATCCGTCATTTTATTGACTGGCTCTTGTTATCTGATACACTTTGCCAATTTACGGAGTTATTTGTAAGCATTTCACGTTTATCAAATACTAGCGACCCGCCCCGGCTTCGCACGGGTGCAATGATGAACCTCTCAATTTATCGGTGTTTCTTTACAATATTATGGATGTATTATACATATAAACGTACCTCAAGAATCACTTTATCTATTAAAAAAAACCGCTTCACAATCCGTTGCGTAGTTTTAAAGATTTAAGCATACATAGGGACGGACAGACGACAGCGACTTTGTTTTATATAGTGACTAGCGACCCGCCCCGGCTTCGCACGGGTACAATAATGACATATAAACATTCCTCTTGAATCACTCTATCTATTGAAAAAACCGCTTCAAAATTCGTTGCGCAGTTTTAAAGATTTAAGCATACATAGGGACGGACAGACGACAGCGACTTTGTTTTATATAGTGACTAGCGACCCGCCCCGGCTTCGCACGGGTGTAATTATGACACATAAACATTCCTCTTGAATCACTCTATCTATTTAAAAAAACGGTTCAAAATTCGTTGCGTAGTTTTGAAGATATAAGCATACATAGGGACGGACAGACATACATAGGTAGTGATTCATTATAGAGTTAAAATAATATTATCACTTAAAAATGTTTATTTAACGAAAACCACTGGGCCAAAACTACGTAAAATGTTTATGGGACCAAATGGCACGGAATAGTTGCCTTTAAACTAAAGTAATCACGTAAATCTAATCACAAATGTTAGCGTAATCGGAGTATACATAAAAATAAATACCGATCGAGTTGAACGGAAGGAAAAGAAAGCCCTTTTTGACGCCCGTTAAAAAAAACTACCTCAACTACAGAAAAACGTGGTAAATACCCTTTTTGTCACACCATAGTGACTAAGTATTTCTTATGAAATGCTAATTCTATTGTTAGAGTAACAATATAGGTTGATCACATTAGCAAATCGGTTTGGTATTTATTCATACGTGCAAGGGTGGGAACGAGAAGATGCGCATCATAGAATGATTAGACATAGAAGCTGAATAGTAGGCAATAATTTCGTGCAGCGGGGAATAAGACTGTTATTCGTACAGATTTTCTTTAAACGAGCATGTGTAAAACGTTTATGTGTATTAAAATTAATAGAGACAAGCAAGCAATTAAATGTATTATTAAGTAGTTTGTAAAGGAAAATTAAATCAAACTGTAAAAACCTACACATGTAATATATTTTTTTAAATACGGATCCATTAGGATTTTATTTCGTATGAAACTATCACTCTATTAGTTGTTACTCTAGTCTATAATTATAGTTCGTTGGAATGTTTATGAGTTCTAAGACCAGAGAGTAAACTCAAGGTTCTTGATTCTCTTTCGACAATGGTTGTTGAATGCACCTCTATTCATAAGAGTATTTTGTAACATGGGCAATTAAGTTTGAAGCGACCTGCATGCTATACAATTTACGCAAACATCTGAACTATCGCATCGAGGAATAGAACCTAGAAATGCGACAATACTGACCGCCTCGTTGGTCTAGGTGTTGGATGGTCCGCCTTCAGATTGAGGTTACCCAGTTCAATTCCAGGGTCGGGCGAGTGTCTTTGTGTAAGCCAGAGGCACTTGCTCTGAGTCTGGGTGTCATTTGTGTTCATGAATTACATGTGTGTAAACTGCCTTAGCGATAAAGTTAAGATAAACTTTTTTTTTGGTTTAGCTGGGGAATTGCTTTATGCATACCACCTCCCCGGGGGTGGGGGACAGCGATTATGTGGGACTCCGAAAACGACTCCTCTACCTACTAAAACCCCAGTGGTTTACCCTCACACCACACGCTAGGGGCCACAGATTCGCGTAAACGCATTCCAATGTGACGCCCCGATACAGGTTATATTTAGTGCAGGTTTCATTATATATAATAATAATAATAATAATAATAATATTTATTTACGTGCCAAAATACAATTGAGTGAATTTACACATAAAAAGTAAATATACACTTTGCGGCTAGATTGTCGTTATATAATATTAATGACCTCTGTCGCCGAACTAGGTATCCCTGTATTTCAGCAAACAGCGCCATTCCCAAATATTTTCCTAAGATTGTATCAGCCAAAACTAATGATGAAATGTAATTTAAATGATATCTCAATTACTTAACTTAAATAAGTTAAAGGATACTTTAAAAAACTATAGGCCACGATTTAATTTTCATGCCGTGTACCTCTTGGTGTGTTGTTTGTTGATGAATGGGTGTGTGTAAGAGGGAGTGTGTGATGTAGTGGTAATTTTAATTAATTATAGAGTAGTGATTTACTCCGGGTGGTTGATTACTCAACAACTTTAAGAAAATTTTCTGTTTCATCATACGATAAGGACTGCAACCAATCTGTTAGAGTGACTTTACATTTAGATCTGGTAACAGAGTAAATTTTAAGACTTTTATTTATTTTGTTGTACAAATACGGGCCAAGAAAAGGATAGAACCTGCGAATAAATGACGTCCGAATTCGACGAAGCTGTGGACAGACCAAATAATTTGTTCTCTTAGTAACATTTTTTTTGTTATAATTTAGCTCACTATGCTGTTTTAAGATAACATTCGAAATAAACAGTTGACGTACACTAAGAACTTCGCATGATTTATAAAGCCTTTCTGTTGAGTACATAAATTTTCTGAAAGTACTGATTTTGAGAATTGTTCTTTGCGCAACCTCTAACGTTTTTAATTTTGTTTTTGGGGCACCTCCCCATACCGAAATACAATAAGTGAGAATTGATTGGCACAGAGCTAAATAAACTTGTTTCATAATTTTGTAATCGACGACTTTTCGAAGTGATTTAAACATAAAAATAAGTCTACGGACTCTATTGCTTACTAATTGTATATGTTTATCGAATTTTAGGTTGCGGTCAATAGTTATGCCCAAGTATTTTACATATTCCACACGCTGTAAATATTTGAAAGTGCTATTTGAGCAAGTGTGTATATGATAATTGGCTGGTGGTTGGGAGTTTAAATTAATAGAAAAGGTGATGTATTTCGTTTTTTCAGCATTTAATGTTAGGTTATTCAGCTTTAACCAACTCTCAACCCCATCAAAGCCCTGCTGTGCCGCACTAAATGCCTCCGCCCAAGTATTGCCTCTAAAACATAAAACCGTGTCATCCGCATATGAAAATACGTCACCATTGCGTAACCTAGTCTGACAAAGGCTATTTACATAAATGAGGAATAAGGTTGGGCCCAAAATACTTCCCTGAGGAACGCCACGAGTAACTATTTCGTCTGAGCTGACATAATCTCCAATTTGAACATATTGGCGTCTTTGCGAAAGATAATCTTTGAAAATTTCGTGTTGCGTTCCCCTTATGCCGATAGTGTAGAGCTTGTCTAGCAAAATTGGAATAGATACAGTATCAAAAGCTTTTGATAGGTCTAAGAATACGGCTAAACATTTTTTGTTGTCGTCAAGATTGAGTGAAATAAGATTTACTAATTTATGTACAGCATCGACGGTAGACTTAGCACGCCTAAAGCCAAATTGATTATCAGAAATTATATGCTTCTGCTCCAAATAATTCACTAGTCTATCATTCAAAAGACGTTCAAAAACCTTAGAAACATTGGATAGTAGAGATATAGGCCTATAATTTGAGATGTTTTTTTTGTCACCTCCTTTGTAGATGGGCCTCACAATTGCTTTTTTGAAGACATTGGGAAATATTCCTTTAGTTAAACTGCAATTGAATACATGAGCGAGAATGGGGGCAAATACCTTTCTATTATTCTTTAAGATTTTAGTAGGTATGTTATCCCAGCCAGTTGAATTATTATTTTTTAGAGATATTATGATTCGTTCAATTTCCTCAGCATTCGTGTCGAGTAGGACAAATGAATTGGGATTTGACCAGTCAGTCACATTGGAGATATTTTGTCTATTCTCACAAAGAGGACTGGACAGGTGCTCACAAGGTTGCTTTCCATTATCGTTACACACGCTTATAGAGCCAGCATTTAAAAAAAATCTATTAATTCTATTGAGCGTTTCTTGTGGGTTAGAGGCCAGTAACATACTAAGTTCTGAATCCCATTTCTTATCCAATTTAGTGCCCGATATCGTTTTAAGCGCATCCCAGATTTTTTTATTATCATTTCCAGCCCTATCGATAAGCTCCTTTTCATATTTTAGTTTTAGTTTTTTTAATAAATCGTTGCAAAAGTTTCTATATCTCTTATATGTTACCCTTAGAGTTTCGTTTGAAGGAGAAGCATTGCATTTGCGATGCAATCTATCCCTATTGCGTATGCAACGCAGCAAGCCAGGTGTGATCCAAGGTTTTAATATTATTTTGCGTCTAGGTGATGTCCTGACAACAGTGTTCTCTTTGATTGCTTTTCTGACAATGTTAATAAAACTACACATCGCCTCATTAGGATTATTTGTACTTAAGATAGCAGAAAAATCGTAGTTTGCCATGTCGTTATCCAGTTTTGTTATATTTAAAACTGAGCGTGGAAGAAAACCTTGTGTACGAGCTGGTTGGTGTTGCAGAGATAAAAGTAACGTCTTGTGATCGGTTATTAATGAATTTATAATCAGAGTAATAGCCGGTGATTTGGACTTTAAAAATATATGATCAATGCACGAGCCACTAAGCTCTCTCGTGATCGTGGTATGCGTTGGGAGCAGACCATGATAAGCAGTCAGATTAAGATATATATCAGTTTTGCTATCAATTCTATTAGGCATAATATCTATATTTATATCCCCCATAAGGGCAACGGTCTTGAAGTGACAATTTTTTTGCAAGATTTTGTCCAACGATGAGATAAAATTATCATAATTCTTAAAAGATGGTGATCTATAAACAGCAATAATCGCGACCTCGCTGCTTATTGTTATTATCAGGCAATTACCGTCTTGAAACTCTGGTTCATCAACGGTGACATGACGCATACGGTCACTAACATATACTACCAAGCCATCATTTTGATTTAAATGTTGTTGGCTGGTGAATCCACGATAACCATTCAAAATAGGCACAACAGGGGCACACGATAACCAACATTCAGTAAGTATTATAATGTCACACTGTATATTTATTCGTGCTAGAAGTGTCTCAAAGTCAGTAATATTACGATTTATGCTTCTAATGTTTTGCGTTATGGTTGTAAGAAAAGGAATATCCCGCGGCATAAAATGATGACAGTCCTCAGGATAGCATTCATGGAATTCAGAGTTGGAAACCGAATCAAGTTCTCCCGATATGTTTAATAAGTTATCGAATATGACGTTAGAAATATATATATGATCCAGAAAATAGTCTTATTATAATTACTATAATAATAGGAACGGATACCCGGTGATGTAACTATATTATAAAAAACCACCTCTATACATGTTATAGGGGCCGTGTGTATTTTAATACCCGGCGTGTTAAGTGTGTGAGTGTAAGAGTTTCTTAGTATCAACAATAAATTACAATTAATTAAAATATGATAGAAATGTGAAAGTATAAAATAATCGATTCTAAATTCAAGTACATAAATTTCAACTACAATACCTACAAACGGGGAGTCTAGTCGTTTTTTGAAAGCTTTTTTAAATCATCTTCAGTGTTGATTTTTATTGCAGGTTGGTTTTCATTTTTCCTGATGTATATTAATCCCTTCGAAGTCCAACAAAAGGCATAACCATTGGTCTTTTGGAAATTCCGCGCCAAGTAAAAAAGTTTTTGGGTTTTGGTAGTTAAACACTCAGAGATGTAAATGGGTTTAACAGGTCCGGATAGCTTCAGATGGCCTGTGTTTAATCTACGTTCGATCGGTTTCTTCTTATTAAAAGTTTTCACAGCCATTAAAAACTTCTCCTTTACTATTACGGACGCAAAGTCAACGATTATATGTTTGGATGTCTTGTTGTTAACTCTGTATATATCTTTAATATTTGAGTCATTTGAGGGTAGGCTTATATTTTTACTCAGATCTTCGACGATAGTACACAGTTCTTCTTTAGATTCGTGTTTAGTCTCAAGTTTAGGTATATTGCGTATTTCTATACTACTAGATCGTGAACGCCTCTCCAGAAATTCCAGACTTTCTTCTAGGTAGTGGATATATTTTTTATCTTCCTTTCTTTCATTTTCCAATTTTTGTAGCCGGGATAAAAACTCATCGTTAGTGTCGGACATGTATATAACACTCTGTTTGAGTTCATTGTTTTGCTCCTTAATAGTGTCTATTGTAGTTTGCAAGTCCTGGAAACGCTTCTCCCACTGTTTCGAGAAGGAATTCAATCTATCATTTAGAAAAGATACAATTCGGTCCTCGTTTCCTCCCCCCGCTAGTCTGCGCTTTTTCGACAGCATTGATTGCGAATTACTCGAAGCTCCTATATCAGATTCTTGGTCTACATTACTGGAATTATCTGTCAGAATATTTGCAGCATCTTGCGTCATAAGTGTAGGTACAGCTGAGATAGGTGTGATTGGCGAATTCGGTGGCGTGCGCAAGGTTTTTGACATGTTTACGTCGTCCCTGGTACTAGGCGCGCAGCAAACCGAGGTGATGAAAAAAATAATCTGTGCAGAACGCCCACCACGGTAGAAGCACTGCGAATCTATTTATCTCTCTTTAACACAGCGTAAGACGCGGATAGATTAGTCGAACTGTTATTTTACTCACTGCGCTGTTATGATCTCCTGGTATTCACAACGTATTTAAATTAAGGAATTTATTATAATTTAATCATTTATTTAGAGAATACAATTAGTACAAACACGTCTGACTACTTCAAAGATCAGAAGGGAAGGGGAATATAAAAAAAAAGAATGACCAGGAAAGTTTACAGGGCAAATAGCACGGAAAACAGTCATCGAGGGACGACACTGCAGTCCCCGTCAGGTATACCTCGCTTGGCTGGTTACATTAGTGCTTTAAATAATTATCGAACAGCCTGCTACATCAGCTGAGAATTCCTATCAATGGCTGAGGCTTTTTTTATATTACCGACTGACCTCTATCTCACCTGTTGGTAAGTGGCGATGAGGCCGATGGTGTAGCCGGGACAGTAAAAGCTTATTCACTCCAGACTTGAAGGCATCCAAGTCATATTTACTTGGAAATACAGACGTAGGAAGCAAATTTCACTCCTTAGCAGTCCGCATCAGGAATGAGGAAGTGAAACGCTTAGTGCGAATATGTGGAATTTCAACAGCATAAGGATGAAGTCGCTCCCCACGCCTGAGTGTCCGATGATGGAAAGGGGATGGTGGAACTTAATGGCTTGCAGGTAGAGAAATACGTTACCAGTTTCCTTTGTATTTTTTATTGATTAAAAAGTATTTTAAATTGACTTCCAATTGCTACAAGCCTTACTATAAAGTCCGCATGGTAAAGGATTTAGGATACAAAGTGCCACCATATTCCATCCTGAGAGTGTTGTAAAAGCCGACAAAAGGAAATGTCAAGGCCAGAAGCCTAGCTGCAAGAGAAGGAAAACTTGATACGAAACCCTGTGCCCTGTCTTGACAGCGTGGCACAGTAGACTTGTTAGCCTCCATGTAACTGTATGAGGCCCGACTCAAAATTGAGTCCTCAATGGGCTGAATAACTAGTTGTTACTAAACAGAAAACGTCACATTGTTATATTTTCTCGCCTTTTTCCAAAGGAACTAACATCTAACATAATGTGGATAACCACCGGTATGTTATTACTACTATTCAGCCCATAAATGACCCACTGCTGAGGCGGCTCTTCCAATTCGGTCTAGTGGTTAGATGTGCCGCCTTAGGATCAACGGGTCCCGGGTTCGATTCCGGGGTCGGGCAAGTGTCTTTGTCTAAACCACAGGCACTGGCTCGGAGTCTGGGTGTCATTTCTATCGATAATATGTATGTGTTTACAAAAAAAAATGTATTTAAGTAGTTTATCATCCATCTCGTTACCATAACACAAGCATTAAGTTGCTTAGCTTGGGACGAGATGGCGTTGTGTGAAATGTCCAAGTGTATATATATAATTGCACGAAGAATAATTAGCTGCCACGCTGGTCGGTTTGGCATAGCGTTTCGTTTCAAATTTTCCCTCTCTTTTCCTTCTGTCGGCTTTCACAACACTCACACTATGAGACCAACATCTAGGATATTCAGAGGATACTCAAACTTTAGAACAATCGACCCCTAGCGGCCAGTGAGATGGCGACAGCCTCCTTCAAAGTAAAAAAAAAAACAATATAGCACAAGTATAAATATGTATAGTATGCATTATTATTAATTAGCAGTAGTAATTATATGTGAACATTAACAAATCTACGCTAAATATACACATCCGATTTTAAGTCAAAAACAATTGGAACATGGCATAAATTGCCGTAAATAATTAATTAAAAACGTTACCGCTAATTAGCTAATAGATTATTACGACGTTAGTCCGCTAATACAACCACAATTTTACCATTCACTTCTCCATGTTTGGATTAAAACGAAAACCCTATTAACGGCCTGCGAACTAAATGCTCTAGTTTATAAAAGCGATGACATAACGCGCCTGGACTTTGTTCGTACCGACATAGTTAGGGCTGAAGCGGATATATAATAAAGATTGATAACTCTTTATTGTACAATAATATTAAACATTTAGAACAGTATGTAAAATTATAAGTGATTTGTACAATAGGCGGGCCTTATCGCTAAAAAGCAGATTGCTCTTTTCACGCATTAATGCTAATTCTGCTCATAAAAATGGATTTTGAATACATACTCGTACTATCATTCATCTATTTCACTCGTTCCCTCCAATCATGTCTATCCTCCATTATGCATCTGTTAGATACTACCGTAAAATGCACATAAAACTTTTTTTTTGTATAGGCATTAGCATAATGTCATAATTAAAGCATCTTTATCTTCTGAAAAGAACAATTACAGTTCACTTGCTGAGACAATACAGATTAGTTTTATTGGTTGCCACCTTTTGACTAAGTAGGCATTGTTCAATACTTAAATCAACCAAACAACTGAATAAATCAACAGTTAAATAGCCAATAAGTATAATGATAGTGATAGTTTTCGTGTCGTTTCTGCAAACACAGACAGTAAGCCCTACCAATCAGGCCGCTGTCGCAAGCATCTGATTCGTGACCAAACTCGAATGCCCGGAAGCCTGTGACCCACTTGCAATTCATTTTTCGTGGTCACAATCACGATATCAACAAATAGTTGGGGCTGAGAAATTTGCAATAAAATTAACATATTACAAGCAGCTAACATAATACAAACAGCACACCAGGCGTACCTTGGGAGACTGGACTGCAACGGGCTGATGATAATGATGACATCAAATGGCAATCTATGAATCTGCTGGAATTTGAGGGAATGCCCATCATTTATGACATCTGACCTCCCCACTTTTTCAGGCGGCTTCTGTCATTGTACTGTCAATGGCATTTATAACAGATGCCAATATTATACCGAAGTGTTTAGCTGAAGTAATATATCTGCCAATTTCATTGGGCAGCCAAACGAAAGGGTTCGAAAGGGAGAATCTTGAGAGTTCTTCCCTGAAGCAGTCTTCCGGTTTTTAGCAGGTACTTATAAGAAAGTTGTCTGAAGAGATTTTTTTTCAAAATCTCTTTTTTATTTAAATCAATAAGAAGCTTACAAAAATCTTACTGAGACTCTGTCTTTTGAGTTTGAGATGAACTCCTGGCTTTGAATATTAGTGAGCAAACACTTCTGTATGCAAAAGTGAATCTTTAATTTGAGATTCACATTCCAAACGCAACTCTCTGCTCTCAACAATGAACGCACGCTTGGTTGGACGGCCGAATTATTAGAGCTCTTGATATAATTGCGCAGATTTTACCATTGTTGTTTAAAAGTAACTGTTACGCAACTGTCAAGTTTTATCTTTGATAAAATACAATTTTCGACGGTATTGCTATTAGTCAATTTCTGTAAAGTCAATAACCTTAACTAATTTGGAAACAATACATTGCGTCAGACACCGAAAATGTGCGCATTCGGTTCTGATATGCGATGAAAATTAAATATCGGGTATATTATATAGTAAATTTATTACTTTTCGACCAATACACGTTCCATTATAGGCAAACATGCCAAAATGTCTTTACAATGTACCGGCTGTACATTTATCAATTTGTTTTCATTTTATATAACTATTGTTTTAAAGTCTTATTAGCGTTATGCTTGATTTAAATTTTAATGAATATACCACCATGTATTATGTTTTTATGCAAATTAAGTTCGTGGAAGGTGAATTTGTATGACTGGAATACCTGCTTTGTATTGAAATGTCCATGGGACATACTCCAATTGCTAGTTGGTCAAAATTTATTCTGCTAAATCTAAAATCTATTACAAAGTTGTTCACACCAGTATTTTATGTTTATAAAATTTACTAAATTTACCACCATATGGAACTGAGACGTGGTCACTCACTATGGGCTCCATCAGAAGGCTCAAAGTCACCCAAAGGGCAATGGAGAGGGCTATGCTCGGGGTTTCCCTGCGAGATCGAATCAGAAATGAGGAGATACGCAGGAAAACCAGGGTCACCGACATAGCCCACCGGATTGTCAAACTTAAGTGGCAGTGGGCAGGGCACATAGCTCGCAGGACCGACGTCCGATGGGGCAGAAAAGTCCTCGAGTGGCGACCGCGTTCCGGAAGGCGCAGTGCTGGTAGGCCTCCCACACGGTGGACCGACGGCCTGGTTAAGATCGCCGTAAAGCAGTGGATGCGGGCGGCCCAGGACCGGCCTTTGTGGAAATCCTTGGGGGAGGCCTATGTCCAGCAGTGGACGTCCTTTGGCTGAAATGATGACTAAATTTACACATTTGGAGCCAACGTGAATTACGTAAATTTTGTAAATATGTGGGTATCCGCTTTGTGTGCTAAACGGAAACTTTTTCTTTTTACTTTATATTTTTTTCATGCTCTCTGTTTTTGAGCTATCTTAATTACCATCAGATCGTAATCACCGTTGAAATTCTTTGTTTAATTATTTTTATTTAATTTTATTTATTTATTTGTACATAATATTATTTTGTTAATGTAATAAAATTGAAATAAATAAAACCTGTTTTGATAAACATCAGAAAGTCTACGCTCTTAAAGGCTCTGTTAATTTTTACAATAGGTTTTATAAGGCTTACGTTACATAGGCGTAAGTAACCTGGTTCCAATTTGGGTAATCCAGTTTTATCGCCAGTTACGTCATAAATCCCTAAACTGGTCGACGGATTAATCGGAAAGTAGTCTTAATTGCCGGAAGAAAAAATCGTATCAGCTTACTAAAAAGTTGAGTGTCCATTACTCAAGCTAATGCAAGACGGAAACGTTAACAAATTATCGGCACATTTGAATCAATGTTAAGTCAAGTTAAAGGCTTATATTATATTATAGTAAACATTAATGGTCATGAGACATTATGTTTGATTTCATAAGCTTACTAAATGACTCAAAGTCACCCTAAGGGCAATGGAGAGGGCTATGCTCGGAGTTTCCCTGCGAGATCGAATCAGAAATTAGGAGATACGCATGAAAACCAGGGTCACCGACATAGCCCACCGGATTGCTAAACTTAAGTGGCAGTGGGCAGGGCACATAGCTCGCAGGACCGACGCCCGATGGGGCAGAAAAGTCCTCGAGTGGCGACCGCGTTCCGGAAGGCGCAGTGCTGGTAGGCCTCCCACACGGTGGACCGACGACCTGGTTAAGGTCGCCGGAAAGCAGTGGATGCGGGCGGCCCAGGACCGACCTTTGTGGAGATCCTTGGGGGAGGCCTATGTCCAGCAGTGGACGTCTTTTGGCTGAAATGATGATGACTAAAAATGCC
Source organism: Clostera curtula (assembly GCA_905475355.2). Lineage (NCBI taxonomy): Eukaryota > Metazoa > Arthropoda > Insecta > Lepidoptera > Notodontidae > Clostera > Clostera curtula. The sequence continues at coordinate 15,979,595 of FR997797.1, read as the reverse complement.
TTGTGGGTGTGACAGATTTAGAATGAATAAGGTCACTAACCCATTCTATCCTGAGGGTGTAACGAGACTCAATTAAAGGAATACAAGACAGTCTGCTATAGCTCTACATCTATGCTCAAGCCTTTCTGGCCTGAGTGGCCCAGTAGCTTCAAGTCCCCTCCTTAAATTTGGAGGAGGACCACTAAAGCAGTAGGTTGTTTAAAGGCTGAGATGACTAATGTGCAAAGTACGTGGCACAAGTTACGCGTAACTTGGCGTATAATTGTGTGTTGCCCAACAAATTCCTATATGCGTAAGTAATATCGTTTACCCATATAAACATTTTGACGAAATTTGAATATAAAACAAAGTGGTCAAGGCAATATAGCATGATGTGAAAATGGATTTAAAAAATAAAAGCATAATGCATATTTTAAAAACAAAGTAAAATTTGGATGCGTATCTATGAAATGTCTATGAAATAGAACAGTTTGTTATTTAAAATTTGTTGGGTAAATAATAAATAAATAAATAAATATCCTTGGACATTTCACACAACGCCATCTCGTCCCAAGCTTTAAGCAACTTAATGCTTGTGTTATGGTAACGAGATGGATGATAAACTACTTATATACATTTTTTTTTGTAAATACATACATATTATAGATAGAAAAACACCCAGACCCGGAACAAATACTTGTAGGTCGTACGAATATTTCTTCCGTGCGGGGATCGAACCCGCGACATGCTGCGCAGCAGTCGATCGCTCAACCACTATATATTACACTAACAAATAGGACCGCAAAGTAATAAAAAAAAAGAATGATAAGCCCTCTGAGTTTCTTGCCAGTTCTTCTCAGCAGTGGTCGCGTTCCGAACTGGTGGTAAACTAATATAGTTTACTACTAACTTTGCTTTGTATAAATTGTATTATTATGTTGACAATTTGTAAGTGTCCATTGTGTCCTATGCAAAATAAATGATTAGACTTTGACTTTGAAATTGCAGTTTTCCATACTGGCCACATAAAAATATTTTTCATCCCCCCATCTCGGAAAGAGTATTTTTGCTCTTCGATATCTGAGTGCAAAAGCCGTTTTTATTCACTAGAGAATAAAGTATTTTTGCTCTTCGATATCTGAGTGCAAAAGCCGTTTTTATTCGCTAGAGAATAAAGTAAAGATTATTCTGTAATACTTACCTGTCATAATGTAGAAATTAATACCTAAACTGAAATAAAAGTGTACCTATCTTGTGATTGTAAACGTTTTTTTTTGCATTTAGTCATTTCCTCGCTGAGGTGGAATGAAAAGTTACGTGTTGCACTCGAGTACAAAGATTTTTCACCTCGTGCTCTTTTGATTCCCTCGCTAACGTTCAGGATTCTAATTTTGAATCACTCGCTGCGCTCGTGATTCAATTTTAGAATCCTTCGCTTGCTCGGTCATCAAAATTGAACACGCGGTTAAAAAGCAACTTTGCACTCTTGTATAACAAATAACTATTTTTGTTAAGCCATATTTAGATTCATTAGGATTCATATTTAGAATTATACGACAAATTGCGGCTACTTTTCGATTGAAAATCTTTCATCGTTATTGATACATTGGGTTCTTCTTGAGGCCTTAGTTAAGAGCTATTTTGGGTTGCACATTTTAAGCTGTATGTGCATTACTTTCGTTGTTGTTTTAGGTCTGAAATAATTACCATGTTATACGGTTTTTGCACGGGTCCAAGAGGAGTTTTTCCCATGTAAAAAAGGCTTAATGCAGCAGATAAAGTATAGGCCGAAATGAAAGAAAGAAAGAAAGAAAGAAAGAAAGAAAATTCATTTATTGACACTAATAAAACGTAATTTAACAGGAAAAGATAAATACAAAATGAGAATTAGCGTCAAAGGGTCACCAGCTCAGCATTATGTTAGGTACCTGCACAAGTACAAATACCTAACGCTGATTTTCAGCTGTGACCCACAAAAATGGTGATTAAAAAAAAGTTTTTGACAATTTATGTTTCCCACAGATCTATCAGATCTATCAGAAATTGTAAATTCAAATGCTATGTTTGGCATTACAAACCCATTAAGTCATTCGTTTATTTTATTGCCTCGTAAATTAATCAAGATGTTTCAAAACAAAAGGGCAACTCATTTACATTTTTAAAATAACTTAATTTAACAGTTAACACGTAATTATTGCGTTTCTTCTAGCGTCAAGTTATTTGACGTATATGATGTATTGCTGATGTGTTGATAAGTAGTTGTCAGTACATGACTATGCTAACTAATTAAGCTCCAATTAAAAAATAGCATCAAGACCTTCTTCTTACTCATCCATTAAATTTAGCCAAATGGGTATTACAACGTAAAAAAGGCGTTCGTTCGTTCGTTTCAGCCCATAAATGACCCACTACTGGGTCGGGCCTCCTCCAAATTTATGAAGGGAAATTGGCCTACTGTGCCACACTGGCGGGTTGGCCCAGGGTTTGTATCAAGTTTCCTTCTCTTGGGACTATGTGATCCACCTCTTACGACACTCTAATGACATACCGTCATAGAGTGGCCCGGGTTAGTGAAATTGTGTATTCTAAATCCGTCACCACATGGACGAAAAGGTGTAGTACCAGTTATTATGATTTTTTTTCTAAGGCTCTTTGTACTATGTACCTGTATCGTGGGGGGTCCTTACGAACATTAGTATCGAACAAAAGCACATCACATTTATACTCAGATCAATTAAGGTGAATGTTCCAGGGTAGCCCTAAGGTATAAACTTTTTCAAGCTCAAAGTCATTCTTGCACCTTTATGAGCTTGGAGGGTTGTATTGATGAGTTTGATGATTATAATTCCATAACTAAATACGTCTTACAGCCGCGAATAACATTTTAATCAACATACAACCTAGCACTGACCTGCAAATTGCAAAATCCTACAAAAATTTGAATTTCGCGGGCTACCCTGGAACATTCACCTTAATATCTTTGGCTTACAGAGGCACTTGCCCCGACATCCAGCCCCGGATCAAAAGGTATATTCAACCTTGTGGGGAAATCCTCATGGATCCTCAGGGCTATGGGGACGCTGAAAAGAAACTTTACACCAACTTAGACCACCGTTTTATGATTTATGCCAAAATAATAAACACTCATATATTGCGTCAGACATGAAATAGTTATTTGTGCAACAAGAGAGCAAAGTTGTTTTTTGCTGCGAGTGCTGATATTGAATCCCGAGTAAGCGAAGGAATCAATGATTGAATCACGAGCGTAGCGAGTGATTCTAAAGTTGATTCCTGAGTGCTGCGAGGGATTCAAAGGCACGAGATGCGAAAAATTTTGCTCTCGTGTAACACACATAACTTTTCACTTCAGCAGCGAGAACACTATAGGAAATGAAATATATTACGTAACATTTTTGAAACTATAATTAAATATTTTTAAGTTAAATATCAGTTTTTTAAGCAGTAAATACTTATTTTAATTTAAATACAACAATAAGTTAAAAATTCAATGAATTACAATAAAAGATATAATTATCATTTTTGCTAAATTTCTTTAGTTAGTACGAAATTCCGAACATGTTTGCCTTTGAGGTCGAATTAAAAATCGGAGTAACCCCATAAGGAACTCCTTTCATCCAATCGAACTGTTAAAAGTACGTCTAGTTTGTATTTAATCAAATATAGTTCCCATAATATTGCTCTATCAATTTAATATTTATAATCTGTACTTTAATGCTTTGTATTGTTTTCTATAGCGCTACCTGCTAACATTTAACTTCATAACTCTAACGCAAGTTATAACCAATTAATTTAACTTTCATAATCACACAAAATGTCTAACACAACACACTTGTCATTGGCAAAATCATCGGTATAACGATGGAAGCCAAAACCTAAATGAAGAAGAAGAAGAAAAATCGGAGCTGTTGGTACTGGCCACTTGGTCTTTGTCTCTCTCTCTTTTCTATTGGCGGGAAAGAGATAGTGTCAATGTTTCGAATTAGAATTAAAATAGTTATTTGTGCAACAAGAGAGCAAAGTCATTTTTTGCTGCGAGTGCTGATATTGAATCCCGAGTAAGCGAAGGAATCAATGATTGAATCACGAGCGTAGCGAGTGATTCTAAAGTTGATTCCTGAGTGCTGCGAGGGATTCAAAGGCACGAGATGCGAAAAATTTTGCTCTCGTGTAACACACATAACTTTTCACTTCAGCAGCGAGAACACTATAGGAAATGAAATATACCTATTACGTAACATTTTTGAAACTAGAATTAAATATTTTTAAGTTAAGTGTCAGTTTTTTAAGCAGTAAATACTTATTTTAGTTTAAATACAACAATAAGTTAAAAATTCAATGAATTACAATAAAAGATATAATTATCATTTTTGCTAAATTTCTTTAGTTAGTACGAAATTCCGAACGTGTTTGTCTTTGAGGTCGAATTAAAAATCGGAGTAACCCCATAACGAACTCCTTTTACCCAATCGAACTGTTAAAAGTACGTCTAGTTTGTATTTAATCAAATATAGTTCCCATAATATTGCTCTATCAATTTAATATTTATAATCTGTACTTTAATGCTTTGTATTGTTTTCTATAGCGCTACCTGCTAACATTTAACTTCATAACTCTAACGCAACTTATAACCAATTAATTTAACTTTCATAATCACACGAAATTTCTAACACAACACACTTGTCATTGGCAAAATCATCGGTATAACGATGGAAGCCAAAACCTAAATGAAGAAGAAGAAGAAAAATCGGAGCAGTTGGTACTGGCCACTTGGTCTTTGTCTCTCTCTCTTTTCTATTGGCGGGAAAGAGATAGTGTCAATGTTTCGAATTAGAATTAAAAAGTTACTTTGTCTCACTCAGTAGGCAAAATCGCATTTTGTCCACTGTTTTCAGTGAGCAAAACCTACATGTTTGAGCTACTGAAGTGAAAATAATATAATTGCACACCGCCATTTTATCGTGCGTACTGTGCGCGAATAGTGATTGTTCGTGAGAGATTTTTCAAAAAATATTTACTTTTCTTTAGTCTTCTGATGATAATCACTATCACTATCATCACTACATAGTATAAAACAAAGTCGCTGTCTTCTGTCCGTCCCTATGTATGCTTATATTATCTTTAAAACTACGCAACGGATTTTGAAGCGGTTTCTTTTAATAAATAGAGTGATTCGAGAGGAAGTGTTATATGTATAAGACATGCATAGTATTGTAGACGAACACTGATAAATTTAGATGTTCATCATTGCACCCGTGCGAAGCCGGGGCGGGTCGCTAGTATTATATAATCTTATTATCAATTTATAATCTTAGGGGTTGGCAACGCAGCCGTTGGGGAATAAGCAGGGTATGCGAAAATGTGATAATTTCCTCAACTGCCTGCGTCAGGATTGCGCACGTCAATGGGGGAACATGCTCCGCGACCTTGGGGGCTTCGGCCCGTCTCAATTTATGGAGCCCTGAACTCCGGGACGGGCCCCTTCGCTAACAGGCATATGCCTGTTTGCATATGCAAACTATATTTTTCTTTTTGGTTTCGCTGGGGAGATGGTTAATGCACACCGGTGCACCTCGGGGGTGGGGACAGCGGTTATGTGGGACACGACGACCCACTAAAACTCTCACCACGCAAGGGTGCTTCAGCAGTGCTACAGTCAACATTCAATCCCGAGGGGTTCTAGAAATCCTTCATAAGGCTGCAACAGCGGTGATGATGAAGAAATGTAAGCATTGTTGTCTATCTTGACTTTGAAATCTAAGCTAGCTAATCTTTGTAATTGACGGGGCGTGCGTAAGCGCCGAGACAGTCGCCACCGTAAACTTGTTTGGACGCTATCGATGCTGTGTTGACGTTTGAATGGATATGCTTGAGTAACTTTAAGGTAAATTGTATTCTAATGCAAATATAGCAAATAAGGAATCCTAAGCTGATTCTAATTCTGTTATTTCTCAGACTCCAACTAAGCGTGTCTTTTGTTTTGGGTTTAGTTAGCTAGATTGCTTTCGGATCTTTACATTTCATACTATTTAATGTATCCGCAGATATATTGAAGAGTAAAGAAAACACGATATACATTTCGGAAAATATTTATTTGACAACAAAAGAAAAAAAAGACAGCTATAAAATCGTCATCAACCGTAACTGGCCAGTATGATACACTATTCTTCGTCGTCAGCTTCATGAGATGAATTTAATCAGGTCCACTAAGTTCCGGAAAGCGCAGTGCTGGTAGGCTTCCCACACGGTGGACCGATGACCTGGTTAAGGTCGCCGGAAAACGATGGATGCGGGCGGCCCAGGACCGGCCTTTGTGGAGATCCTTGGGAGAGGCCTATGTCCAGCAGTGGACGCCCTTTACGACGACTTTCTGTCTTGGCTGAAATTATGATGATGACTAGTTTATCCACTGCTCATTAGGGCTTCCCCAAATTACAAGGTGGGAAATAAGTTTACAGTACCACGCAGGCAAAAGGGGGTGGCGCAGGGTTTCGTTCTCCGTCTCATACTGTTAGGTTTTCTGCCTTATTAATCATTCTCTTTAGTCGACTCTTACGACGCATCTACGATGTAATGCGTCCGTTATCTAACTGTGTTACTGATAATCAATATTATTTGTATAGTTCAGTTTGTGTAATATATTTGTGTAGATATGTAATAACTACGCATGCAATGTAATGTGTCAACGAAACTGGTATAATTTATGAAAAAGTAGTTATGAGTTACATTATAACAATTAGACCGTATCATATACCTAATATATGTTATCATCATCATTTCAGACCATAATTGGCCCACTACTGAGTCGGGCCTCCTCCAAATTGATATTGATTGGCATAGGGTTTGTATCAAGTTTTCCTTCCCTTGCAGTGTCCCTTGATCCGCCCTTGGGTTCCTTTAGTCGCCGCTTACGACACGCTCAGGATGGTATAAGTTGTGAAAGTTATGTATTCTAAATCTACACCTTCATTAGCCTTAGTCATTTTTCGACAGTGTTATAATCTATACTAATATATAAAGCTGCAGAGTTTGTTTGTTTGTTTGTTTGTATGTTTGTTTGTTTGTTTGTTTGAACGCGCTAATCTCAGGAACTACTGGTCCGATTTCAAAAAATCTTTCAGTGTTAGATAGTCCATTTATCGACGAAGGTTATAGGCTATATTTTATTTTCAAAAGAATTAGGGATCCGTATGAAAATTGCGATTTTGTAAACCAAGGTGTAAAACCGAAAACCTATTTATGCGTGCGCTGTAAAAACTATTGACAATAGAACAAAGTAATGTACTACGGGTTTGTAGGTCTTATAAAGATCTACAAAAAAGTCCGCGAGAGCACATATCTAACTATAATAGTTTAGTCACAATAACCGATTTTATGTTCATAAAAAATATCACGGGTTCGAAGCCCACGCGGGCGAAGCCGCGCGCAAAAGCTAGTTTGACATAAAGATGAAATTTTGTTAGGTTAAGAAAATATATCACGTTATGTTTGTTGAAATAAAATAAGATTGGAATCTTAGACCATACCAATAAATTGTAAAAAGATTATTGAATTCTAATCATACTAATCTTATTGAAGATAAATAAGTGACAATAGTATTGATACCTTTATGATATGTTTTCCTTATTTTAACTCTTATAAGTTAAATAAAGAAATTTGTCCTTTCTACGAATATTAGTAATGATGTCTTTTGAAGTATATAAGAATGAACTTGAATATAACAACTTTTGTTTCCGCGATTCCTCGGGCTGTAAGCGTAACTTTAATTCATCATAAATATATATAATATGCTTTTGCTTCACGTGTTAATATAAAGGTGTAAATCAATATTTACGATGCAGTTCTTTTGATTAATCACACAAATGTTTATTGATAAATTCGCGTTTTTTTAATGCGAGACCATTATATTGAAATCGTTAAAATTGTTCTATCGACTTGTCCATAGTAATGATTAACTAGAAAATTGATTTATAGTCCCAGGCTTGCAATTAAACTTCTTGTGTATATTTAATTAAAATTTATACATAAAATCGGTACAGGAACGCTAAAATAGGCAATATTTCATACTCAATCACACTGAACACAAATTTCATTACATAAAACAAGCGCTTGACAGTAACCGGAGGTAATTTAAACACGTTTGCTTTATGAACTACTTATCATACCTTTACCCATTACGAAGTCAGGCCTCCTCTAAATTCATGGAGGGAAATTACGCGACTGTGTCACGCTAGCAAGAGGGGTTGGCACAGGGTTCTATATCAGGTCCCGAGGAGACGCCGTCGAGTGCTCGTGGGGAGCCTGAGGAGAGGAGGATGGCCTCCTCGTCTGCGGCGGCGTGGTTCTGCATCAGATCCCACAATGCCGCAACAGGACGCGAGTTGGAGCACCCCGGGGAGGTTTAGTGGGTAGGCCCCCACTATGGGAGAGAGTCCCACACTCCCCTCGCTGGCCATCCCCGATCCCCGTGGCCGGCGAGGGTGTCCATAAAGGATTTTACCCCGGGCGGGAAAAAAAAAAATAGGGTTCTATATCAATAGCCCACCGTCCGCCCGTATAGCCTACCGCGAAGGTGTGACGCCCAAGTGCGCGGGGCGTCACACGGGAGAGGGTGCCCGATGGGGCTGCCGCCTGCGGACCACGGTAGAAACGTACTCGGTACCCGTGGTCCGCCGTGAGGGCGGGTGTCGGCGCACGGCGGGTTGTTTTAATGGGTGAGGGCCCCACACTACCCCGTAGTCTCCCCGGACGCGGGATGTGCAGTCAGGCATTTTTTCCCGCCAAACCAAAAAAAAGGGTTCTATATCATTTTTTTCTTTGAGGACTCTTATGACACCCTCAGGAAGATATGGGTTGGTATTTTTTTTAATGAAACCCCTGCAATATTTTCTTTAAAACCTGTATCACGGGGAATGTTTAAAAACATGTAATTAATGAACACAAATTTCAACCAGACTCAGAGCAAGTGCCTCTGATTTGCACAATGACATTTACCCGACCCCGGAATCGACCAGCAATTTTCACCGAATACCTTTATTATGATTTAGTATTTTAAATTAAACTAGAGACCCGCCCGGCTTCGCATGGGTATAATTATGCATGTATTATACATATAAAACTTCCTCTTGAATCACGCTATCTGTTAAAAAACCCGCTTCAAAATCTGTTGCGTAGTTTTAAAGATTTAAGCATACATAGGGACGGACAGACGACAGCGACTTTGTTTTATAATATGTGTGATGTGATGTGATGATAGTGATAATCTTCCCTGATTAGTTATTCTTGCTCTTCATTTAATTGACATGGCTTCCATCGTGGGTTCGATGATTAGAATAGTATTTTTGTTATTTGTTTATTTATGGTTTATAAATAAACCAGTTGTCAACTGACTTTTGTCACTGTCATTACAAAACATTCCACAAGGTACAAATGAGTTGCCAAGAAAAAACAAGTTACCATTGTTAATAATTTGGTAGTAAAATAATGACAATGCGAACCAAATGAGAAATTATTGAAAGGAATAATAAATGAATATATTCAATGTCAAGTACTTCTAAAATTTAATCCAATGTCAATAGGCCAATTACTCTAATCGGTTAGCAAATGCCCCGGCACTGCAAAGAGTGACCTCCCAATATCAATAATAGCTATTGTTTAATTGAATGCAATGCGTGAGTGCGTAGCATGTGTGAATAAAAAAAAATAGCCATAGAGACAACAATACATTATCAAGGTGTAATTCTGTGTTGTCATCCCCCATGGCATCAGCTAGACACACATACGGTTACTTAAATGAATTATACTACTCAAACTCAAAAGGAACTTTATTTACGTAGGTTAAATTACAAAACTCTTATAAATCGTCATATTGGTCTAGTGGTTAGATGTGCCGCCTTTGGATTAACGGGTCCCGGGTTCGATTCCGGGGTCGGGCAAGTGTCTTTGTGTAAACCAGAGGCACTGGCTCGGAGTCTGGGTGTCATTTCTATATATAATATGTATGTATTTACAAAAAAAAATGTATATAAGTAGTTTATCATCCATCTCGTTATCATAACACAAGCATTAAGTTGCTTAGCTTGGGACGAGATGGCGTTGTGTGAAATGTCCAAGGATATTTATTTATAGAAACTCTGTAGTCTCTGTACTACTACTAATCAGCCCATCTATGACCTACTGTTGAGCAGGGCCTCCTCCAGTTACATGGAGTACACTTATTAGCCTACTATGCCACGCTGGTCCGACGGGTTGGCACAGGGTTTCGTATTTAGTTTTCCTTCTCTTACAGCTAGGTTTTCAGGCTAGTCATTTATTTTTTGTCGGCCCTTACGACACCCTCAGGGTGGAATAGGGTGATGACACTATGACGTGTAATGTAAATCGAAATTCTAAATAGTAGTAGCAGTTAATCTATTAAACACTTTTTTATATTTATATTGAAGCACTAGCAGTTATTAGACGTACGTCGTGTATGTAACGTTGACTTGCCTTTTGAAACAACGGGCCCGTTATATCCGTTTATATAGTATCTGAGGGTTTTAAAAAAGCTATATCGTAGAAAGAGAGAGACAGAGTGATAATCAGACCCAATTATTAAGTAAAAACCGTGGACAAAAACTAGTGCCTATAAAACACCGATCCGTGCATCACTTCAACTTGCGACCCTTGACCCCAAACAAATGGCTATTATATTTAATTAATTATCCGTTACGGAATACACAACAACAATACACGACCGAGGTCAGTGACATTGACACTGTTATAAAACTCATAACTTATTGTGAACCGCGAGAATGATCAATCAAAATGGCGGAGTATCAAATTAATTTCATAAAACACTTAGGCCTATACAATGGACATGCGATTCTTAGATAGGTGTTATTGAGTTACACATGTATCTGATTTAGTTACGTAAAAGGCACTTTAACAAACTAATCGTGGCTTACCACTACAATGTTATCATAACACCTAATTAGTTTCATGTGAATATTAACCATTGTGTTAGATATCGAAAATGTAAATCCCTTTTAATCGGTAACTCAGCCCTACTTTCCTGAGGTTGTGACACCCAGACTCAGAGCACCTGCCTCTGGTTTACAAAGACACTTGTCCGACTCCGGAATTGAACCGGGGACCCGTAATCCAAAGGCAACTCATCCAACCCTTAACTAGATCTTGCTGATGTGTGGCTCTAGGCGACTATTGCGCGAGTTTGCTCTAAAATAGCTGTATAATCCCGGCAATCTGGAACCTTTTTTGTACATAAAAATGGCAATTTAAAAAAGCGCCTACATAGTTTTCTTGTCAGCTCTTTTCTGTAGAGCTGCATTCCAAAGCGGTGGTAAATGGTAAATTTTATTTTATTGTTGGACTTGTCAAAAAATCTCTAATGAGCCAACGTAAATATGTCAGTAAAATCAAATTTAGAATTAGATTATCAAAAAGCCTAGAGGTCCGGTACTAGTTGCATACTTTTTATCGCTAGCTGTTAACAGATAAATGTTTCCGGAACACAGAAAAACAGTGATACTGTGTTGTGTTATAATCAATCACCAAATTGCTGTCATTGACTGCGAATGTTACAATAGCACTTTTATCTTGACTGCACGTAATGTCAGTAACAGAAGTGTCATTACAAAACAAAAATAAGAACCCTTAAAATCAAGATCTTGGACTTGCATGCTGTGCCGTGCCTCATTTTATTATTTGGGGGGAATATAGTGGGGAGTTGGCGTGGGGTGCATGCTATGCCTGTATCAAGCTATCGAAGCTAATTTTTTACATACATATTTAAAAAAAACCAGATCTCTTTGTATGTATAGTCGTGACAACACATAAGAGTCTGACTTATGAATGACTTTACGGATTTGCATGCAGGTTTTTAACCGCGAAAGGTTGGTTCCTGAGAAAGGCGTACTAAGTAAATAATATGCTTCCAAAAGAGCACGCGTTCAAAATCCACGCAGAGAAAAAGCTACGCGCAGAAGATAGTATCAAAAATAAGCTGTCTTCAAACAATCCGTTATGATTAAACACGCTAATATAATTTTATTGAATGGGAAATCTAAATAACTTAAATAAAAGAAAATCCTTCGTTTCATGATTCAAATAGGAACATTTCGAACGGTACTGAGGCTAGTCCCCTCCCCTTTTCCCAATTGTTTTTCAAGCTATGTGAAGCTATACATGTACGATGCATTTGTTGTTGAGACGTATATTTTGACATATAGGTAGTATGTTTAATAGTGTCGCGGAGCATGCTCCCCCATTGCCAAGCGTAACCCGCGGCCCTGAAGTGGGCAGTCAATGAACTCCGTTAGTTTGAGTGGGCAACTCGGGGTGCAAATTAGACTGCCATTAAGGTGGATGTTCTAGGGTAGCCCGCGAAATTCAAATTTTCCTACGTTTTTTGCAATTTGCAGGACAGTGCTAGGTTGTATGTTGATTAAAATGTTATTCGCGGCTGTAAGACGTATGTAGTTATAGAATTATAATCATCAAACTCATCAATACAACCCGCTACAAGCTCATAAAGGTGCAAGAAAAACTTTTTCAAGCTCAAAGTCATTCTTGCACCTTTATGAGCTTGGAGTTACACCTTAATGTTAGTATAGCCGGAATAGACGTCTTTACTTGTCGCCTGAGACGAATGAGGTTAATAATATTTACGAAAATAACCAACTCGGAAGTTTATTGTGTAAAAATAAGCGGTTTGCTCGACTGCTACGAAAATAACAACAAACTTACCAGAAACGGAATATAAATCGCATTTGTTATTTATTTTTAAACTGCAATGATGTTTGGTTCTCAAGGGCGCACATTTTCTACAACAGTTGTAGAAAAAGAAACACACAAGTACCAAAATTATGTACATACAAAATTAAAAGTAGGATTGTATTGTATCCGAAAGAGAGAGGATAATTACTTCGTGATTGCATGAATTAGCACAATTTACACTGCCGACCTTATAATTACGTTTTGAACATTTAAATGTAACAAATTTTAGTAATGAAAATCAATCCACTTCCTGGGTGGCGTGTAAGTGTGTTATTTTAAAACACTTAAGTTATTACGTCCTCTAATGGAATGACATAATTATCGGTGGTATACTTTTAAAATAAATACTATAATTGGTATATCACTTACATTAAATTTGGCCTGCGTTCAGAAACCACGGAACTACACTGGGCTGCAAAACTAAGTATCACACTTTTAAAATAACAATAACTTTTTAAGTACACAAGATATACTTTCGAAATAAAAAGGACTCGAATTTTTTTTTATTTTGTATAAAAAAACTTCATAGTCGCTGATAACATTTGCTATAAAACGTTTTTATGTTAAACTAGTGACCCGCCCCGGCTTCGCACGGGTACATTGATGAACCTCCAAATTTATCAGTGTTTCTCTACAATAATAAGGATGAATTATACACATAAACCTTCCTCTTGAATCACTTTATCTATTAAAAGAAACTGGTTCAAAATCCGTTACGTGTTTTTTCAGATATAAGCATACATAGGGACGGACAGACTATAGCGACTTTGTTTTATACTATGTAGTGATCTCTAACTTCTATAGTTTATAAAAAAATGATATATTCAAAGTGTAGTACTTAGTATTGCAGGTCAGTGTAGACAAACATTTTCGTGTAAATTCGAACGTAAACTCTTTGTGAATATGTATCATTAAACATTATCATCACTTTAGCCAAAATGATACTCAATACTGCCTTGTTGGTCTAGGGGTTGTGTACCTTTGATGGTTGGACGAGTTCCCGGTTCAATTCCGGGGTCAGATATGCGTCTTTGAGTAAACCAGAGGCACTTTTTCCGAGTCTGGGTATCATTTGTGCTTGTTTACATGTTTGTAAACAGCTATCGCTATTCAGGTTAATAACCAGAGCAGGGGTTACTTCACTATCACTACATAGTATAAAACAAAGTCCCTGTCGTCTGTCCGTCCCTATGTATGCTTAAATCTTTAAAACTACGCAACAGATTTTGAAGCGGTTTTTTTTAATAGATAGTGTGATTCAAGAGGAAGGTTTATATGTATAATATTGTAGAGAAACCCTGATAAATGTAGATGTTCATTATTGCACCCGTGCGAAGCCGGGGCGGGTCGCTAGTTAATAAGCGACAAAAATCATCCTCATCATGTAAAATAAAATGCTAAATCGTTAAAATTAAACACTTTTCAACGGATTTATCGCGTGTATATTACATTATTTAATTAATAACAATAAATCCGTTAAAAAGTGTTTAATTTTAACGATTTAGCATTTTATTTTACATTTTATTTTACAAAATTAAACACTTTTCAACGGATTGATCGCGTGTATATTACATTATTTAATTAATAACGATAAATCCGTTAAAAAGTGTTTAATTTCAATGTGTAATAATCGCGAAAACCTAAGAAATCATTTGCTAAATCGTGTCGAAGTCGTCGTAGAAGGGCTAATGTTGCCATTAGCATTTAGGACACTAGCCGAATTTATTTTAGGAAACTACTAGTACCCACTCAGCCCATAAATGACAACAGCAGAGTCGGGCCTCTTGCATTAACTTGGAGGGTAATTATTAGCCTACGGTACCACGCTGGTTAGACGGGTTGGCACAGGGTTTCGTATTCCCGATGATTTGGCTCGAGTCTGGATAAGCAGTGGTTAGGTTTTAGTGGGTACACCGACCGCATTTTACCATCTTGTCGCGGTCGGAATTCCCACATACCCCAGCCCCGTCCCTCGGCTGGGGACCTATAAAAAAATAATAAAAAATAAAAATAAATATCCTTGGACATTTCACACAACGCCATCTCGTCCCAAGCTAAGCAACTTAATGCTCTTGTGTTATGGTAACGAGATGGATGATAAACTACTTATATACTTTTTTTTTTGTAAATACATACATATTATAGATAGAAATGACACCCAGACTCCGAGCCAGTGCCTCTGGTTTAGACAAAGACACTTGCCCGACCCCGGGACCCGTTGTTCCAAAGGCGGCACATCTGACCACTAGACCAACGAGGCAGTCTAAAAGTATAAAAGGTTTCCTCCACTAAAAAAAAGGGTTTCGTATTCCCCCTTGACCGTGCTGCCACCTTGTTGTGATGAGGGGACTTGCGTGTCTATAAGATCCGTTGGGGACAAACCGGCTCAGGGTCACCCATGCCGGGCGGGCCCGCGGTGAGAGGCCAGACTAAGAGCGGCACACGGAGTCGTGGTGGGTCGGGCGCCAGTTCATCAGGCACCTGATAGGCACGTGCAATGTCCCGCACGTGCCTATGGTGGGTTGGGGACCGTCCAGAGCTCCCCATCAAAGCGTGGGGTCCGTTTTTACAAGCGGGCCAAGGCCCCATCAGGGTCACGGAGCATGCTTCCCCATCGGGTGGAGTGATACCCGTAGCCCTGTCTAGGGCAGATAAGGGACACAGTGGGTACCAGTTTTCCGCGCCCCTGAGTCCCACATAACCTGGCTGGCGTTTAGCGGTCGGGTACCCATGTGAATTCCAACGTAAAAAAAGGGGTTTCGTATTAAGTTTTCCTTCTCTTGCGGCCTTGTCATTTCCTTTTGTTGGCACTTACGATGGAATGAGGGAGGGGGGTATTCTAAATGTGTCACACCATAAACCATATAAAGAAAAAATTAAATCAATAATGCATCGATTTTAGTGACTGTACGAAAATTCTATGGAACATTTGTAGCGTGGGCGCAACGCACGATTAGAGATGACCTTGAACTGATTAATCTATCGTCTATTATTTATCGATTTTTGGCAACTAACTATTTAGATTAATAACTAAGATTAACCGGATACGTCCACCCGTTTAACAGATTACACAACGCGTGTACTTGAAATTTAAAATTGGTTTAACAGAGTTGCAACAACGGAAGATAAGATTGTCGAGTGCATGAACCGGTACGGCCAACTACCAATATAGAGATACCGTACCGGTTCATTAACGACTTCGTTATACTAATTGTACGTGATTTATACATTACAAGCTCGAGTAGATATTGCTATTTAAACATATCTGCAACCTAATAATACATAGTGTCACCACCCCATTCCACCCTGAGGGTGTCGTAAGAACCGACAGAAGGCAATGAAAAGGTCGTAAACTTAGCATTCTGAGGATGTTATCGAACAAGTTTGACTCACCTATTCTGCAACATTTTATGCGAATACTGGTGAGGCAAGAATAGTTTTGTTTTTTTATTTATTATATTTCACTTGTGTTTGACTAACATAGTTTTTAAGCTGCCTGTCACTGACCCATGGACCTCTGTTGTCTGTTGACAAATAAATAAATAATAATTATTATTATTAGCTGCTTGAGGAAGAAAACTTGAAACAGAACCTTGTCCGAATCCTGGCTAGACAGCGTGGCATAGTAGGCAAATTTATTAATATTCCCTAATAAAAAATTAAGTTTTTTTTAATCATCGTCATTGGTCCACTACTACAGGTCCTCGTAGAGCCAGAATTAAGTAAGTCTTCATAAGTATGTAATTAATTTTCAACCTAAGATATCAGCACCTTAAGTTGAATATGGCCAAACAATTTTTTAAGACTTAGTTATTACTACTACTCAGCCAATACATGAACAACTCCAGAGACGGGCGTCCTCTAATTACATGTAGGGTAATGAGCCTACTGTGCCACGCTGGCCAGACGGGTTGGCCACAGGGCTTCGTATCAAGTTTTCCTTCTCCTGTGACAAAGCTTTCGGCCTTATCATTTCCTATTGCCAGCTCTTACGACACTCTCAGGGTGGAATGGGGTGGTGAAACGATGTATTCCAAATCCGTCATCATACAGTAACGCCCTGTTTAATTAAGAAAGTTCTTAGCTATATTTCAACTAAATATCCTCAGGTGTGTTGATTATAACCTGTTTTTTAATTTATATCAAGGTTTTTTAATGTGCAACGTCATATTATTTAGTCCAAGAATGTGACACTTTTAACATAAAACATAAGGTTGCGCAAGGCCGTTTGTAAAAAAGTAAGCCGCACTCAATTATCTCTCGCAATAACAGTGTTTTAGTACTTATTATTTATTTTATTATGATATAGTAAGTATCATTGTTATAATATTAGTATAACAATGATATGATGTTGTTATTTTATTAGTATATAACCGGCAAGCGTAGCGTGGGAAGGCACTGTGCTAGATGGAGCGACGATCTGCGAAAGGTTGCGGGCAGCAGCTTGATGCGTCAAGCTGAAGACAGGGCGCTATGGCGCTCTTTAGGGGAGGCCTATGTCCAGCAGTGGACTAATGTGGGCTGATGATGATGATGATGAAGTATCACTATCATCACTACATACAAGGTCATCCGTCCACCTAGGCTCAGTAGTTAGTAGTAGATATTGATGATGTTGATTGATTAGCTCTCGCAATACCTTAATATTTTAGTATACGCTGATCGCGTGTTCTAATCTTTGAACGCTTATAACTCCCATAATTAAATACAATTTCATACACAATTGATTTCATACGAGTAACGTTTGCTCCAAAACTATCATTTGGCGGATCAATTATCTTCAATCATATCGCAATGGTGCAGAGTCGTTTTGAATCTCGTGGGTGAAGCAACGCCTAAATGGATTTGAGACCCGGACTGCTACTAATGAAACTTATACCTTATTTGGTAAACAAACTCATCTCCTTCTTTAAGTTTTAAGATATTACATAAATATCATCGTTGGTCTCGTGGTTAGATGGGCCGCCTTTGGATCAACGGGTCCCGGGTTCGATTCCGGGGTGGGGCAAGTGTCTTTGTGTAAACCAGAGGCACTTGCTCTGAGTCTGGGTGTCACTTGTGTTCGTGAATTACATGTTTATAAACTGCCCCCGCGATACAGGTTATATCTAGTGCAGGGGTTTCGTTTTTATTAAAAAAAACATACGGAAATATTATGTCCGTGTGGTGACGGATTTAGAATACACAATAACACCAACCCATACTATCTTAAGGGCGTAATAAAAGGCGACTAAAAGAACGCAAGAGGCAGATCACCTGGCCCTAAGAGAAGGAAAACTTGATACAGACCCTGTGCCAACCCGTCTTGCTAGCGTGGCACAGTAGGCTAATTTTCTTCCATAAATTTGGAGTAAACCCGACCCAGTAGTGGGTCATTTATGAGCTGAAACGATAAATATTTTACTGTCTGTCTGTCTGTGTATCTTGTAGCTCCATTATGAAAATAAACCGTGGTGTATTGGATAAACTCCGAATCCAGTACAATAACAGCTTCAGGGTGCTTTTGGGCTTGCCCCGTTTCTGCAGTGCCTCTGGCATGTTCGCACAGGCACACACCCATGACTTTTTCGCCATGGTGAGATTAAAAACAGCCTCACTATTGCAAAGGATGCGGGCAAGCCCAAATAGCATTCTGAGGATGTTATCGAACAAGCTTGACTCACCTATTCTGCAACATTTTATGCGAATACTGGTGAGGCAAGAATAGTTTTGTTTTTTAATTTATTATATTTCACTGTTTTTAAGCTGCCTGTCACTAACCCATGGACCTCTGTTGTCTGACAAATAAATAAATTATTATTATAAACCTGGACCGTTGATTAGATTGAAACATGGAATCGACTAGTCTGATACTGGTATACTTTTAGCTTTTGTCGAATAAAAAAAAAAATTGAAATATAAAATAATAAACGTTAGAGTGTTGCCAACTTATCTACAGGCATCTGATAGAGCCGAATTATGAAAATGTTTCATTATAACAACCAACCAACATTACTCTAATCGAAAACTTGAAAATGTTATGTTATTATTATAGTGTAGATCAACAGGTCCCGGGTTCGATTCCGGGGTCGGGCAATTGTTTTTGCCTAAACCAGAGGCACTTGCTCGAAGTCTGGGTGTCATTTGTGTTCGTGAATTACATGTTTGTAAACTGCCCCTGCAATACAGATTATACCTAGGTTAGTTTAAAAAAATAAAAAAGTTAAATACTACTAGTTAGCACATGACTGCCATAATTAGCCTACTGTGCCACGCTGGCCAGACGGGTTTCATACCAAGCTTTCCTTCTCTTACGGCACCCTCAGGATGAAATGGGGTGGTGAAACTATGTATTCTAAATCCGTCACCACTCGTGTAATCACTTAAACAATCATTATCATTATATTGGATTTCACCTACATACTGACTTGTTTTCATAATCTTTCATCATACCTACATATGTATGACAAAACATGATACCATATTATGCGGCGTGGGAATATCGTGTTAAAGTTGCTTAATGGCCAATTATTAGGGCTGTTAAATATATTTTATGTTTTAACTTAATAATGTAATTTTATTCCTTATATTAGGTTAGAAAATAATACTTGTTTGTAAAACAAGTAAAGTATTTTGTACGATAGGTAACATTATAGCAGAGGAAGGAAGGACTGTAGAAGGTACTTCACGTAACAGTCTGACATTGTTAGCGATAATGTTAAAATTGACAGTCAAAGGTACGGTGATTGTCGATCCTGACTCTTTTGATTTGCAGTTCGAAACACCTTGCAAGTTTATGTTTTGTAAGGATTATCAGAAAAATGTATATTATATATTTAGGAATATACATATGTCAAATGTCGTTTAATAGTGAACTTAAAATGATTTCAAATCCTAATCTTAATGTTCTAAATTTTAATTAAATTCATAAGTTTCTTATTTTGTTTAACAACTTTAAAAAGGGAAGTGTTTCGATTTTTCTGATGAGAAGTATATTTATGTATATGTGTAACAATATACTTATAAAGGTTTCCGCTGCTAAATAGTTATTTTAATTTTTATTTAATAGATATATCCGGTGGTCTTGAGTGAAATTCCTTCAAATAGATTGCCCGTTGATAACACCAAGCTACAATAACGTAGTTAGTTATTCCTAAATGTTCTATTTATCGCTTCGGCAGATTTGATGTTAAAAGTAATTAACTAATTAAATTAATTATATTTACAGATAGGTATAATTAATTCGAATGTTCGACAGGTAAAAATGCTATTAAAACATATTTAATGTGATAGAAATCAATCACAATAAATATCAGTCACATTCGAATGTCTTAAATTAACATAATATTCGTAGATGTGTTTTAGATAACTCTCATTACGAATTAGCAGTTCTTGATATAGCTAATGTGTAGAATAACCCGAGAATGTTAGATTAACTCGAGACCTATCGTCTTAAATGGCCACCTTCTCGAAGTAGATTCAGAACATAATCATGTAATGTATATAACTCGGAAAAAATATTTAATTAGGTAGAAACAGCTTCAAAAAGTGTGTTTCCGTGAGGTGACGTAGAATACATTGTGTCACCACCCCATTCCATCCTGAAGGCATCGTAGGAACTGACAAGGCGAAAACCTAGCCGCAAGAGAAGGGAAACTTGACACTAAACCCTCTGCCAACCCGTCTGCTATAAAAGGATCCTACTGGACTGAGCAACGTTGCCGATCCCGCAGAGCTCGTAAACGTAAGTTTCGACCAGTGACTCCTACCTAGCATGACTTAAGATTGGACGTAGAAGAGATTAGTTCTACTACTACTAATACAAGTATTCAGCCTATATAGGACCCACTGCTAAGTCTGACCACCTCACATTCCGCAAAACTATTTGGAACAGGGTTGGAGCAGGGTTTCGTTATTGGCCTTGTCAGCTTAAAACTACCGGTAGTCCCACTAAATGATCGAAGGGCAGACGGCCATGGCTACATGCAAAAACTGCTAGTAAGCCAAATCAGGTGAGACCGGTGTCGACCCCAATCAGACTTCAGGCTTAATTAATTTACAAAGGCAAATTATTCACGCATATCCTTATCCGTGCACGAATTCACAGCATGCATGCGTCTAACCTTCATTACGATGTACCTACTCGTAAATATCTTCGTGGACAATTAATAGTGGGAAAAGATACTTTCGCAATTACATTCTTTAAATACACTTTTAATTTTCTATGGGCTCCATCGGAAGGCTCAAAGTCACCCAAAGGGCAGTGGAGAGGGCTATGCTCGGAGTTTCCATGCGAGATCGAATCATAAATGTGGAGATACGCAGGCAAACTAGGGTCACCGACATAGCCCACATGATTGCTAAACTTAAGTGGCAGTGGGCAGGGCACATAGCGCGCAGGACCGACGCCTGATGGGGCAGAAAAGTCCTCGAGTGGTGACCGCGTTCCTTGAAGCGCAGTGATGTAGGCCTCCCACACGGTGGACCAATGACCTGGTTAAGGTCGCCGGAAAGCGATGGACGCGGGTGTTTTAGGACCGGCCTTCGTGGAAATCCTTGGGGAGCCCTATGTCCAGCAGTGGTCGTCTTTTTCCTGAAATGATGATGATGTTGACATAATTTTAATAACGACCTATTTCAAGTCTTATAATTGAGTTTATGCCAACTTGGCAGTAGTGGGTCAATTATGGGCTGAAATTATCATAATGAATGATAAAATGCCCGACGGTTTTGTGCCGTTACGCCCCCGCAATAAATATCTGAAATGAGGATGATGATGATGAATAAATATCTACTATTCAGCCCATAAACGAGGTGGGGTATTTAAGCAACTGTGCGACGCTGGCCAGATGGGTTGGTGCAGGGTTTCGTAAAAAATGTTCCTTCTTTTGCGGCTCGGTTATAGCCCTATTCATTTCTTTTGTCGGGATAGAATGGGGTGATGAAACCATGTGTTCTAAATCTGTCACGACACGGACCATACATAATATTTAATTATAGATCCCGCTAAAGAAATATATATATTGTTATAAGCAAAACCGCAGTGATATGCGAAACAGATTGCCTCGTTGGTCTAGTGGTTAGATGTGCCGCCTTTGGATCAACGGGTCCCGGGTTCGATTCCGGGGTCGGGCAAGTGTCTTTGTCTACACCAGAGGCACAGCTCGGAGTCTGGGTGTCATTTGTGCTCGTGAATTACATGTTTGTAAACTGCCTCCGCTACACAGGTTATACCTAGCGCAGGGGTATCGTTAAAAAAAAAAAAAAAAGATAAACATGCAAGGAATGGAAGCAGAAGGAAGGAAGCAGCCGGCCGCCACAAGAAGAACGGACAAAACAAACGTGAGTCTACCTTTTCATAATTTAATCCGCTCGTACAGCTACCACTCTGGTTTTGTATTTAAAAAAGGGAATGATTCAAAATCTAATTAAGCAAAAAAAATATTGATACAATCATATTTTCTTCTTCTTCCTCGTTTTCTTCCAATTTCATTAGACGTGGCAACAGTAACCTGATTTGGCCAACTGAAAAAAATTTGCTTCATTTAAGTTTTGGCTTCCATCGTTATACGGATGATTTTGCCAAATAATTTGCTTGAACCATCTGTCCATTTTCACATAAGTAGTGACTATGTGTATCGTCTGCCATAGAGTTCGAAAGACAGGCGGGACTTTTAACGTACCCGGAAGCACTATTCACTTATTGCGATCGTGGTTATTTCCTCTAGTGTAATTTGACTATCAAAAGTAACTTAGTCACTACTCATATTTCTCACTAACAACTACCTAATTAATGTCGTAGTTAATTTATCAAGTGAACGGTGAAGTTGCTATGATATTTGACTAGTGTGGGAGGCATGATTGCGGTTAGCTTCTAGAATTTTGTTTATGAAAAATCTAGGTACTTACGTGGTAATTACGGTGATAGTGGCCAATAAGAAATTTATACGCGAAACAGATAACAAAATGTTCATTAGCGTGATTTTGATTGTTCATGTTGAGTCTATTATACTAACTACTGCTGTTGAATAAGTAGTTTTGGAGCCCTGGTAATTAGGTAGACTGATTTCTACTAAAACTAAATTATGAACATTAATTTGAATTTGGAAATCAGTTTAACGCTGTCTTTAAAATGATTTATCTAAGGTTTTCGCGATTATTACACATTGAAATTAAACACTATAACGGATATACCGCGTGTTTAATACATCATTTTAATTGCCGAAGTTTTGCATGCTTTGCAGCAGTCATGGTCACGGAAGAGACTAGATGACAGTTGTCTTCAAAAGTACAAAGAGGCAGTTAAATTACTCTAGTTAATACTAAGTTTTTTTATAAGGTTCCCTGTGCACGCATTAATCGCTCACGGTGTGCAGATGAGTGTTAAGCTTGAATTAGATCAATTTAATGACTAAACCTGCTTGGTGGCAACTGCCAACCATCCTCCATATTAAAATAATGTCCACGCGATAAATCCATAATTTTTTTTTTATTTTCGACGCTGACAATATTCATTTTTCTGAACGTACACTTTATACTTTTAAAAACAATATTATAGATATTTTCGTCATGATTTGTTGTTGTAACTTAAATTTCATTTTAATTATTTGCCAATAGAAGGTCACTCTACATTTCTAATAGTGTGTCAGCCTAAAATTTAAACAAACCTCGTTAGCATTGTGAACTGGATCGTGATCGTTAATAACAATATCTTTGTTTTGTAACATAAGTTTATAAGAATAATTATGATAGATGATCAATCATAAGATGAGTAACATGTGTAGATCAATTGCATAACAATTTGTGATGATAGTTAAATATAAATATGACAGATCGATTAAGTTTATATAAGGAATTGGCTGCATTATTTAGGACGGATGCTTAATCAGTTTTGAGGATTGTACTCAAACGGAATGCCCAGTATCCAGTGAACAACATAAATAAATAAAATATCCTTGCACATTTCACGCAACGCCATCTCGTCCCAAGCTAAGCAACTTAATGCTTGTGTTATGGTAACGAGATGGATGATAAACTACTTATATACATTATTTTTTTGTAAATCCATACATATTATAGACGGAAAACACCCAGACGCGGAACAAATACTTGTAGGTCGTACAAATATTTCTTCTGTGCGGGAATCGAACCCGCGACATGCTGCGCAGCAGTCGATCGCTCAACCACTGCGCCAACCGTGTCGTCGTGATCGATTGCAAGTGTATAGTTGACTACTACTATTCTGCTCATAAATGACCCACCGCTGAGTCGGGTCTCCTCCCACCAGAGGGAGGGTAATTAGCTTACTGTGCCACGCTGGCCAGATGGGTTGGCACAGGGTTTCATGTCAAGTTTTGCTTGACTTGCGGCTAGGTTTTCGGCCTTGTCATTTCTTATTGTCGACTCTTAAGACGCCCTCATGAGAGAATGCGGTGGATGCACAATTTATTCTAAATCCATCACCACACGTAGAGTTTATGGTTATTGAAAAACGCCGTAAAACTCTCTTTATTAATGTTTTGATTCGGACAGCTCCTAAAAATCATATTCAAAACATTCAAATTAATATTAAGCATAAACAAGTAGACAGTAGAAGGCCATAATTAGCATTGAACATTGAAAGGTTGAAATAGTTCCAACTTTCAACTCAATCCAGCTATGTCACTTGTAAATAAGATGTTTTTAATAAGTTTATAAGCCGACAGATAAAGTAATATTGAGCTAAAGGCCCACCGCTGCCCTGCCATTTATCATTTAGCTGCCTTGAGGCAAATTAACAGGTTGTTTATTTCAAATTCGTGTTATTTGTCTTATTTCATTACTTTCAATTACTCAGATGGTATCTAATGTATAAATTGTTGAGTGAATCATTCGTTTCTGTGGAATTGGATGGAACAGCTCAATTATAATAAGCGATTTGAGCTTAATGGGATTGTTTCAATATTAGTTTTTTATATAAATTTAATGGCCGACAAACAAACCGGGTGTTATAAGTTTGATTTGGAACTACTGGCAGTTTTTGAGGTTCCAGGTTCGATTCTTTTGTCTGTCAGTGAAGTCCTCAAGACGTGTTGGTTAATTATACCGCATCCTTTCAGTGACAGTCGAGTAGAACCTTCATAAAATTTTGAAGGAAAATCACCGTGGAGTATGAAATTTTGCACACTTATATTTAAGTTTGTATAGAGCAGTGCCGAATAATATTTATTTTCAATTTTGCATAACATAGACATTAAATCAATAAAAAGAACATAACACACACTACCATGTATTTGTCACACACTCATACTCACACAGACACACACACACACACAAATATTTGATTATTTAACACACACACTTTTGTTGATTGTTGAAGTCTGTGATCAAATTGAGAATAGAACTTTATCTAAAGAACAATAATCTAAATTATGTAATTAAGGTCGAATTTCGACAGCTGGGCGACCACTATTTTTTTTTAATTACAAATAATTAATTACACATATAAATATTTAGACTCTTTTGTTGATTGTTGAAGTCTGTGATCAAATTGTGAGTATAACTATATCTTTAGAACAATAATTAAAATTATGTAATTAAGGTCGAATTTCGACAGCTGGGCGACCACTAGTTTTTACAATTAAGCTGATCACTAACGTAATCAGTTGCCTAAAACTTGGTATATATTATGTGAGGTAGTAAATTAAAATTGGGTACCAAATTTGTATAATACACGGCGGTTTTAATATTAAACAGTACCATATAAACGAGGTGACCTTTTATACCCTGATTAACACGACATCATTAAACGGCAAGTACACTACATTATAGAACTGTTCCTAACGGTATTTTACTAACGTTTCTTATAATAACATTAAAAAAGGAACCTTCGAGACTTAAATACAATAAAAAGCAGATTGGCGCTAGTAGAACTATTGCTGGTTCTGATATTAAAAGTGTGGGATTCAAAAGATTGATTGATTCTCAGCCCAAAAAGGTCTGACTGCTGTGCCGCGGTATTCCGGGTGGTGACAAATTAAGAATACATATCGTCACCACCCCATTTCAAACTAAGGGTGTCGTAAGAGCCGACAAAACAAAATGAGTAGCCCGAAAACCTAGCCGCAAAGGAAGGAAATTGGGTACGAAACCCAATGCCAACCCGTCTGGCCAGCGTAGCACAGTAGGCTAATTTACAATCTACGACTAATCTATAACGGGCTAATCAAATTCCCCGTGGAGATACAGTCACGGCTCACGGGGCATAAAGCGCGGGACGGTACACCCCGGGGACGTTTAGTGGGTATGACTCCGTCTCCTCACAGAGGCGGAGGGGACTCCCACCCACACCCTGTTGGCCATCCCCAGGCAGGCAGGGAGATTCCATAAAGGATTTTACCCAGGGTCAAAAAAAAACTATTTGGAGGTGGCCCGACTGAGAAGTAGTGCCACGGTTCCAGTTGTGTTTAAGAACCGCCCAAGCACTCAAACGTGCTCGAGAAACTTCATTAAACATTTCTCAGTGACACACACGCACATAAGCTTAACTCAAATACAAAGGCATTTTATTTTAATTCTTCATTTGTTTAGCGTCTTTAATCTTTGAAATCTTATGTCATGCCCATATTACTCTCATACAGTTAATCTGCTACTTATTCTTTAGCACATTAATTAATAAGGTGTATATTGCTGTGGCTGGCAGAGATAACGGTTCCGAGAGAACGCTATTTAACATTCCAACTTGTAGGACGTCTAGAACGTGCTTCTGTTTTATGGTATCTTTTACAGTTTCGTCACGGGTACACTCAATTAGTCCGTGTGGTGACGGATTTAGAATACACAGTGTCACCAACCCCTACCGTATTTTGGGTGTCGTAAGAGGCGACTAAAAGAACGCAAGAGGCAGATCACCTAGCCCCAAGAGAAGGAAAACTTGATAAAACCCCGTCTTGCCAGCGTACCACAGTAGGCTATTTTCCATCCATGAATTTGGAGCAGGCCCGACCCAATAGTGGGTCATTTATGAGCTGTAACGACACTCAATTAATACGTGGTAGTCTTCTACAGTGCCGCACAATGGACAATTAAGTGAATTTGCTTTCCTAATGAGATACTTAAATCTTCCAAAAGACCAATTTATTTACGTAGGTTTTATCACAAAACTCTTAAAAATCGTCATATTTATAATTACCAATATCCTCTTACGACCCTCTTCCCTAGGTGGTTGTGTACAATATACACCTATCAATCGTCACCTCTACATTCCCACTTTTCATATTATATGAAGATAAACATTGAATCGTACTAATTACTGAGACATGTCATTGACAACGTGAGCAAATTGGCATTAGTTCATGATTTGTAGCCACACAATCGTACAAGCACATAGCGTGTGAACCAATATAAATGAGACCTAAATAATAATATTTGTAAGCTATTCAAGCACCATTTATTAACCGAAAGACAAGACAACGATGTAAATACCGAGAACTAGACAGAACTTAAAATAGTGCAGCGAGTGAAGGGGAATGTTCAAAGAATAATTTAATTGGTCCTATCCGCGGAACTTTCGTTAAATAACATGAGATCTTTCATTTATTGATATTGGCCCTGCGCAGTGCAAAATTATAATTAATTTAAATACTTGTTTGCAATAATACAAATTCTTCATCACTAGACTTCCTATGGTCGGTATCATATTGCTATTGTTGACATGTAAAGCTTTTGTTTTGCTGAAAATCCGAGCATAGCCCTCTCCATTTCCCTTTGGGTGACTTTGAGCCTTCTGATGGAGCACATTGTGAGCGACCACGTCTCTGTTCCATGTCATCACTGGCAACACACATATTTTATAAATATATTTTATTATAGTCTCACATACCATTACTAAAATTCCAAGAATGTCCTGAACTTTGCGTAACAATTAATCGTGAATTGAAATTAATGTCGACACAAGTCGTATTGCCAGAAGGCATAATCGTATGCAGCGACAAAGTGTACGTTAGGGTCGCTCATTAAGAAAAGCGATCATGATTATTTAGGGATGGCAACTATCATTATATCCTGCCGGTATCGTAAGAGCCGACAAATGGAAAAGGCAAGGTCAAAAACATAGCCGCAAGAAATGAAAATTGTGACGAAATCCTTTATTTTTGGAAATCCTCATGGATACTCGATCGCTAAACGCCAGCCGGATGATGTGCGACTCCGAGGCGCGGAAATATGGTAATTGCGCCCCAACCTATCCACTTTTATGCGCAAAGGGATGATCACCAGCCAGACGAGGTGGGATGTCTGGTTAGGGGTCGCAGCGCCTATCCCCCGATAGTTGTATTCGGGGAATTCTTAAATTGCAAATTGCTCTAGAAATTTCGCTATCGCGGTGTAGGACTTTTTGGTAATTATCGCATTTGTAAGCGGTATTTCTTGATGCAATTAGTTCTGATTTTTCGGGTAAACTGTGTAAAGTATGTAGCATGCGGTCGCCTCGACCAAACCAACGGTGTGCCTCGACTGCCCGAAACAGAAGCACGGGTTTCACTCCCCAAGGAGGAGCATGCTCGGCGACCCTGATGGGGAGCTCTGGACATTCCCCAACCCATCGAGAGGCACGTACGGAACGTTGCACGTCATGCCCGCCTGCCTGGCCAGCCCACCGCATCTTGTGGTGGCAGCACTGGCCCGCCTGTGTCGCGGCAGTTTAAGGCTATCAAGCACAGATCGAGGCTTCTAAATCCGTCACAACACGGAATACAAACTCTTATTTTATACAGGACACTGTAAATCCTTCATAATAGATATAGTGTGTTTTATACAAGACCAGGCATCTACGCATTAATAGTATGTGATATTTATATTTTAGTTTTTAGTAACAACCCTACTGTCTAGAATCGAGGCAGGGCGTTGTCAAAGACCTTGGTCGGCTGTAGCAGTGTCAATGGAGCATTTAGTTTGGCATGTGGAAATAATGTCCAGTCTTGTGAGCACGAACTCTGTGACGAGGTACCAATGGCAGCGGAAAAACCATCGCGTGCGTGGGTATGGTATGCACAATGGGCTATTTTAAGGTGAGGTGCTACTACGGGCGAATCACGTGAACACTTTTTCTAAAGGTAAAAATGATTATTTTTCAGACTCAATTCGACGATTTCATTAAAATTAAATATATTGTAATAGTTAATTCGGATAGAGAATTAGAAGAGAAACACATATAATCAGTTATCATTCGTAATCACAATAAAAATTCATTTAGTCATGTTGGCTCATTGGAGCTCCTGACAAGTCAAGCAATCAAAATCAAAATTTTAAATTTTCCATTTTAAATTGATAACTCCCTATTTTCCACCGGATCGTATTGCAGCTCTACAGAAAAGAGCCGACGAGAAACTCTTTTCTTGCTCTTTTTAGATCGCCGTTTTTTAGATACACGGCTGGGATAAGACAGATTAGTGCGAGCAAACTCGCGCAATAGTCACAAAGGGCTACACATTAGCAATATAAAAAGAAAAATAAAAAATAATCGCCTTCATCAACCATATTGTAGGGAAGAGAACGATCCGCCATACGACGCCACCACCGTAATAAGTCTTAAAGTGAGCATGATACCTCAAGCACCAAGGAACTGAATACTCATGTGAAAGTTCCATTTACTTTGTTTTCAATATACGCAGAAAAATAATATGGAGCATTATAATACTTTGTGTAGGGCCTATGCATACCTTTGCTACAATTAGTTCATTTTTCTTTTTTTAGAGGTTATTGACACATTCTGCATTGGCAATAAATAATTCTTGGAATCTACATTATTGCATCCTGTGTAGAATGAAGAAAAGATACTGAACGTATGAATAGTCTTCATAACACTGATATTTATAAGACAACTAATAATAGCTGTAGTGCATTTATAATAAACGCAATTACTCTCGGTCCGCAATCGTAATTACCCTATTACGGTTAGTTATTATTTAAAATTAAAGACATTCAATTCATAGCGATAGATTAGTTGACACTTTTTGTGCCAACTGACCTAGAGCGGGATTAAGAGCGATTGCAATATTAAATCTATTCAACCTGTTCAACCAACCTTTTGAATATCGCAAATGTACCTGAAAATTAGTAATAAAAAAATCTTTGAAGCACGTAACGTTGCGCTACTGAAATTATTACGTGGTTATTTGAATGTTTTTGTAAGATCTCAGTTTTAAGGTTTCTCTTGGCGCAACTAAAGCGGTTAAGGCTCCGCTATCATTGGGACCTTGGCATCTTATTAGGTAATTTTGCGATAATAAGCAGCTAGTTTTAGCATACGACTTTATTTAATACCTAGCGTTTGCCTGTGATACCGGTCGCCGCATCGTAGTAAAGCATCAATCGGTTTTTTTTCTTAGTTGCCTCTAGGCATGCTGAAATAAAACATGTAATTAATTTAGATATGAAACATACTACTTACTCGCATTAATCTTGCATTTTATTTCTTAAGGCAGTTATTGCACCATTATCATAATATAATTGTTTTACTCGACGATTTAAAAGTTTGTTTTGTAACATAACCTATTTAAATATAGTGATTCTGATTGACAAACATAAATTGAGAAATGACGATACATTCCGTGTCTTTGACGAAAGGAGAATTCAGAAAATTGAAAAATTATGCAGTTTTATCGAAAAACATTCAGGTAATCTTTAGATTAGGACACAAATGAATGATATCCATCCAAAGTACGAGCGTGTTATTTATTGATAGTAGCTAATTTAAACCCTCAAACTCAAAAGGAACTTTATTTACGTTTCCTCACAAAACTTTTTCTTTAATCATGTATACCGTCGCATTTAAGATTACCAATATCATTTTACGGCCATTGTCCCACACTAGGTGGTCTCCATACACACATAACAGTCGTTATATCTACATTCACACCTTTCATACACAATTCCAAATTTTTACAATCCATCCATCTCTTTTGATTTGGCGTGGCTATATTTTATTTTTTACAATTACGTTTCCCACGCCTAGATCGCTCTAACGGTCGAAAAAATATTATGTTACGTATTCTTTATTGGGTGTTGATAAAATGTTTACTTTAATTGACATAACTATGTCAAGCCAAATTAGGCCTGTCAGTGAAATTGTTGACACTGTGGTGTAATGATGTAATATCTAATTGGCCAGTGTTATATTAAATTTGGTCCAGGTGGCGTTGGGATTTGAATTTTAAGTAAGTTTGTAGAGACCTTGGTTAAATTGGTTAACCCAAAAAGGTGTGTCTAAATCTTCGTAGCCACTTTATACCCATTTCTATGTGACCCCGAGCTACAGACGGGGAAAGAAAATCACTAGATAGATCAAAACCTGCTATGCAGCACACATGCGAACAAGAACTAGTAGCTTGGCGACAATTAAAGCGCTACAAGTCTCAATCCAATCGATTGATATCTCAGTTCAGTCAATCTGATACGAGGGTGCAAGTGGGTTAAAAATTAGCGGACAACCATAATACCGATTGAAGGTCAGAATACGTGGGGCGCATTGATTGTTAGTGATACAATTTCGAAACGTTAATTTCATACCAATAATTGATGGCGAATAATGCAGATCGATTATAACCTACGCATCGATAAACAATCTTAAGATGTGGTAATTTTTTATTTACTCCGCTTACTCGGTCACTGTTAGTTTTGTAAAGATCTCATGTTATTGGTTTGTCTGTGGAAATCCTTAATGCATTCCGCTGCCCCCGGGGTAGATTTGGTGGTTATGTGGGACTCAGGAACACACGATTATCTTCTAAACCACAGCGGTATACCCTCACATGTCCTTTGGGATGCTACAGCCGTCTTGTCGTCGGCACGCGGCAGGTAGAAGATGGGCGTAACGTCATGTCCACTGCTTCTCCCACAGAGATTCCTCCTTTCCGACTTGCACCGCCGTCTTGTGCTGCGTCATAACGTCTTCGCAGAAGGAAGCCACGGCGTTTCACCCCTCGGCTTAGCGACCACCAGGTACCACCGCTTATCTCGGGTAAGCGCTCATACCCGAGATAAGAGGTTACACTATGGTGCGCAGAAGATTAGGGCTCACAAGGTAACTCTGAGGTCATAGGATTTATTATGACTAAGATCACATGTGACGATTTATAAGGTTTTATCACAAATCTTTTATAAAACGTCATATTTAAAATTACCAAATTCATCTTCGTCAACACACTTCTTGAAATACATCAATAAGTTGACAAACACTAAATTTATTCTCAAATAAGTCAATTTTACGAAATATTGAGAAAAATACGTGTAACATTACGTTCCTATCTTCATTAGATATGTAGATGCAGTGAAATTACGTCAAAATTTAAATCATGCATCGAAACGTTATGTGATGTTCCGTGAAATGTGTATTCGAAATCGGCCTTAAAATAAACATGGTCAAGGCGTTTCTGTATTATATTTCTATCTTAATTTGCATATTAATTAATACTTATTATTTATTTCTGCTAATAAAATTCAGTTGCTATATGAAATGTCGTCGTTGGTCTAGATGGAGTTGGCGGAAGCAATCGATGTCCTGTTTAATAGTTATTTGTGCAACAAGAGAGCAAAGTCGTTTTTTGCTGCGAGTGCTGATATTGAATCCCGAGTAAGCGAAGGAATCAATGATTGAATCACGAGCGTAGCGAGTGATTCTAAAGTTGATTCCTGAGTGCTGCGAGGGATTCAAAGGCACGAGATGCGAAAAATTTTGCTCTCGTGTAACACACATAACTTTTCACTTCAGCAGCGAGAACACTATAGAAATGAAATATATTACGTAACATTTTTGAAACTATAATTAAATATTTTTAAGTTAAATATCAGTTTTTTAGGCAGTAAATACTTATTTTCGTTTAAATACAACAATAAGTTAAAAATTCAATAAATTACAATGAAAGATATAATCATTTTTGCTAAATTTCTTTAGTTAGTACGAAATTCCGAACGTGTTTGTCTTTGAGGTCGAATTAAAAATCGGAGTAACCCCATAACGAACTCCTTTCATCTAATCGAACTGTTAAAAGTACGTCTAGTTTGTATATAATCAAATATCTATAGTTCCCATAATATTGCTCTATCAATTTAATATTTATAATCTGTACTTTAATGCTTTGTATTGTTTTCTATAGCGCTACCTGATAACATTTAACTTCTTAACTCTAACGCAACTTATAACCAATTAATTAAACTTTCATAATCACACGAAATTTCTAACACAACACACTTGTCATTGGCGAAATCATCGGTATAACGATGGAAGCCAAAACCTAAATGAAGAAGAAGAAGAAAAATCGGAGCTGTTGGTACTGGCCACTTGGTCTTTGTCTCTCTCTCTTTTCTATTGGCGGGAAAGAGATAGTGTCAATGTTTCGAATTAGAATTAAAAAGTTACTTTGTCTCACTCAGTGGGCAAAATCGCATTTTGTCCACTGTTTTCAGTGAGCAAAACCTACATGTTTGAGCTACTGAAGTGAAATAGTTATTTGTGCAACAAGAGAGCAAAGTCGTTTTTTGCTGCGAGTGCTGATATTGAACCCCGAGTAAGCGAAGGAATCAATGATTGAATCACGAGCGTAGCGAGTGATTCTAAAGTTGATTCCTGAGTGCTGCGAGGGATTCAAAGGCACGAGATGCGAAAAATTTTGCTCTCGTGTAACACACATAACTTTTCACTTCAGCAGCGAGAACACTATAGGAAATGAAATATATTACGTAACATTTTTAAAACTATAATTAAATATTTTTAAGTTAAATATCAGTTTTTTAAGCAGTAAATACTTATTTTAGTTTAAATACAACAATAAGTTAAAAATTCAATGAATTACAATAATAGATATTATAATTGTCATTTTTGCTAAATTTCTTTAGTTAGTACGATATTCCGAACGTGTTTGTCTTTGAGGTCGAATTAAAAATTGGAGTAACCCCATAACGAACTCCTTTCATCCAATCGAACTGTTAAAAGTACGTCTAGTTTGTATTTAATCAAATATAGTTCCCATAATATTGCTCTATCAATTTAATATTTATAATCTGTACTTTAATGCTTTGTATTGTTTTCTATAGCGCTACCTGCTAACATTTAACTTCATAACTCTAACGCAACTTATAACCAATTAATTTAACTTTCATAATCACACGAAATGTCTAACACAACACACTTGTCATTGGCAAAATCATCGGTATAACGATGGAAGCCAAAACCTAAATGAAGAAGAAGAAAAATCGGAGCTGTTGGTACTGGCCACTTGGTCTTTGTCTCTCTCTCTTTTCTATTGGCGGGAAAGAGATAGTGTCAATGTTTCGAATTAGAATTAAAAAGTTACTTTGTCTCACTCAGTGGGCAAAATCGCATTTTGTCCACTGTTTTCAGTGAGCAAAACCTACATGTTTGAGCTACTGAAGTGAAAAAGATATTTCTACACACTATACTGTGGACTACGTATTCTAATATTAAAAAGAGGAATGATTTACGTATCTATATTATGTTTGTAACGAATAAATTCTTTTACCATTACAATGCTCCGGCGGGAGGACTAGCAAAAGACAGCGACTATCCAGTTGCGCATCCGCACAAAGCTGTAGTAGTTACCTTGGGAGAGGCTTTTATCCAGTAGTGGAATGCAACGCGCATAAGCTAATAATATTATAATTCTGAAAGTATCTGAACAACTATTTATTCTGTCCAGTTTTGAAAGTGACTTCTGGTATGGTTCAAAATATATTCACGATTGTTTTGCGCACAGAACAATTGCCAATAGATCTGCTATAGGAAACAGTTCCAATAATTAGTAGTAAGTAGTAAAATAATGTTAAAATGTGGAGCTACAAAATTGTGCTGCGCCAAGCTCATTTGTCTATATGAGTGTTCGTCATTTGTGACGACACAATGACGTTAATTCACTGTTTTCGAGGCTTGATATACTTCAACAATATATTGTGTAATGTAATTTACACAGCAAAGTTAAATTAGTAGACGAAAAAGGCAAAACTAATTTAATAATGCTAAATAATGGGCAGAAAATGACAGTTAGCCTACAGTGCCACGCTGGCCAGACGGGTTGGCACAGAGATTCGTATCAAGTTTTCCATCTCTTGCAGCCTTGTCATTTCTTTTTGTCAGCTCTTACGACGCCCTCAAGGTGGAATGGGGTGGTGACATTATGTATTCGAAATCCGTCACCATCATGCGGGTGGTTTATACAACGAATGCTAATACGTCTTGTTCAAACGTAAGTGATTCACTTTTATTTATTTATATAAGTCTCATAGAAACCGTTTGTAAAGTGTTGAATGGGCAATAAAAAATAGTGCAATAGTATAATTTAAACTACCGCCTTAATTAAGCCATGTATCGTTAGAGTACTTCCTATTTTAGAGTAACACGGATACATTATTCAACGCTACTACGAGTTGCAAAATAATTGTTTCTATAAACGTGTTCAACCATTGACCGATTGTGAGTTTTTGTGGTTATCATATTTCTTGTCCGTGTGGTGACGGATTGTCTGAAGTTGTCGCGACTAAAAAAGGCAAAAAGTGCTGCCACCTTGTTGTGGTGAGGGTGCCTGCGTGCCTTTAGGATCCGTTGGGGCCATACCGGCTCAGGGTCACCCATGCCGGGCGGGCCCACGGGGAGAGGCCAGACTAAGAGCGGCACACGGAGTCGTGGCGGGTTTTGGCTCTGGGGACTCCTTTGTCCTCAGAGTTGCCTCGGAAGCCTTAACCTGCCGCGACACACGTGATCGTTGCAGTGGAGGGCAGCCAGGCATTGAGGCCAGGGCTGCTACCACTAGCAGCGGAGAGCAGCGAGGCAGGCGTGCCACGGCTGCTGCCGCAATCGCGTGGGTCGGGCGCCAGCTCATCCGGTACCTGACGGACGTGCCTCTCGATGGGTTGGGGAGCGTCCAGAGCCCCCTATCAAAGCGTTGGGCCCCTTTTTACAAGCGGCCAAGGCCCCATCAGGGTCACGGATTATGGAGTGAGACCCGTGGCCCTGTCTCGGGCAGTTAAGGGACACCGTTGGTTTTAGTGGGTAGGTTGGGGCGCAGCGCAACTACCAGCTTTCCGCGCCCCGGAGTCCCAAATAACCCGGCTGTCATTTCGCGGTCGGGTATCTATGAGGATTTCCAAAGAAAAAATAATAGACAACCTAGCCACAAGAGAAGGAAAATTTGATACAAACCCCGATCCTTTGTTTTTTTAGTTACTCTGGGGAGTTGCTGATGAATACTGCCCCACGGAGGTGAGATTAGCGATTAAATAGGACTACCCACAAAACCCCAGAGGCATAACATCACATGTCTCGTTTGGGTCGTCACAGGTTCGCGAGGACACATTCTACAGTGGTGCCCCAACGAGTGTTGACGATAGATCCCCCGACTCACCACCGGCCTCTAAGGCAAGGGTAGAAGGCGGACGTAACGTTCCTTCCCCTCCTTTACTGGCTCCGACCTCGGCGCGGGTCAGCCAGAGCTCCTTCCTTTCCGTAGCTAGCAGCAAGCGGTGGCTCAGATAGCCGGCCGTCCGACCTGTTATTGATACCTGCTATTGATTCGCGAGGATTTCCAGAAAATGTACTAAATTTAAGTATAACTTGTTAACATTGTTAACATCTTTATGAATATTGTGTTGACTTTTTGTAAGTGTCCATCGTGACCCAAGCAAAATAAATGATTTGAATTTGAATTTTGAATTTGAATTCATTTTTCCGTTATAACGGTATTTTAAGACATGTACATAAATTGATTTTTGTCCCTCTAGATTATTAAAATATCACACTGTGCTGCGCCCTGAAGCGAGATAACGAGGTCGCAGAAGGAAGCCACGCGAGCCCTCGGCTATGCGAACAACCAGATTGACAGGTCACCACGGCAAGGTAGCACATTTGGGGCGAACAACCCGGTGCCTCCATTTCCTCAAAAAATTATAATTTTAGATTGCATGTAAAAAGTCGCGCGATATCGGGGCGGGCTGCTAGTTTACTATAGACAAGTATTTCACTATATAATTGTGCAATATATTTGTGCAATACGTATTAATCAAACAAGCCTTCCTACACTCGGTAAAATATTACAAACATAATTAGAGTGGCATTAAGTCTAAAATTGAATCTAAAATTTCCTAAGTAAATATCAGCGATACAAGAATGTACCTAATCATATTCATACTCGTATCATGTTACGTACTTGCAGAGACTTACACAATTGACATGGCTTGATTTTTCAAGTGACTTAGACACTCAACTTTATACCTATTGTAAAAAGTCTTTTAAGTTTCAATTTAAGATGTGTGGGCAGAACATTTTGTTGTATTTACAGAATAGATTAGAAAGTGTTTTCGATGTTTAAATCAAATTTCTTATTATTAACGAGTTACTCAGACAGTTCAAAGATTAAAAATAAAAGTAAACAGGAGAACAATGAATATACCTATATATGAAAATTGTCAAATAAACCGAATAACATTCAAAAGTTACATTTATTTGATACTAGCGACCCGGCCCGGCTTCGCCCCGATGCAATTATGCATGTATTATACATATAAACCTTCCTCTTGAAACACTCTATCTATTAAAAAAAACCGCATCAAAATCCGTTGCGTAGTTTTAAAGATTTAAGCATACATAGGGACGGACAGACGACAGCGACTTTGTTTTATACTATGTAGTGATTATACTGATTGAACCAACAAACTAATAGTTATCAATCGTTGGTGTTAGTTTCACATCCGACGATTATAAACTATTGCCAAAACAGACCCCTCTCAGCCTCCCAAACGGCGGTGGAAAGCTTCAGCCATCTTTAATATAAAGAACGGCATAGAAATTTCTAGATCTTTCCTAGACGACCATAGATAATTAACGGTTTTTATATTGGACCCGGCGTATAGGTATGTCGTGGTTACAGATTATCTGTAGAAGACAGCTGAGTATTGTCATGGTAACGAGAGTTTCGTATTGGTAGATTATAAACTGTTCGACACATTTAGAATACATAGTGTCACCCCATTCTGAGTGCCGTAGGAGTCGACAAAAGGAAATGACAAGGCCGAAAACCTAACCTTAACGGAAGGAAAACTTGATACGAAACCCTGGGCCAACC
The DNA here is from genome assembly GCA_905475355.2 of Clostera curtula. NCBI lineage: Eukaryota > Metazoa > Arthropoda > Insecta > Lepidoptera > Notodontidae > Clostera > Clostera curtula. Next base: position 15,941,736 of record FR997797.1, on the reverse strand, counting down.
CGACTGGCCAGCGTGGCAGTAGGCTAATTACCCTCCTTTAGGGAGGAGGCCCGACTGCCTCGTTGGTCTAGTGGTTAGATGTGCCGCCTTTGGATCAACGGGTCCCGGGTTCGATTCCGGGGTCGGGCAAGTGTCTTTGTCTAAACCAGAGGCACTGGCTCGGAGTCTGGGTGTCATTTCTATCTATAATATGTATGTATTTACAGAAAAAAATGTATGTAAGTAGTTTATCATCCATCTCGTTACCATAACACAAGCATTAAGTTGCTTAGCTTGGGACGAGATGGCGTTGTGTGAAATGTCCAAAGATATTTATTTATTTATTATTTATCTATGGGCTGATCGATCTCAGTTCATCTCACTCATCCCCTATGCGGGGGATTGTGGGAACACTGTGTCAGGGCTTTGGCCCCTTTTAACAGTGGCTTTCTTCGCCGGCCAGCACGTTGGCCTGGCCATTGGGTTAGACCTAAAATGGGCTGTTTAGTAATCTATTGGTGATGTTGGCGGTGATTATGTGTGGTCCACCTGGGCAGTGGGTCTTCAGCGGTCGGGCGTGGAGGGGCGCGTCTACGAAAAAAGCCCCTAAGGCATGTTCAACAGTGAAGAGTGCAGCAATATTTGAAGGTAAAGAATAAGAGACGTTGATCTCGCTCTCACCGGTATCTGGCCATGGGTTGTGCATCAAAACTGTATATCATAGAAATAGAACGCACGTCGGTAATGGAAATGGTCATATCCGTAACACGAATAATTTAAATAAAACATTTGCTGCTGGCCATTTGTTGCATAATAATTAATTAGCCCACTAAATTTAAAATAAAGGCGATTATCGCGACCACTTTCCAACCTTCAATGTTGAGTTTTTTACAGCCTATTGACGAAATAATAAGTTAAAATTTCCTGCCATAATAATTTATAGGCCTGTCTACGGGTGTACATTTGAATAGAGGCGAGGACAAGGCCATTGCTAGATTCATACAATTGTTTAGTACGACTTGTCCACGAAATTTTGTATTAAGTTAGAAAATACCTAGTACTTACTTTTGGTAATAACCTCGTAACTAGATATAAAGACTATTTCATGAAATATACAGGGTTGATACGACATAGAGGCACTGCCTATACTAGGTATCATTTCCAGGCTCTGTACCAAAAATCAATTAAATTGGAGCAGTAGTTTAGCCGCAAATTATTTTTTAAATTTTTGCTTAGTTTGAACATGATGTATCTTTCCTAACAGATGTTTATGCCTAACGCATCGTTTATTAACCTTAGGGGCTGTCCATTAATCACGTGATGTTTTTTTTACATTTTTTAACCCTCCCTCCCCCTTGGTGATACCTGGTGAGGTTTAAGAGTACCCCTCCACCACCCATGAAAAATCACGTGTATTTTTTTTGTACCGTTTCGAATTCATACTAATCACATATAGTACACGTAGTGTAATTTAATGCCCCTCTGTCATATCAACTCTGTTTAACAACTATATTTTTTTATTTTTTTTATTACCAACTGTCCGGCGGTTGACCTCTATCTCACCTGATGGTAAGTGACGATGAGGCCGACGGTGTAACCCGCTGGGACAGTAAGAGCCTATTCACTCCAGACTTGAAGGCATCCAAGTCATATTTACTTGGAAATACAGACGTAGGAAGCGAATTCCTTAGCGGTCCGCATCAAGAAAGAGGAAGCGAAACGCTTAGTGCGAATATGTGGAATTTCAACCGCATAAGGATGAAGTCGCTCCACACGTCTGGATGTCCGATGATGGAAAGGGGATGGTGGAATTAATTCGTGCAATTCCTGCGCACACTCACCGAAATGTATCCTATAAAACACGCAGAGGCAAGCAACTCGTCGTCGGTGCTCGAGGCTCTGCAATTTTGCCTGTACCAACCGCGTATCACCAATGAGCTTGTAGGCCCGGTGATATATGATTCTTAACCTAAGTTAAACATCACGTTATCTTCACTGCCACATATATTATAAGAGATCGTAGGAGAGGTTGAGCTTACCACCCCATTCCATCCTGAGAGTTGTAAGAGCCGACAAAGGGAAATGAGAAGGCCGATAACCTAGACAAAAGAGAAGAAAAACATTTTACGAAACCCTGGGCCAGCTTGGCAGAGTAGAATAATTACCCTCAACGTATTTGGAGGAGGCCCGACTCAGCAGTGGGTAATTTATAGGCTGAGAAGTTGGGGCCCACGAGGCGGGGCATGCCGCTATAGGGGGTTCATGTTATTGAACGGTGGACCAGAGTTTCGCTTATACTACACATGCCAGTGTGAATAGTCCATTAAGGAATTTAACTTCCGTGGAAAAAAACAATAATAATGAACTTTTTAACGGATTTATCGCGTGTATATCACTCAAAGTCGCTGTCGTCTGTCCGTCCCTATGTATGCTTAAATCTTTAAAACTAAGCATCGGATTTTGAAGCCTTTTTTTTAATAGTTAGAGTGATTCAAGAGGGAGGTTTATAAGTATAATACAAGCATAATATTGTAGAGAAACACTGATAAATTTAGAGGTTCATCATTGCACCCGTGCGAAGCCGGGGCGGGTCACTAGTTACATTATAAAACAAAATTACTGGTAGTTAATTCAACTGTTTCTCTGTACTTCTGAAGACAACTGTCATCTAGTCTCTCCCGTGACCAGGACTGCAACAAAGCATTTGAAACGTCGGAAATTAAATAATGTAATAAAGTGTTTGATTTCAATGTGCAATATTCACGAAAACCTAAAAGATTTTAAAAAGTTAGATATATGTAAACGCTTTATTGTATACTAGAATTATGAAGACATAAAGAAGGCACAATATCTACCCGCACGTAAAATAATATATTTGACATAAAATTCTTTATAAGCCGCGTAATCGGCGGAGCATTACTTTACCGCGCTGATTTCCCTCCCATTTTATTAGGAGGAGGCCATATTAGCGTTCGATTATTTATTACTAGCGACCCGCCCCGGCTTCGCACGGGTGCAATGATGAACATCTAAATTTATCAGTGTTTCTCTACAATATTTTGCATATATTATACTTAAAAACCTTCCTCTTGAACCACTCTATCTATTAAAAAAACCGTTTCAAATTCCGTTGCCTATTTTTTAAGATTTAAGCATACATAGGGACCGACAGACGACAGCGACTTTGTTTTATAATACGTAGTTATATGTAGTGATCTACGAAGATTTCCAATTTATCCCAATTGGCGATTGGGTGAAAAAGTCCTCAAGGAAGATGGGGCGGAAAAGTTCTCGAGTGGCGACCGCGTTCCGGAAATCGCCGTGATAGGCCTGCCACACGACGTACCTGGTCGAGGTCGCCAGAAAACGATGGATGCTTTTGTGGAAATACTTGGGGAGGCCTATGTCCAGCTTTGGTTGAAATGATGATGATGAAGTATATTTAAAGAAAACCTTTTAAAAACTCGATCACCTCGTTAAAACAATTTTTAGGCTACTTATTAATAAAAACTGGTCGAATCCAGCTCAATGAGCGGCTATCACAAGGCTGTTGTTTTCTGACCGAGATACTGACCGAACGGTCGAAGGATTTGTTAGGAAATGGTCGTGTTATACAAGCCAATAGTGTCACATTGTTGCCGATGCTAAGAAGTCAATGCACCTTATGGGTCAATGGTTCGTAGTTAAACTTCCTTATTGGGTTATTGGATTTAGTTTTTGGTTATGCAACTGTTGAGCCGGTCTGTGTGGTGACGGACGTAGAATACTCAATGTCTCCAACCCACACCATCCTGAGGGTATCTGTAGAAACTCAAGAGACTGTTTGGCCCTTTACGACTATTGCGCAACTTTGTTCTCTCAAATCTGTCTTACCCCGGTCTTGTATCTAAAATGGCGATATAAAAAAAAGCAACTACATAGTTTCTTGCCGGCTCTTCTCTGTGGAGCTGTATTCCAAACAGTTGGTAAATGGTTGAAAAGGTTATTGTTTGACTTGTCAAATGAGCTCTAATGAGCCAACTTGATTAAATGAGTTTAATCAAGTTTAATCAAGTAGAGCGATCGACTGCTGCGCAGCATGTCGCGGGTTCGATCCCCGTACGGAAGAAATATTTGTACGACCTACAAGTATTTGTTCCGGGTCTGGGTGTTTTCTATCTATAATATGTATGTATTTACAAAAAAATATATATAAGTAGTTTATTATCCATCTCGTTATCATAACACAAGCATTAAGTTGCTTAGCTTGGGACGAGATGGCGTTGTGTGAAATGTCCAAGGATATTTATTTTAGACTGGACACCTAGCCGCAAGAGAAGAAAAACTTGATACACAGCGTGTGCCAACCCGTCTTGCCAGCGTTGCACACTATGCTATTTACCCTCCCTGTGATGGGAGGAGGCCCGACTCAGCAGTGGGTCATTTATGGGCTGAGTAGTAGTAGTTGAGCTATTAAAAAAAAGTTTAAGTTAGGATGCCAAAATGCAAGGTTACTATTACAAGTTCAAAATGTTAATCAGTATCGTCTCATGAATAATCTCAGATGAGTCAGTAACCATTAAATTATGCAGGATTTAACCGGTCATCAACTCCGTAGAACATACATTTAATAAGTCTAGTAATACTCTTGAAACATTACTCAACTCAATGAGGAAAGGGTTTCATAGGTCCGACGTTTAGACAAAGGGATATTTTGTATCCTCTTGTTTCTCGACATTTTGCGGTTTTAATGGAATCGGCACCAGTCTGACCTAATTTAGATATTCTTCTTCTTCTTCGTCTTCTCAGCCCATAAATTAACCACAACAGAGTCGGGCCTCCTCTACTACATGGAGGATAATTAGCCTACCGTGTCACACAGGCCAGACGAGTTAGTATAGGGTTTAGTATCAAGTTTTCCTTCTCTTCATTTTCTTCTTCATTCTATCATTTCTTTTTGTCAGCGCTTACGATATACCTCAGGTTGGATTGGGGTGGTGACACTATGTATTCTAAATCCGTCACCACACGGACAGAACTGAGCACTCTCCGCATTCCGCAGTTTTTTTTAACTATGCATTTATCGACGGTGTTGTAAGTTTAATGAAAATTTGCTCGGCCGTGTGATATTAATTTTTGAGGTGTGCAGTTTTCGAAACTTTCAATTATTATTACTGAAAGTATCTAAAACATTTCTTATATAATATATAGTATCTAAATTCACCCTAAGTCATTTAGTTATGCCGCTTTTCCTGTTAAAGCATTTCCACTTATAATGATTCGAATTTTGTGAGACAAGAATGAGTAAAGCGCGTCGTTCACGAAGAGAGAATAGAGCTAGACAGCTTGACGACTAATCTAATCTATACTCTTATTTCTACGTACACGTAGAGATCAATAGAGGGGGCTATTGCTGTTTTTTGCCCAATTGGGTAGCTCTAACATAGTGACATTTTGCCTGCGTACACTACACTACTCGTAGACTAGATATTCATATAAAACAGTAAACGTCAGTTGAGTACGTCTAATAAAAAATTCGACTATAGCTAGCTTGATCTATGACATGTAGATAATTCAAGAGCTCTCTATTTGAATCGCTTGTCTCGCTCTCGTACCTGCGTCCACGACGCCTTTGGAGAGTGCCGAGCCTGTCTACGTAGACTGTAGTGACACATTAGCGTAGTCTCGCTAATGTATGTGTACACGTCGTAGATTGCCCTACGAGAGTCGCTCTCCGTAATTTTAATCTATCGTGGATGAAGTGCTTTATGATTTGATTCTTCAGTTACTACAATGTTGATCTTAATTTTTACGTTATTGCAAACTTGGTGATATAAAAAATTTATGAATAAAACATTTGATACAATAATGAATAATACATGATACAAAATGTAACCACTGAAGAAATCACGGGCATCATTAAAATGTTGATTTAATATGCTCCTATTAATTCATGTGATACTTAAAAAAGTAGGTGTTTTCTACTAAATATTTATAAATTAAAATTTAATATTAACTCTTGATAGTTGCCTAAGAAATTGTTTCTCAAAACATGCAAGCCAAGTAGGTTTTCTATAATTAATATAAATGTATCAGAATTACATGTTACACACAAAATTGCAGAAAAATGTAATATTGTTAATAATGCTGTATATATTCATCTGTAGGTACCTTACCTGACCTGTTGCCAACTCGGTAACAAGTGAAAGCAAGACGATGCCTGTAGAGAAGAGAATTTCTTTTAGCATCCCCTAGAAGTCTCGTGACCTGACTCACGCGCAGGGACACAACACCCAAGGATGAGGTGGTTTGGGTGTGGTATTCTTTAAGTCCATCTTCTAAAGCAACTCCCCCGGCCTATGTCCACAAGTCGGCCAGAGCTTATATTAACCTCTAGAGCAACAGGCCTTTGATTGATTACTTGATTTATTTGTTAATAAGGTTAAAGTTCAAAGAAAGGCAAAGTAGTCGGTAAGGTTAAAGATGTTAAAATAAAAGTTACTCATTACTAAGCTAAGACGACTGGTATTTTAGCAAAACAATGCATACGTGACGTCAAGGCGATTGCATCGTTTTTAGCAAAAAAAAATTGTAAAAATTGTGACGTCGATAATTATTATTTGGATCGTTATGCTTCTAGGTCGCTGCCCGTAGACAGGCAATAGACATGAACATTTTTTTTAAAGAGCTGGTAATTTATAACGAATATAAAATTGAGGCCACTATGATAACGCAATGATTTCAAATGGAAAACCAGTTTATTTTAGGGTAGGTCAAGTTGTGCTAGGCTATGCCTTTTATAGATATTGGAACCGTAAAACGTGGTCAAGGGTATTTGTTTTTTTTAATTATATCACTTTCACTAACATTCTTGTTTTACACCTACGCGTTTAATGTTATATGTTACATAAACCGATGCAAGTGGATCAATTGGGACAGTGATTAAACATTAGTAGGATAAAAATCCTACTAAAATTAAACAAACTCACTGCTACTGAAACAAAATGTCAAGCGCGACAAATTACAAAAGGAGTCGTCGCCTAAGCCACACTGACTAATGCAAGCGGATATTGTGGCGACGAATATAGACCTACATGATTCTTGTGAAATTTGCCGACATTGGTCGACAATACTGGTATTGGTGCAGTTGGAATACAAGCGTCGGCGGTAGGCGTAGTGCTCCCCACGATGCAGGACAGAAGGTGAAATATATATCTTAGCTTTACTTTATTTAGGAACTGCTTTCAAAACCGTTGATCAACAAACTCGTTGTAGGCCGACAGGGGAAATACCTAAATAAAAAATAAATATCCTTGGACATTTCACACAACGCCATCTCGTCCCAAGTTAAGCAACTTAATGCTTGTGTTATGGTAACGAGATGGATGATAAACTACTTATATACATTTTTTTTTTTTGTAAATATATACATATTATAGATAGAAATGACACCCAGACTCCGAGCCAATGCCTCTGGTTTAGACAAAGACACTGGGCCCGACCCCGGAATCGAACCCGGGACCCGTTGATCCAAAGGTTTAGACGGATTTAGAATACATAGTGTCACCACCCCATTCCATCCTGAGGGTGTCGTAAGAGCCGACAAAAAGAAGTACCTACCTACTAAGGCCGCAAGAGAATGAAACCTTGATACGAATCGTATGCCATCCCGTCTGGCCAGCGAAGCACATTATGCTAATTGGGAGTCAGGCCTGTATGGGCTGAAAAGTAGTAGTAGATATTCACAAACTTAACACGATGCTTATTGGAGTCTACTGAAAACGTCAATAACGTCATTTAAGCCAAAAGACGTCCACAGACTAGAGCCTACTGAAAACGTCAATAACATCATTTTAGCCAAAAGACGTCCACAGACTAGACATGCCCAAGGATTTCCACGAAGGCCGTCGTTTTCTGGCGACCTTGTCCAGGTCGTCGGTCCACCCTGTGGGAGCACTGCGCTTTCTGTAACGTGGTCGCCACTCCTTTTCCTTCTCTTGCGGCTAGGTTATCGGCCTTGTTATTTGCTTTTACGATACCCTCAGAATGGATTGGACGGGTGACACCGTGTATTCTAAAGTCGTCACGATCCTTACACACCAGTAAATTACACTTGATGGGTTTTAGATCGTGTTATTTTGCCTCGTTGGTCTAGTGGTTAGATGTGCCGCCTTTGGATCAACGGGTCCCGGGTTCGATTCCGGGGTCGGGCGAGTGTCTTTGTCTAAACCAGAGGCACTGGCTCGGAGTCTGGGTGTCATTTCTATCTATAATATGTATGTATTTACAAAAAAATATTGTATATAAGTAGTTTATCATCCATCTCGTTACCATAACACAAGCATTAAGTTGCTTAGCTCGGGACGAGATGGCGTTGTGTGAAATGTCCAAGGATATTTATTTATTTTATTATTCAAACCCCGGCCTTTCAGACACTTTGCAGTGACAGGGATACACAGAGGGGACAGACAGGGACAGACAATACGGGACGACTGGATAACGGACGTAGAAGTTCAATGGATGTAGGGGGGTCAGGATCGGCCGATGGTAGACCTATCTTTATTAGTTAGAGGGGATCGTAGCCTAAAGTAATGTCTCGTCGTTCGTCGTTTCAGCCCATAAATGGCCCTCTGCTGAGTCCGGCCTCAATCAAATTCATGGAGGGAAATTAGCCTACTGTGCCATGCTGGCAAGACGGATTGGCACTGGGTTTGTATCAAGTGTTCCTTCTTTTACAGCTAGGTGATCTGCCACTTGCGTTCCTTTAATCGCCTCTTACGACACCCTAAGGACGGTATGGGTTGGTGACCTTGTGTATTCTAAATTCACACGGATGCAAAGTAATGTCTGGCTCTCCTGTATGATGTATGGTTGTCCATCGTTTGTATCATCAGACCTCCGTACCTTGGAGGTAACGTAAAGCCGTTGATCACGACAACCATTTTAGCATCTATGGCATGTATCTTTACATGTAGTCAGTAGAGTAATAACTGACAGCTGGTCCAACTAAGTAATATTGGTTCTTTACCATATCAGATTAGACTAGTGTCAATCTCAACGTCATTGGGAAAAAGCCGATGAAAAATATCTTAATTAGTATGGACTATATATTTTTGATAACATCAGTTAAAAATTCTATACTGCCTGAAAACACGGAAAAATTATCTCAATCACTCAAACATAAGTGCGAATTTGCAACGGCGTTGTTTACTCTCATTGTCTATTGCAAATCGCAATTTATTATCGCATTGTAATAATACTAAACCGATAACGATTAAGCTTTCGTTTCGTTTCCCGTATCAATTAGACCAAGGACACGCTTTGCAACAGTTGTCCACGACTAAACGTGTGGGTAAACAATGATTTTAATTACAGATTACAGTCTTAACACAAATACTAGGGCCAGTTTCAATGAATTATTACCACAGAACAGAAAGCATAACCAACAATAAGTTAACTACTGTTCTTTACGGACGATAGCTTAGAAACTAGTTTAATAAACTTTTAATTAGTTTATACTAATGAGTAGTAGTAGTGTACGTGTGGTAACGGATTTAAAATACATAGCGTCAGCACCCCATTCCAGCCTAAGCGTGTCGTAAGAGCTGGCAGAAGGAGGTGCCAAGACCGAAAACCTAGCCGCAAGAGAGGGAAGACTTGAAACGAAACCATGTGCCAACCCGTCTGGCCAGCGTAGGCTAATTACCCGCCATGTAGTTGGAGGTGATCCCACAATGCCGCAACAGGACGCGAGTTGCAGCACCCCGGGGAGTTTTAGTGGGTAGGCCCCCACTATGGGGAACAGTCCCACACTCCCCTCGCTGGCCATCCCCGTGGCCGGCGAGGAAGTCCGTAAAGGATTTTACCCCGGGCGAACAAAAAAAAAAAAAAAGGGCTTAGTATCAAGTTTTCCTTCTCTCGCGGCTAGGTTTTCGGCCTTGCCTTCCCATAGTCGACTCTTACGACACCCTTAGGATGAAATAGGGTGCTGACACAATGTATTTCAAATCCGCCACCACACGGAGGGTACAAATATGTTATTAATGTAGAATATATACCCAGTAATATATACATCCAATAAATAATAATGTATACATTGTATAAAATCAACATACTTAAGTATACGAGTATATTTAATTACAGTGCTATTTCGTGAGATGAAGTTAATTGATAGTGCTCTGATTATGGTTTTTTATAGCCTGCGAACTTTGGAAGGACCCTCCAGAGTCTAACAGCCTGAAATTCTTTAGCGGGTATTATCTGCGCCTCTAGGTCCTTTAATTAAACGTGACAGAAGCACACATAGTTAAGTATATAATTACACTGCTATTTCGTCAGTTTTAGTTAATTGATAGAGCTTTGATTATTGTTTTTTATAGCCTGCGAACTTTGGAAGGACCCTCCAGAGTCTAACAGCCTGAAATTCTTTAGCGGGTATTATCTGCGCCTCTAGGTCCTTTAATTAAACGTGACAGAAGCACACATAGTTAAGTATATAATTACAGTGCTATTTCGTCAGTTGTAGTTAATTGATAGAGCTTTGATTATTGTTTTTTATAGCCTGCGAACTTTGGAAGGACCCTCCAGAGTCTAACAGCCTGAAATTCTTTAGCGGGTATTATCTGCGCCTCTAGGTCCTTTAATTAAACGTGACAGAAGCACACATAGTTAAGTATATAATTACAGTGCTATTTCGTCAGTTGTAGTTAATTGATAGAGCTTTGATTATTGTTTTTTATAGCCTGCAAACTTTGGAAGGACCCTCCAGAGTCTAACAGCCTGAAATTCTTTAGCGGGTATTATCTGCGCCTCTAGGTCCTTTAATTAAACGTGACAGAAGCACACATAGTTAAGTATATAATTACAGTGCTATTTCGTCAGTTGTAGTTAATTGATAGAGCTTTGATTATTGTTTTTTATAGCCTGCGAACTTTGGAAGGACCCTCCAGAGTCTAACAGCCTGAAATTCTTTAGCGGGTATTATCTGCGCCTCTAGGTCCTTTAATTAAACGTGACAGAAGCACACATAGTTAAGTATATAATTACAGTGCTATTTCGTCAGTTGTAGTTAATTGATAGAGCTTTGATTATTGTTTTTTATAGCCTGCGAACTTTGGAAGGACCCTCCAGAGTCTAACAGCCTGAAATTCTTTAGCGGGTATTATCTGCGCCTCTAGGTCCTTTAATTAAACGTGACAGAAGCACACATAGTTAAGTATATAATTACAGTGCTATTTCGTCAGTTGTAGTTAATTGATAGAGCTTTGATTATTGTTTTTTTATAGGTTGCGAACTTTGGAAGGACCCTCCAGAGTCTAACAGCCTGAAATTCTTTAGCGGGTATTATCTGCGCCTCTAGGTCCTTTAATTAAACGTGACAGAAGCACACATAGTTAAGTATATAATTACAGTGCTATTTCGTCAGTTGTAGTTAATTCATAGTGCTCTGATTATTGTTTTTTATAGCCTGCGAACTTTGGAAGGACCCTCCAGAGTCTAACAGCCTGAAATTCTTTAGCGGGTATTATCTGCGCCTCTAGGTCCTTTAATTAAACGTGACAGAAGCACACATAGTTAAGTATATAATTACAGTGCTATTTCGTCAGTTGTAGTTAATTGATAGAGCTTTGATTATTGTTTTTTTATAGGTTGCGAACTTTGGAAGGACCCTCCAGAGTCTAACAGCCTGAAATTCTTTAGCGGGTATTATCTGCGCCTCTAGGTCTTTTAATTAAACGTGACAGAAGCACACATAGTTAAGTATATAATTACAGTGCTATTTCGTCAGTTGTAGTTAATTCATAGTGCTCTGATTATTGTTTTTTATAGCCTGCGAACTTTGGAAGGACCCTCCAGAGTCTAACAGCCTGAAATTCTTTAGCGGGTATTATCTGCGCCTCTAGGTCCTTTAATTAAACGTGACAGAAGCACACATAGTTAAGTATATAATTACAGTGCTATTTCGTCAGTTGTAGTTAATTGATAGAGCTTTGATTATTGTTTTTTTATAGGTTGCGAACTTTGGAAGGACCCTCCAGAGTCTAACAGCCTGAAATTCTTTAGCGGGTATTATCTGCGCCTCTAGGTCCTTTAATTAAACGTGACAGAAGCACACATAGTTAAGTATATAATTACAGTGCTATTTCGTCAGTTGTAGTTAATTCATAGTGCTCTGATTATTGTTTTTTATAGCCTGCGAACTTTGGAAGGACCCTCCAGAGTCTAACAGCCTGAAATTCTTTAGCGGGTATTATCTGCGCCTCTAGGTCCTTTAATTAAACGTGACAGAAGCACACATAGTTAAGTATATAATTACAGTGCTATTTCGTCAGTTGTAGTTAATTGATAGAGCTTTGATTATTGTTTTTTATAGCCTGCGAACTTTGGAAGGACCCTCCAGAGTCTAACAGCCTGAAATTCTTTAGCGGGTATTATCTGCGCCTCTAGGTCCTTTAATTAAACGTGACAGAAGCACACATAGTTAAGTATATAATTACAGTGCTATTTCGTCAGTTGTAGTTAATTGATAGAGCTTTGATTATTGTTTTTTATAGCCTGCGAACTTTGGAAGGACCCTCTAGAGTCTAACAGCCTGAAATTCTTTAGCGGGTATTATCTGCGCCTCTAGGTCCTTTAATTAAACGTGACAGAAGCACACATAGTTAAGTATATAATTACAGTGCTATTTCGTCAGTTGTAGTTAATTGATAGAGCTTTGATTATTGTTTTTTTATAGGTTGCGAACTTTGGAAGGACCCTCCAGAGTCTAACAGCCTGAAATTCTTTAGCGGGTATTATCTGCGCCTCTAGGTCCTTTAATTAAACGTGACAGAAGCACACATAGTTAAGTATATAATTACAGTGCTATTTCGTCAGTTGTAGTTAATTCATAGTGCTCTGATTATTGTTTTTTATAGCCTGCGAACTTTGGAAGGACCCTCCAGAGTCTAACAGCCTGAAATTCTTTAGCGGGTATTATCTGCGCTTCTAGGTCCTTTCATTAAACGTGACAGAAGCACACAGTTTGCTTTTGAGCAAACCACCGACTCTTTACTTCTTGTAAGCTCGATATTCAAATCACTATCATCACTATCGCTATCGCTACATATTATAAAACAAAGTCGCTGTCGTCTGTCCGTCCCTATGTATGCTTAAATCTTTAAAAGTACGCAACGGATTTTGAAGCGGTTTTTTTTTAATAGATAGAGTGATTCATGAGGAAGGTTTATATGTTGAATACATCCATAATATTGTAGAGAAACACTGATAAAGGTTGAGGTCCATCATTGCACTCGTGCGAAGCCGAGGCGGGTCGCTAGTAGTTAATAAACGAGTATCAACACACAAATCGTGACTATTGAACAAAAACAATATTAAATTTCCTTCAATATGATCGACAATGCTTCGATGTCAGTTACCAAATAGAAAATTACTGTGATTCTGAAGTATTACGATAGGGAAACGTAATCTTGATTGAGGTTATTACTGCCAGACCCGCGTTTCCGAAGTTGTCTGAGAACATAATATTACACCACTGATCCGTGCTGTAACGTGATAAGCATACTTAGTGTCACCAACTTATTCTTTACTGTGGGTGTCATAAGAAGTGACTTAAAGCTCTTGGAAATTCTAAAAGTTATGCCGTAATAGTAGGAAACCTTACACGAAACCCTACGCCGCCAAATTTAGAGAGATACCTCTATCATTTTTTGTCGATATGTTATCTGTGAGGTGAATTTAGTAAACATAGTGTCACCACCCTGTTCCATCCTGAGGGTGTCTTAAAAGCTGACAAAAGAAAATGACAAAGCCGAAACCCTAGTTGCAAAAGAAGGAAAACTTGAAATGAAAGCTTCAAGGAAAACTTGAAACGCCAACCTGTCTGGCCAGCGTGGGACAGTAGGCTAATTATCCTCCATGTAGTGGGAAGAGCCCCGGATCAGCACTACTCAGCCCTTACATGACAGGCTGAGTAGTATGTAGACTGAGTCAAGCCTTTCGTAGTAGTATGCAGACTGAGTTGCTGAGTTCTGCTCTTGCTGAGTTCTGTTGTGCAATATGTTACATTGTCCTCACATCTTAGCTTACTATAAATAAACACGAAATCAATGTAACCCAATCAGATGCTTGTAACAGAAAATATGATAAAAAGAGTGTCCATGGAGTTTCTTGCCTGTTCTTCTCCATAGGATCTACTTTTTGGAACATGCAACTAGATTCCTAACTTCACTTTTGACTTTTCAAAAACACCAGTAAATAGGTTCAATTGAAATAAATGATTTGAGTTTGAGTTTGAGTCAAGCCTTTCGTAGTAGTATGTAGACTGAGATCAAGCCTTTCGTAGTAGTATGTAGAGTGAGTCAAGCCTTTCGTAGTAGTATGCAGACTGAGTCAAGCCTTTCGTAGTAGTATGTAGACTGAGTCAAGCCTTTTGTAGTAGTATGTAGACTGAGATCAAGCCTTTTTACTTTGAGCCAGCCAACGAAGTCTAGACATACAATATGGTTGTCTAGGTGCGCCAGGAAAAAGAAAAGCACTTTATCCTCCCACCACTCGTTCTCTACCACTGGAAACGAAATAAATAAATAAATATATATCCTTGGACATTTCACACAACGCCATCTCGTCCCAAGCTAAGCAACTTAATACTTGTGTTATGGTAACGAGATGGATGATAAACTACTTATATACATTTTTTTTTTGTAAATACATACTTTTATAGATATAAAACACCCAGACCCGGAACAAATACTTGTAGGTCGTACAAATATTTCTTCCGTGCGGGAATCGAACCCGCGACATGATGCCCAGCAGTCGATCGCTCAACCACTGCGCCAACTTCATCCTGCTTCAGTACCCGGTAGCCTAATTTCTCTCCATGTATCCAGGAGACTCGACTCAGTGCTTAACGATGGAGTAGATACAGTCCACACCTCTCACATTAAATTTCAATGACATCACCCATAGTAATGTCGGCAATTTCTAATCAATAGCACAATTCGTGAGCACCATTCGGATAGACAAAGAAAGTTGAAGTTGTGACGGATCTAGATAATGCACGCATTCGGTTTACTAATGAACACATGCATAATGTATTATGGCAGCATAGACTTGCCTGGGGATCAAAGCTTGATAGAAGACTATTTACTTGCGCAACAAAATTGACTTAGGCTTCGTGAATTGGTTCGCTCTTTTTTAAGAAGACTGAATTTATACTGCAGCGTCTATTAACAAACATAATTTATAAACATTGACAGCTAGACAACACAACGCAGGATATTTGCCCGACCAGGAACACTTTTTTTTGTTTTTAACCCGGGGTAAAATGCTTTATAGACTATCCCCGCCAGCCTGGGGATGGCCAACAGGGGGTATGTGGGAGTCCCCTCCACCTCAGTGAGGAGACGGGGGCATAACGACCCGAGGTGTACCGTCCCGCACTTTCTTGCCCGTGGGCCCTGACTGTATTCCAACCAATAATTCGACTAGTTAAAGAAGTAAAAAAAACTAGCCATATCAAAACTGTCAATGTGGTGAGGGATTTAAAATACGAAGTGTTTGCCCCATTCCATACTGAGGGTGTCATAAGAGCCGACAATAGGAAATGAGAAAGCCGAAAACCTAGCCGCAAGAGAAGGAAAAATTGATACGAAACCCTCTGAACAGCGTGTCATAGTATGCTAATTACCCTCCATTGGAGGAGGCCCGACTCAGCAGTGGGTCATTTATGGGCTGAGGATTAGGTAAGACGGATTTAGAACGGACAATGCCACCAACCCATTCCATACTGAGGGTGTCATAAGATCCGACAATAGAAAATGAGAAAGCCAAAAACCTAGGCGCAAGAGAAGGAAAACGTGATACGAAACCCTGTGCCAACCCATCTGGCCAGCTTGGCATAGTAAGCTAATTATCCTCCATGTAATTGGAGGTGGCATGACTAGCAGTGGGTCATTTAGAGGCACCTTTATCCAGCTACGACAAATGTTGCTCTCACTAAGATCAATGCATTCCTCAATATCCGTTACGACCTCCAGAACGACGCACAAACAATATGCAAATTAAAATAACTTATCACATGGTTGACTTAAATTTACGCAAGTCACTACTATACAGAAAATTTGAAAGTAAGTATAGGAAACCGATTGCGTTTAAGGTCACCATTGACCTAACCTGTTCTATGTAGATCGCTGTAGTGTCGCACTGCCGAAATTAATTTGAATATTTACTTGTGAATACTCTATTTTGTTAGTAGAAAGCGATCACTGGATTCCTGATGTGAATTTATAAAATTAGTGGAGATATTAGCATAGAAAGTGACTGTTAATAAGACAGATGGACTTTATAAATTAGTCTACATTTTACCCGACGACATTTTCTGACATTCCGGGTCCCACAATCCGACCTATCCATCCAAACAACGGCGTTCGTCTTTGACTCCATTGAATTATTTCAGTTAAGCCCCTGGCACACGTCGTATTTAAAACGCGCAGAAGACGCGTGTTTCAGGACGGCGCGTCGTCGGGGCCGTGGATGCCGATTTTTGCGTTTGTATATGTTCAATTCAAACACACGTAAAAAGCGATCCAAGGGCGCGTGTGATGCGCGTTTGCTACTCGTTTGAAGCGCGTAGGATAGGGTGCGGGAGGGGTAAAAGAGGGACTGATCTCATCAAAACGTTTCGTTCGAATCTCGTTTGCAGCGCGTATAAGCGTGGCGATCTACGTGTCGACTGCGCGCTTAAAATACTCCGTGTGCTATGGGCCTTAAGTATCAGGATACCCGAAGTCGACAATATGAAACAAGACTATCTAAATAACTAGGTAGTCCCACTCGATTCGTGTCGGAGGCGAAATGACGCTTCGTTATTACTGGAAGCTACAAAACATCAGATTATACTGGTGTTGATTCCAATGAATGGAAAGGCGTATTATGATCACGTGTACTTATTTTTTTTAGAATTACTCTTTGAAATTTCGTAGCACAAATAATATTTGGTTCTGTTTTAGTCACCGCCTTGGAGAAAATTGTAGTTACCTTACTCGTGATATTAAAAAAACATTAAAATTGTCAAATGGTACAGCTAATGTCAGTTAAAAGTAGAAAATAAAGACGAAATTAGTATGACATATATTAAAAAGAACATTAATTTATACAACCAGTACTTATCACACAACGAGAAAGGAGGTTATTCATTTTATTTTTATTTAGCCATTTAAACATTAAATAAAATAGACTGGGCTTCCGCCTCGTTTTAGTAAAAAAAATTGGAAATTTATTCATATTGATTTATTAAAAGTAATGGTCGCCCAGTGGTCGAAATCCGACCATAATTAATTTAAATTACAGTTATATTCTCAATTTGACCACAGACTTTAACAATAAACAAAAGAGTATGTATGTTTGTCAAAGTACATGTGTGTGTAACGTTTTTATTGATTTTATGTATTTTTAAGTATACATTTGAAAAAAATGTTATCATTCTGCACTCTTTCTCTAAAAAGTGGTACAAAGCTTTTGCTCCACATATTATTAAATAGATTAAACTGAATTTACAAGAATATGCTAGCACACATTATTCGCAGTTTACCACGTAAGAACGCATGTGGCCCTACGTTAAACAAATCAATCAGAAACCATTGACAGTTTACAAAAAAAAATGGACACTCCGTTTAACTAATTTGCTTAATAAATAATCTAACAAACTTCCTACATTAAGATACAAATCTATTTAGGTCCAACTAGGAAAGAATGTGCCAAGGTCGGGTGGGCTTTCGGACAATATCCGGGATTAGAGGAGATTAGGGCAAAAAGGTTACATGTACACAAAGTTTAAAGGTGCTCTCTGATTCCTAAAATTTCTTACGTCAGTATTTTTTTAAGAACAGTTCTTGTTGGTGACCCGCAACCTTTTTGGTCTTTTAAATAATTATTCATTATAATTTAAAACAGTGTTCCTTTTTTAAGTGAGTTGCTTCTGTTCTTGTAAGTTGGATTTTGTGAAATGTCGTAAGATATGCGCGTGCTAATAAAAAAATATTATAATTGTGGTTACAATGTAAGATGGAAGACGGATTACAAGATTTATTGTATAAAAGCGCCTTTTAATGGAGTTATCGATCCTATCTCACCGCGTTTTTATTAATACTAGTATCAATTATCATCATTATCAGCGTTTGTTGCTTGCAACCAGCGTTTGCTGAGTTTGGGACGGTTTGTGGCAGGAAGGCTGTCCATTGCATTTAGTGTCTAGTTTTATTATTTTTGTATTTTCTTGCCACAATAAACATTAGCCAGAATATGGCCACTGCTGAGCATAGATGCCAAAATCTTCCACAAAAGCCAGTGCTGAACCGCCCACGTCTATAAAAGTTTTTTAATTACAGATATGAAATTGTATTCATCAGCTGCTTGAGAAAGACATTAAATTTAAAATTCATCACACAAAAGCCAACTGGATTAGCTTACTGTTAATATATCTAACAGATAATATATTTTAATGTTTTCAATATTATTGGTTATTGGTTTCATATTGATACCATATAAATTTCATCAGAGTCGATTCAGTGAAATGTCAGAAAACTTGTAAATTAATCGTTTAATTTGCACGAAAAAGCGAAAAATAATTACTTTATATTCAAATTGATGTTTATTTTACAATTTTAGTGCCTATTTTGAAATCACTATTTATTTTTTTATTTTACTTCATAACACATGTCGCCCATTGCCAATTGTCCCCATTCTCCTCTACAAATCCGAAATAATAAAATGCTAGACGGTCGGTAAAAACAGAGTTGTACAATTTTTTCTTTGAGATTTATGTCAGATTAACAAAGTTAAGTTTCATTATCAATTTAGAATCAGCTTCTATAAACTAGAAAAGATATAAACGTAAAAATATATTGAAGAAATTTATCGTTTCGTTGGGGTAATTAAATATTTCCTTTACAAATAATATCGAAAGTTCTTACTAATTATATAATAGTAATTAAAACACATAATTACAAAAACAAAACAAACATTTAATTTAAAAAATAAAATAAAATACATCTAGTTGAAACAAAAACCCTATATACATATACCTAGTACTACTGATTTAGGTACATAGATACTGTTTAAAAAATAAGTATATTTATTAAGTTTTTTGGACGATTTGGTCGTTGCCGAAAGTATTATAACTATAGATATAAACACATAACCCAAGAAACAAAACAGGTTATTAAGATATATGGATAGTTATCATGGAATATTGGATCAGAAACAACATCAGTTTCTCCGTCACACAACTCCGTCAAACAAACAAACGCTTTTTATGATTAACTCATCATAATTAATGCTTTCGGTAGGTTATACGGGACCCCCGAGGCTGGACGGTGCACAACGTTCATATCACTGATTGGTGGACCAGAGTCCCACACACCCAACACTGGCCTTTCCCCACGCCGATGTGAATAGGCCGCAAAGGCTTTTACCCCCCGCAAAAAACCCCCCGTATGAAAGTGCACTCCAGATGGCTATGGGATTTTTGGTACACCCTGTTTAGGAAAATCATCAACCGACAATTTTGTAAATATTTAGAGCTTAAAGTAGTGCATTATTCTCGTTTAGTTTATCCATTTCACGCCACTGTTACACAAATATTACTTATGCACATAATAAAGTAATTAATTATAGTAGGCTAATTAGTTAGGGCAGGTCGGTTGTGGCAATGTTTTCACGCTAGAAGTGAAAAGATTTTCGACGTAAATCTGAGAAGTGACCAAAGATTTGAGTTTTTTTCATCCTCAATATGGATTTACAATATATGATGTCACCACCCATTGCCGTCCCGAGGGTGTCGTAAGGCTCGACAAAAGGAAATGACAAGTCTGATTACCTTTTTTTTTATTTTGTTGCCCGGGGTAAAATCCTTTATGGACTGTCCCCACCGGCCTGGGGATGGCCAGCAGGGGGTGTGTAGGACTCTCCTCTGAAGAGGCATACCCACTAAACATCCCCAGGGTGTACCGTCCCGCGCTTGCTGCCCCGTGGGTCCTGCCTGTATCTCCACGGAAGTCTGATAACCTGGCCACAAGAGAAGGAAAACTTAATACGAAACCATATGCCAACCTGTCTGCCAAGCGTGGCACAATAGGAGAATTACGTTCCATGTAAGGGGAAGAGGCCCGACTCAGCAGTGGGTTATTATGGGCTATTTATTAATATATGCTAAATAAAAAAAAACAAATCCGCAATGGGTAAGGGCGGTATCCCGGGGCTATCGAGAACATTCCATTGCAGGTTAACAAGAACATTCGTTATACTTGTGAACAGGTGCTGCTGTTTGGGGTTGGTCGCCTCACTGGACCAAGGAAGTTTTATTTTATTTCACTAAAGTTTGTTTTGTATTGTTTTAATATTCACATTACAGCGGACGCCTTCCAGATCCGATAGAACAGTTTGTTTTATGGAATTTGTTGGGTAAATATCGACGTAGGAAAACGTATTTGCTGTAAGCCTCAAAACACGAAATGTTCAGCAGAGCCAAAAAACATTTCTAAAATTAGAAAAAAAATCATTACTCAAATTGATAATTGATTTGACATGATTTTAAAAACGTATTCTTAGTTTTTCTTGTTTTACATGTTACAGAGATATCCTTCTGAGTCAATAAATACCAGTGTTTTTGTGGCTTACAGCAAACAAGTTTTTTTTACAAATCTATAAAACGCTGTAACCATCAAGAATTTTCTATGGCAACAAAACATTTCTATTATGTTTAGAACTTTTAAGTGCTGTAAATGGCATACATATTTTTTAACGTAAAACTAACTAGATGTGAGCCACAGTGAAGCATTTATCTTATTATTTACGACGTCATTAAAACGTGTAAGTGTCGGTAATACAAAAAACTCATCCTGCCAAAATGGCGTAAGTATCTGTTTGAACAGTTTGAAGAATGGCGTAAGCAACAAATGCATCAAATATACTGGTTTTTTATAGACTTACAGCCCAGACCACACCAATAATTTTCAAAAAACTTACAGCGTAAGCGATTTTTTTTCGTCGTTAAAATTATGAGAGTCTGATCAATCGACGTAGATTTTTTTTCTGATCAAAATGATGTAAAAAAACGAATTTTCGATTTTTTTAGGCTTACAGCAAATACGTTTTCCTACGTCGATATATACATATTACATTATGAATAGGACCGCAAAGTAATAAAAAAGAAAAAATTACAAGCCCTCTGAGTTTCTTGCCAGTTCTTCTCAGCAGTGGTTGCGTTCCAAACTGGTGGTAAAGTATATTACTTTCCATAATAGCTTTCTAGACGCAAGTAAGTTGGCTAAAACTGGAATGAACACTGTTGTACCAGTGGTTTCATCATTTACCATCATAACAGTTTATCTATGCATACATCCGATATGGTTGTGGTTTTCTGTAGTCATACTTTATACTTATAATTATATGAAGTGATGACAGGTATAGTTACTCTAAGATGTCAATGTCAATCCGTGTTACAATAATACATAGTGTCACCACCCCATTTCATCCTGAGGACAAAAGGACCGACAAAAGGAAATTATAAGACCGAGCAAGAGAAGGAAAACTTGTTATTAACCCCCGACGCAAAAAGAGGGGTGTTATAAGTTTCACGTGTCTGTCTGTCTGTTTGCCCGCATTCCGACTACTAGTAGTACAACTGCAATAATGTAATATACATTATGCCAAACTATCTCGCAAGGCCGTAATGCGTGACCTTCTTTCTTTTTTCCTTGTGTTAAAAATGCCCTAGGTATAACCTGTATCGTGAGGGCAGTTTACAAACATGTAATTTATATAAACGACACCCAGATGTAGAGCTGGTTTGCACAAAGACACTTGCCCGACCCCAGAATAGAATCCGGGACCCGTTTATCCCAAGGCGGCACATATAACCCCTAGACCAACAATTCAGTGCCTCTGGTTTACACAAAGACACTTGCCCGACCCCAGAATCAAATCCGGGACCCGTTTATCCCAAGGTGGCACATACAACCCCTAGACCAACAATGCAGTGCCTCTTGTTTACACAAAGACACTTGCCCTACCCCAGAATCGAATCCGGGACCCGTTTATACCAAGGCAGCACATACAACCCGTAGACCAACAATGCAGTGCCTCTGGTTTACACAAAGACACTTGCCCGACCCCAGAATCGAATCCGGGACCCGTTTATTCCAAGGTGGCACATACAACCCCTAGACCAACAATGCAGTGCCTCTTGTTTACACAAAGACACTTGTCCGACCCCAGAATCGAATCCGGGACCCGTTTATCCCAAGGCGCACATATAACCCCTACACCAACAATGCAGTGCCTCTGGTTTACACAAAGACACTTGTCCGACCCCAGAATCGAACCCGGGCCCGTTTATCCCAAGGCGGCACATATAACCCCTAAACCCACAATGCAGTCTTTACAACTTCTACTACTCAACCCATAAGTGACCCACCGTTGAGTCTCCAGTTTCATTGCATTAGCCTACTGTGCCACGCTGGGAAGACGGGTTCTTCTCTTGCGGCTAGGTTATCGGGCTTTTTATTTGAAACTATGTATGTCCTACTAATATTATAAACGCGAAAGTTTGTAAGTATAATAATTATAATATAATATCCTTGGACATTTCACACAACGCCATATCATCCCAAGCTAAGCAACTTAATGCTTGTGTTATGGTAACTAGATGGATGATAAACTACTTATATACATTTATTTTTGTAAATACATACATATTATAGATAGAAAACACCCAGACCCGGAACAAATACTTGTAGGTCGTACAAATATTTCTTCCGTGCGGGAATCGAACCCGCGACATGCGTTACTCTTTCACGTAAAAACGACTGCATGGATTTTAATGAAACTTCACAATAACATAGCTTGTACATCAGAATAACAAACAGGTAATTTATAAAGACATTGTGCGAATTGTTCAAAATATGAGTAAAAAAAAGGAGAAAAAAAAACTGACGATAAAATAAATTCCATCATCACGCGGGTAAAACCTCGGGGCGCATCTAGTATTCTATATTTATTTCTATGATTATTTCTATTATATTTCTATGAGAAACTATGTATTCTAAAGCCTTAAAACAGTTATATTCCGTTACAGATAAATTTAAGTCAACTATAGAAAAGTATTAGTCGGTGTGATGACGGATTTAGAATACACAATGTCACCAACCCATACCTTCTTTAGCGTGTCGTAAAAATAACGCTAGACGCAGATAACCTAGCCCCAAGAGAAGGAAAACTTGATACAAACCCTGTGCCAACCCGTCTTGCCAGTGTGGCACAGTAGGCTAATTTCCCTCCAAGAATTTGGAGGAAGCCCGACCCAGTAGTGGGTTCAAACGACGGACGACAGAAAAGTATATAGTTATTTTGTTACCTCAGTAATTATAAATGTTGAATGCAGTGTAAATCTCTGGCTTTACATCAAGAGACGAGGTATTATCGTAATACGTTAAATAAACTTTATGCAAGTAAGCGTAATGCTGGTTGAATCGTTGTTAATTTAAATGCCTTCCTGCATTAAATGCGCAAATAATATGCAATCGATCATGATCATCTCAATAAAATGGTTGGGTATTTATTTATATTGACAGATATATCATTGAATATAAATATTTAATAATAATGTAACTTTATCACACCAAAATGAAATGAAAAAAAAAACAACTTTAATTAAACAAGGCCTAAAATACGTTAGCGGCAGCCAGATGATCGAAAAAAAACCGAAGATTAATTAAACTAATTTATTAAAATAGAAATTACAATAATCTTATGTCTAAGTAAATGTGAATCCAATTCGATGTAAGAATATGGAATGCACGCTATTGAAAATGACTCCACTGCGTGGAATCTGCTGACTGGGCACTTTGCGCCCGACGGACGTCACTGGTCGCAATCTGCTGACTGGTTACCAAGCCTCGACGATGCATTAGGGGTCAGCGCAATGCCTTACGGTTCCGTATCTAACACCTCCACCCGCAGATCAGCAACTATTTTTGAGCATATTGATCGAAAATGTTGCTGGGACTTCGGCTCGCATCTTGGGGTCCTGTTCTATGTCTTCGTAGGTGTGATGGATCTTCAGGGTTGGTGATTTTTCTTTTTCAGTTTTGTTAAAATTTCTGCATCCATATCGGCGGGCCACTATGGTAGCGGTGCTAATTGCTGCTCCCAGTATGATGATGTAAAGTGGGATCGTCGTATGGTATACTATGTCCATCTGAGTCTGATCAATTTTAATTGGTTTTTCTAGCAAGACTCTATTCTGAATGTTATGGAGTTCCCTGAGGTTTATTGAGCTGAAACTTATGTGCGTTTGAATGTCTGTCTTGTTCACATTGTCGTAGTCTATCTCCGTTAGCTTCCATGGTTGTCCTTTTATTTCGTTATTTTCATTCATGATGGTGAACTCTTCTGTCTGTAGGTAGCAGTTTACGGGTATGGTGACGAGATAGCTTCCTTGCAGAAGGTTGAAATCTTCTCTGCCGCAGGCCAGATGAGTCTTGGTCGACTGAGGTATCGACATCACGTAGTGCTGATCATCCAATTGTTCCACGGCTGCCTTTGATAGTGATATGCTGGTGAACTCGCATGTGTTTTTCAGGACTTGGTTGATGATAAGGTTCTGGATACAGTCGGGTTTCGTTCGAAGTTGTAGGCTGATTCTTTGTTCACAGAGATAGATAGTAGTATACTTCGGGCATTCAGCCTCTATATACACGAATGAGTTCTCATTAGTTGCTATGAAAGGAGCAGGAGGGATAAGGGCAACGTGTTTCTTATTGGGAACAACGGATAGTCGGTACAGATAATATATGTTGTTAGAAACTATGGGAAATTTAAATACTATAACTATCGTTTTACCCTTAAAGTAATAACCTGGTTTAAGAATATCGTAATATTCTCTTAGCTCTAAACTTAAAATAGCATCCTTATTATAAAACCTTTTAAGCTTCTCTACTATGGACTTTAAAACTTCTATGTCGATCATAGAGTGATGTGTGCTGGAAGAGCGAATAAAAGCCATTATATTTTCTATCCTAACTAATTCTACAGCTAAGTCCTCTACATTATTACTAATAATTCCTAGAATTTGGGCGAATTTTGCGAATTTTATTAAACTGTAGCCTCTGTATGCATCTATCTCTAAAATGTATTCTAGCGTTTCATTAATTTTTTCTTGATTTTTTGTTAATTGTTCTATAATATTACTATGCTGTTGCATCCATTCCTTATTTAAAGTAATATGAGTATTAAATTCTGAAACTAATTTATTTTCATTACTTTGAAGTGTTCTAATAGCTTCGTCATATTTAAGAGCATCTGAGTGATCTAAATTACCCGTAACACTTTTTATGATTGAGCCTAGGCCGTCAACGAGACCTCTCTTTACTCTGATGGGTTCTAGTGATTGAACTTGCTTAAGAACTTTGCCAAGTTTGTTAGACAGATAATCAATTTGGAATTCGTATAGTAAAAAAGTCTCGTTACTGAGTCTAGTCTTAAAAGTCTTTAATTGAGTCTGTACTGAGTTTATTTTGTCTTCAATGTCTGTCAGTTGAATGTACTGTACGAAAGAGTGGTAATGTGTAGTCAGTCGGGTAGGTCCTAGTTTGTATGGTAGTAGTCCTGGTCCATCAGCCAGACTCTCAAGTTTTATCTCCTGAGGGTACGTCGGATGGGTTGTCAGTAACAGCAGAATCCTGTAACAATCGGTTACTTTTAGGCACTCGTTTTAATCGTGATTTAGCTATCGGACCACGTTTCTTTGATGTATATATATGGATAGGCAAATCGGCTAGAACTGTATCTTGAGTGTACCGTGGTGCTGCTTTTTGTCGGCTAGCAAAAGGATTCTTAATGAATACTTGTTGCTGAGGTGTATATTCTATTTCAGGTTCGCGAGTTTTGTTCCTGTTTTCTATTAATTTAGTTCGATTGGCAAGGGAAGTTTCGTTAATTATTTCGTATACTTCTTTCATTTGTTGCCTATGATTCTGAGCATATTGTTGCAGGATTGCCTGTGTGAGGTCAATATCAACTGGGTCTCTTGGGTCAAAATGTCCGTTCAATAAGTCAAATGGTCTGCATCTAGTAAAGCTGTGAATGGAGCTATTATATGCTATAATTGCATAAGGCATTAAGTTAACTATAGGTTCGTCCTTTTGTTTCAGCTTCAGTATCCTAATGTGTTCGAGCAATGTTGAGTGAAATCGTTCAATATTACCATTGTCATTCGGACTGTGTGGCAATATTTTATGGTGAGTAATTTTGTGAAGGCGGACGAATTCAGCGAAAAGTTGATTCGTAAATTCTGTACCATTATCAGTAACAATAGTC
The DNA here is from genome assembly GCA_905475355.2 of Clostera curtula. Lineage (NCBI taxonomy): Eukaryota > Metazoa > Arthropoda > Insecta > Lepidoptera > Notodontidae > Clostera > Clostera curtula. The sequence goes on along the minus strand of FR997797.1, from coordinate 15,915,402 downwards.
ATCGGTAATCCATGGTGAGTGCAGAATCGTAATAAAGCTTGCAGGATGCTGATGGCAGTCCCGTCACGTAGATGATAAGCTTGTCCATACTTTGTAAAAACGTCAATGAAAGTTATATATTTTTCATTTTGGACTGTAAAGAGGTCTAAATGAATGGTGTCTAATGGTTTTGTAGCTGGAGGTACTATGTTAAATTGAGGCCTAATTGGGTTTCTATCGTATTTAGCCTGACCACATATGGTACATTCGTTAATGAATTTAGTGATTTGCTCTTTCATCTTTGGCCAAAAGTATTTTCGAGAGAGGGCCAAATAACATTCGTTAATTCCACGGTGGTTAGTCTTTCCGTCATGGTAATGTCTAATGATGTCCTGTTGTCGCAAGTATTCCTTTACATTCTCAAGTTCCGTTTTAGCTAGCACTAAGTTAAGCGAGGAACTTTTGAATTTCTCTTGAATAATAGGGATAACTTGATACATGGCTAAAGGAGGATTTATTACAATAGCTGTCTTCACTTTGGGGTTTACGAACTCTTTGATGGCATTGATAACGTCATCTTCTAAATTGGACTCGGAAAGTTGAATGGCAATTCGTGTATGGTTTTCAAATGGTTTTGTCACTGTCGGTCGTCGTTTTATGTCACCTACAATAGTAAAATAAATTTGGCGATGGAATTTGTTAAGGGGTTCATCAGTGATAGGCACTTCTAAAATGGGGTGTTCGTTACTAGTATGTACTGTATCAGTCGAGGAATTAGGTTGTTCGACTGGGGCTTCCGATGGATTATTGATCATGGAACCTATCTCCTTGATACTCTCAATCAATGAGTTGATCTCATCAATTTCCTCGTTGTGGATCTCCACACGGGAGAGCGCGTCAGCATTGGTGTTAGCCTTGCCCTTCTTGTACACTACTGAGAAGCTATATTCACTAAGCTTTAGTCTCCACCTAGTGAGACGTGAATTTGGTTCTTTCAAATTCATCATCCATTGGAGAGGTTTGTGATCAGTTATTACTTTAAATTTCCTACCAAATAGATATGGCCTAAAATACTTTGTGGCCCAGACTATGGCAAGCAGTTCCTTCTCGATGGTGCTATAGTTAAGCTCACTATCGTTAAGTGTGCGAGAAGCGTAACAAATAGGTTTATCAGAGCCTATTAGTCCTTGGGAAAGAACAGCGCCTATGGCGACATTGGAAGCATCTGTGGTAAGAATAAATTCTTTGGTGAAATCTGGATACTGTAGGATAGGATCATTGGTTAATAGGGTCTTACATTTCTCGAAAGCGTTGACGTATTCGGGGGTGAGAGTGACCTTACAACCCTTTTTCAAACATATGGTCATTGGTTTGGTTATGCGGGCAAAGTCGGGAATGAATTTTCGGTAGTAACCGAGAAGACCTAAAAATTGTTTTATCTCCTTGGGGGTTTTCGGAATTGGGTACTTGTCAATTGCCGAAATTTTATCAGGGTTAGGCTTAATACCATCCCTACTGATTATGTGACCTAGATAAGCAGTTTCTAACTTTAGAAATTCTGACTTATCCATCTGTATCTTGAAGTTAGACTCTCTAAGTCTCTGGAAAACTTTTTCCAGGTTAACCATGTGCTCCTGAAGGGATGTGCTGAAGACAATGATGTCATCTAAGTAGACCAGACATATGTTATTTTGGAGGCCTCTCAGGACATTATCCATTACCCGTTGAAAGGTAGATGGAGAATTTTTTAGTCCCATGGGCATTCTAAGGAATTCAAAATGACCATGCTCAACATTGAAGGCGGTCTTTGGGATGTCTTGGGGGTCCATCTCGACTTGGTAGAACCCACTTGCCAAATCTAAGGTGGTAAAGTATTGGCACTTGCCTAATTTGTCAAGTACATCGCTAATATTAGGGATAGGGTATTTATCATCTATAGTTTTTTCGTTTAATTTACGAAAATCAACTACAAGGCGCCACTTCTGTTTACCGGACGCATCTACTTTCTTTGGCACCACCCATATGGGGGAGCTCCATGCCGAATCAGAAGGTCTTATAATACCCTGCTGTAACATCTTAGAAATTTGGTCCCTAACTTCCTGACGGTGTACAAAAGGATACCTGTAGCTCTTAGTGTAAACAGGCGTTTCGTCAGTGGTTCTTATGCGGTGTTTTATTTTATTAGTGAAGGACAAATTTTCATTTTCTATGTAGAAAACGTCAGCGTATCGAGTGCAAAGGTTGATTAAGTTAGCCTTTTCTTCCTCGTTTAGGTGTTCTGTACGTAATCGTGATAAGACGTCATCTACACGGCTTGACGGAAATTCTTTTGAGCAATTTTCATTAAAGATATCAGCGCGTGCGGGTTGATCTAGGGAAAATATGACGTCGTTAGGAGTTGGATTTTCTAACTCGACATATCCGCGGTTGTTCTTTACATTTGTCACACACTCATGAATGATACAGTTGCAAAGAACTTGTTCGCTTATGAAAACTTGGCCATCCGGGGCGTTAACAGGAATCCTAACTAATTTTGAAGTACCGGCTGGTATGATGTCTTCATATAAATTAACGTTACGCGAATTATATACGCAAATTTTATTGGTTGCGGATCTAGTAACTAATTTAAATTCCTTTAAATCTATTTTCGCTTCCCATTGGGATAGTAAATCCAGTCCAATCAGTCCGTCAAAGTACCCATGAAATCGGTAAACGAATAGTCTGATGTCTTCGTTTTCTTTAAATTCGCTAAAACATGGCAAGGTTATAGAATAATCATTTTTACTAGTTCCATGTACATTTGATACTTCAAAAGGATCGTAATTTAAGGGATAATTAGGAAAATATCTATCTACGGCTTCAGGGCTAATGAAAGATTGGTTAGCTCCGGTATCTATTAGAAATTTTAGTGGGGGATTGGAAATTTGTATGTAAGGCAGTTGCCTTTGGGTTTGCAAGTTAACATCTATTTTAGCTCTTTTGATTTCGGGTCTATATGAAAATCCTGGTTCTGTTCCGAACAAGAGGGAACCGATTCAGATTCTATTATTTGACTTTCATATGGAGCTTCGAAATGATTCTCATAATCATCCTGGTAATATTGGAAATCTTGATAGTCGTATTCCGGCTCACAGGATTCTACAGGGTAATATGAGTAATAATTATTTGCCAATTCGTTTAAATTAACCTCCCGCGATTTAAAATAATTCGTCGGTGGTGGGTTCCCAGACCTATTCCAATCATGACCTGTCATCATTGGTAAAGTCTTAGGGACAAAATGCTGAACCCCGCTCATGGGTCTTGGTCCATGATTCGGTGGTGGATTGTTCCTAGGTGGCATACGAAAAACGTTACTCTGGGGGTGGTAATTAGGTGGCAGTGCTCGAAGCATCTGCTGCGTACGAGTGGGCATACGACTCTGGTTAAAAGCTGGCATATTAAATTTAAAGGCTTGTGGTTGTGGTTGATAGCCACGTTGCGCTATAGGGGCAGGCCAATTAGCAACTGGGGGTCGTGGTACTTGGAATGCGTTTGACGGCATAGGAAAAGGGGTGAAAATCTTAGGGGTGCTCTGGGGCTTAGATGAGTCGCTGGGCTGTTGCAAGTACATAATGTTAAGTTCCTCCTGTACGTACTCAAGAGCCTTTTCCATCGACTCGGGGCGCATGCACCGTATACGTGATCCCAGAGGCTCTTTAAGTCCGCGAACGAAAGACTGCATACTGATTCTTTTATAAAGCGCCCGTTTAGCTTCGATTGTCGTCGGTAAAGTCTCGTGAAGTGTCACATATGTCATCATGGTGCTGAACAAAGTTTGACAGTGGTCATAAAATTCTTGGGGGGTCTTGTTACCCTGGGTGGCTAAAGAGAGGTCTCTATATAAAGCCGTTTCATCACGTTGATCGGAGAAATTATTAATAAGTGTCGATCTGACTCCTGCCCAAGTTTCGGGTATCCCGTTTGAGTTGATAGTAGAAGCTGCATGCCCCGTAATTTTATTTAGTATTCCATTTAGGAGGCATAAATTACCTAACTCACTACCTGGCTCGGCACCTGCGTATTGGGCTACTAATTGGTCGCAGATATTAATGAACCTTGTCAATATATTGGGGTTTCCGTCAAAGTCCGGGACAAGGCGTAGTACCTTAAAAATGGTGTCCGGGTCGTATGGCATTTTGTCTTCGAATAAACTATTTAAATTCAAATCTATATCACTATCTATACCTATGTTTCTATGTATGTCTACTGTGCTCCGGCGAGCCTGACGTGACGCAGGTTCCCGGGAACGAGATTTTCCGTAATGGAAAATCTTGGGGAAAGAAATACTTTACAGGAGTAAAAACTAGGAATAAAGAGGAAGCAACACGAGAACTATTCAAGTGTACTCACAAACAATTTTCCATATCTCTGGTTCTTCTTCTTGTCGAATCAATGGCTGGATTCTTCACCCGGCTGCTTACGCTCGTAGATTCTGGATCTTCGTGCAGGGGCTTGATAGCCGCCCGGGCGACTCGCGAACGCGGTTTTCTGGTAAACCCGTGAATTTATTCGCGAACCGGCCCGCGAAAATCCTACCGACTGCGCCAAATACGTTAGCGGCAGCCAGATGATCGAAAAAAAACCGAAGATTAATTAAACTAATTTATTAAAATAGAAATTACAATAATCTTATGTCTAAGTAAATGTGAATCCAATTCGATGTAAGAATATGGAATGCACGCTATTGAAAATGACTCCACTGCGTGGAATCTGCTGACTGGGCACTTTGCGCCCGACGGACGTCACTGGTCGCAATCTGCTGACTGGTTACCAAGCCTCGACGATGCATTAGGGGTCAGCGCAATGCCTTACGGTTCCGTATCTAACACCTATCAAAATATAGAGAAAATTAAAACCGGTTAACCGATTTCAAAACAATAAAAAAGCTAAATCACTATCACTACATATTATAACGTGTGGTGACGGATTTAGAATACACAGTGTCACCAACCCATACCATCCCGAGGGTGTCGTAAGAAGCGACTAAGGGAACGCAAATGAAAGGCAAATCACGTAGCCGCAAGAGAAGGAAAACTTGATACAAACCCTGTGCCAACCCGTCTGGCCAGCGTGGCGCAGTAGGCTAATTTCCCTCCAGAAATTTGGAGGAGGCCCGACTCAGTAGTGGGTCACTCATGGGCTGAAACGACGAACGACATATTATAAAACAAAGTCGCTGTCTTCTGTCCGTCCCTATGTATGCTTAAATCTTTAAAACCACGCAACGGATTTTAAAGCAGGTTTTTTTTAATAGATAGAGTGATTCAAGAGGAGGGTTTATATGTATAATACATGCATAAATTTTGATGATCATCATTGCAGCCGTGCAAAGCCGGGGCGGGTCGCTTGTATAACCAATAAACCACTATTTGAAGTCTGTTCCCCGTGGAGTCAAGGCCCACGGGGCAGCCAGCGCGGGACGGTACACCCCCGTCTTCTCTCTGAGGCGGAAGGGACTCCCACACACACCCTATTGGCCATCCCCAGACTGGTGGGGATAGTCCCTATAGGATTTTACCCCGGGTCAAAAACAAACAAAAAAAATGTATATCCTGATTAACCTCGGTCTTTTCTACTCCTGCGATTGCTGCGTTCCTTAACGCCACCCTTAGATTTGAATGGTTTGGTGACATATTGTATTTCTAATGGCACCACACGTACTATTATACATTACCCGTCAAAAAGCCGCATTTTCGGCGCACCATGGCGTTAGTTACATTTGAATACAATAAAATATGGCCAACAAAGTCCGTTTGTTTGTCATTCAGATAGCATCGAAAACGTATTCTATTTACAAACAATACGTTAATGTGCAAATAAAGAGAGTAATGCGTTTTGTCATAACGTGGGAAAAATCAACTGTGTGAACTATGGTAAATTGATTGCGAGTGCAGGCGGTGGTAAGTTTAAATTGGTCGTTAACTTAGGTCGTTTAAATATAAATATCCTTGGACATTTCACACAACGCCATCTCGTCCCAAGCTAAGCAACTTAATGCTTGTGTTATGGCAACGAGATGGATTATAAACTACTTTTAAAAATTTTTTTGTTGTTGTAAATACATACATATTATAGATAGAAATGATACCCAGACTCCGAGCCAGTGCCTCTGGTTTAGACAAAGACACTTGCCCGACCCCGGAATCGAACCCGAGACCCGTTGATCTAACATAAAAAATACTACAAAATTTACTACTACTACTCAGCCCATAAATGACCCACTGCTGATTAAGGCCTCCTCCAAATACGTTTTACAGCCTACTGTGCCACGCTGGCCAGACGGGTTGGCATAGCAATTCGTATCAAGTTTTCCTTCTCATTTGGCTAGGTAATCAGCCTTGTCATTCCCCTTTGTCGCGCCAGGAGGATATGGGGAGGTGGAAAATATACACAGTTAATTATTTAACAATGCATGTAGTTCTATTACAATTGGCGGATGATTTTTATAACAAAACAGTACCTACCCGAAACAAATATCATTAACACCTGTCCAATATTTCATCCTATAATAATAATCTTATTAAATAACGCTTACCGTAGTCGTTTTGTATCGACTCGTGTAGAAAAGTGACGATATTATAATGTCATGAACGCGACTTGGTGTTGAAATGGTTTTTACTAGTTTTATGGTTTTTAATGCATGCTTGAGATAATTGAATTACATGGGTTTTAATAAAAACATATAACAATCTGTTATAGTTAGACATATGGTATCACACATACTATTATAATTATTCACATATGTATATGGCTGGGCAGCGTTCCGGAAACTACGTCATATCTTCTCATCCAGTATTCCTCAGTGTCTGAAGACAAAAGTCTTCGAACAGTGCGTGTTGCCAGCGATGACATACGGATCCGAGACGTGGGCTTTCACAATGGGGCTTATTAGGCGCCTGAGAGTCATTCAACGTGCGATTGAAGGAGCTATGCTCGGAGTTACTCTACGCGATAGAATCAGAAATGAGAAAATCCGTAGAAGAACTAAAGTGACCGACGTAGCTAAAAGGATTGCACAGTTGAAGTGGCAATGGGCAAGCCACGTGGCCCGAAGAACGGATGGCCGCTGGGGCATAAAAGTCTTGGTGTGGCGTCCACGTATGGGAAAGAGAAGCGTGGGAAGACCCCCGACTAGGTGGACGAACGACCTTGTGAAGGTCGCTGGGAGTCGGTGGATGCGGTCTGCACGAGTTCGTGCATTGTAGAAATCTATGGGGGAGGCCTATGTTCAGCAGTGGACTTCTGTGGCTGATAGATAGACATATGTATATACTATATCTCTATAAATTGTAGCGTATATGCTATTCTGATCTCTAAGCTATATTATTGTAAAGTTTCATCAAAATCCATTTAGTAAATTATGCATGAAATAAAATTTGAATTTCATTCATTTCACTTGAAAATTTACTGCATTATACTACTCTTTTTTTTAGTCCAGTGAGGCTTAACTGTCACATACCCTGCTGAGCCTACGTCTATGTCACGTTGGCCAGACAGATTGGCCCAGAGTTCCGGTTATAGTGTCGGTTCTAGTGTCGAAAAAAAAACTACTTTTAATTTCACATGACAGTTTGTGGTGACAGAATTATATTACGTATTTAAACCTAATAAAAACTGTATCGACATGGTCGTTCGTTGTTTCAACCCATAAATTACCCACCACTGAGTCGGGCCTCCTGCAATTTCATAGAGGGAAATTAGTCTATTAAGTCGCACTGGCAAGATGGGTTGGCTCAGGGTTTGTACCACTATGAGGGAGACTATGGGCCACTATGGGGGAGAGTCCCACACTCCCCTCGCTGGCTATCCCCGTGGCCGGCGAGGAATTCCATAAAGGATTTTACCCCGGGCGACCAAAAAAGAAAAAAAAAGGGTTTGTATGAAGTTTTCCCTTTCTTGGGGCTAGTTGATCTGTCCCTTGCATTCCTTTAGTCGCCTCTAACGTCACCGTCGCCTGTTACAACACCCTCTATGTTGGTGACAGTGAGTATTCTCAATCCGTAAACACAGCGATAACAATATCACAAGAACGATATTCAAATACAAGTGCCGACTTAGAAGTGATATCGTAATTAATCACCCTCCTACATTAACTTGAGTTGCAATCATCATCATCATCATCATTTCAGCCAAAAGACGTCCACTGCTGGACATAGGCCTCCCCCAATGCTAAGTAATAATTGTGTTACATAAATAACTGGTACAAGTTGTGCTGATAGGCTTTGCGTGTCAAACTTTTTTGCATAACGGAACAGGATCTAATATTATTACTTGATATAGCTTGACAAATTTAATCATCATTTGTCGTCGTCATCATCATTTCAACCCACATTCTCTCTACACTTTACACTCACGCGTGACGTCGCGCCGAGAATTCACGCCGTGAATAAACGCCGTGATCCGCGTGTTCGCGACTATGATGGACGACGACGCGATTTCTAAAGCAAATCCTTTGAAGCAGGCCAAAAAACCGACACTGATCGGGTAACGGTGCGAAGCGCGAACGAGAAGGCGTGAACAACATCTACACTCGTGATTCGCAGTTGTCGCGGGCTATCGCGGCAGTTCGCGGCGCGAGTGTAGAGCTGGCTTTAAATAATTCATTGACTGTCACGTTGGTCTAGGGATTGTATGTGCCGCGTTTGTGTCACAAGTAAACAGTTCGATTCCCGGGTCAGACAAGGCACTTCCTCTGAGTGTGGTGTCATTTGTATTCGTGAATTACATGTTTATAAGCTGCCCCACGATACTGGTTATACCTAGTGCAGGGGTTTCGTTTATCTTAGTAAAGAAAGAATTGCTGTGACCGATGTGCTCCATTTAAATGGGGGAAATTACCCTACTGTGCCTCGCTGGTAAAACGGCACTGGGTTTCGTTTCAAGATTCCTTTATTCTTTTATCACGACCGTATTTTAAATACGTCATCATTAACAAATCTGTTTACTATATTGGCTTTTTCAGAAGGCTGCTCTACAGAGAAAAGCCAGCAAGAAACTCTGTAGTTGCTTTCTTTAAATTGCCATTATGGACACAAAATGAGTAAGACAGATTTGCTAGCTCGAGCAATAGTCACAAAGGACCAAACATCATCAGTATTTTGTCAGGATTTAGAACTGCGTGCCTGAGCTAACCGACCCCCAGCAACGGCACCCGTTCACAAGACGCGTGTGACAGCCATAGCCCTCCTCAACCATATTGCAGAGAAGAGAGTGACTCATAACACGACTCCACCACTGTCATAAATCTTTGAGTGAGTGAGTCTGACACCTCCGGATCCTGATGAATCTCAAAATTGCTGTTGGTGCTCCGTTTCCGAACACAATTAACTCTCTCTTTGCGTCGTATTCCTCAATGTTGAGGGTCGTGACCACCCTTCAGCATCACTTTCTCTTGTATGATGTTCTTCCATCTGTTCCTGTTTCTGGCGGTGTGGAGCGCATGGTGGACCGTAGAATTGAGAGTGGTGCGGATTTGATCGGACCAACGTGTAGGGCTGCGTCCTCGAGGTCGTTTTCCATCTACTTTGCCGATCACAATGAGCCTTTCGAGGTTATCACCATCTTTCCTTGCAATGTGACCGAAGTATTCGAGGACTCTGCGTAGGCATTCAGAAGATAACCGCGAGGAAATCTTGAGCTCGTGTAATATAGAAACGTTGGTCCGAAATGCTGTCCAAGGAATGCGAAGCATCTTTCTCCAGCACCACATCTCAAAGGCGTCGATGCGTCTGCGGTCTGCAGCTTTCATCGTCCAGGTTTCAGCGCCATACGCAAATATTGAGAACACCAGGGACCGCACCAGTTTGGTCTTGGTCTTTTTCGAGATGTTGTGATCTCTCCAGACTTTCTGAAGTTGGGACATGGCACTTTTAGCCATGCCAATTCGTCTGCGCACTTCTCTCTCGCACGAACCGTTGTTGCTGATGTTGGAACCCAGGTAAATGAAGTTGTCCACTATTTCTAGGTCTAACGCACCAGTGAGTTCCAACTTTCCAGATCGATCTACCACCATGACCTTCGTCTTAGATCTGTTTATGGAAAGTCCCATCTCTTCACTTGTATTCTCTAAACGGTCAAGAAGTGTAACCATCTCCAGCTCACTTGCCGCAAGAAGAGTGGTGTCATCGGCGTAGCGCAAGTTGGTGATTTTTACGCCACCAATAGTGACGCCCCCCTCCCAATTCTCGCAGGTTCGTCTCATAATGTACTCGCCGTATGCATTGAATAGAATAGGCGATACAATGCACCCTTGGCGTACTCCTTGGTTAAATTGGAAGGGTTTGGAGGTAATTTTATCCACTCTTACAACTCCCTGGCTTGAGTGATACAGGGTGCGTAGCAGAGCGATGAGATGATCTGGTACACCAAGGTCATGTAGCACTTTCCACAAACAGCTCCAGCTGACACAGTCGAAGGCTTTGCTATAGTCCACAAAACACATTATCATCGGCGTGTCGAACTCGTATGCCTTCTCAATGAGCTGCCTGACATTGAGGATCTGTTCTCGAGTTCCTTTGCCCTTCACGAATCCCGCTTGCTCCTGTGGAATCTGCCAATCCAGGTAGTATCGGATGCGATTGTTCAGGATGTGGAGCAAGACTTTGCTGGCATGTGAGATGAGGGACAATGTTCGGTAATTGCCGCAGACCTTGGTTGAACCTTTCTTGTGCAGCGGAAGAATCACGGATTCAGACCAGTCCCGCGGCCAGTCGCCGTGTTGCCATACGTGTGAGCAGATCTCAAAAAGTGTCGTTTCCCCGATGTCACCCATAGCTTTAAGCACCTCCGCTGTTATTTGGTCACTTCCTGGCGCCTTCATCTTCTTCAAGGATTGCAGAGCCTTTGCTATTTCCGAGCGAAGAATCATGGGTTCCAGAACTAGATCCTTCCAAACCGGTTCGACTGTGGATGATGAGCGGGGATCTCTGTACAATTTGTCACAGTAATCTCTCCATCTCTCGGCAACGCGATCAATCTCATGTAGCACTGTGCCGTCATCATCCTCTATAACCCATGATTTAGCTTTAAACTGCTTGGACAGAACTCTAACTTTTCTGAAAAGGTCCGCAGTTTGTAACTTGTTGGAATGTCGCTCAATATCTCTGCAGATGCCCTCAATGAATTTGTTCTTATCGCGGCGACAACTAGCTTGGATGGCTCTGCTGAGCTCAGAGTGCTCGGCCCTTCTTTCGCGATTTTGCTGGTCCCTGCCTTTCAAGCCTTTCCTGCACTGAATGAGCTCCCACGAAGAATCGGAGATCCATGAAGATTTCTTCGGCTCTGGCTTTATCTTCCCAGCAACCTGATGTAGCGCATGGTTTATCTGGCATTTCAAGTGTTTCCACTGTGTATCAGCGTTAGCGTGTTTGTACGATGGGCAGCTCTTCATTTTAGCCTCTATGGTCTCTCGGAAGAAGGATTCTTGAGAGGGATCTAGCTTTCTAGGCTTGGGTGGCTGCCGCCTAGGTGCCTTTAACCGCAGTGAGAAGTTGGCGACGAGCAGGTTGTGATCGGAGCCGCACTCTGCGCCGGGAAATGTTTTTACGTTAGACATCGAGGATCTCCAGCGGGTGTCTAGAATTATGTAATCGATCTGATTTCTGTGTCTGTCGCCTGGGGATCTCCATGTATATAGGCGTCTTGGGTGATGCTGGAAGAACGTGTTCATTATACTGAGATTTCTGTTTATGCAGAACTCGATCAGTTTTACACCCCGTTCATTTCTAATGCCGAGTCCAAATTTTCCAACCGTGCCTCTGATGTGATCATCGCCACGTGTACTACCGACTTTGGCGTTCCAATCACCAAGGATCATTTTAATTTCCCTGCCAGGAATAGAACTTAGAGTTTCCTCGAGTTTCCCGTAAAAGTCGTCAATTACGTCATCTTGTGCTTGCGCTGTAGGTGCATATACCTGTATGATATTCAGCACGCAAGGTTTGGTGTTCAGCTTCATTGACAGGATTCTGTCAGACACCGGGTTATAACCAAGGACGTATTTATTCATGTGTGGAGGCAAAATGATTCCAACCCCATTCCTACTCGAGTCTTTACCGCCCGAAAAGTACATGGTGTTCCTTTCTGCAGTCGTGAAGTGGCCGTTACCACGCAAGTGTGTCTCACTGATGCCCAGTATAGAGATGTTGTGTGCTGCCATTTCCCTTTCGACGATGGTTAGTTTACCCGCCATTAGCAGACCTCGGACGTTCCAAGCTCCAATGCGATGCTGGGCACGCATTGCGACCTTCTCGTTATTAGATGTTGTGGTACCGACAGTAGCATCTCTTCCTTCTGAGGCCTGTCGATTCGCCCCAGGGGAAGCTTCGGTCGCCAATTTCACACCAACCAGCCCGGATACTGGGTGGCGCCGATGGTTAGTCGGGTCGTCCAACAAACTCACTTTCTTAATTTCTGATGGCATAAGGGGGTTTTCTTGGGAAGATAAATGCGGTGGGTTCCCACGTCCTTCCGCTTCAGTCTTTTTGAGGATATTTAGGTCCTCACGGTCACTGGTTACCGCCCTGCTGACATTGAGTGCTCACAGGTATGTCGGGCTAGTTACCGCCGCCCGATTCTCGGCGTTGACTGTTTTACAGCATGGGTAGGTCTCCTCCACACCAACCCTCCTCCTTTTTCATTCGGGCTTGGGACCGACAACGGCGGAGTTAATCGCCACAATTAACACTCATAGCCATTATCAAACATATGGGTATCCATGATACAAATGCGGCGCATCCAACCATGAGTAAAATAAGGTTAATAATTAGTTGAAACAAAAACAAGTGACACTTGAAATTACACTTTGAGTAGATTGGTGATTAAAGGTCAAACTGAAAGTATGCCTAAGTGACCTTTTCAGGTCAATTACCCTTACTACATAATTATATTTTATAATAAAAATTATATACCAATATCCGGCCGCCGATGACCTTGTGCCGAACGCTTTTACCCACGCTTATTATTTTTTTAATTGAATAGTCTTTCATATACAGGGTGTAATAAAACCCTATAGTCAAAACGATATCACTACTGATCATACCCTTGGATCACGGGTCGCCGTTTCGATTATGGGGTCGGCCAAATGTCTTTGTGTAAGGCCGAGGCACTTGCTCTGAGTCTGGGTGTCATTTGTGTTCGTGAATTTCATGTTTGTAAATTGACCCCACGATTCAGGTTAAAATAGTATCATCATTATCATCATTTCTGCCAAAAGACGTCCACTGCTGGACATAGGACATACCCAAAGATTTCCACAAAGGCCGGTCCTGGGCCGCCCGCATCCAGCGTTTTCCGGCGACCTTAACCAGGTCTTTTTTTTTTAAAGGTATCAACTTTTTTCTTCGTGTTGCTATGTAGAACTGCAACATTTGCTCCTTGAAGAAACAATATCCTTTTCTTTTTTTTTTTTGTTTTTTTAGTAATTTTATATTAAAAAAGAAAATATAGAATTATAATACGTACAAACGTATATACACACATACATCCCATCTATCCGCACACACACATACACACACACGCATTAACACACACACTACACCGAAAATATGGTGCTACCATTCTCTCTTCCCACTAATTCCACTAACATTAGGGCATACTCTAAAAAATGTTTTCTGGTATCATCGTCCATCACTTTTTCATTCATATTATCTATATTCATCTGTCTGCCAATTCTACTCTCTAACATAAATCTAGCTCTCCCAAATCTATTACAATATAAAAGCAAATGTAGTATGGATTGTTCGTCTCTTTGGTTGCAGCTACAGTAAGGGTTATCCTTTAATTTGAACCTATAGAGATGACCTTAACCAGGTCATCGATCCACCGTGTGTGAGGCCTACCAGCACTGCGCTTTCCGGAACGCTGTCGCCGCTCGCAGGCTTTTCTGGCCCATGAGGCGTCGTAATATAAAATAGTATAGAAACATAAAATAAACTGTATGAAATAATATTCTTTTTATAATTTTGTTCACCTACTGGAGTCGCAAGCGTCATAGAGAAACAATCGGAGGAACCCCACAAGATACTGTGGAGTGCAAATAACTAAGCATATGGTTTATTGCTCAGAATAGATGGATTATTTTCAATGGAATATACATTTTAAGATCAGTTAATTTGGTTCAGAAAAACGATGTTCTCACGTGTAACATTCTTATCAAACGATTTATCTAATGGCGCGCCCACTGAATGTTTACAATATGAAAGAAGAACGCACAAAGTAACTGTCATTAAAGTTAGGTCGAAAAGGGAATCCAATTATAAATATTGGGACTCCTAGAGATGTACACGGGTTCAAAATCCACGTGGTACAACAGTGAAATTTGCTTTAACAATCCTTGGAATGACAATTAGTAAATTACACCTATGACACATAAACAATGACGCAATTTCAATCATTTATATTAATCACTACATAGTATAAAACAAAGTCGCATTCTTCTGTCCGTCCCTATGTATGCATAAATCTTTAAAACTACGAAACGGATTTGGAAGCGGTTTTTTTAATAGATAGAGTGATTCAAGGGGAAGGTTTATATGTATAACTCACCCCCGCTTTGCACGGGCGAAGCTGGGGCGGACCACTAGTTAAGCATAAAAAATTGAATGATTACGGAAGCACAGTTAATGATGCTAAGTTTAGTTAGTTGTTGATGTTATTTTCAAGTGTGCGTGGTATTTGGTTGAGAGAAAACAGTGTTATGCAAAATCACGAATTCTCATGTCATACGCATTAACTAAAATATAAAATTCCTTTGCAATTATATAACATTCGTTTTTGTTCATTCGCTGCTTGGACTAATTACGTCACAAGCTCAAGTGACTGACAGTCGAGTATTCTGGCCTATCAAATCGAGCACAATATGCTCTACTTTTTTTCTTATTTTCATTACACAATACAGCTTTCTTTTGATCGGAATGTAAAACCTGTTTCCGAAACTCGAATAAAAATAAAACAAAATGGATGCCTTTTCTGTTGAACAAAACGCAAAGACGTATCTGTTTAACTAAATACTATTTTAATTACCGATAACTTTAAATAACTGGAACAAGAAATGTTGATAGTTTAACAGATACATAGTAGTGTGTATCTGGTTAACTGGCTATCAAGCTAACATTTAATATCTCGATAAAAGAATACCAATAAATTATATCAAGAAAGTAAAAGATAAAAAATTAAGAGAATATATAATTGTAAAATTCCATATCATTCGTATTGTCCTGTGCGTAGTCTTAAATTTTATGAAAATAACCCATAATTTTGATTTTAAGGATTTAGAGGCCAGGTTATAATAAGGAAATAATATGAAAATAAGGGGGATGTTGGCCTGAATTTTTAGATTAAATTTATTTTTTTGTGATCCTTTCGTTTTTAAGCAGCGAAATTATTGTTTCACTTAACATTACAACTGTGGCATTGTGGTGAGACATATGTGGCATATCTATTTATTAAAATACTCGCAATAAACGATAAATACTGAGGATATAACACACCTGTTTTTTACACCAAATTTAAATCAACTCATGGCAGAATATACTTTTCCATCTGACATTGAACTAATAGCTGGTAAGCTATAATTACAATCCGATAACCATTAAGGTACATGACCTCGCTGTCAAGGGAAAAGGGCTACTAACAAAACCGATAAAAACAGTGGAATTTCAAACAGTTAACAATTACGAGTGTCGACGTTGTGGTAATCACAAAAAGTGTAGAGAATTTTATTCGGGGTCGAGAAGGGCGGAGACCTGCCTTGACTATGAATGTGATTCAGGTCAAAGGCTAAATAAAAACTTCTAGCAGTTGAGCAATGTTCTCAGATCAGTCACGTCCGCAGCACTTGAGAGTATAATAGAAATGCTACTGCTGCAGGTCATAAAGTATAGATCCTCCTCAATCCTGAAACCGAGAATAAAAAACATTAATTTCTTATACTGCTTATAAGAAGACTGCCTCGTTGGTCTAGTGGTTAGATGTGTCGCCTTTGGATCAACGGGTCCCGGGTTCGATTCCCGGATCATTTCTATCTATAATATGTATGTATTTACAAAAAAATATATATATAAGTAGTTTATCATCCATCTCGTTACCAAAACACAAGCATTAAGTTGCTTAGCTTGGGACGAGATGGCGTTGTGTGAAATGTCCAAGGATATTTATAATTTATAATTAATGTTTGGTAGTTGTTTTAATATGTATATTCTCGCTCTTCTATCAGCAGCGTAAAAGCTGACAGCTGGCTGGTATTTGTGATGTATGTGCAGTAGTGACTGATTCAGAATGAATAAACCGACAAAAGGAAATGATTAGGCCGAAAACCTAGTCGCAAGAGAAGGAAAACTTGATACGAAACCCCATTCCAGCCCGCGTGGCACAGTAGGCTAATTACCCTCCATGTAGTTGGAGGCCGTGGATAATTTATGGACTGAGTGGTATGTAGTAGATAGCTGCAATTAGTATTCATCATTTCAGCCAAAAGACGTCCACTGCTGGACATAGGCCTCCCCCAAGGATCTCCACAAAGGCCGGGCCTGGGCCGCCTGCATCCACTGCTTTCCGGCGACCTTAACCAGGTCGTCGGTCCACCGTGTGGGAGGCCTACCAGCACTGCGCCTTCCGGAACGCGGTCGCCACTCGAGGACTTTTCTGCCCCATCGGGCGTCGGTCCTGCGAGCTATGTGCCCTGCCCACTGCCACTTAAGTTTGGCAATCCGGTGGGCTATGTCGGTGACCCTGGTTTTCCTGCGTATCTCCTCATTTCTGATTCGATCTCGCAGGGAAACTCCGAGCATAGCCCTCTCCATTGCCCCTTGGGTGACTTTGAGCCTTCTGATGGAGCCCATAGTGAGTGACCACGTCTCTGTTCCATATGTCATCACTGGCAACACACATTGGTTAAAGACTTTTGTCTTCAGACACTGCGGTATTGTGGACGAGAAGATCTTTCGCAGCTTCCCGAACGTTGCCCAGCCGAGTTGGATCCAATGGATCAATTAGTATTAGTCATCTTTCACCCAGATCCTCCACTGGTACCTATAAAACTGGGACGGGATAGAATATAAAACTTCCCCACCGCACGCTGGGAAAAAACGTGTGTTGTAAAAATCAACACAACTCAGGACGCTTGGTCTTAGGATCAAATGGTCCGCTCGGCAAGCTACCACCCTCACATATAAGTACGGCGCCAAGCAGTTTTACTGTGTTTCGTCGTGTGTATGTGAGAGCCCGACAGAGATTTTTTTTTTCTGACCCCGGGTAAAAGTCTTTATGGACTATTTCCGCCAGCCTGGGGATGGTCAACAGGGGGTATGTGGGAGTCCCCTCCGCCTCTGTGAGGAGACGGAGTCATACCCACTAAACGTCCCCGGGGTGTAAGGGTTGTATACAACCATGCTTGCTGCCCCGTGGGCCCTGACTGTATCTCCACGGGGTTCCTTGAATTGACTGTTCCATGTTAGTCCCTGGCTTTGTTTTCCATCAGGCAAGCCTAGGGTCAAAGGTATTCAAGTCAACGATAAAAAACACGAGATGTGGCGTAATTATAATTATATTATACCTAAACGGAGGGGTGGTGAAACGCGTTGCTCCTGCGTTACACAATCTTAATCCAAATGCTCTACCAACCGCGCTATCAGGTCCAATCAGGTTATCTAACTGCGGTACATCAACCGTGGTAGCTCCATGTTCCAGGTAATTTGGTGAAAACCACACACTTCGCTCGCATTCGCGTGGTTAAACTAGTATTTGGAGAATCAATTTCAACCGGCTATGAAAAGTAGTGTTGTGCTACTTTTGACGTCTTTCCGTATAATTGTTTTTTATTATATTATAAAGGTTACAAAAGGGTTGTCAAAAGGTAATTAAAAGGTGCATTAAAATTATACCAAAGCAAAGAAAAATATATTTTTTTTCTGCACTATGTATTTTTTTTTTTAATGGTTAAAATAATTTATTATTAATTTAATTTTATTAAAATTTATTACCTGTATCGCGGGGGTAGTTTACAAACATGAAATTTATGAATACAAGCAAGTGCCTCTGGGTTACACAAAGACACTTGCCCGACCCCGGAATCGAACCCGGGACCCCGTGATCCAAAGGCGGCGCATCCAATCCCCAGACCAGCGAGAAAGTAAAAATTTTAAAATTGTCGCTGTTTTTTTTTAACAGAATTTACACAGAATTTCCGTGTGGTGACGGATTTGGAATACACAAGTAACCCAGTATGGGCAACTACCGGTATTTGTTGATAAAATAATTATCAACTACTACTACTCAGCTCATAAACTACCTACTGCTGAGACGGGCCTCCTCCAATTCTCTCTCTTTGCGTCGTAATCCTCAGGATTGAGGGTCGTGACCACCCTTCAACATCACTTTCTCTCTTATTCCATCTGTTCCTGTATCTGGCGGTGTGGAGCGCATTGTGTACCGTAGAGTTGAGAGTGGTGCGGATTTGGTCGGACCAACGTGTAGGGCTGCGTCCTCGAGGTCGTTTTGCATCTACTTTGCCGATCACAATGAGCCTTTCGATTATATGGAGGGAAATAAGTCTACTGTACCACGCTGGCCAGACGGTTCTTGTCATTTCCTTTTGTCGGCTCTCATGACACCCTCAGGATGGTATGGTGTCACTTTGTATGTTAATCTCGTCACCACAACACTTTGCCATGCCATTTTGACTGACTGTGCTTATTAACTGCACGCGCTGTCTAATTTGTTATTGCCAAAGATTCACACACGGCATACTGCACACACACATACGCATGCAGTCCACTTGAAATTGTTGAGATTTAGCCGTTAAGTTTTCAGTACTTAATAAATTCCTGATCCATAAAGACGTATATTGAGTTTTTAATCAACCCGCAAACAGATATCGACCTTAGGGCTTCCAACACGCGCTATGTCATAAAATAAAACAATATATCATTAACCGTTCACCACTTCATGCAACCTAAAAAGTAAACCACAAACATTACATAAATTAGTTAATTACACGTACTTTAGACATGCTTCGCCTTAATTGGCGAAAAACGAAATGTTTTTCAACGTTATAACATCATCACTCTTCATATTGAGTCGATAGACCATATAATGAATCGATTACGTTCAACTGCTACAATGCAACTTGTAATCGAATACTCTTGTGGCGGGATTATTGACACTTGAACTTTTGATTTGACCGCAGATCGGGGATTTGGAGTCTACTCAATGTAATTTGTCTGTGTGGTGACGGATTTAGAATAGGCAATGTCACCAACCGGTGTGGGTTGGTGACATTGCGTAAGACGAATCCTGAGGGTGTTGTACGAGGCACTAGAGCCACAAGAGAAGGAAAACTTGATGTAAACCCTGTGTCAACCTGTCTTGCCAGCGTGGTACAGTAGGCTAATTTCCCTCCATTTTGGAGGAGGCCCGACTCAGTAGTGGGTCATGTATGGGCTGAAATGATGATGATGAAATGTAATTATATTAAGTGAAACTATATTTGTAGTGATAAACAGTCATCCTAGTCCTTACTTTTCTTCTGCCTCGTCTTTCTAAACGACTTAAAAAGCTGGAGGTTAACAATTCAATTTTTTTTATTATTAGGGACTGCAGCAGGGTGAACTGATTTAGCTTAACAATTTACCCTGGGCGACCCATCTAGATCAATACATTGTGTCACCACCCCATACAACCCTGAGGGTGCCGTAAGAGCGAAAAAGCGTGTGCCACGCTTATGATAATTTCTTTCACAAAATTAGAAGATGCATTTAAGACATAGTAAGTAATGACGCTTATATGTATTTGTGATGTATGTGTGATTTTTATTTGGTACTAGTGACCCGCCCCAGCTTCGCAAGGGTGCAATATTATGGATGGATTGTACGTATAAACCTTCTTCTTGAAACACTCTATCTATTAAAAAAGACACTTCAAAATCCGTAGTTTTAAAGATTTAAGCATACATAGGGACGGACAGACGACAGCGACTTTGTTTTATAAAATGTAGTGATGTAAAAACTGCTGGACAAATATCAGTCAGAGATATCTGAGTAAGGTAACACGGATTTATGGACCACGCGGGCGAACCCGCGCGCATTAAGCAGTGATGAATATTTACATTTCCTTTCTACTAGAAGGTCACATCTCGCCATTTTATAACTATTCGTGTATCTTTTATGTTCATACATTTTTATAATTAGTATATTAATCTTGTTACTAAATAAGAATTGTAGCATAACTGTACGTAGTTTATAAATGACTAGCGACCCGCCCCGGCTTCGCATGGGTGCAATTATATAATACCTATAAACCTTCCTCTTGAATTACTCCATCTATAAAAAAAACCGCTTCAAAATCCGTTGCGTAGTTTTAAAGATTTATGCATACATAGGGACGGACAGAAGAATGCGACTTTGTTTTATACTATGTAGTGATAATCATGATATGTAATATAGCTATAATGCAAAAATAGATCGTTTACAATTAGTCGCAATGTAACTATCAACAACCGTTGTATGTAACGCATAGAGATGTGACATCAACCGTAGTCATGTGATACTTAAATGATGATGATGATGATGAACTATAGGTAATAATCTAAAGAATAAACAATAACTCTATTGTTAAACCTATTTTATAGCGTCTTTAGAATGAAAATAAAAATGTTTAAATTTTAAACCACTATACTAAATAAGAACTTTTAAATAAAAGCCATGTAAAAGTCAACAACAGTTTTTACAACATACTCACTTACAGAGTAACAAAAATTCAAATTATATTTAGAATTCAAAATGCAACGGCGTCGTACAAATGAGGTGACTACTATTAAAAAAACTTCTAAGTCTAACACTGATATAAAGTGCATACAAGAAAAACATTCTAGATGCGGTATGTACGGCAGCGCGGACTTAGTGTCATAAGAAACAGCAAACGCATAATAATTGCAGCACTGCTAATAAAAAAATCGTCCGCTATTATTTAAGCAACAAACTTTGCAATTAGGCCTCTACAAAAAACGTTCAGTTTTACGAGTGAAAAATAAAACGTTCAGTGACAATCTTTTATCGGTTTCTGTGCAAAAAGCGGACAATTATGTCTGCGCTTGCGCATTGGAGTAAAGTTTCGTTAAATTGTCGCACACTTTCGTGTCGACGCAAATCGTCCCAAGGCCGATATAATAAAAGACGGAATCGGCTAAAAAAATGTAGCAATCGTTACGTAAAACAAGCGAGAAAGTTGTGTGTGAGGTTGGGAAGTGAATAATCCGTAGGGTTGCCATGGCTTTAAAGAGCGAGAAACAGGACCAATATTCTAAATCAGAAGTTCCTTTAGTCAAATTGACTCAAGTAAGCCAAAGATTTATGATTTATCATTTACCACTGATTCGGAAGGCTGCTACAGAGAAGAGTCGACAAGACACGCTGCAGTTACTTATTTTATACTAGTCCTTTTCTAGTTGTGTAGAACAATTGTGTTGGTAATTATGTAAATAGCCCTTTTACATAAAAATAATTCACAAGCAAAAAAAAAAACACGCACAGAGCAACTATTTTTGGTTCCCCTGATCCCATGATGTCAACTTCTAGACCAGCAAGCTGAGAAATATAGTTGAAAGACATGTTTCATGATTTCAGCCAAAAGACGTCCACTGCTGGACATAGGCCTCCCCCAGGGATCTCCACAAAGGCCGGTTCTGGGCTGCCCGCATCCACTGCTTTCCGGCGACCTTAACCAGGTCGTCGGTCCACCGTGTGGGAGGCCTACCAGCACTGCGCCTTCCAGAACGCGGTCGGCACTCGAGGACTTTTCTGCCCCATCGGGCATCGGTCCTGCGAGCTATGTGCCCTGCCCACTGCCACATAAGTTTGGCAATCCGGTGGACTATGTCGGTGACCCTGGTTTTCCTGCGTATCTCCTCATTTCTGATTCGATCTCGCAGGGAAACTCAGAGTATAGCTCTCTCCATTGCCCTTTGGGTGACTTTGAGCCTTCTGATGGAGCCCATAGAGAGCGACCACTTCTGTGTTCCATATGTCATCAAGACATGTTTAGTGTCCGTTATTTTACTGTGAAATTCTGTTAGCTGGAGGTACTTGCACGGTTGATCAGTTCCACTTTGAGCGACGGATATCCGATATACCAGACACCAAAAACTTTATTTTTAATTTCCCATCATGGATAAACCTTGTTATTACTGATCATTGGCCAAATCAGACAAGAATGGCGCCGACCCCAACGAAATGGGGAAATTGTATGGAAATTATCATGAATAATAATTATAATTCACTAGCAGACCCGGCCACGCGTCGCTAATGTTATTGTTGTATAACATTTAACATTAACTTTTACTATATAGCGCCATCTTTTGTATACTTACTGCATCCAAACCACAGATATCACAATCTATTAGAATCGTATGGAGCTAACATAAAATTGTGACTGTCAAATAATAGACAAATAATTTGCAATAAAATAATATTGCGACTATAAATTGAGATGTAAGCTATCCTATCTTTCAAGTTGACTCAAACTGCACACGGTGTGTGGGTTGAGGGACATCTAATTTTGGCAATGGACTAATTGACTGACATGCTGACTACAATAAAAAGGTTTGCAATACATTGCTGCAATTACTTGAGTAATATATGTCTATAAGTTTGTCCATATTATATTAATTATAAATTATGCTGAAATGTACCTAAATACCATACTCATTTTGAAACTGTAAAGTAGTGCACAATATTAGTTAATTTGACACTGTTATAATATATTTCTAACGAATACATTATAAATAATTGAGCCTAACGAATCAAATTTAATTGACTAAAGAAGCCGCAATACCAGTCGTATACATCTACAGTCCTCGCCAATCTTTCTGGCCGCTCTGAATGTAGCCGTGGGTACATTTCACTTGCGCATCGTGCATTTCACAACCAATACGAACGTAGCTCACTGGTGAGGACGCTTGCGGGTGAAAAACGGCGCGCGCCGGCGTGCCCTGCCTCCCCGCCCCACGTACGTCCCGCTGATACCTCATTTTGTGTTGTGCGCGGTGTAATGCGGCTACATTCAGAGCGGCCATAAAGATTGGCGAGTACTGTGCGATTTCTTCCAATTTCTGCGTCGGAGCATTAATTGCCATATTTGGTAAAATAGCTGCCGAGTCCAACGGCCATAATTATATCACCAAATACCACTAAACGTTGTATACTCCATTACCGGTATCACGGGATTTCTTAACAACCATATCATTCGCGAACATGAGACCCAGACTAAGTAGGTGTGTTTATGTATAACTAGTACTCAGCCCATACATGACCCCGCTGCTGGGTCGGGCCTCCTCCAAATACGCGGAGGGGAATTAGCCCACTATGCCACGCTGACCAGATGGATTGGCATAGGTTTTCGTATCAAGGTTATTTTCTTGTGGCTAGTATAGGACATCCTTGTCATTTCCTTTTTTGGCTCGTATGACACCCTCTGGATGAAATGGGGTGGTGACATTATGTATTCTAAATCCGTCACAAAATAGAATCCAGCCTACATGCATCATTGATTTATTTAGTAAAATAGCAACTGAGGCCAACGCCGTAATACCGTAAACGTTATATTTTAGTTTTTTCTTTTTCTTCCCGGTACTACCCCATTACCTGTAACGCGGGGTTTCTTTACAGACATGTCATCTCCCACCGTACCGTACCGTAACGTCACATATTTTACCCAGACCTAGACTAAGTAGGCATGTATAAATCACTATCACTATCACTACATAGTATAAAACAAAGTCGCTTTTGTCTGTCCGTCCCTATGTATGATTAAATCTTCAAAACTACGCAACGGATTTTGAAGCGGTTTTTTTTAATAGATAGAGTGATTCAAGAGGAAGGTTTATATGTCATAATTGCACCCGTGCGAAGCCGAGGCGGGTCGCTAGTAAATAAATAAATATCCTTGGACATTTCACACAACGCCATCTCGTCCCAAGCTAAGCAACTTAATGCTTGTGTTATGGTAACGAGATGGATGATAAACTACTTATATACGCTTTTTTTGTAAATACATGCATATTACAAATAGAAAACACCCAGACCCGGAACAAATACTTGTAGGTTCAAATATTTCTTCCGTGCGGGGATCGAACCCGCGACATGCTGCGCAGCAGTCGATCGCTCATGTAAACTATGTAAACAGTAAACGGGAAAGTCTACGTAACCCGACTAATTGGGAACACCGCATGCAAGCGGGCGCCCCATTAGCTAGCGGAGTGGAATGGCGGAGAAACAATACACCGGACAACCGGCCATTATGCGTAATGTTCACGACTCGCCGCGGAACTAATATTTTAATTGTGGCTGCTCTGTTC
Organism: Clostera curtula; assembly: GCA_905475355.2. Lineage (NCBI taxonomy): Eukaryota > Metazoa > Arthropoda > Insecta > Lepidoptera > Notodontidae > Clostera > Clostera curtula. The sequence continues at coordinate 15,891,038 of FR997797.1, read as the reverse complement.
GGCCTGTTTATCAGACAGTAGTTATTTACGAAGCTGATTCATAGACCTTAATAGTCAACTAGCGGGTCGCTCCGGCTTCGCACGGGTGTAATGATGAACATCTAAATTTAACAGTGTTTCTCTACAATATTATGCATGTATTATACATATAAAACTTCCTCTGGAATCATTCTATCTATGGAAAATCCGTTGAGTGGTTTTATAGACTTAAGCTTACATAGGGACGGACAGGACAGATGACAGCGACTTTATTTTATAATATGTAGTGATAGTGACTGACTGCCTCGTTGGTCTAGTGGTTAGATGTGCCGCCTTTGGATCAACGGGTACCGGGTTCAATTCCGGGGTCGGGCAAGTGTTTTTGTCTAAACCAGAGGCACTGGCTCGGAGTCTGGGTGTCATTTCTATCTATAATATGTATGTATTTACAAAAAAAAATGTATATAAGTAGTTTATCATCCATCTCGTTACCATAACACAAGCATTAAGTTGCTTAGCTTGGGACGAGATGGCGCTGTGTGAAATGTCCAAGGATATTTATATTTATTTAATTATAGTGATGATAGTGATAGTTATGAAGGGGTTGCAAAACCAAATTTGATAAATGAATCCAGTTAATGATAACATTTATACAAATTGAACACATATCTTGTCCTACTACTACTTCTCAGCCCATAAATGACCCACTGTTGAGTCGGGCCTCCACGTCAGGCCACAAGGAGGGTAATTAGCATAGTGCCATTATATCTTGACATTTCTTTTTGTCGCTGGGTAAATGCTTTATGCATACCACCGCCCCCCGGGGAGAGGTCGGTGATTATGTGGGACTCCGACAAGGGTCGTCTACCCAAGAGTCGTCTACCCACTAAAACCTCAGGGTATACCCTCACACGACGCGCTTAGGGCGCTTCAAGTTCGCGTAAACGCAGTCTACTGTGACGCCCCGGCGTGGTGCTCGCTACGCGGGCAAGCGACTATCAGTGAGGGCGTCCCGGTACACTAGGACGCCCTCAGTCATCGAGGCTTTCGTCGGTGGCGGTTTCCCCGAACCACCACCGGCCTCTTAGGCGAGGGCAGAAGGGGCCCACACCGTCACGAGCCCCCCTCCACCCCCGCCTCCGTCCGCGGCGCGGATCAGCTGGAGCTCCCTCCTTTGCGACCCGCCCCGCTGCCCCCCTCTGCGACACAACGGCCCCGCAGAAGGAGGCCCGTCAGCCCTCAGCCGGCGCCAACCCGAGGACGTTGGTGCACTGCAGCTGTCCAGGACTCGTGGTCCGGAGCCCTAATCTACTGCGGCGCTGGGTGCCGCTCTTCGTCTCACCTCTCCCCGTGGGCCCGCCCGGCATGGGAGGCCCTGGCCGGTATGGCCCCACGGATCATTATGGCACTCAAGCCCCCTCGCCACGGCAAGGTGGTAGCACAGTCGAGGGGGATTATATCTTGACCTGGCTCACCAGATTACTTCAATGTGGAGTGTGTATTCTATTATCATTGTGCCGATTGTAGTGTCGGTTAACGGACTGATAGCGAAGAGCTTTAAGCGTTATCCTAAAAAGCTCTCGCTCAGTTGTTGGGGTAAGCACTTGGTTCAGAAAACCGTTCTTCTGGAGACTGCTCGGGTTGTAGGAAGATTCCTCTCTGCTGATCTCTAACCACTGGTGGCTTAGGACTTCGTTTTGGGCAGGAAAAATCTAAGTCAAAAGAAATTGTTTTACTTTCTATAAAAATGTATGATAAAATAAAAAAATTAACTAATATATATTGATAACAAACGGAAGAAAGAATATTTTTTAATACCTCTCTATTAAGTCTATTTACCCGTATATTGTAAGGGCGCCTTGTATGTACTTCAAAACGTAGATGAGATTAGTACCCAGTTAGTAACATACAAAGTAACCGGTTTTTTTGCATTTGTTTACATAGTGTACTTCATGATGCTACTAGGATACGAAATAAAGATCAAACACAAACCGTGAAATATGACGACTCTTTAATGTAATAAAAAATATTTTGTAATCAGAAAAATACATAATACCAATACTATTAGTCACAATTAATTAATTCCTTGCCTTCAGATTTAAGAAATGTTATTACCAAAGAATATACCCACGACACATTACAATCCTATTACTAAGCAGAGCGTACTTTATTAGGTTCTAAAATTGTATCGTAATATGATAATTTAATAAGCCTAATATAATTAAAAAGAACGAAGAAAATAATTAGTACTTTAATATGTAATATCAATTACGCGTAGACGTTATTTAACAACTAAATGCCACGAACCCAAAAGGCTAAGTGTTAACAGCACTTTTCTAAAATGTAAATTTATGTAATATTTATATAAAGTACTGCTCCATACAATATGTATGTAAGGGGAATTTTTATAGGTATAAAATAATTGCACCCGTGCGATGCCGGGGCGGGTCGCTAGTTAATAATAATATGATTGAATTCAATATAATATCTATGTCATCTTAATTTAAATTATGGTAAATTGCGAGAATTTAATATAATAATTTTACATTTAATATTTGTACACCGGCAAAACCGGTAGAATATAATGATACATAAATTTGTCAACATCTAAATAACTACTTATATTCTAATAAATAAACGTTTCTCTCTCTCTCTCTCTCTTTAAAAAAAAATATGAATGAACACGCGATTATATCAACAAGCTATAAAGATATAATCTACTACGTTAAAATATGTCTCGATCACGACTTTTACCAAACTGGTCCTTAATTTTATATGTATAATTTAGCTGTGTCGGAGTCGATCCATATTTAGTTATCGTGCCCTAATATCATATTTATCGTATCTTTAAGCAAAAATAATTGAAAATACATATATACACGTACACATTATATTTGTCGTATGATGTTTTCGTCTAACCAAATGAGTCCCGATAGTTCTACTCGATGGTTCTTGAAAGTCAGATAGCAATATCTTCATGTCAGTACTTTAGTCAGTAATTAGCTAAATTGGATTAGACTTGTAGTCGTCTACGTTTCAACTCTTATATGACAAATTACCACGTAGATATAACCCAATATCTGGGTACATTCCTGTTCAGTTACTGTATTCCATTTCTAAACACTATTTATAAAATGTACAACTGTTGCCAGTAGCTAAATATGCAATAATAAAACAAATAATAAAGTTATTAATTACAAAATATCGCGCAAGTTGGTTGACGCAATGACATTTGAATGTATAAACGTTTTTTTTTTGTGTAAATGCTCAACTAATAATCGAGACTTGATATTTGTGCAATAGAAACTTTTGAAATCAGATCTGGTCGAAGTTCGGAAACAAACATTGGTGTGACACAAACAAACAAACAATTCATGGAGGGAAATTTTCCTATTGTACCACGCTGGCAAGTCGGCCCAGGGTTCGTATAAGATTTTCTTCTCTTGCGGCGACAGTTCCTTTAGTCGCCTCTTACGAAACTCAGGATGGTTGGTGGCATTTTGTATTCCAAATCTGTGACCACACGGACAGACTTCTATACTACTAGTGCTAACTAGTACTACTCAGCCCTTGAATGACCCAATAATCGACCATTGTGCAGGATATATTTTTTGACACCATACCTGACATGCTTTAAGGTAACATAAGCCACTGGACAAGTTTTCCATAAAAGACTTGTGTCACACCAATAATAGTCTCCGAACTTCGACCAGATCTGATTTCAAAAGTTGCTATTGCACAATAATCAAGTCTCGATTATTAGTTGAGCATTTACACAAAAAAAACGTTTATACATTCAAATGTCATTGCGTCAACCAACTTGCGCGATAAGTCATTATTAATAACTTTATTATTTTTCTTATTATTGTTTAGCTACTGGCAACAGTTGTACATTTAATAAATAGAGTTTTTAAAAATGGAATACAGATACTGAACAGGAATGCATCCCGATATTGGGTTATAAGTACCTAGTAATTTCTTTAAAAAAGGCGTGTTGTGGATATTTTTATATAGAATTGTCACAATAGTTATAGAGGAGGTAAGATAAATTAAACAAAAGGTCGGTATCAAAACCTACTTCACTTACATGGCAACAATTCGACTCATTTTCCACTTGAGTGGGAGGAGATTATCTTCCTTTAAGGTGAATGTTCCAGGGTAGCCCGCGAAATTCAAATTTTTGTACGTTTTTTGCAATTTACAGGTCAGTGCTAGGTTGTATGTTAATTAAAATGTTATTCGCGGCTGTAAGACTTATTTAGTTAGAGAATTATAATCATCAAACTCATCAATACAACCCTCCAAACTCATAAAGGTGCAAGAATGACTTTGAGCTTGAAAAAGTTTTTCTGCCAATTGCCAAAAGCCAATTTTTATTGTTTTTATTATATTGGGCTCTTTATAAAGTTGGTATAACTCATGGTTATAGCGCGTCCTCCATAAGTTGTTTTCCTGCACAGCACCGAATATTCACTTAAGGATCTTACGCTCAAATACAAGTAAACGGTTCTCGTCTTTTTTGCTGAAATTTCTAGAATTTTGACATTTCTAGAAAGAAATTTTGCACGGAAATATTTAAGCAGGCCAAAATAACATTTATTCGCTGACAATACCCTTTTTACTATTCCTGCAGATGTAGCGTTATTATCCGTTATCAGAGAACCTAGATATAAAAATTCGTATATTTTTACACATATTATTTCAATAATTATAATAAGCAAACCGTCATTTTACTATTAATATCTCCTTCAAACATGAATGGGTGACGAATATAGGCGTTTAGCTATGCCAAACTCCTTTCAAGTGTTTCGAAATGTCATATAGTTAGTTATAAATGAGTGCAAATTTTGCCAGGCTGACCTTCGACAGTAACTTTTAAGTAACGAGATTGGGACAAAGTAATTTATTAGTAATGTTGTGTAGTTCCTACTTTTCATATTCGATAGTTGGTGGCAAATTTTATTTCGTGGCCTTTGATTTATACAATCGAGTGATAGTTTGTTGGACAGTGAAGTAATTTATGAAACAAAATAAGCACCACATGTAGTGCCCGAACAAAATACACTGGGCTGCAAAACTAATTATCACACTTTTAAAATTGCAATGACGTTTTAAGTACACAAGATATACTTTTCAAATAAAAAGGACTCGAAAAAAGTTTGTAGAGTTTGCTATAGTTACATAGAACGCTGACAACATTTGCTATAAAACCTTTTTTATTTTAAATCTCTAACTTCTATAGTTTAAAAAAAAATGATATATTAAAAGTGTAGTAGGTACTTAGTATTGCAGGTCAGTGTATTTACAGCCTTATTTAAAATAAACAGAGTGTAACAAAACCCCTAGTCATAACAAAAGGATAATTTCGTACATACTTACTTCTCAGCCCATACACGACCCACTGCTGAGTCAGGCCTCCTCCAACTCATGGAGGGTAATTAGCCTACCATGCCAAGCTGGCTAGACGGGCTGGCACATGGCTTCGTTTCAAGTTTTCCTTCTCTTGCGGCCAGGTTTTCGGCCTTATCATTTCCTTTCGTCGGCTCTTACGACACCCTCAGGATGAAATGGGGTGGAGACTCTATGTATCCTTAATCCGCCAACACACGCTTATGCTTATGGACTACGCTTTACCGAATTTCCAAGTTTGTCATAGCTTCTAACTTGACACATTGCTCAGACAAATCATAACTAGTTATTATTTATTTGTACGTTGCATACACGCAATGTGTACGTACAGATTGACTACACTAATTACGGAGGCTACGGCCGGAGGACTCAAAAAAAACCGAAATTATTTAAGATAGATTTAATTAAAAATTAGTTTTACAATTAATTATAATAAGTTCCTAAAACTAGACGACAGTGGATCGAGGTTGGATCCAAAGTGCGCGCTCGTTGTCGCGCATCGTGGTCGCGGGCCTCATGGTCCGCGTCAGCAGTTTCCCCCACATGAAGCAGTTTGTGGTGAAGCGCATGAGCCACGCTGCGTCGGCAAATTCCATAGTGGGTATGCGCGTAACACCTCCCCCTTCAGATCGGAGATTATTTCAGATGAGAGAGATATATATCCTTGGACATTTCACACAACGCCATCTCGTCCCAAGCTAAGCAACTTAATGCTTGTGTTATGGTAACGAGACGGATGATAAACTACTTATATACATTTTTTTTTTTGTAAATACATACATATTATAGATAGAAATGACACCCAGACTCCGAGCCAGTGCCTCTGGTTTACACAAAGACACTTGCCCGACCCCGGAATCGAACCCGGGACCCGTTGATCCAGAGGCGGCACATCTAACCACTAGACCAACGAGGCAGTCAGATGAAATATCGCCGAAGACTTGCGGTCATCTTGGGATGCTGGCTGATTCCTCTGGTTTTGAGATGACTTAACTTCAGCATAGGTTTCTTCATCAGGAGCAGTCGATTCCTTCTTGTGGTAGTATATTCTCCTCAACACTATTGCCCCCAATATGAATGCAGCAATAATTATACCATAGAATGGAATAGTGGTATGGTATAGGGTTGCAGAATCCTCGATATGTACTGGTTTCTGTAAATCTATTCGATCTTGAATTTCGTGTAGCTTCCGTAAATTGATGGAAGCAATATGGAAAGGTATTGCAGTTGATTCTTCAGTTTCAGGAGGTATCTGGCTAATTTTCAAAGGCTGCCCATTGATGTGATCATCGATGTTGACTATTGTGAAATCTTCTGTTCGCAGCATGCAGGTACGTGGGACGTTAAGAAGACAGATTTTTCTCGTTCGCTGTGTAATTTTGTTGGTGTCGGTTTTGGGAACACCACGACGTATCGGCGGTCATCCAGCTTTTCCATTGCGGGCTTTGTCAAATTGATAGTTCTTTTGTCGCAGGAGTTGTCCAGTGGTTGACCTTCAATGATGCGGCAGGTGCAGTCAGGGTGATTCTTCATCTGGTGGTTCAACTTTTCTTCACAGATATACCGAGAGGTTAACTTCGGGCATTCAGCCTCAATGTACACATGAACATTTCCTGTGATTGCGAGGAAAGGGAAGGGAGGAATAATTGCCTGCCTATTTCTATCTGGTACAATAATTAATTTGTATAAAGTAAATTCCAAAGGTGAGACTAAGGGAAACCTAAAAACGAAAACTATTCTACTGCCGCTATAGTAAGCTGCCGGCTTAATTACATTATAATATTCTCTAATATCTAAATCTAATAACTGGTCTTTATTATAAAATTACTTGAGCTGCTGTATCATATTGCTCAATAAACCAGTACCTAACATAGAATGATGAGTATGCAGTTCACCGGAAAGCGCGATCGCATTCTCTAACCTACTTAATTCGCTTAACAAGCTATCTATATTATCGCTTATTATTTCTAACACTTGCGCGAATTTGGCAAATTTGATTAGACCGTATCGTTTATACATATTGGTGTCAAGTAGAATATGCAAACTTTCATTTAATTGAATTTGATTCTCTACTAATTTCGCAATAACTTTAGAATGCTCACTCATCAAGTCTTTGCTGAGACTTATATGTTGATTTTGTTCGGTTGCTAAGCGCTGCTGATTATCCTGTAAGACTTTAAGGGCGTTATCATATTTTATCGCGTCCGAATAGTCTAAGTTACCGGTAATGCTTTTCACTACGGAACCCTGTGAAAATCCTGATCGTTAGAGTTTTGAGTCTGTTCGTCAGTATGTGGAATGTCAATGTTAGTCCTAACGTTAGTTTGCTGTGTCTCGTAATTGTAACTATAGTCAATGTCATCCGAGTAGTCGTCATAGTCGTAATACTGTTCGTATGGGTCCGTATAGTAATAGTTTTGGTCATAATTGTAACACTCATTCAAGTTAACATCTCTACTTTTAAAATAATTTGACGGCGGTGGATTGCCTTGTCTTGCCCAGTTCCAACTGTTGGTTGCGGGCATAGGCCTGGTGACAAAATGGCTAACGCCACTCATTGGCTTAGGGCCATTATTAAATTGGTTAGAATTACGAGGTGGAACCCTAAACGCGGGGCCTGCTTGGTTGTAGTTAGGCGGCGGTGCGCTAAACATTTGCTGAGTGCGCGTGATTCCACGTGGCATATTACTTGGAATTCTAAACTGTTGGTTTGGTGGCAAAGGTCTTAAGAATTGTGGACCTTGTGGTCCGGAGGGTCCTGGCATGTTAATAAAATTAGGTTTAGGGAAAGGATTCATGGCGTTTGGTGGGTTTTGGGTGACAAAAGCATTATCATGAAATTGATTATGTGACAATCGGAATATTGGCTTTTTATCGAGTACATCGTTCCTACTTTGCAGATAGATGGTATTGGATTCCTCGTGTACGAACTCTAGAGCCTTTTCAATAGTTTCAGGTCTCATACATCTAATACGGGAACCTAAAGGATCTTTTAATCCTCTGAGATAGGCCTGCAATGTTAGTTTGCGGTATAAATCACGTTTAGCGTTTATGGTTGTCTGTAATGAGTCGTGTAATGAGACGTATGTCATGATTGTGCTGTAAAGATTTTGACAACGCTCGTAAAATTCTTGCGGCGTGCTAGAACCTTGTGTTAAAAGAGCCAAATCGTTATAAAGAGCGGTCTCGTCTCTTTGGTCGGCAAAATTATTAATTAGAGCATTACGGATACCTAGCCAATCATTAGGGATACCGTTGGCATTTATGAGTCGTGATGCGGGCCCTGTGACTTTATTCAGTATGCCATTTAACAACGCTAACTGACAAATTTCAGGCTGCCCGTCCTGAATGTACTGTAATGCGAGCTGATCGCATAATTTAATGAATCTCGTGAGAACATTTGGGTTCCCATCGAAATCCGGTACAAGGCGAAGTGCCTTAAAAATGTTATCTAAGTCTGCCATAATATCTAAATTAGTAATTTCTATGTTCAAATTACGTCTAGAATCGACGTTCCTATCTCTATTAGAAACTAACCTAGGTGCACAAGATTTCCGTGGATGGAAAATTGTGGATATGAATGAAAGGACTTATGGATTAAAGGAAAGTAAGCAACCACTAAGAAAATTCAGTGTACTTACATGAACATCATCGGTCTTCTTTGAGCGGTATCTATGTCTGGATCTCCGGCGCGGCTTCTCCTAGTTCTGGATCTCCGGTGCGACGTTGAAAGTCTATCGATGCGAACGCGATGCGATACGCGATTATCGCAAAAACGACCCGGAAATCCTACCGACTGCGCCAATTACGGAGGCTACGGCCGGAGGACTCAAAAAAAACCGAAATTATTTAAGATAGATTTAATTAAAAATTAGTTTTACAATTAATTATAATAAGTTCCTAAAACTAGACGACAGTGGATCGAGGTTGGATCCAAAGTGCGCGCTCGTTGTCGCGCATCGTGGTCGCGGGCCTCATGGTCCGCGTCAGCAGTTTCCCCCACATGAAGCAGTTTGTGGTGAAGCGCATGAGCCACGCTGCGTCGGCAAATTCCATAGTGGGTATGCGCGTAACACACTATAATGTGTAACTGTTTAATCACAAAAACGGATCTTTCCGACCGAGACCCATTAATATAACATTTTTGCCATTCACGGCCGTTTTAATTATATTTACGACTAGGATATAACAACATTGTCGAGTGACATAATTCCACTGTTTCGTGAGAGATTTATCGGTAGATATTGCATTACCATAAACGCGACCGACCTTATTTGGTCTAGATTTATTTATACTTAGCCTTTCGTAGGCATTGCACTGATTAGGCTTTTTGTTAAATTATATGACTATCACTACATAGTATAAAAACAAAGTCGCTGTCGTCTGTCCGTCCCTATGTATGCTTAAATCTTTAAAACTACGCAACGGATTTTGAAGCGGTTTTTTAAATTGATAGAGTGATTCAAGCGGAAGGTTTATATGTATAATACATCCATAATATAGTAGAGGAACACTGATATATTTAGAGGTTCATCATTGCACCCGTACGAAGCCGGAGCGGGTCGCTAGTAATATATAAAAATGATATAAAAAACGAAATAACATAAAAATGGAATTCTAAACGAAAATTCGGAATTGGAAAGTAACTTTTCTATCGGTAGGTAGGTTAGGTAAATATTAATAATAATTTATTAATATTTACCTAACCTACCTACCGATAGAAAAGTTACTTTCTTAATTTTTTTGTAACTGTTACCTTTATTTCAGCCAAAAGAAGTCCACCTCTGCACATAGACCTCTCCCAAGGATTTCCAAAAATGCTGCTGCTGAACCGCGCTCAAATAAAACAATGTGCTGTATTTTATTATGAGTGGCGACAAAAATAAAAAATCAAAGAAGATAAAAACCCATTTTACGAATCCCAAAGCAATGCCATTGATAAATTTAAAACCAAAGCGGAATACCAATAGTTTTATGTGTGTATAATTTTTGTTTGATCGTATAGACGTTTTAAATGTTGATTGATGTAAGCTATATTAACTTATATTAACTAATATATTAACTAATATATTAACTAGTGCTCACAAATCTTAAATAATGTATAAATTAGCGGCGGCCTTTTTGTATAGCAGAAACAAGTTTTAAAAAGTAATTATTGCATGTGATTTATCTCACGAATTCGGATCTTACAAAGAGAAAATTCATGGTTACAATGTTAAATTGTTTTGTGAATGAAGAGATTTATGAAAGTTCAAAGAAGGCGTAAATGACGATTCTTGCAACTTTTAATGTAGTCCGTGAGACGATAACCAATGTTCTACATTATAATACAAATTACCAATGTTCGTGCGATCCAAAGAACAAGGTAGGCAGATTTAGCATAACTTTAACACTATAACAACTCACATATGCTGCGTAGTACTACCACTACTCAGACCATAAATGACCCGCTGCCGTGTGCCCTCCAGTTAAATGGAGGGTAATGACGCTGCCCACACGGGTTGACACGAGGTTTCGTAATAAGATTTCCATCCTTTGCAGCTAGGCTATCGGCCTTGTCATTTACTTTTGCCGACTCTTTCGACACCCCCAGGATGGAATGAGGTGGCGAAACTGTATTCTAAATCCGTCACCACATGGATATGCGTCAGATAGTAGTATAGCACACTTATCACGAATTTAATTGAAAGAAATCGCATGAGCATAATTCTGCCACAATTTCTCATAGTTACTTAATCTTTTAAGGAATCTTTAAAGCTGCATATAATATTTGTTTATTCTTACTATAATATACATATATTTAAACTACTATTCTCGTGGGTGTCATACAACTTGTGATTTTAAAAAAACAATGCTGTCTATATAATTTTATGTAAGAGAATCGCGTTTGTGGGAGAGCTATTAAATGTAACAGTTGTTTTGGTCATGGCCTTTACACCTGTTTGTAAACTTTACATTGCGGGTTTTGAGTGCCAAAATTAAATATCAATCACTTTGAGCAAGTATTGTATAATGATATGTCATTTCCCCTTATTGTGGTGTGAGACCGCTCCCACACAACAATATACCTTTGTTTTGATAAAAAGTCTACAATTACTTCATTATGTTATCATGTAGAATGTTAGATAAGTATCAAATAAAATTTCCAGTGAAATGTGTAGAAATTTTAACAATTCGGGCAGAGAAATGTGTTGCGTAACCGGCGAAATTAAAAATTCACCAATCATTTTGAATGACAAAAACCTACATCTGATACACGAAATTTATACTTTAACTATTGCAATGTGAGTGTCATATTTAGCATAACTAGGGCTCGCCCAGTGGCCCAAATACGACCATAATTAATTTAAATTATCTAATTTAAGCAACCCTTAATCGGGTAGTACCAAAAAAAAAATGATTTTCATGGCATATGTAAATGTTCTAGGCTCATGTTGGATATCGGTGTACATAAAATCATATATATATATTACTGAAACCTTATTTCCCTTTGCCCTATTACGTCTATGAATTTAGATAGACTAGTTATTTACCCTGACTCTACTTTTGAATTTATTTTCCTCATTAAATGTGGAGAGAAATATTTACTAGAAGTTAGGTGGAGTGTGTGTCAGTGTGCAAATAAAGAAACCAATAAACAATAAAAACATTATTAAAAAAATATTTTATGTTTTTATAGATATTTATTTATGAAATTTTTCAGACAAATGAAATTGTTTAAATGCAATCTTGCGGACTTAATGTCACTTTGCATAAAGAGCACATGATTGTATGGTAAAATGAATCCGTTGGACTTATCAGGAAATCGCCTTAATATCGTTATCATCAGTATCGATGTCCGATATATTAAAAAAAATATAATTAATTTTGCTCCTTTTATAAGACATTATCTAAAACAATTGAAACCAACATTTTAAAAATAAACTAAATAAATTGACAAAATTAAAAAAGTTGACAAAAAGAAATCCCCACTTTTTATATATAGTGACACAAAATGGAGTTCAGGAACGGACAAAGGGAACTATTTTCCCACTTGCAAGAATATATTTCAAATGAATCAAAACCACACAAACACTAGGTTTTTGCATTGAATATCATTACCAAGTTACACAGAATATAATAAATTAATACATATTGAACCAAATATCTACTTACCAGAATCTTTTTATAAGAAACTATGTACATTTATGTCGCCAATACGTGAAAATCGCGCGAATTTTCCGAAGCTGACATTTATTTGATTCTGACTTTGACACTTGACACTTGAAAGGGTGGGGTTGCCAGTAAAATAATTCTGGCATTATCTAAAATTGTGTTTGTGTAAAAAATACTACATAACTGGTTGCCAATTCAAAAATATTCCGGAATTTAGCTAGATTGGGAGGGTGGGAAAATAGTTCCCTGTGCCCGATTAAGGGTATTACAATTTTATTCTCCCTGTGACAACTCGTCTGGCCAGCGTGGCACAGTAGGCTAATTACCCTCCATGCAGTTAGAGGAGGCCAAGCTCAGCAGTGGGTTATTAATGGGCTGAGTAGTATTAGTAGTTTAAATAGCGCGAGTCTAAAAACATTAGATTTACCATAAAAAGTTATCTAGATTAATACGCGGCGGGCCTAGAGGCTAAATCGGAAACTCGCACTGCATGTACTTCAAGAAGCTATAAAATTACAAATCGTGCTTATAGACGACTAGCTTTTGTGCGCGGCTTCGCCCGCGTGGGCTTCGAACCCGTGCATATTTTTTATGAAACTAAAATCGGTTATTGTGACTAAACTATGATAGTTAGATATGTGCTCTCGCGGACTTTTTTGTAGATCTTTATAAGACCTACAAACCCGTAGTACATCATTTTGTTCTTTTGTCAATAGTTTTTGCAGCGCACGCATAAATAGGTTTTCGATTTTACACCTTGGTTTACAAAATCGCAATTTTCATACGGATCCCTAATTCTTTTGAAAATAAAATATAGCCTATAACCTTCCTCGATAAATGGACTATCTAACACTGAAAGATTTTTTGAAATCGGACCAGTAGTTCCCGAGATTAGCGCGTTCAAACAAACAAACAAACAAACACACAAACAAACAAACTCTGCAGCTTTATATATTAGTATAGAGTATAGATATACTACAAAACGCTTTATTTAAATTCACATTCTAGACCCGTAGTATGCCTAAATCTGATGACTACATTATCCGAGAATGATACAGTTTATGTAACAATCTAAGATACATAGGTCAATCCTAATGTACTTTGGGGCAACATATTATGACTTTTTAAGCTTTTTACATCAGCTTAGTTTTGTCAAACACTTTTAGGATTACTGTTTTAATTGAGGACCTTGCAGCAAAAGGGCGGCAAATCCAAATTTAAAAAATGTCAGGGATTAAGAAAAAAGGTTTTTAAAAATTATTGGTAACAAAAATAAGTTATATAAATAAGTTTTTGATTATACTACGATGTTTTTCGTCGGATCTGCCTCGTTAATTCATACAACAAACGATAGCATTATTTTTTGTCAGAATTGTAGGTTAAAAAAACAGTAACGGCAAAAATTTCGATCTGCCCCCCTTTTGCTGCAAGGTCCGCAAATTATGATGCACTATCTCATAAAAAAGTAACGCAATAAGCGGATCACCTAGCCGCAAGAGAAAGAACACTTGTTACAAACCCTTTTGTACGTTTCGCTGGGGAAATGCTTTATGTATACCGCCGCCCTTGGGGTCGGCAATTATGTGGGACTCCGGAAACTACGCGTCTACCCACTAACCTCACACGTTACGCTTGGGGCACCACAGGTTTGCGTGAATGCATTCCACTGTGACGTCCCATCGTTTGATCAAACGATTGTCGGAGGGTGTCCCCGGCGACAGTTAGATCTTTCGTCGGTGGCGACTTGATACAATCCCTGTGCAAACCCGGCTTGCCAACGTGACACAGTAGGCTTTTTTCCTCCACGAGGCCTGACGCAGTAGAATGTTATTTATGGGCTGAAATGATAATGATAATATAATATTTTACATATTAAAATTCATATAATATATTTTATATTTATTACTAGTCTGGCAAATCGTATATAGTCTTAGTTTTTTATTTATATAGTTATGCTTACAACTAAATAAATAAATAAAAAACCCTTTTATTCAATGCATAAGTTATTATACAATATTGATTTTCAATTTTTTTATTTAAGCATCATCATTACTTTACTGTAATGATCTAAAACTGGGGATGAAACTGAAACTGGATCTAAAACTTTCCCTGTATTATTTGGGGGAGACCCGACTCAGCAGTGGGTCGTTTATGGGGTGTAACAACTACAACAAAACTGGTTAATGTTCCTAAAACCTGATAGTATCCTAACTAAACAAATAAATTATTAAAAAAACAGGAAGAATTGGCGCCGATCCCAATGAGTTAAAGGAAATTCGAGGTAGACTCTACCTCTGATCAGATATGAATACGTTACAGCATCTGACACATGGCGAAAGTAAATAAATAATTTGTTGGCAACCAAGAAATTACTTGTTTACGTCATTAATTCACTCAGAATATCTCAATTTGTCTTGCGCGAATCTCAAAGTGGCCGCGCAAGCTTATCTTGGAGTCATGTCGCCGTCTCCGAACTTTTATCTTCTCAGGCTATAAATGACTTACTGATACGGTCTTATGCAATGGCAGACACATGGTGCCGGGAATGTCGTCTCTTACGACATCCTAAAGATGGTATGGGTTGGTGACATTGTGTATTCTAAATCCGTCACTACACGGAAACAAAATATACGAGCAGCAAAAACGTAGTCAACCGCACCAGACATGGGGCTACGGGTGCCGTAATGTCGTAAGTGACACCATAAAATATAATACTGGATTTGTATCATTAACCTCATTTTGTGGTTATAAACAAAAAATATTAGAAATGGCCAGTTTTGAAAATCTTGTTTTCTTTCTTTCCATCCAATAGGTACTAGACATATAACGATCGACGCAGTTTTTTTTTCTAATTCCAATAACGCATTAAACACATAAACACCCATTGTTTCACTTATTACGTGTTTGCTTTCCACCGTCTATATGTAATCAGTAATCAGCTTATATTGTTGCTGATTCCAATAACATTGAGAAGCAAAGGAGAGGTTATGGGCTTAGAGAACAAAAGACTGGCACTCGTAAGTTTAATGAAAACATTTATATCTTTTTTAATTTATGCCTGATACTAAACAATAGGCGACTAAGGGACAACAGACGTTGGGCAGCAGCGACGTTCTGTTCAAAACACACCATCCATCACTGCGATCGCCAACCCGCCTGCCAAGCGTGGCGATTATGGCAAACCTCCCCATGAAAAAATCTTTGGGGGAGGCCTATGTCCAGCAGTGGACGTCTTTTGGCTGAAATGATGATGATGACTAAACAATAATGAGTTTAAGGTCAAGCGACACCATAATATTTCAAAGCCCGGATTAGTTAAGAACAATTAACATTGCTGTCGACCTTTCCACGCATGGAGTAGGAGTTATCAATCACGATTTTGTTTAAAGGAAGTTATTTCACTTTTTGGCAGCACTACACTGTGGAGCTTACCTATCGTAAAGCTTGTGGGCATTGAACGAGTGACAACATCAACACAACAACAGTCTTACTTTAATTAGTAGAAGAAATATTATTTTTTAAACTCCGATTAAAAGTCAAAAAGTAGGGATCCTTCCGACATTTAAAAAACATATTTATGTATTCGACTGCCTCGTTGGTCTAGTGGTTAGATGTGCCGCCTTTGGATCAACGGGTCCCGGGTTCGATTCCGGGGTCGGGCAAGTGTCTTTGTCTAAACCAGAGGCACTGGCTCGGAGTCTGGGTATAATATGTATGTATTTACAAAAAAAAATGTATATTATTAGTTTATCATCCATCTCGTTACCATAACACAAGCATTAAGTTGCTTAACTTGGGACGAGATGGCGTTGTGTGAAATGTCCAAGGATATGTATTATTTTTGTAAATATATGATTTCGCCTTATCATCAGGTTACAAGTACGGGATGATTCTTTTTGTAGGACTCATATTGTTTTAATTTAGGTAATTAATTATGTGAACTGTAATTGGCATTTAGTAACAAATTAAATTAACATATTGCAGTTTCTCTTTGTAGCTGTCCGTGTGATGACGGATGTAGAATAAACAATGTTAACCATAATACCAGATTGTCGTTAGATGTGACTAAAGGAATGCAAGACGCAGTTCACCTAGGCGTAAGAGAGCGAAAAGTTTAAACGAAACGCTGTGCCAACCCGTCTTGCCAGCGTGGTACAGTAGGCTTATTTCCTTCCATTATCGTGATGAGTGGATCGTGTATAGGCTACAACAACATAGTCCTTACTCTGAGACATGTTTCTGGCAGTGTAGTAGGTACAGTCCTCGCCAATCTTTATGGCCGCTCTGAAAGTAGGCGTAAGTACGTACTTGCGCATCGTACATTTCATACCAATACGAACGTAGCTCACTCACACTAACACGCGAGTGGCGAGGACGCTTGCGGGTGAAAAACGGGGCGCGTGGGCATGCCCTGCCTCCCCGCCCCACCTACGTCCCGCTGATACCTGATTTTGTGTTTTGCGCAGCATAATGCGGCTACATTCAGAGCGGCCATAAAAATTGGCGAGGACTGTAGGTACAAGCAATTATACGAAATAAATTTTGATATATTCAACAGTTATTGCGATACAGAGATAAAAGTTAAAAGATTTGTTTAGACAATCGAACTAAATAACTATATTCGATTCTCTTAAAGGCCGTCGTTTACATTGTAAATAGATCTAAACATGTTCCAATTTAATACTGGCTAACACGAGCCTGGAGCTCTGTGTCAGCACAGATGATGGCATATTTGTAAGCGTCAAACTAAATAATTAAGCTGATTGTATAACTATTGTGTCATTTATAACTATGGGCCCATTATTTGTAAAACTAATTTCCGTAGTTTTTATAGTGACAAAATACATACACGTAGAATCAACAGCACATTAGTTTACATGACAATCTTAACAACCAGATCATTCTTACTGCTAATAACAGTCACACAGAACTAATTTAAAGAAGCTTGAAGTTTGATAGGTGAGGCGCTAGTTTGTTGTGGGATATGAATGCGAGTAAAATCTTTATAAGTCCAGTAATACTTCATGACTTTGTTTGTGAAGCCAAGGATATCAAAGACTACCTATTATAAGCGCGGCGGAAAGATGCTAAATCCGTGAAAATAAAGAAAAACCCAGAGAATGTGAAATTCAAAGTACGCTGCTCACGTTTCCTGTCCACACTGGTTATCACTGACAAAGAAAACGCAGAGAAACTGAAGCAGAGCTTACCTTCAAAGAAGTAAAGTAACATGGTTAGGATTATACACAGTGTGTATAATCCTAACCAGTGGTGTGTGAGGTGAGGTATCGATGTGTGTGTATGTGTTACATTGTTTGTTTTTTTCATTACCTTGACATTTTTAAGTATTTTACTGACCATGGGCAAAAGCGGACCAGTTAAGTGGGATTTCAGGTATTCTATAATGGATTCCTCCAGCGAAATTAATGTAATGTGTATGGGTTTTTCCTTCCTTGAAGGACGGGGTAATACCCACAGCTTTTACAGGTAACCACAAAATACCTCTACCTGAACCTAAAAAGGGTAACGTATATTGTGGGATTAGGCACATTGTTCGTCGACATCATCATCAGCAGTACTGTTAGACATAAGCCCAAGTGATGATCGTCGACTGTGAATCGAACAATGAGAATAGCGTCATTGCTGGGACCAACAGAAGAACTCACAGTAGGTCTACAAACACCAACACCACCATCGCATCCCACCAAAACCCACTTCTGAGTTGGGCCTCCTCCCATTACATGGAGAGTATTTATTAAGTTAGTAGCCATAACGTTACGACATAAGTTAGTAGCCTACTGTGTAACGCTGGCCTGACGGGATGGCACAGGGTTTTGTTTCAAGATTTCCTTCTCTTGCGGCTAGGTTATCAGCCGTATTATTTCCTTTCGTCGGCTCTTACGATACCCTCAGCTTGGAATGGGGTGTTGACACTATGCCATTCATCACTACACACTAGACAATTCTAAATCCGTCACGCCACACTGACTCTACACTCAACCGTTTTACCCTAATCATCATCAGCCCACATCAGTCCACTGCTGGACATAGGCCTCCCCTAAAGAGCGCCATAGCGCCCTGTCTTCAGCTTGACGCATCCAGCTGCTGCCCGCAACCTGTCCCACGCTACGCTTGTCGATTCGCCGTCGCCACTCAAGAACTCCTCTACCCGAGCAGTTGTCGGTCCATCTACAAATATGACCAGCTTACAGCCACTTCAGTCTGCTGATTCCCTGAGCTATGTCGGTGACATTTTACCCGTAAATGTTATCAATTCTACGACCAATTGTCACTTCTAATTGAAAAAAAAACAAAATAATAGATAGATAGATAGCACTTTATTGTACATAAGCGACATACAATTCAAAACATTAAAGAAATTACATAAAACACATACAATTGGCGGCCTTATCACTAAAAAACAATCTCTTCCAGGCAACCAACACATTATTTACGATGGAAAAATTGCGCTAATACTGTTGGGATCGTTTTACGTCAGCATTACTGAATAAATACTATGTATGATATAAATAAATAATACATAATATATATATTATATATCCAAAAATAAAATACGTATATATGATATATATAAATACTACATAACACAATATATAAATAAAATATATCCACAAAATAAAATTAAAATACAATTTTTCATAAATGATTGAGTATGCTACAGTACAAGTAACTTATCGTGAGTGGTATTCACTTGTTTCTGTAAAGAAATGATTTTTGACTAATTCTTTAAATAATGTTTTTATTTCAACCTTTATTGTCAAACTTTCCTGTGTTATTTAGTTTAGTTCATATTATAACAATAACACAATATAGACTATTATCCTATTGGCTACGAGACAGCAGCTAATGATTGGATAATTTAGATACCAATAAGTTTAGCAAAGTATGTCATTTGTGCATTTAAACATTACGACTACGAGTGTAGCGGCAAACGATAATAAATCGTCACAGATTACACTCAGGAGACTTATCTCATTGCTTAAAACAACAAAAGAGACCATAGATTATGGAGTTGGGATTTTGAATTAACCAGTACATACATAATATATCTAGAATAATCTTAGACTCTGCGTGTCTTATATATCTTCATAATCATCATCATCACCATTTTAGCCCTTAAATGATATTCTGCTGTGTTGAGCGTCTCTGGAGGGTAATTCTACCGTGCCACTCTGGCCAGACGGGTTAGCACCAGGTTTTGTTTCAAGTTTTCCTTTACTTGCGGCTAGGTTTTTCCCTTGCCTTCATCATCATCATCATCATCATTTCAGCCAAAGGACGTCCACTGCTGGACATAGGCCTCCCCCAAGGATTTCCACAAAGGCCGGTCCTGGGCCGCCCGCTTCCACTGCTTTCCGGCGACCATAAGCAGGTCGTCGGTCCAGCGTGTGGGAGGCCTACCAGCACTGCGCCTTCCGGAACGCGGTCGCCACTCAAGGACTTTTCTGCCCCATCGGGCGTCGGTCCTGTGAGCTATGTGCCCTGCCCACTGCCACTTAAGTTTGGCAATCCTGGACCCTGGGTTGCCTGCTTATTACCTCATTTCTGATTCGATCTCGCAGGGAAACTTATCGCATAGCCATCTTTAAAATACTGGGCAACTGAAATTGTTTGGGCTTAGACTGTACTACACATTGAGGTCGTAACTTATGTCGTGCTGATGTCGTGACGTTTAAAATACAAAGATTCCACGTCCACGCCCAGTACTTGCCAACAATACTGAAACGATATGGAACGATATTTACAAATGTCAATGCTTGACCCCTTTTGTTGACCTTTGAATACGTTTGTAGAATAAAACCGTAAGGACTAGTATCTATGGTTCGTTGGTCTAGTGGTTAGATGTGCCGCCTTTGGATCAACGGGTCCCGGGTTCGATTCCGGGGTCGGGCGAGTGTCTTTGTCTAAACCAGAGGCACTGGCTCGGAGTCTGGGTGTCATTTCTATCTATAATATGTATGTATTTACAAAAAAAAAGTATATAAGTAGTGTCTCATCCATCTCGTTACCATAACACAAGCATTAAGTTGTTTAGCTTGGGACGAGATGGCGTTGTGTGACATAAAAAAAAAAAATCGTCATCTGTATTTAATTTTGTGCTTGTAAAAGCCTTATGTCTATTCGGCGTGCCATAAAGGCGCTGTCGCGCTCTCAGATCAGTTAAAAAGGATTCAGACCAGTCTCAGAATATAAAGTGCATTAGTTGACTAAACTGTGCAAAATACTGCTTACATTGAGTATGTTTTTAATCATTGATTTTTATACTAATATTATAAAGAGGAAAAATTTGATTGTTTATTTTAATTGAAACTACTAGATCTTGAAAAAAATGTTCACCTTTAAAATCCAATATTACCCCTGTTGAACACAGGCGACGGAATATTTTCAAAAAGTTAATAAAAAATAAAATTGAATTTTTTGTTCAAAATACGCTCGGCGCCACTTGGTTTCAATAAATTTATTGCGTTTCTATAGCATTCGTATTCCATTTCCATCTCATCTGGTCCATGTTAGTCGTTCATTCGATAATGATAAGATGATATTATATCCCTATAATCAATGAAACAATAGCAGTTCAAAATCTTCTCTTTTTGTTGTTATAAGGGTGTTATTTGTTTGAAGCCGTTTCATTTGTTCATGTGTCCGTTGATGGTATTCAAGTTATTGAATGATTTTTTAGAAACGTTCTGAATTATTCTGTTTCTTTTTGACCTTACTTGAAAATATCTGCTCAGTTGTCTCCTCTACCCGTTGAAGTACATATAGGTATTTTCCCACTCAGAGAACATAATCATAATAAACGACACGTCATCGTATCCTTCAGATGGATATTACCAACATACCCGCCACATAATTAACCTAATTATTTTTTCAACCGATTATCACATAATCAACTTTCCGGCATAAATTGCCTCGAATACCGAAGACTATTCATTAAAAGTACATTAACTAGACAGGACCTTGTCGTAAATATTGTACGAGTGGTCATTAATGAAAACAAAGGCATTGGGCTTTCAAGTTTGCGGTCGCTGGACATTGGCGTGATTAGCGCTCATAAACATGCAACCAGCTCAGCCCATACATGACCTACTGCTGAGTCGGGCCTCCTCTAATTACTAGGAGAGTAATTAGCATGCCACGATAGCCAGTCGTGTTGGCACAGGGCTTCGTATCAAACCCGCCACCGACGAAAGCCTCGATGACTGAGGGCGTCCCAGTGTACCGGGACGCTCTCCCTGATAGTCGCTTGCCCGCGTAGCGGGCACCTCGTCTGGGCGACAACGTTGACTGCGCTCGCGCGAACCGTTGGCGCCCCAAGCGTGCCGTGTGAGGGTATACCGCTGGGGTTTTAGTGGGTATACGGGTTCTGTCCCGGGAGTCCCACATAATCACCGACCTCTCCCCCGGGGGGCGGTGGTATGCGTAAAGCATTTCCCCAGCGAAACCAAAAAAAAAAGGGCTTCGTATCAAGATTTTCTACTCTTTTCGCCTTGATATTTCCCTTTGTCGGCTCTTACGGCACCATCAAGATGGAAAGGGGACACTATGTCCTATTGTTAATCCATCAATATCACACACAATTATTTGTTTGCATGTAGTATAGGTTTACTGACATAATTCTATCCTGGGAATATCTTAAAAGCTAAATGAGTGAAGGAAATCTTGATAAAAATCACCTTTAAAACCGTATTTCACAGGTACAGTATGTCCCACAGCCAACTTCTATAAAAAAAAGTTAAGACAGACTTATTATTTTAATTTATATATTTTTTTCATTTTGATTTTATTTTGTATGTATTTTTCTTTATAGTATATTTTGATTAATTGTGTATGTAAGTCTATTAGAAGTAAACTTAATTTTCATTATTTAAGTGCATCTAGCCCATGTCATTCTCTGCTCCACCCAATGGTTGACTGTTAGAGAATGCCTCTAGGCATTAAGTCCGCCAATGTACTATGTTGCATGAAGCCTTAAATAAATAAATAAAATAGTTATATATTCTATAAAATTATTATATATTAATTTAATAATCAAAATTATAATATATTAACATAATTATATTTAAAATTCTATAGCCATAACGAAAGGATCGATAGTTCGACTGATAAAGATACTCGTTGCAAAATGTTATGGAAAAAAGCTACTTTTTTTCTTAAAATGCTGGTCACTAGTTAGACGTAGAAAATGCTAAATTAGAAAAAAAGTACAAAATCTCCAAGAAACCTTGTAGGACTCAGATAACTAGGCTTATAACAATAGCTAGTTGATTAAATTTCACTGGAACCCTGCTTTGTGATAAAAATGAGGTTCAGAAAAACATCGCTTTCTCACTCATACTTTAAGATAGAAAAACGTTTTAAGCTCAGAACTGTTAATAAGTTCTATGACCTCTTTCAGATTCTTTACTTTTCCAATAAAAAAAATTCTTGCACTATAATCTGTATCGCGGGGGCAGTTTACAAATATGAAATTCACGAACACAAATGACACCCAGACTCAGAGCAAGTGCCTCTGGTTTAGACAAAGACACTTGCCTGACCCCGGAATCGAACCGGCACCCGTGAAATGAGCACATGGGCAGCACATGCATCCCATGTTGTTGTTACACATATGACACCCGACGTCAGACCAAGTGCCTCTGGTTTATTCACAGAAATCTGCTGCAAACTTATCGTACGTTTCAAAATGTTTCCTACAGACGTGAGCGTGCCAAAATTAATCGAATTATAGGTAACAATTGATTGCTAACACCTTGATTGAAAGGTGACGTCATCGCATAATAAAGTGTGCGTGCACAACTAAATTGCCGCCTGTCCGCATTGTTTCCTTACAACTAACATCATAATATTCAGTGCAAGGTCCCCGATTTGATAATAAATGTAATGTTGACTATAGCCACAAAGACTAAAGAAGGATTTTGCTGTTTAGAAGCGTTGTCTATATAGTGAATGATACTTTATGTTGGAAATTAATGAATGCGTACAATCCTAAAAGAAAGGACCTAAAAGAAAAAAAAACTTATTTATTTATTTATTACTTTTTTGTACATATAAAATACAAAACATAGCTATAAATCGAAACAATTTTGTGCATGTGGGCTAAGAAGCGCTAAGAAGCGATCTCTTCCTGGTAACCCTAAATCTTCTCTTTTTTTCGTCGGAAAATCCTCATGGCTGTGTGGGCTAACCGGGTTATATGGGACTCCGGGGCGCAAAAAAGTACTAGCTACCCACTGAAAACTGACAGTGGTCATCAACTGCCCGAACCAGCGCACGAGCATTACCCCTCGACGGAGTAGCATGGGGGCCTTGGCTTCCCTCATTTAGTGGAAATTCAAGTTCCGAGTGGCAACTTATCCTGTTTGGTAAAAATTAAATATTCTTAAGAAAAACTATTCTAAACTTACATCGTATTTTGTTAACAATTCTGAGTTTATTTGTCTTACTTTTATTAGGAGCATTTCAAAAGTGAAAATATGCCACAATCGTGTTCGCTAATTTCAAACGTAAATGTTAAAACTTATATCGGAACTCCTCCAATTACAGGAGGAAAATTGCCTATGCCACACTGGCCAGATAGGGTGCCACAAGATTTAGTTTTAAAATTTTTTTTTTTATTAAATTATTTAAAATAACTATCATCCGGATTTCCGTAAACGACGATGACTAGATCAGTCATACAAATTGAATTTCGTATGGCATAGCGTGCTCTGGTGACAAAATAAATCAAGTCGAAACAATGAGAACCAATTTGTGGTCACCAATCTTTGCTCGAGATCAAGCGCTCGGGGCTTTTTACCTTGAAATAGTAATGGTGACTTGGGGCACTATGCCACTGCGGGGTCCCTTCGGGGACTAACTCCAAATCGTGACTATTATATACATATTTATGTTACGCTGAGATATATTTTTAGCGAACATTGGTTGCTTGTTGTCAGTTCGTAGTGATAGGTTCGCCGTCGGTTTTAGTGGGTAGGTCTGGGCGCAATTTACCATCTCTACGCGTCCCGGAATCCCATATAATCTCCGATAAAAAAGGAAAGAAATCTATAATTATGTACTCATCTCTATCCTTTATAATCTTTTGGATTAAAATTAAGACTAAACAATACTCTCATATTATTAGCTTAAGTTTACCATTAATTAATTACAATTACTCGTGGAGATTTTACGTAATAAATATTTTTTTAATATCTTTTTCTTTCTTTTTTTGAATGGCCAGCTTTTATGTCTGTTCATTCGCGTGGTGACGGATTAAAAATAGGTAGTGTCACCACCCCATTCCATCCTGAGCGTGTCGTAAACGCGGACAAAGGGAAATGACAAGGGCAAAACAGCACAAGCAATGGCAAAGAATTTCGTTTCAAGTTTTCCTTCTTTTGCGGCCTTGGTATTTCCTTTTGTCGGCTCTTACGACACCCTTAGGATGAAATGGAGTGGCGACACTATGTATTTTAAATCCGGAAAAAAGGATGAATATACAAAGAAGCTGGCCATTCTAAAAAGAAAGAAAAATATAATATAGAGTGTAAAAAACACGGACGTTGATTTAAATACAATATTTATTACGGTAGGTATGTATAGTACTACTACAGTACTAAACTGTTTTATTTTTAATAGTATCGAGAACCAAGAACCATACTCTTTACATCATATTAAAGCGATAACTACAAACAGTTTAGCCACATCCGAATAACATTTAAAACAAAACAATGCCACAATTCGAGTTCACATAACGTAACCTAGACATAAATCTATTAATGAACAATGACCGTGTGCATATCCCTCCACATGACATTAATTACTGTTTCTATACATTCAGAGTGCGTGTCGGACACCTGTAATGGCGCCCACACTAATAATTGCACTTCACCTATAACCTTCGCACAACAATATATCGAAAATGGCTCCATTCGGTTACTTACATGTAGCCTATGTTTATTGTTATCTATGGTTCATTATTGTTTTGACATATACATACTATAGAGCTGTTGTTACTTACTAAATACAAACGTTTTAGTTATAATAAAACATTACGCCAAATAATAATGCCAACCCGTCTTGCCAGCGAGGCACAGTAGGCTAATTTCCCTCTATGAATTTGGAGGAGGTCCGAATCAGTAGTGGCTCATTCATTGGCTCGATTTAATCGTGTGCTGACGGATTTAGAATACATGGTGTCACTACCCCATTCCATCCTGAGGGTGTCGAACTGACAAAAGGAAATGACAAGGCCGACAAGTGAGAAAAACTTGAAACGAAACCCTGTGCCAACTTGTCTGGCCAACGTGACACAGTAGGCTATTTACCCCCTCCCCCCTTCCTTGCTGGGAAGAAGCCCGACTCAGCAGTGAGTAATTTATGGGCTGAGTGATGGTGGTGGTATTAGGTCGACTTCGAAACATACTGATACAAGACTTTTAATATCGCACAACTTCATGAGTCTGAATATATTATTATCACATGGTTTCACCGACCTCGAAACGGAAGAGGTTCAATACGATTGTGCGAAAAATTGAATTATTTTTTTATTCACAGTTACATGGAGTAATTTGTTATAACATTCTAGATAAGTAATGGCAATAGCCGGGATTAACGCCAGACAGAGGAAGAAGAGGACTAGATGTATAATGGCGTAAATCTGAACTAACCCCACTCACACAGGAGAGGTGTTTCAGCGCTAATTTTCGGCGTGGCCTGTACCTATTGTCAGACCGGACGTCCAAGGTTACGCAATAAAACTAAGTCATTTTACATTGTATGTTTTTTATGTTCGTTACCACGTAACTTTGTCATTTGGAGACCGATTCGAAACATTATATTTTATTCGATTGGTATCGTTAAAAATCATTTTCTTCCTTATTTCCTGAAACTCGGGTCAACAGAAGCTGAGTCAATTTATACAACGTACATTTGGAATGGAACGGAGTAAGCTAAAAGTAAAAAGCATAAATAAAATAAGGCAACACGCAACACCAGTAAAGCAATAGACAGTTTATCGTAAGCTCTTGCATTAAAATTGAGGAGCGACGGACGGCACGCCTGCATGATCGAAGGTGGACAAAAAGAGTGACAGAATGGAGAGGGCCAGTGGGCGAAAGATAGAAAGGGAGACCTTGCAATAGATGGGAGGATGAAACTAAACGCAACACCAGTAAAATTGAGGAGGGACGGACGGCACGCCTGCATGATCAAAGGTGGACAAAAAGAGTGACAAAATGGAGAGGGCCAGTGGGCGAAAGAAAGAAAGGGAGACCTCGCAATAGATGGAAGGATGAAACTAAACGCAACACCAGTAAAGCAATAGACGGTTTATCGTAAGCTCTTGCATTAAAATTGAGGATGGACGGACGACACGCCTGCATGATCAAAGGCGGACAAAAAGAGTGACAGAATGGAGAGGGCCAGTGGGCAAAAGAAAGAAAGGGAGACCTTGCAATAGAAGAAACTCGATAAACATAGCGCTATCCAGAGACAACTGGCTGAATTTGGACGAGGCCATTCTACAGAATAATGTCACTACGTATCTAAAATTCTTTTATAAAACTGTAACTATTAACTAATAAATATTAAAAGGCTATATTTTTTATACGAACAAAACTATTCAACTTTGTAAACTAGCACTTTCTGGAAGAAATTAAAGGCGTTTGTATTTATTTCTTTACATTTGTGTATAGTACAAGACCGATGCCCTGGTTAAGGTCGCCCGAAAACGATGGATGCGGGCGGCCCAGAACCGGCATTTATGGAAATCCCCGGGGGAGGCCTATGTTCAGCAGTGGACGTCTTTTGGCTGAAATTATGATGATGATAATACAAGAAGAGGTAAGGTATACGGGTCAACCGAACTGGAACAGCCCCGTTAACATCATGCTTTCATTTTAATTTCGCAAAGGCTGGCAACGATATTGCGGCTCCTCTGGTGTTGCAGATAATGAGGCGCGGCGGCGATCACTTCTTCTTTTTCTCAGCCCACTGCTAAATGACCCACTGGCGATCACTTACCATCAGGTAATCCACTTGCTCGTTTGTCTCTGTTATAAAAAAAAACGTCAGACACCTCAAATATAATTATCGCCTTAAGCTATTGTAATCAAAGAAGTTTCCGGGTCCGTGTGTTGACGGATTGATATGTTATCAACCCACACCATCCTAAGGGTGTCGTAAAAGGCGACTAAAGGTATGCAAGAGGCAGATCACCTAACCGCAAGAGAAGGAACATTTTATACAAACCCTGTGCCAACCCGTATTGCCCGCGATGCACAGTCGGCTAATTTCATTGACTTTGGAGGACGCCCGAACCGAGTGGTTGGTAATTTATGGCATCAAATTATGATAAAGCAATATTGTTAGGTATTCCGAGCAAATTTATTCTAATTATTTCAGTTTTCATCTGTATCTTTACCTTTCAAAAATCATTATTTAATAGGACACAGAATTGCTAGCCGAGGTTAGACGCTAAACACCTACAACTTAATTTTGGCAATTCCGTTTGAGTCATTAATTAAATTTGTTCTTTGATATCCTTATTACTGAATGTGTTACTTGTAGTTCGGTTGTCAGTATAAATAGTTACATTGTTTTAATCATGATTAATTATCAATATTTTATAGTCTGACTCAACATCGTGTTGAATGGGTGTTGAATCATATAGCTCCCTTTCAATACCTGGAAGACTCGTACAAGCGATACCAACTTCTAATATCACATCTATAGCAATCACTATGTCAAGTTAGTAACGTCAAAACTGGCGTTTGATGTACTAATACGTCGTCGATAACTAACCTAACCTAACTAAATGATTACAGGTAATATATTGCTCTGTAGATGAAGATGGTGAGCCAAATAGCTCGATCCATCGCGCTTCGATCGCGCGTGGCAGGAGCGCGATCCAAATAGCTGGGTCTACACCGAACGATCCGTTTGGGATTGCAGATAGCTGGGTCCACACCGGACGATCCGTTTTGGATCGGCGATCCCGCGATCCGCGATCACGGAGCGTGGATCGTGGATCGTGTTATCTAGACCGATCCAGTTTTGGAAACTGGCGAAGAGAAGGAAATCTTGAAATGAAACTCTATGCCAACCCGTCTGGCCAGCGTGGCACAGTAGGCTAATTACCCTCCATGTAATTGGAGGAGGACCGACTCAGAAGTGAGTCATATGAGGGCTGATCGTTAGTAGTAGTAATTACATCAAATAAAGTAGAAAAAGGCGAGTTGGGCACTGATTAATATTGTATAGTACCTACAGTCAGCTAATCTTTGTCACCCTGTTTATAACATTTAGGCGACTAAGGATCGTTTTATAGAACGCAACTCAAGAGTCAATAAGTACTTGAGACTAGTTTTAGTCGGAGTATTACTTTTTAAACCAAGCTCCAGTAGAAACACGTCTGTGACTGCGTAATGACATTTGTCACTTATTTTAGAACAGTACTTGAGAGTTGG
This sequence comes from Clostera curtula, assembly GCA_905475355.2. Taxonomy (NCBI): domain Eukaryota; kingdom Metazoa; phylum Arthropoda; class Insecta; order Lepidoptera; family Notodontidae; genus Clostera; species Clostera curtula. The sequence continues at coordinate 15,862,023 of FR997797.1, read as the reverse complement.
ATTAACTGATCTTTATTTTATAACGACACTCGGCTCAAAATAAATGCTTGAGAAGACTTTATGGCAGAGGGTACTAACTTTAGAACCTGTTTTTTAATCAGGTGGAGCTTATCTTTTTGTATAAATCAAATGAAGTGACGGGTAGAAGTTACAAAACTACGAATATATCCGTTGAAATTGGATTAATGCATTGCAAGCTTAACGCTCGATTAGACCCACACGTCAATTATTGATTAATGAAATCCATAAGTATAACGATTAGGAACATTACGAGCTGAATCCATTTAATTGGCCGGGAAAATCAACTTGAAACCATTTATCATCGCATAGTTGAATTTTAAGTCATTATTTACGTAAATTTACCGGATCGGGTAGAATTTGCGATCGTACCCCAATTAGCACTAACAAGACGTTTGAGGAATATATTGTTTTCTTTTTTAGTACACAAATGGCAGCGGAATGTTTTGTAGACATAATTAGGACTATACGAGTATACTCGGGTAGTGACGGATTAAAACATATTATGTCACCCCATTTTTTTGTTCATCCGGGGTAATATCCTTTATGGACTTCCTCGCCGGCCACGGGGATGGCCAGCGAGGAGAGTGTGGGACTCTGCCCCATAGTGGGGGACTACCCACTAAACCTCCCCGGGGTGCTCGAACTCGCGTCCTGTTGCGGCATTGTGGGATCTGATGCAGAACCATATATTGTGCAGAACCATATTTTGACTGCCTCGTTGGTCTAGTGGTCAGATGTGCCGCCTTTGGATCAACGGGTCCCGGGTTCGATTCCGGGGTCGGGCAAGTGTCTTTGTCTAAACCTGGCTCGGAGTCTGGGTGTCATTTCTATCTATAATATGTATGTATTTACAAAAAAAAAATGTATATAAGTAGTTTATCATCCATCTCGTTACCATAACACAAGCATTAAGTTGCTTAGCTTGGGACGAGATGGCGTTGTGTGAAATGTCCAAGGATATTTATTTATTTATTTATTTATTGTGTCACCCCAACCCCAACCCATCCTAAGAGTGTTAAAGTCGAAATTAAAAGGAGGACAGGAAATGAAAAGGCCTGAAACCTAGCTGAAAGAACTAGGTACTGTGCCAACCCGTCTGGCAAGCGTAGCACAGTAGGCTACTACTATTCAGCTCATAGATGACCCACTGCTGAGTCATGCTACATGGAGGGTAATTAACCCACTGCGCCACGCTGACCAGCTGGCACAGGGTTTCGTATCAATTTGTCCTTCTCTTGCGGCTTCTTGGTCTCGTTATTTCCTTTTGTCGGCTCTTACGCCACCCTCAGGATGGGATGGGGTCGACACCATGTATTCTAAATCCATTACCACAAGAATGTTATCCTCCATATAGTTGGAGGAGGTACCACCCAGCAATGGGTAATTTATGGGGTGATAAGAGAAAATGTCAGACTTGGGCTTCTGATTGGTGGTTGTAACAAACTGAAAGTAATCACAGATATGCATATTCATCAAAACGTTTAATACGAGTATTACACGATATGTTGCGTGCTGGTTCCGCCGGCGACTCTGACGCATCAAACATTAAAGAAGAATCTCTAAAACGATTTACGTGACCACCGGTGACCTCACGATACACAATTATCGATCGATTGGCTGCTTGAAACAGCTATAACTGGGTATTTTGATTTGTGATATTTGTCTTAAAATATCTTCCGTGTCGTGACGGATTTAGAATACATACTGTCACCACCCCATTCCAGCCTGAGGGTGCCGTAAGAGCCGACAAAAGGAAATGACAAGGCCGAAGAGCTATCTTTTCGGCCTTTCAAGAGAAGGAACATTTGAAATGAAACCTTGTGCCAACCTGTCACAATAGGCTAATTACCCTCCCTGCAATGGAAGGAGGTCTGTCTTAGTAGTGGGTAATTAATGGGCTGAGCCGTAGATAGTTGTAACCTGATTATAATCAAAGTAAAGGTGACAGATAGATACACTCGTTACTATGTGATAAAAGTATCACATAATGTCTAAAATTCTTGAATAATTTAATGTCAAAAAGCCCACTTGAATACTTCAGTCGCTAATCAAAAGATCCGCAACCAGAACTAGATGGCCTCTTTCAAAAGCTGTGGTATGCAGATAGCCAATGTCAACTGGACTGGGTCAACGTGAATAGGTACTATATCATTCATTCAAACGTGCGTTAGATGTCATAAGGTTACATATTCAATGACGTAGGAGAAACGTAACTTCACCGAACAGGGTCACTCTAATAATCTCATAAATTAAAATACATAAACAGAATATGTGGCCGAAATTTGACTTGCTTGAATTTTGAACCTTAACTGCCTTGGTCTAGAGGTTAGATATAAAGCCTTAGGATTACGGGTCCCCGGGTCGGGCAAGTGTATTTGTGTAAACCAGAGGCACTTGTTTTGAGTCTGAATGTATTTTTTATTAAAAATAAAATTGTTATTTACTCGATCCAGGTAATGCTACTAACAGCTCCTAAAAACCTAACTCATGAGATATACTTAATTCTTACTCATGAGAGTTAGACAGGTTTTTTAGGAGCTGTTAAGAGCTCATGATTGAATTGTTAACAAGTTGTTAGTTTCCCCGAAAAAAAAAACAAAGAAGCGTAAATTAACCAACAAACAATTATAAAGTCGGTGTCTTGGGTATACCAGCTATATCCTAATGAACATCAGTTTCAATTTAAGTTGGCAACGACTTCAAATGGGTCTAACCATTTCAAATTGTCAGTTCAGGGTTCCGACAAGAGACCGTCCTCCTTTTTTCGAATTCGATTAAAAATAGATGTTTTATGACGCCATCGAATAAACCGGAGATACAACACAATTTATACATTTCTTACTTACACGTTTAACGTTGCATTTTAATCATCAACCGCAGTTCTAAGTGACATCTAACATTTGCATATAAAATCTGTAGGAAACAGGACATCCTGCTGTCACCGAAAAAAATACATTATTGATAAATAAATCAGACGTTTGTCAAGACTTTTTGTTGCAGGTAAATCTTAATTTCCTGCACTTTATTTAGGACGTGTTTGTTATCTTCTTATTTGACAGCTTTGATATGTTCAAGATTACCTTTCTCAGATATGACGAATAACACTGCTATATGTCGAGTCGCTATATATTTATATCATTACTACTACTTCCGAAAGCTCAGTGCTAGTAGGCCTCCCACACGGTGGACCGATGAGCTGGTTTAGGTCTCTGGAAAACGAAGGATGCGGGTGACCCAGGACTCTCTGTGGGAATCTTTGGGGAAGGCCTATGTCCAGCGGTGGACATCTTTTGGCTGAAATTATGATGATGATGACTACTGCTACTCACCCCATAAATGACATACTCCTGAGTCAGGCTTGCTTCAGTTACATGAAGGCGTTATTAGCCTACTGTGCCACTCTGGCTTGACGGGTTGACATAGGGTTTCGTATCAAGTTTCCCTTCTCTTACCAGTTATCGGTCTTGTTATTACCTTTTTCGGCTCTCACTACGCCCTGAAAATGGAATGGGGTAGTGACACTATGTACCCGTCACCGCACGGACAATACATATACGATTACGGATTTAGAACTTCCCTATATAAACTACTAGTGACCCGCCCCGGCTTCGCACGGGTGCAATGATTAACATCTAAAGTTTCTCTACAATTATGCATGTATTATACTTAAAAACCTTCCATACAAATCACTCAATCTATTAAAAAACCGCTTCAGAATCCGTTGCGTAGTTTTAAAGATCTAAGCATCCTCCGTCTGCGCAATTTTCGTACAGAAAGGGGTACAACGTTTTTGCTGCACGTATTAATATATAGAGATAATCTGGTGCACAGAACGACCGCATAGATAGAGACCATAAATGGTCATGTGAAGTAAAAATATTTTTAATCGAAATTATTACTACAGTATAATAAGACCGTTAAACACAAGAGTTCGACAGGATCTTGCAACAGTAAAATTTGCTGCCACAATAAATTTAAGTTGGTCACGACAATTCTGCGACAGCTAATCTAATCTCGCTGTAAACTAAGCGTATATTTCATTAATTTTACCAAATAGCCTGTAAACCCAAACTCAAAAGGAACTTTATTCATATAGATTTTATCACAAAACTCATATAAATCGTCATGTTTAAAACTATCATGATCTTTCGGCCCTTGTCCCACGCTTGGTAGCATTCTCCATACAGTTCTATCGGCATCATAACTACATTCATATCTTTGATAAGCATGTTCTCATTCCCACAATCCATTAATCTTTTTACCCTTTCGTCCATCCACATTCATACAGAAACTACCACCGGTATGGACTGCTGCTCAATAAAAAAACCAGACAAGAAACTCTATATATGCTTTTACAATAAAGAACCATACAATATAGAGAGAGCAAGTTTGCTAGATGAGATGTGATTATAATTATAAAAAGTCCGAGATAAATCTAAAGACCATCCCTTAAAATGCATTTTGTCGTGATATTAAAACAACACAAAATACATTAAGTACAATTAATAAAATTTTATGACATTTTCAGGGTGAATCTTTCCTATATTAATTACTAGCGACCCGCCCCGGCTTCGCATGGGTGCAATTATATTATACCTATAAACCTTCCTCTTGAATTACTCTATTTATTAAAAAAAACCGCTTCAAAATCCGTTGCGTAGTTTTAAAGATTAATACATACATAGGGACGGACAGAAGAATGCGACTTTGTTTTATACTATGTAGTGATAGTGAAGTCAATTACAGGTACGCATAACATTGTTAGAAGGACATTTAAAGAGTTGGATAAAATACCAATGTTATGCAAAATTATCATTGCTTAAGTTCATAAAAATAAATTTAGTAGGAAAATAACAACAAATTGAAGCCATAACATTATAATCGGCAACAAACTAAAAACAATTGAATAATTTGATCTTGTCAGCCCATAAATGACCCGGCCTGACTGAGATGGGCCTCCTCCAAATTCATGCAGAGAAATGTGCTGTGTTTTATACAAATTAAATAAATAGATAGATATTCTACCTTAGATTAAATAAATAAATATATAGATTTCCTTTCTGGTACATGTACACAAAAGAAACCAAATACAACTAAATGTACATAATAAATTTGTACCATATCGATAAGGAAACCACAAATAATGCGATAGGTAACCCTGTTTTTATCAATTTCAGGTTTAATTCAGCCTATAATAGTCATTAATCTTCCACGTATTTCTAACACTACTGAACTATGAAAAACGACTACGCAAAATTCTTTAAAAAAAAAAAAAGAAAGTTAAACTCGTAGTTTCTGTACTGCCTACAAATAATGTGTCTATCGTGACTGAAGGACTCGTCAGTCCGGCCGGGTCTTACCTTTTTAATCGGGAATTAAGTAACCAAGCGCTCAAAAGCCCTTGCTCTCAAAACAGTGTCACCTCGTTACATTACAGAATGTCGTAATCGAATTCCTGTTTCTGACAATTCGGGCTAAAAACTCGAGCACTTTCGTTGAAAGCGTGTTGCGTATGTTGTACAACATTCACTCCATTTTGCATAATAATTTTATTAATATTGTATTGGTACTGCAGGTCATTGGGAATTATTTTTTATTGCTGTAAATATCATAGTTGGTGTGAGTTGCTGATAATTTAAGGCAATTTTATGATAATTATGACTCAGGATATTTTTTCAAATAAATCTAATATGTTTTTGTGTGCTCCTGCTTCGTTGAGTAAACAACCTACGTTTTTAAATGCCTATTCTAAATAGTTAACCTATAATCGGCACATAGCGCGCAGGACCGACGCCCGATAGGGTAGAAAATTCCTCGAGTGGTTACTGCGTTCCGGAAGGCTCAGTGCTGGTAGGCCTGCCACACGGTGGACCGACGACCTGGGTAAGGCATGAAAGCGATGGATGCGGGCGGCACAGGACCGGCCTTCGTGGAAATCCAAGTCTTTTGGCTGAAATAATGATAAAGTAATAACAATAACCACCAAAATATGACCGTCATCACCGAAAGCCTGATTGATTGAGGGCATCTCAGTTACCCGGGACGTCCTTTGATAGTCGCTGGTGTTGCGCTACCCGTCCAGGTTTCATAGTTAAATGCGTTCTCGTTAATCTGTGGCGACCCAATTGTGACGTATACCGGGGTATACGTGGGGTTTTAGTGGTTAGGCGAGTGGTTTCCGGTGTCACACATAACCGTTGCCCCACCCCTGAGGGGCAGCGGTACGCATCAAGCAAAAAAGTGGCAACTCCATAAAATTGGGAAAAGGCAGGAAGGAATTTACATAGATATAGCGAACCCGTCTCTTCTCCAACAATCCCTGTAACTCTGTCATAGAAGAATAGCCAGTTTACTCAATTTCTCACTCATCTCCTCCTCAGTAGGCATAGATAGATAGAGTACACTTCATTGCTAACACAAAAACAAAAATAATACAAAATACACTATTTATATATGCGGGTATGTGGTTTCATTGGTGGCCTTATTGTTCAAAGGTATTTCTTCCAGTTTTCTAATAATCTATCTACATAATGTCACTGCCCAATTAAATCCGGAGGGTCGTAAGCAAAAGGCAACAAGAAATAATAAGGTCGGAAACCTAGCTGCAAGAGAAGGAAAACTTCATACGAAACCCGAATTCCGAACCGGTGGTAGATGGTAAATTTTAATTTAGTGTTGGACTGGTCAATGGAGCTCTAATGAGCCAACTTGATTAAATGAGATTTTGAACAAATTGAATTGAAGAAATTTGAACATGCCAACCCGTCTAGCCAGCATGGCACAGTAGGCTAATTACCCTCCATGTAGTTGGAGGCGGCCCGACTCAACGGTGGGTCATCTACGGGCCAGGTAATAGTACATGCCCAGTAGCTACATAAATGTACTTGGGATATGTGAAACAAATCGAAAACCTTTTAGCAGACCATGTGCGGTAGTTCTAAATTATATTGTCTTGTCTCTATTCGAGGGTCGCTCTAATGGTAGCTTGATTGATTTCTTTTAGTAATTGCTCATAGTAACACCATTTGTTTAATTATTTATCAGCTGGTAATATCGTAACCAACGGAAATACAGTCAGAGTGGATATTTTTTGTTCTAATGATAAAATTATCATCCCTTGCATATACTCTTTTGTTTATTGTTTAAGTCTGTGGTGAAATCGAGAATAGAACTATAATAATAGAACTATAATTTAAATTATTAATAGCCGAATTTGGATCACTGGACGACACTATCACTATCACTACATAGTATAAAACAAAGTCGCTGTCGTCTGTCCGTCCCTATGTGGATTTTGAAGCGGTTTTTTAATAGATAGGGTGATTCAAGAGGTAGGTTTATGTGTATAACTAGCTGCACCCTGCGGTTTCACCCGCGCTTACTTGACATTTATCGTTATATTTTGGATAATTCACATAATATCTTTATAAATTATAGCCTACGTGTTATTCTGATGTGTAAGCTATATTATTGTAAAGTTTCATCAAAATCCGTTCCATAGTTTTTGCGTGAAAGAGTAACAAACATCCATCCATCCATACTTACAAACTTTCGCATTTATAATATTAGTAGGATACATGCATAAAATTACATGTTCATCATTGCACCCGTGCGAAGCCGGGGCGGGTCACTAGTTAATTATAATTATTTGTATGACTTTTTAAACCAATGTTCCATCCACTACTAAAATACCATAAAAGACCCACTGCTGAGTCGGACCTCCACTAACCACATAGAGGGTAAATAGCCTACTGTGTCACGCTACTCGGACGGGTTGGCATGGGGTTTCATATCAACACACGGGATCTGAGGGGAAGCGACGTCCTGCCGGGTGCTCACGGCAGGACGTCGAGTGCTCGTAAAGAGCCTGAGGAGAGGAGGAGGGCCTCCTCGTCTGCGGCGTGGTTCTGCATCAGATCCCACAATGCCGCAACAGGACGCGAGTTGGAGCACCCCGGGGAGGTTTAGTGGGTAGGCCCCCATATATATATGGGGGAGAGTCCCGCACTCCCCTCGCTGGCCATCCCCGTGGCGAGGAAGTCGATAAAAGATTTTACCCAGGGCAAAAAAAAAAAAAAAAGGGTTTCATATCAAGATGTCCTTCTCTTTTTGCTAAATTTTTGGTCTTATCATTTCCTTTTGTCGGCTTTGACGACACTCTCAGGATGACTCACAATATTCTAAAACGGTCACCAGACATTTTGTTGTTTAGATATACAAGGGTGAATCAAAAAGTTCTTAGAAGTGCATATATATGAAACCTTTTTGGATCAAGTTCGATATTCAAATTAAAGAGTGTCTATCACACTATATTTATGCAGACTGTCACTTGTTTTTGTCAGTTCGTTCGCATGTAATAAATTTTTTTGTGCAACGAGTTGCTAAAAAGTCAAAATTATGGATAAAAGTGAGTTACGTGCGGTGATAAAATATCTCAGTTTGAAAAAAATTTCTACGAAGGAAATTTTTTTGGACATTCAGCAGACATTAGGGGGTGATGCTGTACCCTATTCTACGGTTGCGTACTGGGTGGCTGAATTTAAAAGAGGTAGATCAAGCTGTAAAGATGACCCGCGTTCTGGGCGGCCTTCAACCTCCGTTACAGAAGAAAATGTCAAAAAGGTTGAGAATCTGGTTTTGGAAGACAGAAGAATGACTATAAAACATATAGCTGAGATCCTAAAGATATCTTTTGGTAGCGTTCAATCCATTTTAATTGATTCACTGGGGTTCAAAAAGTGTCTGCAAGATGGGTGCCACGAATGTTAACCGACGAAAACAAAAAGCGACGTTTGGAAATTTCCAAGCGTAATCTCGAAATGTTCCAGCGTGATTCGGATAATTTTTGCCGTCGTCTTGTCACCATGGATGAAACGTGGGTCCACCATTTTGATCCTGAAACTAAAAGACAAAGCATGTCTTGGAAACGACCATCCTCTCCATCCATTAAGAAATTTCGAGTTGCTCCTTCCGCTGGCAAAGTTATGGCCTCTGTGTTCTGGGATAGTGAAGGAATCCTTTTTATTGATTACATGCCAAAAGGCCAGACGATAATTGGACCCTATTATGCAAATTTAATCCCGAAAGTGCGTGAAGCGATTAAAGAAAAACGTTGTAGAAAACTGTCGTTGGGCGTGTTGTTCCTTCAAGATAACGCTCCTGCCATCGATCGGAAGTTGCGCTCAACGCAATCCGCTGTGCTGGCTTCAATCTCCTTGACCACCCACCATATTCTCCGGACTTAGCCCCAAGTGATTTTCACTTATTTCCAAAATTAAAAGAGGAAATTCGTGGAACAAAATTTCACGATAATGACGCGGTTATAGCTGCCGTAGAGGACTTTTTCGAGAGTCAAGAAAATTTTTTTTTTTCACAAGGAATAAGGAAGTTAGAAACGCGTTATTCTAAATGCATTGCATTGGAGGGAGATTATGTAGAAAAATAAAATATTATTATTTAAATCTTTGCATTTTTTAATATTGATTCCAAGAATTTTTTGATTCACCCTCGTATACTCGTATGTATATAATAGGTAGTCCTATAATTATTGTTTGGCCATAGCAGTCTTAAATATCGTTTAAAAATTCCTACTGACTGTACACAAAGACTATTTATCATTTCTTGTAAGCATTGACAGACAAGGATAAGGTAATGCTTAAGCAGATAATTTCTAAGCAATGGGCGGCGAATAAGTAGATCAAAAATTGTTGTTAACGATGAATGGCCATACTCAAGAGGTCAACGAAGTAATATATGAGCATTATTGAAATCAATTATTCAAATAAATTTATAATATAGAATAGATTATTGAACGAAATGACCCTTTTTTTACCTGAGGGTATAACTAAATCTTAAAAGCATATCCGGCAGTGAAGGTTGTTGTGACACAATGTTTTTATTTAAATAAATAAATAAAATAAATAAATATCCTTGGACATTTCACACAACGCCATCTCGTCCCAAGTTAAGCAACTTAATGCTTGTGTTATGGTAACGAGATGGATGATAAACTACTTATATACATTTTTTTTTTTTGTAAATACATACATATTATAGATAGAAATGACACCCAGACTCCGAGCCAGTGCCTCTGGTTTAGACAAAGACACTGGCCCGACCCCGGAATCGAACCCGGGACCCGTTGATCCAAAGGCGGCACATCTGACCACTAGACCAATAGTACTGAGACTACAGAGTTTCATGGCATGTATAACGTGACCATACGTCCCGGTTTCAGGCTGTCCATCCCGCTGCCCTAAGGAGAAAAAAAAATGACCCGCTTTTACGGATAAACCTTTATACCCTTTGCACTTAAATATGACATCTTACACCGATGTACCTTAAATATGTATTTATTTATATACAAAATTGTGTAGTGCGCCTACACAATTTTGTATATAAATAAATACGCTCAAACACGAAAAAAAAAATGGTCACGTTAGGCATGTACCACTTTAATTAACGACAGACCTACAACTGAAATTTTGTCAGGTCACGTGATCCTGGAACATCTTCCCTCCATTGTGGCAACCCGCGGCCCTGAAGCGGGAAGTTGAGGAACACCGTTGGTTTTAGTGGGTAGGTCGAGACGCTTACATCTTTCCGCGCCCCAGAGTCCCACATATCCCGGCTAGTCCCTAATGGCCAGCTATCCATGAGGATGTCCAAAGACAATAAAAAATAAGTCAATGGTTACTTAGACACACATCGTAGCAGCTCGATAGCAATATCGATAACATCGATAATACACTGGGCTGCAAAACTAAGTATCACACTTTTAAAATTGCAACAACTTTTTAAGTACACAAATATACTTTCGAAATAAAACGGACTCAACAAAAGTTAAATTTTGTATATAAAATATTCATAGTCGCTGATAACTTCTATAGTTTAGAAAAAAATGATATATTAAAAGTGTAGTACTTTGTATTGCAGGTTAGTGTATATTAGTATAACTGTCTCTCTCTCTTTGCGTTGTATGTCGTATCCCCAATGTTGAGGGTCGTGACCACCCTTCAGCATCTCTATCTCTTGTATGATGTTCTTCCATCTGTTCCTGTTTCTGGCGGTGTGGAGCGCATTTTGGACCGTAGAATTGAGAATGGTGCGGATTTGATCGGACCAACGTGTAGGGCTGCGTCCACGAGGTCGTTTTCCATCTACTTTGCCAATCACAATATAACTGTACGTGTTAAATAAGACTCCAATTATAACTTTTATATACTCGTATGTACTGAGGAGGTCTAACGGACTGTGCGTTACGCAATAGATCTGCAGGTTAAGCAACGTCTGATTCTACTGAATGTTGAATGGGTGTCCATCAAGTCCATCATTATTGTGTATAATAACGGACTTATTTCGTGCTTCGGCGGGCACGTAAAGACAGGGGTACAGGCTGCTATTCCACCATCTATGGTAGTCGTAACATGAGTAGGTCATTTATGGGCTAAAAGTAGAGATATGCTTAAGCCACGGACTTGTAGTAGTTGTTTATTGGTTACTAGCGACCCGCCGCGGCTTCGCACGGGTGCAATGATCAGCATCTAAATTTATCAGTGTTTCTCTACAACATTATGCATGTATTGTACAAATAAACCTACCTCTTGATTAACTCTATTACTATTAAAAAACACTTTAAAATCCTTTGCTTAGTTTAAAAGATTTAAGCACACATAGGGACGGACAGATGTCAGCGACTTTGTTTTATACTATGTAGTGATGATAATGATAATGATTTTCACCTTTTTTTTCGTCGGAAGTCCTCTTAGATGTCCGGCCTTTCGGGGACAGGCCAGCAGTTGCGCCAAAATCTACCCACTTAAACCAACGGCGATTCTGCACTGCCCGAACCAGGGCCACGGGTATTGCTCCTCCGTTGGAACTCCGTTGCTCCGTGACTCTGGGGACCCGCCGCGTTTAGTGGAGCCCCATTCTCTGACGCGGGCCCCTCCGATCAAGGCGTACAGATTCCCTTTTGCGCAGACGACGGTCTTCCCTCGTTTATTGGTTGTTTTCTTACACCTAGTCCAACTGTTTTGCGTATCATGCCCGTAGTATAGAATAACAGTAAGATTGGATAGCCCATAAGCGAGACCCAGTGCTGAATCGGGCCTCCACCAGTTCCATGTATAGTAATAAGCCTACTGTGCGACGGTGGCCGGACGGGTTTAGGTTCGTATCAATTTTTCTTTCTCTCGCGGTTAGGTTGTCTTATCCGCCTTGTCTTTTTCTTTTGTCGGCTCTTACAACAACCCTCAGAGTGGAATGGGGTGGTGGTGGTGACTCGTTGAGCGCTCTGGTTGTATAGACGCGTGTGTGTATGCAGTGCAGTGTGCTGTAAGTGAAGTTCGAAATGTCGACGAAGTGTGATAATTGTGGCAAAAGCATATCCAAAACAAGACCTGGATTAGAATGCCATAGATGTGAAAAAACAGTACATTTGAGCAACCTCTGTACTGGCCTAACAAAGAAACAAATTACTGCTCTCAGGGCAACAGAAAATTTAGACTGGAACTGCAGTGATTGCCAGAGCAATGCAAGTGGACGTCGTCGCTCGCTCATCATTCCCAGTGATGACGACGACGATGACGACGATCGCACAGAGGCTACCCACGTATCGATCGACCTAAAGAAACTAACGAGTGATATATCCAAAGAAGTCGAAAAAGCCATAAAAAAAGAAATGAAAGACGTTATAGAATCGATACAGTTTAATTCGAATAAAATGGATGAGATGATTAAAACAATAGAAATGATGAAAAATAATATTAATAGTTTACAGAAGAAAAATATTGAACTAACAAATCGAAATAATAATTTTGAGACGAGGGTAGGAGTGCTGGAGCAGCGTTTGCAAGAAATGGAGCAACGAGATTTGTCCAAGCATCTTGAGATTCACTACATGCCATCCACTGATGAAGAAAACATTCTTGATATTGCGAACAAAGTTGCCAAAAAGCTTAAGCAAAACACCGCAGATATCAAGGCTGCAAAACGCTTACCTGAAAAGAATGGACGAGCAGGCGTAGTTCAAGTCAAACTGAATTGTGAAGAGACCCAGGCATCTTGGATAAGTGCGTTTAAAATGAATAAAGCTGGAATTACAGCCTCAGATATTATACCAGGGTTGCCCAAATCCAACGAACGTACCATATTTATCTGTGAATCCCTAACGCCATACAACAAGCAGCTTCTATTTGTCGCCAAGCAAGAACTCAAGGAGATGTTTAAATATATATGGATAAAAAAAGGGGTACTACGTGCACGGAAAGAGGGAGAAGCGGCGAAGTCTCATATTATCCGATCCTTGGAAGATGTTAAGAAATTAAAAGCAACTACGTCCACTAAACCAATGGCTATAAACGTTCTCTCCATGTAACTATTATAATCTGGCTTCATTTTATAACTGTATACTTACGTGCATAGTATTTCTTTTTTATCAGGTAATGGATGTTGATTTCGACGATATAATGGAAATAAAAGGCAGTGAAGACCTGCGAAATTTTTTGACCGATGTCCCAGAAAATATTAAAATACTTTGTGTACACATGAACATTCGATCTATAATTAAAAACTTTAGTTCTCTAGAACAATGTATATATTCGGCACCGAGAAATATTGATATAATAATGCTAACGGAAGTAAACATCTCTGACAATATTTGCAGTTTGTACCAGATAAAGGGTTATAAAATGTACTCTAAGCTGAGAAGTAAACAAAGAGGGGGTGGAATTATAATATATGTTAAAAACAAGCACCATTTCCAGTTAAATAACGTGAATACACAACACTGTGAAATTATTCTAGGAACTCTGACTACACCACAGGATTATATCGCGAATTTGTGTTGTATTTACCGACCCCCTAGTAATAGTAAGCACTTATTTGTTAAAGAACTCGATGCCCTGTTCAAACTGATAGGTAGACAGAGTGACTTTTTCATACTCGGCGATATAAACATAGATTTGCGGATGGAAGGCCCTATAAAACATATTTATAACACTGTCATGTACAAGCACGGACTAGTGTGTGGGATCACAGAGTATACACGAATAGAAAAATCTAATAACAGAACTAGTAAATCTTGTATTGACCATATATATGCACGATCCCACTCACTAGACTTGTACACGGCGGCGCTTGGAACTGCACTGGCTGACCATCGCGTTGTTGTGCTAGCTATTGCCGATGAGTTAACTGTAAATGAAAACACACGGTCGGGAAAAAAATACATCACGCGATATAATAATGAATTGTTAATAAAAAACTTAGAGGCGATTGATTGGCTACCTTTAACATACACGGTTGATCCCAATAAAATTTATGAAATCATAGTAAAAAACATCCAAGAATGTTACAGCAAATCGACAGAGAGAGTAAAATTATTTAATAACCTCGGGAAAAATAATAACAAGTGGATAAATAATAAAATAGTAAAAGCATGCAAATACAGGGACAAATTATTCATGAAATGGATAGCAGACTCAACGAATATGATAGCTAAACAGCAATACAATTCTGCCAGAAATTATGCTAACAAATTAATAAATAAAAGCAAAAATAAGTACATTAAACGGCAAATTTACCTCAAAAAAAATAATCCTAGAGAGCTTTGGAAGTTACTAAATGAAATCACTGGCAGAGCGAAAATTATTGCTGACACTATTATATTTAACGCTTTTGCAAATAATGCTACCACGATCAAAAACATAGCCAATAACTTTGCGGACAATTTTACTACTAATGTTAGGAATATTATACCGAAATGCAATAAACTAATCTTGGATAAACAGTCTTATTCTTCTCGAGCTATTGCTTCGTGCCGATATCAACCAGCAACTGCTTTAACAATACAAAACGAAATAAAATCATTAAACAATTTAAAGGCACCAGGTTTAGATGGTATTCGAGCTCAGGACCTAAAAATTATTGCTACCCAAATAGCAGATGTTATTGCCCACCTTGTCAACATATCAGTCAAACAAGGGATATATCCACAAGGCCTGAAGACTGGGATAGTTAGACCAATTCATAAAAAAGGTAATTACTCTGAGTACAGCAACTATCGGCCAATAACTATACTATCTACTATTAACAAAATTGTGGAAAAAGTAATTTCGAAACAAATTCATGCTTTTTACAAACAACATCAAATAATTACAAATAAACAATTTGGGTTTCAATCAGGAAAAAGTGCGACGCAGCTACTCTCAAAATTTACAGACAGTATTTATGGCCATCTTGATAATAAAGAACACATCCTTATTGTGTTCATTGATTATAGCAGTGCCTTTGACACCTTAAAACCTAATATTCTCATTGAAAAACTAAGCAATTGTGGTATACAAGGGCCTCTCGGTAACTGGTGCCAGGACTACATCAAAGAAAGGTCATATGTGGTTAAGATTGCGGATAGCTTGAGTAAACAAGTTAAGGTAGAACAAGGCACAGCACAGGGCTCAGTGCTTGGTCCTCTACACTATATAACTTATGTGAATGATGCCATTAATGTAGTATCGGATTGTGAAATTTATCAATTCGCTGATGACACTTGTCTTGTAAGTGCTGATAAAGACATCAAAATAGCCTCCAGAAAATTACAAAAAGATTTTACAATGCTTTGTAGCTGGTCTCATGATGCTGGGCTTATTTTAAACGCGGAAAAAACTAAAATAATGTATGTAAGTTCAAGTCAAAACCGCGTTGATCATATCCCTCATATCGTAACACATAGTCACGAATGTCAGCACAAAGAGTACCAAAGTTGTAAATGTGCTCCAATACAAGTAGTCGATAAGCAAAAATACCTAGGTCTTATAATTGATGACCGCTTCAAGTGGAAAGAACATATAAATTATGTTTGCGACAAACTAAGAGCTATTCTAGCAAAACTCAGCATCATTAAACAACGAATACCATACTCAACCGCTTTGCAACTATATAAATCACTCGGAGAACCAATTATATATTACGGTTTAAGTAGTTACGGACGCACATTTAAATCGCACCTAGACTCAATTTACGACTTACAAATAAGGATATTAAAAACTATTACACCTCAGAAAATAAATATTAAATATAAACTGAATGAAAATGTAAACAAACTTTTTAAACATTGTACAATTTTACCAGTACACGATCAAGTTAAATACGTATTACTTACAGAAAATTATTTTATAAAAACATACTTACAGCCTGTACTACATAACAAACATACTAGAAGCGTGTTTAAGTCTAAATTTGTGGTACCCAGTTACAGTAATCTTTATGGTAGACAGATGCTACAATATCAAATGCCTAAATTAATTAATGATCTCCCTGTAAATGTTAAAGAACAAATAAAACAATCAAACATAAAATGCAATTTAAAAAAATATTTTCTGGCCATTTTGCAATAATTAGTTTAAAAAAAAAAAAAAAAAAAAAAAGTTAACAATAAGTGACTAAAATATATCTTGTTATATAAGTATCCTAAGAATATTATATCGCAATTGGCAGACGTGTGTTTTCATGAATGCCTTGTTGCCGGCTTTAGTATTATTGTCATCTACCTTCCTTCTTTTTAACTTTTTATTGTATTGCATACTCTCATAAAAATTATATCCGACTAAAACAGTGATGAGGGCTTGATGGTGAATTCTGGTGTACGGAAAAACCAAACTTGGTTTATGATACACTGTTTAAGTTATATTGTAAGGCTACCGTGTAGTGCTCAATAAATAAATAAAATAAAAATAAAATTAATCCGTCACCACACGGATAACTACGGAACTATCAGGTGTGATTTCAAATCTGACACCGTTAATGGCATTTCGATAATAATGTATTAAATCATCGTTCTGTTACTAAGTTACGTAAAATTCTCCAAATCTTGTTCTTGATAAATTTAAATTCTTATGTCATGCTGACTAAACATAAATTATACATATATGAGATATTATCATCCATTACTTAATAGTTTTAATTACCATAAGCGCACCAAGTGACTCTCAACTCACTCTAAATACACACACATAATATACTAATTAGTACTATCTTAGGTAGGTTTATATAATACCCTTCCTTAGTAATTCGATTGTTTAAAAGACGTTTAATTGGCATTGAATCATTCGATGGAAAATCAAATAAAATTATACGTACAAGTTTGTATTAACATTATCACTACTATCGCTGTCGTCTGTTCCTCCCTAAGTATGCTTAAATCTTTAAAACTACGCAACAGATTTTGAAGCGGTGTTTAATCCATAGAGTGATTCAAGATTATACATGCATAATATTGTAGAGAAACACTGATTTACCCGTGCGATGCCGGGGCCGGTCGCTAGTAAATAATATACGAAAATTAACATACCTACTATTCGATTACACATTGAAGTTAAACACTTTACAGCTGAATTATCGCGTGTAGTTCAAATAATTTAATTTACGACGTTTCGCATGCTTCGCACCAGTTGTGGTCACTAGAGAGACTAGATGAGAGTTGTCATTGATCGTTTCTCTATTCAAAGAACAGGGTGTGAAAGCCTTAACTACAGAATCGATAGCACGTTGACGTACATACTGTATGCTGTGTGCGTAATAACTATAGCTTACTATTGCTTCTTAGCCCATAAATGACCCACTGCTGAGTCGGGCCTCCTCCAACTACATGGAGGGCAATTATCCTACTGTGCCACGCTGGCCAGATTGGGTTTCATGTCAAGTTTTCCTTCTCTTACAGCTAGGTTATCAGCCTCGTCATTTCCATCTGTTGACTCTTACGACACCCTCAGGATGGAATGGGATGAAGACACCATGAATTCTTAATCCGTTAGCTAGTTGGTTGATTTTCAGTGGATCCCATGTTTAAACTCGTTGGTCTAGTGGTCAGATGTGCCGCCTTTGGATCACGGGTCCCGGGTTCGATTCCGGGGTCGGGCCAGTGTCTTTGTCTAAACCAGAGGTTACTGGCTCGGAGTCTGGGTGTCATTTCTATCTATAATATGTATGTATTTACAAAAAAAAATTATATAAGTAGTTTATCATCCATCTCGTTACCATAACACAAGCATTAAGTTGCTTAACTTGGGACGAGATGGCGTTGTGTGAAATGTCCAAGGATATTTATTTATTCATTTATTTATTTTTATTTAAACTTAAAAATCTGGTTTAGGAAATCCTCAATATCTCAGCCATACATCATGAAACAGAAAGCTTTTAAACATAAAACTGCTTCTTTTGATTACCTCTATACTTCGGATGGCTATGGAGTTTTTGTTATCCCCTGTATAGCGTTTTTTTTTCGAACCTGTGGATAAAGATCTTTTGACAGAACACTTAACTGCCAAGATTTCGTAGTAAGTATGAGACTCCGAATCATTTTAAAACCAAGTTGTAAGGACTACAATAAAACAAATTGAATATTTTATGTGAGAAAGTAAAATGTAAGCCCTTCTGTCACTACTTGCGACGCAAAATACGTAGAGCACGTGACAAACTACCAATTTCTATTACACGATTACCTTTTTAATTGCCTTTCAAAATTCAATACCAACCAAGAATTCTAAACTAATATCCTTATTAGAATAGCATTAAAAAAAAGTTCGTATCAGGTGCGTCTACGTGCGGTGCGTATAAAATCACGCGCGCTCTGTGACGTAACAGCAACGGTACAACCTGTAGCATGCTCGCTGTCGTGCGCCAACGATAGCAAAAGTGTCTGCCGACCCTGGTTCTCCCCCCTCCTAGCAGAGGGGGGCGCCACTACCAGCTCCCTTCACCTTCGCGGCGTAAGCTACCGCGCGACCAATGACCGCCCGCCCCGGCCCGGCGAAAGGTTTTATATACAAGTGGAATTCGCGTAGCCAAATTGCTATAAGTTAAAATATAGGGTAGTCGGACGGTTGACTTGATCGCCGCGCGCTCGCCAAAGTGCGCTCCGTCACCCAATAAAAAATTGGTGCTTCGCGCGTTTTCGTGAGTTGGGATTAAACGCGCCTGGACATATCGTGCTTTGGGCCAATGCTCCGCAAGTTGAGGTCTTAATAACATTTTGTTCGTGTTTAAAGGACTTCCACTTGTGTGTTAACATGGGGTGCAGTGGTAGGTACTGGTTGCTGACTCTGTACTTGTGTCTTGTGACTGAACTTGTAATCGGTGTGAGAGTGGTGCCAAAGAGGAAGAAAGGTAAAGTATATATATTTTTTATTATAATATACTACTTTTTTATCTGATTAAGCTGTAATGAATGATAAATAAATATTTATAGCTGCGGTTTCATATTTTTAATTAATGCTTTGGCAATCATAAGTAAAATTAAATTGTGTGTGTGTGTGTGAAAGTTTACGACTAGGTACTTAATTACGTTAATTTTAATTTTAAGCTTGCTCTGTAATAATATAGAAATTTTATTTCTGGACGAACTAAATACTAAAAAAATATTGATATTTGACAATAAATAATTAACCGTTAAACAATTGTTTTTTTTTAGTTATATGTAGTGTACTGTTTTCATATCATTATGAATCTTACAATGTTGATATGCGTTAAATTTAAGGATCAGAAATATAAATTTATTGCAAAGAACGAAGTTTTATGGTTTAGCCTGACCTCGTTCCGCGCTAAGAAACGTTTTAAATACTTTATTACAAATGTTATGAAGTAATAATTAGTAATAAATGTTTCCGTAATTTTTTGCAGCTGTTGAAGCTTACTTTACGTGTTCGCAAAGCCTATAGAAGTAGATAATTCTTATTAGCTGTAGGTTAAATTTAACATCTAACTAATATTATAAACGCGAAAGTTTGTAAATATGGATGGATGGATGGATGTTTGTTACTCTTTCACGTAAAAGCTACTGAATGGATTTTAATGTAACTTTACAATAATATAGCTTATACATCAGAATAACACATAAGCTACAATTTTATAAAGATATTGTGTGAGTTTTCCGCAAAATAACAATATGCGTCAAGTAGTAGAAAAAAAATGTGACAAAAAAATAAATTCCATCACCACGCAGGACGCATCTAGTCTTTTATAAAAAAACTTTTCATTAAAATTCCTTTTTTAAGTTAATTATCTTCAAAGATATTTTTATTTGCTGACTGGTGACTTTGCTGTAAGTCACCCGTGTCACCTCTGTGTTACAGACTGCGGCATTGTTGTGGGAAATAAACGTGACATTGAAACAGGTGTTCCGTGTGCTATTTTTAAACTTTTATGTGTGATTTTTGTCATTACAATAGAAAACATCGACTTCAATATCCCAAGTCATTTCTTAAAAAAAAATATTAGTTTACACTTAATGATTTTTGTTATGTGAGCTGTATCATCTGTGTATAATTAGGACGAGGTCGTATATTTTCTTACCATGGAACTCAGATAACAGTAGATACAAAAAACAATGTTTACCAAGGTGATATGATCTCCAGAAGGATTAGTGCTGTGATAATTATCATTAAACTTGGTAAAACAAAACAATGGCATTAGATTAGACACGAGCTCTATTAATTTAACAAAATATGTATGTACATACACTAGCTCTATTTAAAAAAATATGTATGTACATGCATATTTTGTTAAATTAATAGAGCTCGTGTCTAATCTAATGCCATTGTTTTGTTTTACCAAGTTTAATGATAATAGTAGCGTAAGCTACTATAATGCAGAATTTAATCAACAATTAAATCAAACTATCATAATAGTCATTTTATAATGTTTCCACAGTCACTGCTGTATTTTTTACTTCAAGAGGGCAAAACTCTTAAATCGAAGATAGGGCAATTTAAATTGAAAAAATATTAAAATTTCGGGAAAGATTGTTCAGAATACATACATACATACATATAATCACGCCTCTTTCCCGTAGGGGTAGGCAGAGACCACTTCTTTCCACTTGCTACGATCACTACACAAAAATTAAGACCCATTTTTTTTAAGTGACATTTTAATTCTTCTCGGAACATAAAAAGAAAAACAGAGCTATTTACCAAACTGTTGATGTGTAAATAACGTTTTTGTGTCAGATGATTATCGATGGCATTATGTCAACCAAGTCTGGAATCTGTATATTATTATCATGAATGTGGGAAAAACATATCTTCTGGTGGATATATTTTTAGTTTTCACTACAAATTCTTATATTTAGTCTAACCTCCATAAATACATAAACAAATAGCGATTGGAATTATATTAAATATCATAAAAATTGTGGTCTAATATTTACTTCTTTATTTGATTACATGGCTGCCACAAATAAAAGTTCCTTGGACTGTCCTCGCTTAGCAGTAATTAAATAATTAATAAGTTATAAATATCGATTCGAAATTATTTTATTAAAAAGGTTTTGCCATGGAGGTGTTTTTGTCGAATTTCGCCAAACCGGCGACCTTTTATGAGCTACACTTCTACCGTCTCCGCATCAAATTTTTAATTCATATAATAAATACTACTGTTACATCAATGCCACTGCACTACATTGCCCTACATACAACAACGGTACTATACTAAAGGTAGGGTTAGTAAAACAAAATGCATATGCCACGAAATACTCACTTGCCGATCCGGTTAGACGCAACTACAAACATTTCTCCGCTTCATTACAGGCGTTTTCCATAAGCTGTATATTTAAAATACCTAGTTTATAATTAAAAAATCAGACCACACAACTTCCCACACTTTTAAAACACCACAACTTAATGACTGAACACAGCAATTTCTAAACGAACAATAAAACGCTTCCGAGTTAAAACACCATAATGATATAAGTATTGCACTTCAAAGTAAAGTGCTTCGAAATTGTTGACTATTTACCGCGTTAAACAGTTTCCCTAATGAAAGTTTTTTACTGCGTTTATGTTATTTGCTTTTTTCGTAACATGCTTTGTATGAGGCAGTCGGAACTAAGCGTAAGAGGTTTTATGTTAGTGATCAGTTATTAGAGTAACTATTAAAAGGTAGACCTTTTAATAAAAAACCTTGATTCGATTATGGAGATCGGTGCGAACAAAGACTCATCAGCCTACTACTAAAGCCACTGCTGAGTTGGGCCTCTCCAAGTTTTAGAGGGAATTAGGAATTAGTCTAAATTGGCGCTGGCAACACTGGTTAGCACAAAAAAAATAGTATTAAGTTTTCCTTCTCTTGCAGCTAGGTTCTTACGATACTCTCATGGTGACAACGCGTATTTTATATCCGTCACCACATGGACCAGATTAAATTAAAGAATTTTGAGATTTTATATCTCTTTTGTCACTTAAGTGGCAGTGGTGGGCACATAGCGCGAAGGACTGACGCCAGAAAAGTCCTCGAGTGGCGACCGCGTTCCGGAAATCGCAGTGCTGGTAGGCCTCGCACACGGCAAAGGTCGCCGGAAAACGATGGATGCGGGCGGCCCAGGACCGGCATTTGTGGAAATCCTTGGGGGAGGCCTATGTCCAACAGTGGACGTCTTTTGGCTGAAATGATGATGATGTCTCTTTTCACCAAAGCTTAGTTTTTGTAAAGATATCTTTTTTTAACACTTGTGGATGATAATCCTATGTTTCACAAACCCGATTAATGTTGGGTTATCCCTTAATCCTATTGGCACTCTCACCCACTCAAGCTTTGAAAATAAATTTTCATAATAACGGTACTTTTTACTGCCAGCCTAAATGCGTTAGTTACTTACTCTACAAAATAACTTAGTGACACTATATGAAGTTAAACTGCTTTTCAGAGTTAAAAAGTCCCCTTAATGAAGGGAGCCGGGGGCAGGAAATGTCACAAGAAATCAGCCTCGTAACGACCTTCGACATGCCATAAGATTTTTGCCGTTGCTTGCATAGTTTTTAATTAGCGCACTAATGTATTGCGTATAGTACTTTACCGCGTTGTAACATACAGATAAGTTTCGTATTTAGTTGAATTTAAATTATTTATCTATACAAATAAATACAATTGTAGTGTCCGTTTGTAATAATAAATAACCCCTTTTTACTAAATGCGTAAGTATGTATACGCAGGACATAGATCAAAATAACATTTTTTTTGTCTGTGTGTCTGTTTGTTCCGGCTAATCTCTGGAACGGCTGGACAGATTTTGACGGGACTTTCACTGATAGGTAGGCTACTTTTTGACTAGTTTCGCCCCGCGGCTTCACCCGCGTGTAACATCGCACTAGTGCGGAGCCGGGATGGGCCGCTAGTATATAATAAATTTATTCCATGTGGTAGAAGAGTAAGAATACTCCACCCCATATCTTCCCGTGGGTTCGTAGAAGGCGACTAAAGAACCACAGACATTGGACAGCAACAAAGTTCTGTCAAACTTCAACCACTAAATAATGCGATCGCCAACCCACCTGCCAAGCGTGGCTAATATGGCAATTACACCGTACACAATTGTAACACCGGATGTGCCACTACTACAACTAAATAGCACCTTCTCCAACTACATGGTGGATAATTAGCCTACTGTGCCACACTGGCCAGACGGGTTAGCATGGCATAGAGTTTCGTATCAAGTTTTCCTTCTCTTGCTAGGTTTTTGGCCTCATCATTTCCTTTCGTCGACTCTTACGACACCCTAAAGATGAAATGGGATGGCGAAACTACTTCTCATCCCAAAAATGACCCACCGCTAAGTCGGGCCTCCCCCCGTCATCGGGAGGGTAATAAGCCTACTGTACCAAGCTGGCCAAACGGGTCGGCAAAGGGTTTTGTATCAAGTTTTCCTTCTCTTGCGGCTAGGTTTTCGGCCTTATCCTATCGTCTACTCTTACTGCACTCTCACGAAGAAAGGAGATGCCGACACTGTGAGTTCCAAATCGGACACCACACAGTGACTACATCACTATCACTATCACTACATAGTATAAAACAAAGTCGCTGTAGTCTGTCCGTCCCTATGTATGCTTAAATCTTCAACCATACGCAACGGATTTTGAAGCGATTTTTTTTAATAGATAGAATGATTCATGAGGAAGGTTTATCTGTCAATATGCAAAAAAAAATGACAAGCCCTCTGAGTTTCTTGCCAGTTCTTCTCAAGAGTGGTCGTGTTCCAAACTGGTGGTAGACGGTAGACCATTTGTATTATATAGAATCTTTATGAATATTGTGTTGACTTTTTGTAAGTGTCCATCGTGACCCAAGCAAAATAAATGATTTGAATTTGAATATTGCGCACGTGCGAAGCCGGGGCGTGTCGCTAGTATACAATATGTCACATTCAAATAGTTTTCGACTAAATTAAATTTAATAAAATTAAATACAATGTTTGGCTATACCAAACATTGTATTCGGAAACCGGAGTATTCTTACCGCAATGTGTTTCACAAGTCGGTAAATCTGGTGATCAACATCCGACCAAGAGGCTGCGGTGTTGCTACACGCTCGGCTGTGACCCGCAATATCCGAACGAATGTTTTGACATGAGAATAGGTCAATGGACGCCTGTGAACGGGGATGCTGTCAAGGGCACGGTAGTCTGCCTTCACTTGTATTTTGAACTGATTTGTCGTCATCATCATCGGTTCAGTTTGGAGAAAACGTTGGGAGCCAAGACTTGTCAGTCCACAGGATTGACTGGCAACTGTTACCAGATTACAGTTTGGGAAGCCTACTAGTCTAAAAAGTAATCACTATTGTTATATGCTAATATTGTAATGAGGATGGATTTGATTTTTTATCAAGAATACAGAGTGTATTCTCTATCAAACAACTCTATCAAAAACTCTTTTAGCTGGTGTGTTACCGTGATGCCGAGATAGACACGGGTTTAAAAGCTACAGGGGATGACATACGAAAAAAATTATTTTATTTAAAAAAATATATTATTTCGCTCACTCTATTTAGCATTACAATTCATAATGATACTAGTGGCTCGCCTCGGCTTCGCCCGTGCAAAGTGGGGGTGGGTTATACATATAAACCTTCCCCTTGAATCACTCTATCTATTAAAAAAACTGCTTCAAAATCCGTTGCGTAGTTTTAAAGATTTATGCATACATAGGGGCGGACAGAAGAATGCGACTTTGTTTTATACTATGTAGTGATAGGGAAATATATATAAAAATATAAAGTAATGATAATATGTTATATACGAGTTTCGATATGCACTACTACCTACTCTCAGCCCATAAATGACCCACGGGTGAGTCGGCCCTCCTACAACTACATAGAGGGTAATTAGTCAACTGCGCCACGCTGGCCAGACGGGTTGGCTGTTGGTTGACTGAGTTTCGTATCAAGTTTTCCTTCTCTTGCGAATGTATTGAGCCATTAATGGACTGAGAACCATTTTCCGAACATAAAGTTAACTTCCAAGAAATCTTAAGGTTGATTTTAAATAAATTCGAGAGCTTCTAACTGTAATAAATTTTATAATAATTGATAGGTTTTGACCACAATATATAAAAGCAGTGTCAACGCGATATAATCCTTATTACCATATGCAGTTAACTGGACAGGCCATCACGGAGAGAGTTAGTCTGAGCTGCCTCGCGTGTTACGTCCGATTTTCCACGTTTTCCAAATAATTACGTCTCGGCATTGCAAAGCTATTAATTACAAGAATGCCATTGAGTGCTTGATTACAGTAGACATTAATCTCAGCAGTAATTGCACTTAGTGTCGTATAAAAAATAATACGCACTGTCAAAGTTAATGTGGTGAATTGCTCGTTTGGCATTCCTAATTTAAATACAAACTGCACCCGTGGACTAGGTAACAAGGCATTTTGGCCTTTGATTGATAGATTTTTTGTTACAGCCAGATCCCTCCCATTAAACACGGTACAATACGAAGTTATGATACTGTTTATTTTATTCTGTGACTTGATAGTATCAGAATAATCAGTAATACATTTTATCCTTATACCGAACTAGAATCACCTGATCGTAACTTCATCTGCGGGAAATATTACGTTAATAATATCGGCTAATAAAAATGTTTATATTTTAAACAGTAAACATATATGAATTAGCTGTTACAAATGACTGCGTCCGCATGGTATTTAAAAAAAAATGGCTAGGTTATCGGTCTTGTCATTTCCTTTTGTCAGATCCTACGACACCCTCAGGATGGATGGGGTGACATTATGTATTCTAAACCCGTCACCACACAGACAGACAGATAATATTTAATAGCGTTTAATAGTAATCATGAAGTCAAGAAGGCCAATGTGTAATTAAAAAAAAAGAGAATGGCTAAAGGATATTCTGCAGTCTACAGTATATACTTGCGATAAATAGCTGTTTCCTTTAGATAACATCATTTCAACTTACTTCTGGTAGTCGTGAGGGCGTTAACGGACATTTGAAAATCTATGAAATCAAATAATTATTACAACCGGCTGTGTTTACCATTTATAGAAGCCACCAAAGTATATTGAATACCTAGAAGTTTATTTATTGATGTACGCACTTTAACAGAAAATTTTAGATAGAATATTTAGGTTTCTTCTTGCTCCTCGTTTGCTTCCTCAACTGTGAAATAAAATATCTCTTTTAAAACGCTATTTAATTTAAAAGTGAGTTGACTTCTTGGTCTCTCCCGTGAGTACCAGAAAATTAATGTAAAGTGTTTATTTATAACTGCAAATTTCTTTTAAACTATTAGCAAAAATGAAGAAAACGAGAAAAAAAAAACATTTGTCATTTTCATTCAGATTTTTATGCCTCGAACTGAGCCAAAAACGTCATAGTCATTATTTTTTCCCATAAATGTGGATCATTACACATACTGACTCCACCAAATTCATGGAGGGTAATTAGTCTACTTTGCCACGCTGGCAAAACGGGTTGGCACGTAAATATTGGTTTGGGCAGTCGAGGATCGCTGTCGGTTTTAGTGGGTACGTACGTATCAAGTTTTCCATCTCCTGCGGCTAGGTAATCTGCCTATTACGACACCCTCAGTATAGTGTGGGTTGGTGACATTGTGTATTCTAAATCGGTCACCTCAAGTAAAGTTAAACAATAACCCAACAATGTTCACAATACCACCTCAATGTACAATTGAAACATATCTCCGAAAGTCCATGAATATTCTTAAGTAATCTTGATCCGACGCGTAGAGCAAAAATCCCGTTGGTAGAGTTCAAAGAACGATGGATTTCAGAGATTCTCGTGTGTACATTAGCAATTGCAGATAATTATGTGCCTTTAAAACACAACCTAGTTTCAAATTAATTTATTGGTAAAACATCAAAATTCCTCGGTTACCACACGACTTTCAAAATTATAATTTATTTCACACCATCATTAATTTAGGCAGTTTCTAACAAGCTCGGAATTGTGGTAATGAAATGTAAATAATATTAATATTGCCACTAAACATTAATGTAACACCTTTAGGATCATTGTGTAATAGAAAGTGAAAATAAATGAAAACGACATCTGGCCTAGCGATGTTCCCCATACATAAAAGTAGCAGTAAATGGTAATTTGTATAGTATGACATCGGAACTCACGTGATTACAATATTAAAGCGGTTAATAGCTAATACGCTTCTAATAGTCCGTGTGGTGACGGATTTAGAATACATAGTGTCACCACCCCATTCCATCCTGAGGGTGTCGTAAGAGCCGACAAAAGGAAATGAGAAGGCTGATAACCTAGCCGTAAGAGAAGGAAAATTTGAAACGAAAGCCTTGGCCAACCTATCTGGCGAGCATGGCATAGTTGGTTTATTACCCTCCACGTAGGCCCGACCCAGCAGTGGGTCATATATGGGCTGAGAAGCAGATTTTAGAATGATTTTCTGTAAAAGTATTTTTCTGCAGTTTTCATATAGTTTGTTGGCTCTTATGTCACCCTCGAGATGGAATGCGGTGGTGATACTGTGTATTCTAAATCCGTTACTACACATAATACATATCTAACGTCTCACAGTTACATTGTTGTTTACACACTTATTAGTTTTACCATGTTTGCACAATGTTAATTTACGTTTACAACTAAAACAATCCTTTCCATTTATTGCTCGTAAAATAAATACTTTCCATTACTTTCTCTCGAAGTATTATAACTGTTAAAGACACCATGATCAGGATGTTAAATATCGTGACGTGTGATGCCCAAATCCCAAAATGCAGTAAAGTTAATGATATATCCTATGTAAATATTTCTTCAACTTTCTTTCCAACTTCCGAGATCTTCATTAGCAGTTTATAATCTCAAAATAAATGTATCAATGTCAGTTAAAATTAATTTGGTTCGTGTCATGACGGATTTAATCTATGGCAACAGCAAATTCGTTCATTGAGTCACCATGGCCAGTAGTTCTTTGACTACTACAATCTTTCATGACCTTCAAATCAACAAAACATGATATGTGAGAGTATTCAATAAAATATTGAAAGTGAAATCGAAATAAACATCTATGAGGATTCATTCTGCGCTTATAGCGCATGTCGTCTCTATAAACATGTACTGAACAGATTAGGTACTGGCGACCACGTCCCGGAAAGCGCAGTGCTGGTAGGCCTCCCACACGGTGGACCGATGACCAGGCTAAGGTAGCCGGGTAAAACGATGAATGCGGGCGGCCCAAGAAATCCTTGGGTGACGCCTACGTCCAGCAGTGGATGTCTTTTGGCTGAAATGATGATAATCATGAACAGCTTACACCAGGATTCAGATACATTCCAGGCTTATATACTTCCCCATCTCGGTATCAAACTGGAGACAACTATTCCTTCACGAATAATAAAAAACACTGTGATTGCTAAATTGTGCAACGAGTAGTGAAACGCAGACGACGTCAAGCAGGGGACTGGTCTCCATGACAGTCATCTGAGCAAGCCTATGTCCAACAGTGAGTTGAGAGTCACATACGAGTAGCAGTCCAAAATTTAGTTAAGTAAAATAAATTAACACTTCGAAGACGAACTCAGAAGCATCTTTAATTACATAACTTTTATCACAGAACTCTTATAAATCTCGATATTTACGATTACCTATATCATCTTTCGGCCCTTGGAACTCAAAAGGATCTTTTTTACGTCGGTTTTATCACAAAATTCTTATTAATCGTCATATTTAAGATTACTTATATATATCATATTTCGGCGTTTCAAATAAAAAAATACATACTTGCAGTAGGTAATATGTGATGCAAAGAAAGAGAACCTTGAAATCTCTGGCTGGCACTACTTAAGGGTCAGAGCAGTAGGCCCGGGACTGCTTGCCTCTCATGCCACATGAACCACGAGGGGGAATATGCTAATGACCACCAGAGTTTTTACTTTCCCTCGCCCAGCCAGCAAGTTTCTCACAGGTTGTTTGGCTCGACACCGAAACAATAGTGGTGGGTTTCAGTGTATAGCCCCGGCCCACGTCACCATCATCTCGCGTCCGTAAACTCATACGCCAACCTTATAAAAAGTTCCCCCCAAAATAAAAAAGATAATGCGTAAAATCCACGCCATTTTACTCGACAACATTTTTGGCGTTACTAAACAAGTTAAACTAACTGTACTTGCAAGATGGAAGCCTGGCATCAATATTAATCTATGTCAATAAACGAGATAGACTTTTTGCTGTTCTTTAAGCAACATCCTCTCGGCATATCCGTTCGGCGAACCGGCTCTTATTCTAAGGTTGCGATTTAGCAAGCTGGCTTTGACATAAAAAGCTTCGAGTGGAGCATCCTGTATTTAGTTTCGATTACTAAAGTTTATAGTGAGTGTTTATGATAACTGGTTGCTATTTGAAGGCGGTGCCAACTTAAATTGACACCGTTAATTAGGATCTAGGTTATAACACGGATAGACTTCGCAGTTTCCCGAACGGCAGTATGACACGCATTGACAACGGTGGTAGGTTTTGGTGGGTATACCGGTCGCAGCTCACCATCTCCACGCGACCGGGGACTCCCACTTACCCCAGCCTCGTCCGAATTCGGCTGGCGACCTATAAAAGGTATCCCCCACTATAAAAAAAGGATATAGGTTATACAACCTATACGAAGTTATTTAGATATAGGTTTAAAATTCGAATCGGTTTACAAATGACAGAGTCATGCGGTAACAAATATACAACTGAATTGAGAACCTATTCTTTAATGGAGTCAGTTCAAAATAGAAAATCACAATAAAAGCCGACAAAAAGAAATGACCATCTGGCCAGCGTGACACTGTAGACTAATCACTCTCAACGTAATGTAGGCATGCCCGACTCAGCAGTGGGTCAGTTATGGGCTAAGTAGTAGTAGTACACTATACAGGTGAAGCTGGAGTTTTTCGTCAACTCCTTTTTGGTACTCCCAGCAAGTACCACTTCAAATATTGATGTGCGGACGACCAGTCTATTTGGCTCTATTATTTCAATACACATACATACATTCAGTAGCTTCTGGTACTTACCAGTATTCAGTCATCAATCATATTTCATTAAAATTCAAATCAGCTTCCATTGACATATGAATCAAACGTTACAAACGTTATTAGTATGTTAATAAAGTGTTTATATAAGGCCTATCAATCTCGTTATTAAAGGTATTATTCTGTTGAATGAAAGGTTTGAAATGGCTTCGTATATAATTTTGCGTTGATTGGATTTTATATTTCATATCATGTTTAAGTTGGAACTTGTTGGCATTCATAGAACATAACATAACATAAATTCTAGTTTTAAATAAAGAATTCAGCTTCCAGATTCATCACGCTCACGATCCGGTATTCCATTTTCAAATTTTACCACTTAAGATTTCTGTAGATTCTTTGAACCCCCTTTACCGTATGGAAATTCTGATCAGCATGTTTAACAACGATATCCATTACATTACATTACATCTGACTTCCTCCATGCTTAAATTGTAATCGCTCCCGGCTGTCAACATCTCAGTCAACAAACGAAGTCAGTGGTCTAATTATAAATGTCTGATAAAACCCTAGTACCTCCTATACAACATGTTACATACATAGGGAAGCCTAATAAATATATATAATAAATATAAAACTAATTACACTTTATAAGAGTCAAAAGTGTAATTAGTCTTATATTTTTGAATGAACAACAACCGTGAAACATCTGCACGTACGTGTAAATAAGCAATTAGTCTGCTCGTCGATTGACCATAAAATGTCAGAAGATTTATTGGTAGTCTTGGCTCGGTGAACAGTCACGTAATCGTATAGAAAAAACCGGATAAGGCTGTCTACAGAAACAATATTTTTTAGTTGCTATACAACTTCAATATAGCGAGTGCTGTGGCCACAGTGACAAAATAAATAAAAAATAAGTATTGGTTTGTCATTTTGTCTAAAAATGACAACTACTAATCAACAGTCTAGTACAAATATAGTAAATAAACTATGTAGTTATGCATTCTCCACAAAATGTAAGCTTAAATTAAATACATAAATGAAGAAATCAAACAGTCGAATTAGTTCTTAAAAATATTGTTAATATGTCTAATGCATTTACTATTCTAATATCCTAATGTATATTTAATAGCAAGATAATATGAGATTGTCTAAAACACGGTTTACAATATGTATACACCTTTAGGAACTTTCTTCAGATCAATGAGAATTCTAATCACATGGTCTGTTTTCACCAAAATTTACTTTCTACCTGATGGTTATTCATTGCAAACATGCAAACGTATATCTATTTCAACTATAAGTATACTTTTCTCTAAAATATATTCTAACATTTTTTTATCTCTACAGGTAAGACGAACCGAACCAGTCATTAGGAGCCCATAGCAATGGACTTGATTACAGTTTTTGGATGCTGGTAAGAGCAAAACCAAGGTACCTTTTATAATAAAATTTAGAATTATGCTACTAGATCACATTCTATTGTAGCAATGAATTCTAAACGCTATAGATTAAAAACAATATGCTGTGTGGTAGATCAGAACTAATAATAATATATTTATAACACGACCAACAACATAATATTTATTATCCTACGAAACAACCTTTATTACACTACAACACAACCTATATTGTACTACATTACAACCATTATTATACTACAATACAACCTTTGCTATACTACAACACAACCTTTATTAAACTACAAGTATTATGTTGATTTTAATGAAGACAATAAATAAATTTAAAAAAAAACTCTACCGATCCCCCGACTTCCGCTCAACATGACTGACCGCACTTACATAACAAAATCAATAGTGCCTAAACAGGTACTTTCGGGATTCTAATTAACGTTACAGAATTTAACACAGTTCAAATCCATGTCAAAGCGTAATGTATCACTTGCGTAATGTATTTGTTCACTTTCGCCACATTTAAACTGGTCAGCGCACATACTAGTTTTATGAGGATACACTATACAAAGTAGGTACTGGTATTCGAATCATTATCAATACAACTGTATTGCATCTCAATAATACAGAGCTAGCGTAATTAGAAGTAAAACGTTTGTAAGCAGAACATCCCGCTAAGCACTTAGTATTAAACACTGTCTTCTTCTTCTTCACTGGCTTCTGATCGTACATGATAATCTGATTGTACACGATTAAAAAATAAGGAGATATTTTAAGTCAGTGCGTCGGTAATTTCGTTCGTATTTTTATAACACATTACACTGTTTGTTAAAAAGATTTTACATGCATTTTTTGTGCAATTAAACGTATGATTTGCTTTACAAAGCTCTACAAAAAACTCGAAATAATAAAAATGTTTCCTTATTACAAATCTTTGTTGATGACTAATTGAAATATTTGAGGGTTTCCGCGAAACTATACAACCGATTTTAATAAAATTTATTTGTAATCAGGAAAGGAGGACGTAGACATGTAGTAACAAACATTAAGAACAAAAAAGAAGATACAACCGAATCGATAACCTCCTTCTTGATAACCTTGGTTGTAAGCACCCATAGATAATATTTATAATCATTAGATATTAGTGACTCAATCGGTTTTGGCATGCAGTATTAATTTTCTATATTAATAAGTCTAACCCCATGAGTTTACGCAATAGACAAAAAACCCACCTGTCCGAAAGTCGGACACTTCACTGTCCACCATTTCATAATCAGTCCCAATTAAAACAAAATAAATGACAAGCAATAAGAACTCCCTTTTTTAATGTTGTCATTAATACATTACTGTATGACTAATGGCGGCTATTTACTTCAATGACAGCATACAAGCGAGTTGATTCGCATCAATGGACAGTTAAAACACTTACGCATGTCTCTTTGAAGCGTGTCCAACTGGTATTTCGATGATATAACAAACATATTAGAACTCAATGCGGGTTCCACTTCAACTAATATTAGACCAAATGTGACTGCAAATCCGGTTGGCGACAGAAATTAATCATTTGTTCCATTAAATCAATTTATTATGACTCTCGATTCAGTCGTGGCGTAACTTTTTAATATACTCAAACGCTTGTTTCCAATTTGCCGGTAAATTACTGGGCAATTTTTAAGAAGTGTTTCACCGTGATTGTTTTTGATACGCTGTACGCTCTTTTTAAGCCGTGTTGTCAGCAATCCATTCTGTATAAATAGTGTACGAGACGGCTAAAAGAGTTAAGTAAGGTTTTTTTGTTTTTTTAACGCTCTTCCCCTGTCTGTATCAGAGCCTATTTTGTAACCACATTCATACAAGTTCTCGCAGTCATTCCTCTCGTACTTGCATTCTACATACTATTTCTTTCTTGTATCCATCCTCATTCATTCCTGGGGTTATAAACCCACGCTACTTTTCTATGGCTATTTCTTCAGTAAAAAGTTCAATTCAGTAAAAAGTTCGGTTAGGTTAGGTCTAAGGTCGCGTTCCGAACTGGTGGTAGACGGTCGATATTTTTTTTATTTTATAATATGACAATGTGTTGACTATTTGTAAGTGTCCATCGTGACCCACACAAAATAAATAATTTGAATTTGAATTTAAGAGCGCCAGTTTGTCTAGATAGATTATTTTTGGTGAGGCTAAAATACAGGGCACAAGTCATGCTATCACTGTGGCTACGGCTATTGCAATTTAATACAATTAAGTGTGATCATAAAAAACAAACCGAACATTTACACTGTTATTATTTATTTAATATCGATATTTAATCGAAATCGTATAAAAGTTCAATAGTGCGTGGTCATATTTTAAACTATTTATCTATACTTCTTCTATACATACTACTATATTATATCTATACTTCGGATTAAGAATATAATGGTGTCTACCTACCTCATTTTACCCTGAAGGTTCCGTAAGAGCCGACAAAAGGAAATGATATGGCCGAAAACCTGGACACAAGAGAAGGAAAAATTGAAACGAAACCTGTCTGGCCCGCCTGGCGTAGTAGGCTAATTACCCTCCATGTAGTTGAAGGAGGCCGCAGCGCTGCGGGACTCAGCAGTGGGTCATTTATGGACTGATAAGTATATCTTTTTTTTAAGAAAACGATGCCCCTGCACTAGCGCGATACAGGGGGCAGATTACAAACACGTAATTCACGAACACAAATGACACCCAGACTCAGAGCAAGTGCCTCTGGTTTACACAAAGACACTTGCCCCACCCCAGAATCACACCCGGGACCCGTTGATCCAAAGGCGGCACATCTAACCACTAGACCAACGATGCATATCTATATTATATCTGTTGTATGTTAATTTAAATTAAGCTAGTTCTTTTGAGCAAACATACGTCGCTACTTACATTTTTAAACGTGACGTAACGTTATAAATTCTTGCTTAAGACGGAATGAATAATTGTTCAGTGACTTTCATAGAATTATAATATCAGTAGGATACACAATACCATTAATTATCCAATGATACCAACAGTTAGAGAAATATCCATCGTCTAAGCCGTGTCGCCGTCAATGTTACCAGTTTACTTACGTATAATTTAAAACTTTCTCTAAAGATACCACTTCAGGCAAGCAGCCATTGGCAGTGCCACGGATTTCCCTTTCTTAAGACAGGCTTCAACAGACTCATTATTCCAATATTTACAAGGAGATAACTTCTTGACGATGCCTAATCGAGAAAACTGCCTCGTTCAGTTCTAATGTAAATTAAAAAAAGAAATAAAAATGTATTACGTCAGATACCAACTGGCTTGGAACTAAACAAATATGTAAATTATAATCGTGGTTACACAAATGCATTGCGATTTTTAGTGAAGTTATTATTTTGTTTATTATAAACGGAAGTTGTAACTTTTCTCTTTTTTTGTCTGGAACTATGCTGATAACCGCTAATGGGTATACTTAGTCAGCTTTACCCGAATAGAGGGGGAGTGTCGCAACAAATTGCGCTCCAGCCGGTGGGCTGGAAGGGAGCACGGGTTTGGTTGACCGTGCTTCGACCTTAGGGATGATCGATATTTGAAAAACATTGATGTTGACATCGATGTTAACATCGAACCATAAGTATCGATGTACAATAAATATCGATTGAAAAACATCGATGTTTTTTAGGTAACAAATAAAACTTTACATTAAAATTAAGAAAATGTATTAATTGTTTTAGAAATTAAAAGTTTCAAGAAAAAAACAACTTTTTTAGTAGTTTTTGGGCACACACTGTAAGAAAATTAGCTTTGCGAGGAGTTTTCCTGTTACATCTAATGCATAGTAGATGGTGCTCAAAAGAATTATTGAGGTTTTGATATTTTAATCCTGTAACATCGATGTGCCGAATACAAGACATCGATGTTTTTCAGATAAACATCGATGTTTAATCAACATCGATGTATATCGATCATCGCTAGGGCACCTCACAGAAGTATGGACCTCGGCTCAGGCCACCGTCCGTGGGGAGGAATAAGTTGAGCCTGGCGCGTATAGAACGCTCCTAAGGAGGACTCTACTCGGTGGCGATGAGTATTCTTTAGTCGCGTCTCTGTGTGCGTGTGTGTAACCGGTCGAGACTGTTATGGTATCGAGAATAATGTTTAATCGTACTAATTATACTTCCTTTTATAGTCTTCATTATGATGTTTAATTGGTATAAAGGTGTTGTCTAACTAGTTGGATTTCACTTTTACTTAATTGTGTATTTATTTTGTTTTCTAGTTTTCTTCAAGCCTGTACCGTTAATTTTCTATATTGACCCACTGGTGTGGAGTGGCGTCCTTCAATTAGATGGAGTGTAATAAGCCATAAGTGGCCCTGCTCTAGGTTTAACCTGTATCGCGGGGGCAGTTTACAAACATGTAGTTAATTCGCGAACACAAATGACACCCACACTCAGAGCACGTGCCTTTGGTTTAGACAAATACACTTGCCCGACCCTGGAATCGAACCCGGGATCTGTTGATCCTTAGGCGGCACATCTAACCTCTAGACCAACGAGGCAGGCTATCTGGATCGGTCCAGCCATTTTCGAGTCTGAAGTGGAGTAAGTAAAATAATATAAAGTGCCTTTAAATACCTAAATATAATCTTCATTGGGCACAATCACTCTTCCCTGAAATTTCAAACACGGTCTTTGCCCATTCTCTATTCACGACAAACTTTTGTGACCTTAAAAAGAAAGTGTCCATATTTCGGAATCGAAATCGATTCACAATGTCAAGTTCTTTGCCCTAGCGAACAATCGATTTAAATGTAATCGATTGTTTACGTCCGGATGGCACGTTTCTTTTTGCGTCGATGCACGCATCGGTGCGTCTGTGTGGGGTCAAGTGCCGCACTTGGCCGTGGCACCAAAACGATAGTTCTCAACGCTGACATCGAACTCGATTCATCATAATTACGTCTTACAGCACGGTCTCACATTTTGAGGAAAATACACGTAGAAATTCTGGTCTTGTTTTTAAACTAAGAATTACTTTGAATCGATATTAATCATCATCATTTTCCTTACAATTTCATGAGGCTTTGACAAGTAAATACTGACATATTTTATATCACATTATTTACATTATATTTACGCATTGCATGCTTAAACCATCCAAGCTGTATGCTCCTTATTTTATCTTGCGTGCGCGCATCATTGAGTTATTGTAATTAATGATATTCAAATATGGAATATTACGATTTCGAAAAAGGCACGTTATACTCTTTCCATTTGTTTAGGAGCTACGACGCCGCAGATTCTCAGACATTTCGAACTATAATATACTATAACACCCCATTAATATACAATTATTGCCTAATTGGCGACATAATTAAATTAAGCCAACTTTCGTTCGAGTCGTTTATTTAAACTCTCATATTTATTAGTATTCGTCTCCACACTTAATCGATTCAAGAGAATCGAAACTAGAAATAGAAATACATGTCTATTTTAGACAAAAAACTCCCAGCTGCCAACAGAAATAACTTTAATTTTGTAATTGGTATCCATTTAATACGTAAAAGGCGCTAAATCGAATTCAGCAGTATGATTCGGTATTTATTGGCCTAGTCTACTTGCCTTATAATATTGAGAGCAGTTAATGCATTAGAACGCTGTTCTCATGATGAAAACTTGGTTACAATGTACTACGAAAATTAATAATGAGACAAACCTTCTCCTATTTCCCCCACAATATCAGGCCACAATTGAAACACGGCTGAGTCGGGCCTCCTCCCATAACAGGGAGGGTTATAAGCCTACTGTGCCACGCTGGCCAGACGGTTGTCACAGGGTTTCGTTTCACCCCAAGGTCACGGAGCATGCTCCCGTAATGGGAGTGAATCCCGTGGCCCTGGTTTGGGCAGTCGAGGATCGCCGTTGGTTTTATTGGGTAGGTCGCGCCCTCGTTGGTCTAGTGGTTAGATGTGCCGCCTTTGGATCAACGGGTCCCGGGTTCGATTCCGGGGTCGGGCAAGTGTCTTTGTCTAAACCAGAGGCACTGGCTCGGAGTCTGGGTGTCATTTCTATCTATAATAGGTATGTATTTACAAAAAAAAATGTATATAAGTAGTTTCTACCAGTCTTCTTGGCACCGTTCCCGATGACAGCGATCTGGCGCAAATTCCTTTGTTGTAATTTTAGTTATTTAATTTATTTTTATTATTTAATTCAGTGTTTTTTTTTTATGTATAAGTTATTGAAATTAAACAAAGTAGTTTATCATCCATCTCGTTACCATAACACAAGCATTAAGTTGCTTAGCTTGGGACGAGATGGCGTTGTGTGAAATGTCCAAGGATATTTATTTATTATTTGCCGGGTCTCCATGAGGATCTCCGACGTAAAAAGAGTTTCGTTTCACGTTTGCCCTCTCTTGCGGCTATGTTTTGGCCTTGCCATTTCCTTTCGGCGACTCTTGCGACACCCTCACGATGTAATGGGGTTGTGACACTCCGTATTCTAAATACGCCACCACACGGTTATTTGATGGAAGAAAATTAGCCCACTAATACTAGTGTCAAGATTTCCTTCTCTTGTGTCCAAAGTTTTTGGGCGCTACAAAGACTCATAGCTAAACATTACAGTCATAAAATTGGCATTGAACTTGGAGTTGATCAACGTGTAGGTACTTTTAATTTATCAAAGATGATCTCGATGATACTTTTCGATATACCTTAAATTGGAATTGTAAGCGATATTCCTTCCATTAAACTAGAGCCTCGATTGAGTTTGGTCATCACGAGTAAGGTTCAATAAGAGACAACGCTTTCATAAAATATAATATTGAAAGTAGTTTCACGGTTTTGTGTCAACCGACAATATAATCAGATACGGCTCATTATCAATGACTGCCTAATAATAGCTTTTATCTCTTAAGCATGTTTGGAAGTCGAGTCTTTTGTCATTGCCGGGACATCCCAACGTTAAAACCACTTCAGTGAACAATTAATTTATCAGAGTCTTTATTATTATCAATCAAACACGTGTAGCAATTATTAAGGAAGAGAAAAATAAAACACTTAACGTGTAGTACCTACAAATACAATAATTTTAAACACACTTTGACCGATCGCGCACTTAAGTGACATATAAACACTTGAGATTAATTATTAAGCGTTCATCAAACAATAGAATATAAGTGTACTTAGATAGACGATGGAATAATATCCAGTACTAGCTTTTGCGCGCGGCTTCGCCCGCGTGGGCTTTGAACCCGCGTATCTCTATGCATTTTTTTTATGAACATAATATCGGTTATTGTGACTAAACTATGATAGTTAGATATGTGCTCCCGCGGACTTTTTTGTAGATTTTTATAAGATCTACAAACCCGTAGTGCATCATTTTGTTCTATTGTCAATAGTTTTTGCAGCGCACGCATAAATAGGTTCTCAATTTTACACCTTGGTTTACATAATCGCAATTTTCATACGGATCCCTAATTCTTTTGAAAATAAAATATAGCCTATAACCTTCCTCGATAAATGGACTATCTAACACTGAAAGATTTTTTGAAATCGGTCCAGTAGTTCCTGAGATTAGCGCGTTCAAACAAACAAACAAACAAACAAACTCTGCAGCTTTATATATTAGTATAGAGTATAGATTGAGGGCTAATAAATCATTATCAAACAATTTCTTGTTAATGACACTTGATTTAAGTATATTCGAAGATATCTTTGCTCCGTTATGACTAACTAGCTATTGCGCGCGGCTTCGCCCGCGTGGGCTTCAAAACCGTGCATATTTTTTATGAACATAAAATCGGTTATTGTGACTAAACTATTATAGTTAGATATGTGCTCTCGCGGACTTTTTTGTAGATCTTTATAAGACCTACAAATCCGTAGTACATCATTTTGTTCTATTGTCAATAGTTTTTGCAGCGTACGCATAAATAGGTTTTCGATTTTACACCTTGGTTTACAAAATCGCAATTTTCATACGGATCCCTAATTCTTTTGAAAATAAAATATAGCCTATAGCCTTCCTCGATAAATGGACTATCTAATACTGAAAGATTTTTTTAAATCGGACCAGTAGTTCCTGAGATTAGCGCGTTCAAACAAACAAACAAACAAATAAACAAACAAACAAACTCTGCAGCTTTATATATTAGTATAGATAGTATAGATGAGCTATGCTATAAGCATGTGCTTGCGATCTTCCTCTGTTATACGATGAATTTGAATGTAATTTAAGATTTGCCCCCGCAATACTATAAAAACAAAAAAAAATTGCTTCATAGATCGTTGTTATAATTCTATTGGCCAGAGGCGTTTAATATAATTCGAAATTTCATAAAATTGTACACCTACTATTTGTACAAACAGAATAGTCTGGGGTGAACGTGATTCGACTCAGATAGCGAAATTTAAAGATGTATGTCACTCTAGGCTTCGTGAAATTGATTTTCCTTCAGAATTAAGAAACTGCTCAGATAACATGTGTCGTAACAAAAGTCATAAAATACTTTTAGATGACATGTATGACGAGATTATTTGTATACTGTCAGAGGCTGCTTTACACAGTTATAATGTTACCGAACAGCGTAGAGGTAAATACATAACAGGGTGGAATAGGCACGTCCGCGACGCTCACGGGAAGGCTCGGTTGTGTTTCCAGGCTTGGTTGTATGGGGGTAAGCCCAGGGTTGGCCGTCTTTATAAGGATATGTGTGAAACTAGGAGCGCTTTTAAATCAAAATTAAAGTGGTGTCAGGATAATGAACAGCAAATAAAAATGGATATTATAGCTGAACTTCATTCAACTAAAAAGTTCGGTCAGTTCTGGAAAAACACCAATAAAATGAATCATAGGCCGGGCCTCCCTGTCAGCGTGGCGGGTGTGCATGAGCCTAACGAGATCGCCACTATGTTCTCCCATCATTTCCGGGTAGAATCTCCTCTGGGACCAGAGCGGCAGGCTCTCGATGTTGAGGAAGGTAGTGAGCGTAGTATACATTTTACTGCAAAAGAAGTGCGTGCAGTGATCAAAGGCATGGTGAGGGGTAAATCCCCGGGTCACGACAGCCTTAGCATCGAGCACCTGCAGCACGCAGGTGTTCACCTACCCAGAGTGCTTTCTATGTTTTTTACCCTGTGTTTAGGCCACTCCCATCTGCCCGACAAACTAATGCGTACTATAGTTGTACCTATCATCAAAAATAAAACTGGTGACACATCCGATATAAACAACTATAGACCGATCTCGCTGGCCACAGTGGTCGCCAAAGTACTTGACAGTCTGCTTGGTCAGCACCTGGATAAACACGTCCGGCTAAACGACGCGCAGTTCGGTTTCAGGCCCGGGCTTTCTACCGAGAGTGCTATCCTGTGCCTCAAGCAGACTGTACAGTACTATACGAGTAGAAAGACCCCTGTGTATGCTTGCTACCTAGATTTATCGAAAGCTTTCGATCTTGTATCGTACGATATTTTATGGGGTAAATTAAGGGATGAAACTTATCTCCCGCGGGAGATTGTGTTATTATTTATGCATTGGTATGACAATCAGAAGAATTTTGTAAGATGGGCAGGCTCTCTCTCGGGCGAGTATAGGCTTGAATGTGGGGTGAGGCAGGGGGGGCTGACCTCTCCCACGCTTTTCAACTTGTACGTCAATCGACTGATCGATGAGCTCAGCAGCGCCGGCATTGGGTGTCACATAGATGGTGTGTGCGTGAATAACATCAGCTACGCAGACGATATGGTGCTGCTGAGCCCGTCGATCAGTGCCTTGCGACGTCTCCTGAACATTTGTGAGTCCTATGCGGTGGCTCATGGGCTTAAATACAACGCCAAAAAGAGTGAAATAATGATTTTCCGGCCTGACAACAAGCGTTACACATTCGTTCCCAATTTCACTCTATGCGGTACAGCTTTGAACATAGTCAAGCAATTTAAGTATTTGGGCCACTGGGTCACCGAGGATCTTAAGGACAATGTCGATATTGAAAGGGAGCGCAGAGCGCTGTCTGTCCGTTGTAACATGTTGGCCCGCAGGTTTGCAAGGTGCACGAGGACTGTTAAAATTGCGCTTTTTAAGGCATACTGCCAGTCCTTTTACACCTGCAGCCTGTGGGTTGATTATACACAACGGGCATACAGCGATCTGCGCGTTCAGTACAATAACGCGTTCCGGGTGCTGATGGGGCTGCCGCGCCTCTGTAGTGCCTCCGCGATGTTTGCGGCAGCGGACACAGACGGCTTCGCGGCCATCATGCGCAAGCGGTGCGCTTCCATCATGCAACGCACGCGTGGCAGTCCCAACAGCATCCTGTGCGCGCTCAAGGACCGG
This sequence comes from Clostera curtula, assembly GCA_905475355.2. Lineage (NCBI taxonomy): Eukaryota > Metazoa > Arthropoda > Insecta > Lepidoptera > Notodontidae > Clostera > Clostera curtula. Next base: position 15,819,961 of record FR997797.1, on the reverse strand, counting down.
TGGGACTCTCCTATGCTGGCTCGCTGGATACGGCTGCACGCAGTCGTGTAGTCTTTTATAACGCTTCTAAATTAAAAAATATGGATGATAAATCTGAAATAAAATGTCAATATAGATATACTATTTGAGATATTATAATGAGTAAAACCGAAAAAAATTAGAAAAAGTCTTTAAAATAATTACTGAGTAATTAAATGCAGAAGTTTTCGTACATACTAAACATAATCGAGAATTTTATTTTAAGTTTTATAAGGATGTATGCACCTGCTATTTATCATAATAATTATCTATTAATGCATATACTTTCCGTTTATATATTCTAATATTTTCAGTGATATCGGGGCCAACTGAAGGTTGACTGTTGTTATAGGAAATAATTTATAATTATGCACTAAAAAATACATGTACGTATTCAAATTTAATTTGATTAATAAACGGGTAATCTAAGCTATGAATCTTTGTCAATTTTTAGTAAATTTTGTATAACATTAAACACAAAATGGTTTATGGTTGATGTATGGTACACAGCAGAAGAAAACATAAGAAACGGTAAACATTATATGAAACCTTGTGCCAGCCCGTCTTGCCAGCGTGGTGCAGTAGGCTAATTACTCTCCATGTAAAGGCTCTACTCAACAGTGGGTCATTTATGGGCTGGGTAGAAAGTGCACCTTAATACCAGACGCTTAAACCATAGTTTCCTACTTCTCTGAGCTATTCTCAGAGAAGTAGCAAACTGAATTGACAGTGGACTGGTCACGTCTATAGAAGAACCGACAACCACTAGTTCGATAATTATGATGATAGCAACAAACTGTTTAACAGAAATTACAAGGTCCACAGCAAAATACCGCAGCCATTATTAAATACACAGCTAAACAAACCTGACATTCAAATTGCCATACCCGCTCATGACGTGGCCCAAGTGTTTTTTTCATTCCTTTATAAAATTACAGCGTTTTAGCTGATTTTATTTAAGACTTAATTTAATCATCGAGTTTCTGTGTAATTGACTCATCGATACAATGTATTCGTGTCAAGTTTCTATAATTAGCCTACGAAAGTGTCCGATTAGCTGGTCGCGCCGCTTTTTATTTTCCATTTAGGGGTTGGCTGTCAGACAGGTTTACTCAGAACGAAAGCTACAAACTGGATGTCGCGTAGTAAATCAATCAATGACAGCAATAAACACGGTACAAAAAATGCACTTACAAATAAACTACCAGTCTATTTCTACATATATTACAGCAAAATCACATTGTTGCAAAATGTTTTCTTAGTTTTTACTTAATTGCTTTCTATTTATTTATTTTTATTTTATTTTATTATACAAGAAACAGGTAACAACTAAAAACTAAACATAATATCTAATACACGGATCTATCCTAGGTTGGAACCCTTAATTAAGTTGACACATCATGTCGTAAAGTTACATAATATAGTACCTACAAGGCAACTATTATTTAACTTTATCAAATAATCTTAAAATGTCTAAAATTTATCCTCAAGTTCTACATCTGTCTGAAAAGCACCTTTTGAATCATATTATGGAAATCATTTTGGTTTGGCAAGAAGAAATATTTATGTCCCTTTTTGCAATTTACAAGAGAGAGAAAGATAGAGATTCGATAGAGACTATCCTTTGCTGTCTTCTACTCCTACAGTGTGCTACAGACAATAGGACAATACGTAATTGGCTATGAGAGAAAAAGTGAAAGAAAATGTGTGCTCGCACCTCTCTTTCCTGCCCCTACAGTAATATACAAAACGTGACTCTCTCTCTCTCTCTCTTTTTAGCTTCAGTCATTTTTATCTCCTTCTCAACTTTCGTTCGTCTCGCCCGATCACACTTTTCGTAACGCTCTCGTCACTTCATACCACTAACATACTTCCGAAGTCAAGCGTGCTTAAGCTAAAGAAGTGTTACTTCAAGAACTTATTGTAACGCTGAAGTAACTGGTGATACGTTTCAATACGTCGTCGTTTCAGCCCTTAAATGACCTCCTATTGAGTCGGGCCTCCTCCAAATTCATGGAGGGAAATTCGCCTACTGGGCTACGCTGGCAAGACGGGTTGGCACAGGGTTTGTATCAAGTTTTCCTTCTCTTTCGGCTAGGTGATCTGTCTTGCGTTCTTTTAGTCGCCTCTTAGGACGATAGCCTCAATACGGTATGGGCTGGTGACATTGTGTATTCTAAATCCGTCACCACACGGACAATACGTACGAAAAAACTATTATTTTCGAAACTTTATCAGGGCGTTAAACAATAATGGAATTTTTATCTATTAAATCGCCAACGCCACAGGACAGGTCGTATCAAATGGAATTAAAAATCGAATGTTTCAATAACATTTGACGTGACAACTTTTACTTTCGCCAAAGTGGTACAGTTAAGTGCATTGGCAGTGGTGCAACGGGTTTCGCACTGGATCACCGGTGACAAGGTTGGGAAATATCCAAACCAGTATTACGCACTTGTTTCCTATCTACGCGTTCGATTAACTATCTCAAAACCAGAGCAAAAACTGACCACTTAAATGGTATTTCACACACATAGAATGCGAGCGTTTTGCTAAATAGCTTTTTGCAATGAAACCTGACTGAGAATTATTTTACAACATATGGTAGAAACATATAATTGCGATTTTAATATAAATAATGATAATAGCATATTTCGATTTTATAGTACTTTCTCTGTAAATCGTTTAATAGATGATTCGATGACAAAATGTTTTTTTGTGTCATTTTTGACCTTGTCACGAACATAAATCAAACTACAAAGACTGGAATAAAAATGTTTTGGCTAGTATCGGTACGGTTGACAACAAAAGCGTAAAAGTTTATGGGTCATTGGTAGTGCACCCCACTGTACACAAGGCCACATACCGTGAACATGGTGACTCGGTTCACGACAGTTACATTCCACGTTACTTCTCCACGATTGAATTTAGCAACTCGGCCCCAAGTGATAAAGTTAATTTTATTACAACACGTCATGTCACCTTTTGCTGTATGACAATTTTAAGAGCGAATCTAATCGATTTGTGATCACAAACAAATGAGACACGGATATCGATGCCCTTGTCAATATATCGATCAATCGGGTGACACCTACCGATGACCTGAAATTAGTCATTGGGTAGGCGAACTATTTCATAATGACGTCCTTGCCTCTATTCAGATTTTTCTAGAATGTTCTAGAATTTAGAGATTTATTTAATTATATGAGGTAAAATATACCTTGGCTGACAGATAAAAAAAATTGTGTCCAATTGGCATTGATATTTCGTTTCATTTTATAACATTAACCTAATACAAGTGAAGAAATGTTTTATATAAGTTAAGATAATATGTAAAGTAAAGGATGTCTCTATATGATAGATATGCATATTTGCCTGCACAATAGTGTACATTACGTACTCGTACGTAACGTGTTGTTCATTTTTTCTCTTCTGATCATATATATATCCAGATTTGTCAAGACCACGTCAAACAAACAATACTGTAGAAATTGTATGGGACGAAATAATATGAATTCACATAATTAGTTGACAGTGCAATTGGTTGATAGTCAAATCGGAAACAATCTTGTCATACAATACGTTCAAGCAATATTACAATGAAATAATGTGAAAGTACAGAAAATTGTGATAAGATATATTTTCTCACAGTGCATGTCATATTTATGTAATCACCGAGAAATAAGAAAGAATACTGATTATGCAGCAATATAGCGTTTATGGTACTTATCTAAATAACAACAATGATCAATAGTCATTTGGTAAGCGTGACTTGCACAGCCTCCGAAAAATAAAAATAAATAAATATCCTTGGACATTTCACACAACGCCATCTCGTCCCAAGCTAAGCAACTTAATGCTTGTGTTATGGTAACGAGATGGATGATAAACTACATAAATACATTTTTTTTTGTAAATACATACATATTATAGATAGAAAACATCCAGACCCGGAGCAAATACTTGTAGGTCGTACAAATATTTCTTCCGTGCGGGAATCGAACCCGCGACATGCTGCGCAGCAGTCGATCGCTCAACCACTGCGCCAACCGTGTCGTCAAAAGAAATAATATCTTAACATGTTAAACATACGTTATTAATTCGTTTGTCTACATACATCAACAGATTCAGATAAATCTGATTTACACAACAACACAATAATTTGTAAGCAACAAATTAAAAACTAACAAGACAGTATAGATTGAGTCAGGCTGATAGTTTTATTATTCAGTGCAACAATAGCTTAAGTAGTACTATTGGCAATACTAACAGAATGTTATTGGCAGTTGATTTGACAGAATTAAGGAACAACTTTTACTGTCGAACCTAAACGAACTGGTCTAAGGAGACTTTATGACTGGATCTGATTAGCATACTAAATGCTTAGAATACTGTGCATATTGGTAATTAAGAAATTTGCAGGATAAACGTTACTTTAGTATTGATAAAGTGATGCTGAAGGGTGGTCACGACCCTCAACATTGAGGAATACGACGCAAAGAGAGAGTATTGCGTCATTTGAATTTTTTACCTATAGCACATTAGGGATGGGACATAATATTGAGTCTTCATAATTTTGTTTCTTGTAAGTCTGATAAACATTTTTTTTTATCAGTGACTTAAATGGCTTGCATGATGGAAAAAATGCCAGGGTCTAAGATGGAGCAGGCAATTCAAGGAAATTCCTTGTCGGGCACCGGCTCTCACATACACGCAACGGAACACAGTGAAACTGCAGGAATTTCTGTTCCTAACTCACGTATTAAACGAAAGCCATAAAGACCCACGAGAAAGAAGTCGCGGCCTACTAGTATTCATACACACACACTTTTTCATACATTTTTCGATTGTTTGCTTCTGACATGTGTTGTCTGGGCTCCAACAAAAGAATAATTTGATTGATTGTCAATTCTCACAGTTTTAGTGACTTAATATGAATACTTGCTATTTTCTACTGAAGTTTCCATCCATCATCATCATCATCATTTCGGTCAAAAGACGTCCACTCCTGGACATAGGCCTCTCTCTCAAGGATCTCCACAAAGGCCGATCCTGGGCCGCCCGCATCCACTGCTTTCCGGCGATCATAACCAGGTCGTTGGTCCACCGTGTGGGAGGCCTACCAGCACTGCGCCTTCCGGAACGCGGTCGCCACTCGAGGACTTTTCTACCCCATCGGGCGTCCATCCTGCGAGCTATGTGCCCTGCCCACTGCCACTTAAGTTTAGCAATCCGGTGGGCTATGTCGGTTCCGACACAATGAAATTGCTAGCATTAAAATGCTAAATTCAAAAGTTCTTGCCTAGTGCTTGTGTCGAAATACTATGCCATACGTTCCGAATAGACACTACACACACTAATACGCTGAATTTCGTCCATTAATTTGGAAGAGGCCTGACTTATTATTGAGTTATTTATGCGCTGAAATGATGATGATTGACTGTCGTAGATGTAATTATGATAGCCAGGAGGATTTACGTTTCCTCCGAAGCACGGAATATTTATGTTATGATTTGATGGGCACCCACGCAAGGTCGGGCTGAACTAGTTGCTTAAGGTGCAGATCAATTACATTCCCCACCATCCATATACTAGCAAAAATCTTTATATAATTGAATACGGCGTCTAACCGCATTGTCGTATGTCGCAACAGTGTCGTGTGAATATCGCCTTACTTCTACAAATACGTACCTTATTTCCGGTGCATGTGGGCGCTGCCCTAGATTATACGACTTAATATCTACGTATAATAAACTTGTATCTCCCTGTGTGGTCATTATGGACTGGATTCATCATCGTCTCAGTGAATAATTTACCCAGGCCGGCGTCGGGCCTTCTCCAAGTTCTTAGAAAGAAATTACGTGACTAGGGGGCGGCCATTAATTATTTAAGGCCTTTTTGATCTCAATATCCTGTCGCAAAACCCCATTCTGCTGTGAGATGTTAAAAAAAAAATCGTCTATTTTTAGTGTAGCGCTGCAATATTCACCGCAAATTGACTGTTTAAAAAATATATTTTTTATTCAAGGGATATATTTTTCTTAATTAAATCTATTTTTTTCGCAATTTAACATAATTAATTAAGGGCAATAACATAGGTCATGTTCGCCGAGACCCTCCTCAAGGTAAGATTTTATTTCTTGGATTTTTTCATTAGATGAGATTCGGTTACCCCCCTACCCCCACCGCTTAAATGCCCCGCGTACTTAATGGCCACCCTCTTATAACCGTAAAACATATTACTTACCACCAAGGCTTACTTCATTTTACAAAAAAATAATTTATCGATATACGTGAAATCGTGAATCGAATTTCTATAATCTTTCAGAAAGAATTCTGAAATGTTGGTAATTTTTTTACTTCAACTATGATTGAAACTAGAATATAATGCTGCAGAAATAAATATGATAATGTAACCTTTTTTTCGGTTGTCGCGGGTTCGATCCCCGCACGGAAGAAATATTTGTACGACCTAAAAGTTGTTGTTTGTTCCGGGTCTGGGTGTTTTTCTATCTATAATATGCAAATATTTACAAAAAAAAATTATATAAGTAGTTTATCATCCATCTCATTACCATAACACAAGCATTAAGTTGCTTAACTTGGGACGAGATGGCGTTGTGTGAAATGTCCAAGGATATTTATTTATTTAATAATTTATTTAATCAAATCATGTACCAACATAAGATTACCATTACCAGACCATTCATTAGTGTCAAAGTACCTGTCAATAGGTAAACTTAAATTCAATCGCAGATCGATAAGCAAACACACAACTATGTCAAAATCAACATATTTTAATAAGCGGCACTAATAACTTTAAAAGATTTACAACATGGATATTTCATTATCGGATAACGATATTGATCTAAATGTAAAATATATCGATCCCTGTAGTATATCGATCACTTATACATCACTGATTCTGATAGGGCTGTCAGTAACGTGAAAGTATGTGTGTAGAAAATTATTACTAAAAATAAATCTAATTATAAGCTGATGCTTAGAAAATACACCAACAAGCATCACAATCTTTCTTTTGTCGGTGCATCGAATAATCATAACCTGCGAATTCAAAATACTTTGAAAACCCTGTGTTCAAATCGTAGTTATTAAATTAATTAACGAATAACGATTACCCGTGTCCCAACCATAAGATTGATATGATACCTTTAACTAAGTTAATCAAAACATATTAAAAATATTCAAAGACTTACATAACCCGCCGTTTCATACCGGGTGGGAACCGAATGGATTGGTGACATTATGTATTTAGCCCATAAATAACCCATTAGTGAAACGTGCCTCCTCCAAATTCATAGTGATACATTATGCTTCTGTGTTTTATTAAATCTCTTACGACACGTTCACAACGGTTTGTATTGGTGACATTATATTGTATCCTAAATCCGTCATTACATGGATCCCATATGATGTTATATAAACTCTATACTACCTATAGCTAAAATTGTTCTCGATTAAGGGTAGGCGCACACGGTTGACTTTTGTCACCGTGACTGTTTCGTCACTTGTATCAAGTCCGTGGCTAAGTATGAAGATGCGCGCACGTTACGCCGTGACATCTGGGTGACATTTTCAATTTTTCATCAACAACTTATAATGTCACGCTGACAGACGTCACCCGTGCGCGCCTACCCTAACTTTCACAAAATAACTTGAAATGTTGCCATTATCATCATCAAATTATATCTATAGCCGTAAATAACCTACTGCTGAGTGGGCCCTCTTCTGCACCTAGTCTGTTTTCGAATACCTTCGGCTTGCGTAATGGAAAGCAACGCCAGGGTCTAAGATGGGGCAGGCAATTCAATTAAATGCCCTGACGGGCACCGGCTCTCACATGCACACGACGGAACACAGTAAAACTGGGTGGCCGGGCGGACCATTCGATCCTACCACTAATCGTGCTGGGTTTTATTGACTTTTACAACACGCGTTTTTCCCCAGCGTGCGGTGGGGAAATTTTATATTCTCTTAGAATTCCTTTAGTAAAGGTAGGTCCCATTATATGCCGTAAATCCATGACCACTGCACTGGAAATGTAGAAGCTCCTTCCATAAGCGTCATTTACCAGCGAGATTTCAACGTTAATTCTCACTAAAGGCCTTCGAAATAAAATTTGTCTGCTTTTAATCAGTTCAATTTCATGGTGAATATAAAGCGGGGCAAGTAAAAGTATACCTCAACAATGAGTAAGAATGCCAGATGCGGGCCTCTGTCGAGTTACTGCAAAATGACCAAAAAGAGGCCCGTTGAGTCATCTCAAACCGATCTGGTTTAATAAGCAAACAACTGTTACTTACACAACGTGTTCTGTACCTCTTTGGTTACACATTTCAATTTTTATTTCTTGCTTTTAAACTACTTTCGAGGTGAAGTATATTTTATTCAGCACCTATACAATAAATATGAGAGAGTAGAATAGAATAGAATAATACTCTTTATTGTACACCAATAATTTAGAAGGTTAACATAGCATCAGTTAAATATAACAAAGAAATGTACAATGGGTGGTCTTATCGCACTAGGCGATTTCTTCCAGACAACCTTTGAGACAGAGAGCTGAGAGAGAGAATAAATGCCTTATACGATTTTGATGAATACGTCTTATACGTGATTAAGAGAAAAAAGATTTTTGTGTATATCAAATTACATAAAAATATTGATAGCAACCCTCATCAAAATGCGTAACGATGGGGATCAGATACAAGACTCATTCCAGAAAGTCATGCATAGAAGAGAACCGGAGTATGTCTCTGATGATAATAAAATATAGAATATCTAGTCATTTACAATCTTATTTTCTATTGAACCCTAAAGACTAGCGAAAGTTAATGCCCGCTCCAGATACTAAAATGTGTCTATCGAACAGTGAAACTTCTCGCGAAGACGCGAACAGAAATTAAAATGCGCTGTGAACGCGCAAATCACGTGCTCACGTGAAGCACGGAACCGTGTGAATAAATCCGTGTTACGTGTCTATTTTATTAAATGGCTTTACTCGGTATTGACAAGGTTCCTGAAAGAATAAAACGTGATCTAATCACATGGGAATTAAACAATTTGTCTCTTAACAACTGATTAACATTATAAAAACTTGAGTTCTTGGGTTTTCGCGATTATTACACATTGAAATTTAAAACGTTTAATTTTTATCCCGACGTTTCGAATGATTTGCAGCAGTCACCGATTTAACTGCATCTTTGTACTTTTGAAGACAAATATCATCTAGTCTCTCCATTGACCAGATGACATCTACAATGCATTCGAAACGTCGAATTAAACATTGTAATATACGCGATAAATCCGTTAAAAAGTGTTCAATTTCAATTATAAAAATTCATTACATGGAACTAAGATTCACATCGGAGTCCAGAGTCTACTGCGAATATGCTATTTTAGATGGCAGATAGCCTACTAACCAATTGCCGTACTGAGCTCTACAATATCGAGAATCCTTATAGTAATACGAGATTTTAATACACAGTATACAAAACCTACTCAGTAGCTTGAATCGGTTTTTATAAAAATGAATAAATGGCTTGCTGGAACAATAAAAATTGTAAATATCTGCCTAACGTCAGTTTAACATTCGAATATAAATCGTGATATGTAATTGTCTATTGGCAGATAGTATTAACAACTTGCTAAAATCTAGTTTGGTCCGTGTGGTGCAGGATTTAGAATACAAAGTGTCACCCTATTCCATCCTGGGCGCGTCGTAAGAGACGTCAAAAGTCAAGTCTTGTACCAACCCGTTTGGCCAGCGTGGCACAGTAGGATGCTTACCCTCCATGTCCTCAACTGGTGGAAGCCCGACTCAACTGTGGGTCTATTGGCTGAGTAGTAGATGTAAAAACTAGTTCGTTTCTGTAAATAAGAATAAATAAACGAATACATTTGGAACCAACATTACACATATTTGCAGTTACTTTACTGGCCGTAACGTGCACCTATTCTGTGACAAAAAGATCGACAACTCGACACCGCTTACCGCGATCATGTGGCAACTCAAGCGTGAAACCCTCATTATTTCGACTTAAGTAATATTAATTGCTATCCGACTTAATAAAGAAAAGAGTGTTGCCAGCTTGCAACCGATTAGCCTAACGCTCGTTAACTATAGCTTACGCAATTCAGTTGCGAAAAAGTTCTAATTGGCAATTAAAAGATATATAGACCAGGAGAGGGTTATATGGTTTTCGTCGTTTCAGCCCATAATTAAATAATAATAATAAATATCCTTGGACATTTTCACACAACGCCATCTCGTCCCAAGCTAAGCAACTTAATGCTTGTGTTATAGTAACGAGATAGATGATAAACTACTTATATATATTTTTTTATGATATGACTCACGACTGAGCCTCGGGTATCGGGCATCCTCCAAATTCATGGAGGGATATTGCCTTTTGCGATCTCCAATTATTGATCTTTCGACCACAAAATCGGATGCGATATTGCCACACACGTACAATTTGTCGACGAATCGTTACGATAAATTGCTTGCGTGATGGAAAGCAACGCCAGGGTCTAAGATGGAGCAGGCAATTCAAGCCTGTCGGGCACCGGCTCTCACGTACTGCGTTTTTTCCCAGCGTACGGTCGGGAAGTATAATATTCTGACCCACACCACACGGGTAAAAACATACAAATGTTTTATATTACGTTGCTATTGTAATGATTTTATACTGTTAAAGTGTTAAATAATGCTCCGTTTTAGATATTATTATTCCCTTAAAAAGCAAATCTAGAACCTACATCATAAAATAAATTACCAGTGTTATAAAAAATATGTATAACGTGAATTAAATAAAAGTTCGTTAATCCTTGACAGGAAACGGTTAAAATGTAATTTTGTAACTGTTTAAGACACTTACCCGACCCCGGAATCGCACTGAGGACCTCTGATAGGCATATTTTACAACACCAAGACTAACAACTCTTCAAAATAATACTATGGTAATTTTTACTTCAAGTTGCATTTCATTGTAATACTATAAAGATGACGAGTTATAAAACTACAAACTCCGGGCGTTAGTTAGTTTTGCAATTAAACGTTTTTTCGCCATTGGTTTGCCTCATATCGTTCGTTGGCGAATTCCAATTTGATTGATGACTTGTTCTATTGTAGCTCGTGTGATGAGCCACATTCCCTATAAAATATGCAATTATAATAACACTTTCCTGTGTTAATCTTCATTACACATATGGTGCAATCGACCGCTTTGAAATATTAAGCATGCCGTCCGTCAATTAGTACAATAGCGTAAAGCTCATTGCGATAGGAGTGAAAATAGTTCTTGTTTTAAAACTAATCCTTAAGGTTTGAAGAAATTGTTTTTAGCAACAAAGTCGCCAGTGATACATAAGTTTATAATGTACCTAATGAAGTGAATACAATATCGTGATTAAAGTATAGATGTGCATGATACACGTTCTTGAAACTCAACTCTGTGAAAAGTCGAATAATCAATTACATGCAATACGGTATGCGATATGATATGCATTTTGATTGATTGAATATTGTGTAGATTAATCTCAGTTGCTGGAGGCATGACGGTGGCTCAAATAAATATCCAATACACTATGTGTCATGTTCTTCACGTTTGGGTATCACATTATTTTGAAAGTTTAATATGAGCATGTTTTCAGATTTCGCCTTGTTTTTTGACTTACGTTGCAAAAACTATGAATGCTTTGGAATGTAGTGTCGTAACTGTTACAGTTATGAGACGTTAAATTTTTTTGATGTTACACGTTACTTATTACGTTATTTACTTACTTACATGATATTTTTCTGCAACACCGGTTTCAGTTGATTTCGTTAGTTACGGTTACAAAATAAAAGAAACTGCCGAATTATACGAATCGTACTTTGATATAGCCGACAAATTCATTAGTCTTGAAGTTATAACACCAACTCTGCTAGTCCATTTGGTGATGGATGTATGTATATATAATACATACTATCACCAACCCATTCCAGCTTGAGGGTATTGTAAGAGGGACTGAAGGAACGTACGAAGCTGATTTGTGGATGGAAGCGAATTGGTGCCGATGCATCTGGCCAGCATTACACCCTAAGTTTCCCTAAACGATCGTGGAGTAGCTATGACTAAAGCTACGTAAAGTATAGTTTCCCAATTAAAATATTAAAAAAAAAACATTCCCACGCTGCGAGTAGACAGACTAAAACACTATGATCCATTACATGAGTGATTTAATCAAAATGATTAAAATTGATCACATTCTGGCCTTACACTGTGGCCTTCAAAGCTAGAATTATAGGTGCTTTATTGTTTTACTGTGCGAACTATTTCATCATACTGTGCACTTTTCAAGGTGTCTTTTGTTTAGATGGACAGCTAAAGGGTTATCGTTTTATATTTTCCCATCAAAAACAACTCTCCACTGGGAATCACTACACGGTATGTGGGAGCTCGAGCAGCCTGTCGCGCTGTGAGGCTGTCGTTACGGTAACATTTTTTTTGCTTTGGAAATCCCTATCTCCTGCTTTATTGGGAGCTCCGGACGCTCCCCAACCCCGTCCCTTAAGTCCCTTATGTCCTGCTGTTGGCGGGAGATTTTATGCATCGGCGTTATGTCTAGATCCACCGCGCCCTGTGTCGCAGTTCATGGCTCTCAAAGCAACCCTGAGAACAGGTCATTCTCCGGACCCAAAACCCACCACAAAGGTGCCGCTCTTCTTTGGCCTCTTATAGTGGGCCAGCCCGACGTGGATGACCCTGAGCCGGTACGGCCCTAACAGAGGCGCGCATGGCCTCACAACAACTGGCCGACGGGGTACAATAGCATAGCTGTGAACCTATTATGTCCCTTGCATTAAACAGATTAAATTATCGTTGATTTTTTTTTTATACAGACCATGTCTCTTGCTCTATCAATCGTTTTTTATTATGTTCTTATAAGTGTAAGTGCCGAGAAAAGTAAATTACGGCTGATAACCTGGGCGTAAGAGAAGGACAACTTTTTATGAAAAGCTATGCCAATCCGTCTGGCCAGCGTGGCATAGTAGGCCAATTACCCTCCATGTAACTGGAGGAGGCCCGACTCAGTAGTGTGAGTACTCAGAGTAGTAGTAAGTCAGCTAGGAATAGTGTAGCTGTCAAAGAGTGAAATAATTTTCAAAATCTGTTCAGTAGTTGCGGATCCTATTCAATGCAAAAACAATCAATCAAATCTTTCCTTGTTCAATCACTTTCAGAGCTATAATTAGCAGGATTTACCGCCAAAAACGTACATAAATTTACCGTAAACAAACCCTAATGCGCCTCACACGCTGCGCCTTCACGGGTAGTTAATTTATATGGCTGTTTATCGTGAATCAGTTAGTCTTCACCAGCCTATGTTTCCGCTCACGAACAATTGGTCCAGGGTCACTGGGCTGTCACCACTGGGGGACAGTTATGACAGCTTCCGTTATTGCCATATGCTCCAAGGAGGTATGCAAACACTACACTTCAGTAGGTACTTTATACGAGTATCTAATTTTTTTTTTTTAATTAAATCTAGTTATATAATTTGTATTATGCAAAATTTCCATTGTATATTTCATTTCCACACTGCGTAAATATTCATTTATAGATTAAAATACCTTCTACTATTACTGCTGCTGAGTTGGGCCTTCTACAGTTACATGGGCCTCTTTTTCGTTTGTCAGCTTTTACGACACCCCAAGGATGGAATGGGGTGGGAACATTGTATTCTAAATCCACCGCCACACGGACAACTACAATTTAAAATACAATTCTACTAGAATTGTATTATACATTTTACTAGAATTGTATAATACATTCTACTAGAATTGTATTATACATTCTACTAGAATTGTATTATACATTCTACAAGAATTGTATTATTGAATAGTTATTTCTAGAAAAGTTTTATACGCAGAAGTTCTCCTTATTAGTTCATTTTTTTAGTACTTGAATAACTTAATGACATTTTCAAACTATTGCATAAATTACATTTGGTGCCAAATGAGACTATTATTTTATCGAATTAGATACAGGTATGTATGTGGCAAACAAAAAGTGAATTACGTGAAATTACTTGTACATCAACATATGCCAGGTGCCACTGATTTGTTACGGTACTGAAACGTAATGATGTAGACCAGGCAAATGACGACAATGCAGCTGCCACTCTCTGTCAAAGTGCAAATTCGAAATACGTTGATAAAAACTTCCAAAATAGTCAAATATTTCACATCATCATTAGAATAGAATATAATTCCAATTGCCAAACTTAAGTGGCAGTGGGCAGGGCACATAGCTCGCAGGACCCTCGAGTGGCGACCGCGTTCCGGAAGGCGCAGTGCTGGTAGGCCTCCCACACGGTGGTCCGACGACCTGCTTAAGGTCGCCGGAAAGCAGTGGATGCGGGCGGCCCAGGACCGGCCTTTGTGGAGATCCTTGGGGGAGGCCTATGTCCAGCAGTGGACGTCTTATGGCGTCTTAAAAATGATGAGAATATAATACAAATATGCTTTATTTTATAAACCAATTATGGCGTTCACAATCGTCAACGGATACATAAATAAATAATAAATAAATAAATAAATATCCTTGGACATTTCACACAACGCCATCTCGTCCCAAGTTAAGCAACTTAAAAAATATGATATACTACTTAAATACATTTTTTTTTGTAAATACATACATATTATAGATAGAAATGACACCCAGACTCCGAGCCAGTGCCTCTGGTTTAGACAAAGACACTGGCCCGACCCCGGAATCGAACCCGGGACCCGTTGATCCAAAGGCGGCACATCTGACCACTAGACCAACGAGGCATATATTTTATACCACTACTACCAGGTCGGAATGCAGCACCAAAAGAGAAGACCTGGCGGGAGAAACTCGGTGGGCTTATCTTTAAACGCCACATTACAATGACCGCTTGCATATAACTAACTAGTTTCATTTGGTTTCGTGCGTTTCAGCCCTTATATGACCACTGCTGCGCCGAGTCCAAATTAATGGAGCGAAATTATCCTTCTGTGCCACGCTGGTATAAATGACCCACTATTGAGTCAGGCCTCCCCCAGTTACTTATATAGGATAATAGTCATCTCTTTTTTTGCCATTTTTAACAAAAAAGAAATAAGCAAACTAATTATAAAAAACTTTATTTTTCTAAATACATAAATTAGGATTATTATAATAATTAGATTGGATAGTTATTATTAAAGACGGGTTGGCACAGGATTTCGTATTAAGTTTTCCTTCTCTTACAGCTAGGATTTAGTCCTTGTAATTGTTTTGTCGGCTCCAACAGCATTCTCCGGATGGAATAGGGTGGTGACAATATGTATACTAAATCCGGACTTGGTGGTTTATTGGTTTATCTAAAAGTTGGGTAATACCTACCAGTTTTATGAGCCGGATAAAGTATAGTTTATAGTGTATTCAGATACTGAGTCACAGTACAGAATTTCTTGTTGGCTAGAGCAGGAAATGTGGGAGGGACAAGAGGCGGTATTGTGTAACCTTTGTCTCGTATCCCTAGATAAGGATTTGCTACGCCTACAGAAACGTAGCACAATGTTGGGCAAATTCATACATAGACTAATTTATTATACTGAAATAATATGTATGGGACACTTTAGTAACAGGGTTAAAACTAAAACAACTTTAAAACTTTACTTTACTTGGGTCTTGATTGTACCAAGCTGTACAAGATGAAACAAAAACCCTGTAGATAATGTAGCTCTACAGAAAAGAGACGGCAAGAAACACTGTAGTTGCTTTTGTTTTAGATCGCCCTTTTTAGGTACAAGGCCGGGATAAAACAGATTTGTGAGAACATACTCGCGCAATAGTCGCAAAGGGCCAAACTTCAGCAACATCTAGTCAATAATAGTAACCTTTTAATGCCTAAGCCAACCGGACCCCTAACAACGGCACATAAAGCTATTCAGGTGAGCTACCATTGCCATAATCAAATATGGATTTAAAAAATCCTTTTATGATTGGTTAGGTTTCTTATAAGTTGATTAACCAATTCGTTAAGTAGACAACATTTTCAAGCAATAACCAACTGTAATTACTCGAATGATTTTATTAAACCGACAAATCATACGGAGCTTATTATTTTATTACTATGCCATTATAGAGATTCCGAATTGATTACGTTACTTTGAAATCGACTTATCACGATCGAATTAAATATTCGGTTTGGGCGTGTCACCGATGCAAAATACTGCTCCAAATTAGAAGTGGGCGACCGATTTAGATTTACGATATCGATTACCCGTGAACTTTGTATCGAAATTTTCAATTAATCGTTCTATAATAAGCAGTTCAAGAGTCCGCCATAAGAATTGCTGATGCATATACATCGTTCATTACTTTGTACAAAAATGTAAACACCATGTTATGTTAATTTATAATTTTCGCCGGTATTCCATACAATATTTATAAAAACGTAATCGCATTGGTGTTCCACGTTTTTAGTTATCGGGTCAATTTATAATCAAATGTTTTTGTGTGTGTTATAGATTGTAATATTACCTATCAGAAATAATAGTATTATTATTTTTATAACACAATGGTCTCTTACAAATTTTAAAGATTGATAAAATGCAAAGCAATAGACAGTTTACCACCAGTTCCGAACGCGACCACCGCTGAAATGCAATGGCAAGACGATTATGACGTAGTGGCTTACCACCTGCTCGCTGGAGCTGACCGATAGGCGAAGGACCTCCACCTAATAGCCTTAGGGTGAAAGACGGTGGTGACACAATGTATTCTAAATCTTCACATTTACATATTTGTTATCTTGTTAAAATCAATCTCTTAGTTAAGTACGTTTTTATCTTAGGCAACAACTATGTTTTGTGAATTGTGCCTAGTGTCCTTAGCACTCAGTTTTACAATTTAATTTGAACGTTATCAGTCCGATAGACAATGTTGATTAAAATACCCTTCATAATATGTTCCGTGACCATTTCTTAGTACACAAAGGCACAGGGTTGGCCGTGAGTTGCGAAAGCGTGAGTAACCGACTTGGTGTCAAGGCCCCACAATCGATCGACATGACAATCCGCTGATAGTGAACCAGATATTTGATAAGGAACAAACGTAAATACTTTTCAAAAGTTGAAGTTTGCCAGACTTCACGAATTGTATTAGAGATCTAAGATATGCGCCCAACAATATAATATCTGGGTGTGGCAGCTCTAAATTGGTGTTCGACTCTTAGCGCCACTACTAAATAAAAATGGTGTGCTATTTTTAGTAGCACCAATCAAAAATTTTTTTTGGAACAGGCTCTAAATACGTCATCACCATATTCCACTGCTGGAAATAGGCCTCCCCTAAACAGTGACATAGTGCCCTGTCTATAGCTTGACGCATCCAGCTACTGACGGCAACATTTCGCTCCATCTCCAGACTCACTACACTACGTTTGCCGGTCGTCACTCAAGAATCCAGTTAAAGTATATTTAATTAAAATTGAAAATTAAACAGAGCTTTTTATTTTCATTAAGCATTTATTAAATGAGTTTTGGCTCCGGGGACTCTTCTGTCTTCAGAGAGTTGAAGCCAGAAACTGCCGCGATGCACTCCTTACGCCGTCCCTGCTGAACAGTGGATAGATCTGCTGCTATGTAGGGTTAGGAAACGTCCAGAGCTGGCTAAAAGTCAGGCCAAGGGTCAACAGAGTCACGGAGCGGCCCAGGCGCAAATTACCATCATTCCACGCCACGAAAGAAGATGTCCGACGATTAAAAAAAAGAGTTTAACATCGTATATACAAACCAGTAATGTATATCTTTAAAATAATACACTATTCAAATGCAATAACATACTGTATAGCTAAACGCTTATTATTCTCACAGCCTTCGCTCAAATATGTGGATAAGTGCCTCGTGGTAGTGATAGCTAATTCTATAGAATTGCGCGTATTATTGGTTATAAACTACTTTAGCAAATAGCTTCATCTAAGTCGAACAATATTCTTGTAAAGTACCTCGTAACATTGCTTTTATGCATTGTTTAGATTATTACATGCATTACTTACCTTAAAAGGTGTGTTAAAAACATACAAATACGTATTCTATGCCGCTAGGAAGATCTATGATTACATACTCTGAAGAGTAGTAGTTGAAATTGGAATAAACATGATATGTTCAAATCCTATAAAGTATCTATTCATATATCTAATACTAGCGACCCGCCCCGGCTTCGCACGGGTGCAATTATGCATGTATTATAGATATAAACCTTCCCCTTGAATCACTCTATCTAATAAAACAAACCGCGTCAAAATCCGTTGCGTAGTTTTAAAGATTTAAGCATACATAGGGACGGACGGACGACAGCGACTTTGTTTTATACTATGTAGTGATGATAGTGATATAAAATTCTCGTGTCACGGTATTTGTTAATAAACTCCTCCGAAATGATAGGTAGGTAGGTCTGCGAATCGGACAACATCTATTTTTAATCCCCCTAAATGTTAAGGGTGGTCCACCCCAAAAATGTTAAAAGACAAGACAAGCATACAAATACATACAACCCTAAATTTCCATCCCTCTACCAACAACCCCTATTTAGTAGTGATATTTATATGTCAAAACTACTTTTGCTGGATCAGCTAGTATATCTATATTATAATAGTTGTGTCTCAAAGTAAAATGTCATGCTTGGCCGAAACTGCTTGACCGATTTCTCTATATTCGGTAGGTCGGGAATCGGTTCTAATCTATTTTTTTCATACCCTTAAGTGATAAGTAATTTTCTTTTTTCTTCCTAGTACTTCTTTTGTTGGGTCAAAATCAATACCTGGTCTTCTTGATGACTATCATCAATTTGTCAACATTAACCGTGTGGTGACGGATTTAGAATGCATAGTGTCACCGCCTCATTTCATCCTGAGGGTGTCGTAAGGGCGGACAAAAGGAAATGACAAGGCCGAAAACCTAGTCGCAAGAGAATAAATAATAAATAATAATAAATATCCTTGGACATTTCACACAACGCCATCTCGTCCCAAGTTAAGCAACTTAATGCTTGTGTTATGGTAACGAGATGGATGATAAACTACTTAAATACATTTTTTTTTGTAAATACATACATATTATAGATAGAAATGACACCCAGACTCCGAGCCAGTGCCTCTGGTTTAGACAAAGACACTGGCCCGACCCCGGAATCGAACCCGGGACCCGTTGATCCAAAGGCGGCACATCTGACCACTAGCCAACGAGGCAGTCAAAAGAAAGAAAGAGAGAAGGAAAACCTGAAACGACCAACCAACCTGTGTGACCCGCGTCGCATAGTAGTTGTTAATCTAGTGGGTCATTAAAGGGCTGAGTATTATATGGTATAGTCAATAAAATGTACACAGTAATTTACGGACACAATACACTCACACACACACGAGGATCCACAATCTCTATAAAAAAAACCAAGAGAAATCATGAAGATGCGATAACCTGAAAATCATGGAGATATGATAACAACATAATCACTTCCTAATAAACGTTTCCTTGTTACAGTATAATATGTACCAATAAAGCACATTAGGTTGCGTAAAAAGAAAACTGTTATACTTACGGTAATGCCTTATCACATTGCGTTGAAAAAACACAAGACATGCGTGCTTGCAATCCGAATATTTGCATAACGCACCCAATTTACTGAGTCGACCACCGTTCGCAATTGTTGTTTGGGAACAACCATTGAATGTATCCTACACATGTGAACAAATTAAGGTCGAGGACCATACTTGCGAAATACGCATGCTAGTTATTATTTTGTTACTAAAAAGCAGTCGACCTCAGCTCAGGTTATTTTGAACAATTATCATTGTAATTTTAAGTTTTTCGGCGCACCTTGGGACATTTGCAGCGAGCGAGTTTAATTACTTTTGTAAGTAGATGTTGTTGGTACATTCATTGGGCACCTTTCTAAATAACTTGACATGCATGTATCCAGATCAGTCTGGTATAGGGATGATCATCATCATCAGCCCACGCTAGTCCATTGCTGGACATAGGCCTCCCCTAAAGAGCGCCATAGCGCCCTGACTTCTGATTGACGCATCCACCTGCTGCCCGATGTTTTTCAAAAGGTATGAGGAAATTCGGTGTCGTTAGTACTTTTCACCCTCACTGTTGACACAACCAATATTTTTCATTCAATCAATTGTACCTGTTGGTACAAACAATCTATGTAACCTTTAAGTAGCTTTCCTGCCCATACTTAACTACAAGTCCTCTTATTGGTCATACTAATTGTCAATTACTACGGGAGAAACAAGGGCACTATTACTATGAAACATCGCTACAATATTTCCAGTAGACAATTTTAATATTCGAAACTTGAGATTGGATATTCCATAAAAACAATTTTCGTTGATGGCATGTAGACCGTAAATTACGTGCGATTTGTCTCTCTGCTTAAGCATTGCTTTGAACTAGTCTTATTGTATTTAAACTAGAGTCATTTATATGGATCTATCAACACAACTATTCATACACATAGAATCCAATACAATGCTTCACAAACTAATTACACAGAAGTCTAATTTCCCAATGCTTTAAGCAGTGCACTGCGCAAATAATTATAAGCCGTTCTCATTACAAGTGGAGCATCCAAATAGCAGCCATAATCGTTTTAAGCTCATTATTGTATGCAAGCACATCCTTTTTATATTATTTCCAAACCACTTTGGGTCTTTTGTATATTGCGAACGGAGAATGTGACACAAGGTCGGACTAGGGCAATACTTTGGCACTTTATTATCTGTGGTAATTGAAACCTCTATTTGCATAACGTGTATATTAGTATAATTGCTTTTAAATTAAAATACATACTTGGGCTAGAACAAGATACATTTAAATTAAACGAAATATTTTCATTATTATTACCTGTAGCCTTAACATTAACAAGCTCAGCTCTGGCCAATTTAAGTTATCAAATAATTCTATTATAGTAATTTTGGTACTAATGTTGTCTGAAATGAGACCTACCTTGAACGTTTGATGAAAAGCTGTTATTATCTGCGAGACTGATTTATAAATAAATTAATTTGGGTAAGTAAGTAAGTATTATTTTGGATTAATATTGATTCCGCAACTTCTTTTAACAATTTGTTTATATATACTTTATGTACAGTAGCGGTACATAAAGCGGACTTAATGCATTGCAGAATTCTCTACCAGTCTATCTTTGGCTTAGAGAAGGATTAGATCTAAGTCGTATAAAGTTTATTGTTACTCCTTTAGGACCTTAAATAGGTGGAAATAGGCTATTTTCAGCAGTTTTGTTAATTCTTTAGACTCAAATAATTATTAATTAGTTTACACAGGAATAAAGATTCTTGAGATTTAATTCTCAAGTGACATCAATCAATCAAAAGTAAATCATCTATTTACTCAAGTTGGTTCATGTGAGCTCTTTCGACGCGTGATGCATTATCATTTACTATTTGCCACCGATGCGGAAGGATGTTATATAGAGAACAGCCGGTACGAAACTCTGTATTTGGTTTTTTTTATCGGCATCTGTAAATATGTAAATCTGTAATGTGTCACAGTGTAACAGGGGCCAAATAATCATATCTTAGACATAATTTCATATCACCATGTTGGCCTTATAATATGTATAAGTGGCTTAATTTTTTTTTAATACATACTGTACCAATTCTAGTCCTTGACCTGCACGCATACAGAACGACACACCAATTTTATGCTTCTTGCACAAACATATGCAAGTTGCCAACAACTTACATTTTATGTAAATTAATTTAATTACATGCCTCTTTCAACTGAGTCTATTTCGAAAAATAGACCTACTTTCACATAAATAACAAGGCTTTAAATAATGGTGGGTTTTGATTTTGTATTAATCATAATGTGGTTGATGTGTTATTAATTTTCCATTATAGTGACGTATTTAAAAAATATGATACTGTCACCAACTCTTTAAGAGAATGTTATCTCCAAAATCAGGTAAACAAATTTCTATCAAAGCAAAGCTCGAATGTATGGTCAAGTAAACTTGCATGTAATTTTTTTTCGTTGGGGAAATTCTTTATTCATACCGCCGCCCCTCAGTGGTAGGGTCGGCGATTGTGTGGGACTCCGAAAACTACTCGTATACCCACTAAAACCCTCACACGACACGCTTGGGGCGCCACAGATTCGCTTAAAAGCATTTCACTGTGTAGCCCCGAAAACTTGCATGTCATACGTTAGTGACTGATATTCCGATGTAACATAGAATTCGGAAACATAATGTTTTCCGAATTATAAGTTCTGTTGTTGGTTTATGCTGTAGGGTAAGTACATGTTATTGGAGGAGGCCCGACTTAGTGGTGGATCCTGTAAGCTGAGTAGTATTAGTACATAATATATTGAAATGTTGCATCAACAACCTCAACAGTAAATACTATGTGTACTAATTAATTGTATTTCTCTTTTCAGGTACGTTTTAAACATCTGGTGTTGAAAAGTGGTGTTGGGTTTGAAATAGCGGAAAGGTAACTTTTGATTAAATAATAACCAACTTATGTATGAGATGCGGTATGAGACTCATATCATGTACGTTATCCGTGTGGTGTCAGGTTCAGAAGATATAGCGTCACCACCCTATTACATCATGAGGGTGTCTTTAGAGCCGATAAAAGGAAATGTCAAGCTCGTCGTGGCACAGTAGCCTATTAGGGTTACCTTTGCTTTCCCAGAATTACAGACATTTTATTAAGGCAACCAAGACCAAATTTGTACATAAATTCATCGTATTCCCGCTAATTACTAAACCCGTGAGAAACCAGTGTTTCTGCAACCCAGATAGAGGCCTAATTGTGTGAACGAAAACAAGTGCAAACTTTTATGTCTATGTTAGGGCAAAGTTATATCACAAGGGCAATCCAGTTTTATATTATTAGTTTTTAAAATGAAGTTTGTCAGCCTTGTAGATTAAGCCTTTGAGTCATGGTATTCGTATTAGTATTAAAACAAATACTTTTCCTAATACTATTTTAAATAAAGTGTTAAGTACTTAGTGTTATAAACAAACAATAAAATATATTTTCGTACTAAGTACGTCCTTCATATGTTGGCGGTTGTTCGAAAACGTTGTTAACATATGAAATCAGGAAATTTTGAGTCAACAAAGTATTACCTAGATTTAAAAAACCGGTGTTAAATCCTTTAAAACACGAATTATTTCCTGACTTATAATTCAGGCACGATTAAAGGTGGCAAGGATGTTTTTGTTAATCAACTCGTTAAACGTGTTTTCATACCAAAATTGTGCAACGTTTGAACTTGAAGAAAAATTAATTGAATTTCCAACTCACCACGATTGCAACAAAAAATGAAACTGTATTGAGTCATTGAGGTAAGTTTTAGCAATGCGGCTGTGTACGCGGAAGTGTTAAATGAAGTATGGTATCTAAATTTACGATCAATCGCTACGTTTAAGCCACTGAGCTATTGGTTTCCGGATCTCTATATTTTATTAAATAGATACGATAAATAATTTCAATATAGTAGGTAAAAAAGTTTTTCATTAAAAATAAATATTTATTATACGTTTTTGGTCCTAAGTGGCTCAGGACCGGCCTTTCGTATAAATCCTTGGGGAAGGCCTTCGTCGAGCAATGCATTTATTAAGGTTGAAATGATAGGGATGATGATTTGCGGAAAAAATACGACGAGAAAACACTTACATTGCAGTTTTTTTTTTAAGAAACTAACACATCTTGTATCACATTTTAATAAACTAGTGTAAATACAATTTTGCTTACATAAATAAATAAAAATTGTATATAATAAAGTTGGCTATAACTAGAAATAATCTTAGAACATTAAATTGTTTTGGTTCAATAAGCAATGCTAAAAATAATTTGCTGAATAACCATGCCGGTTAGATAAAAAAAATTAGTAGTGTAATTTAATACCGGGTTCAAGGTTTTTATTTAGTTCACGATTGTGTTATACAAGCTCACGCCCCGCCTGATGGCAAGTGGCTACCGTGTGCTATGTACACCAATGACATTACTAGACGTGAAAAA